>OX393560.1:15867976-16472976 GCA_947650365.1 Chamaelirium japonicum | reverse complement strand
GGTGGATGTTACAAAATAGTATCAGAGCCGGTTCTCCTCGGGATGGGGGGGTCTAACCATACACGTGGACGTGTAGCCCTAAGGGGGGTGGATTGTGACGACCAAGAGCCAATAGGCCAAGAGCCAAGACTCCTAAGGCTGAAATGCCAAGATGGATGAGATGAGGTGAGGTGCACAAGGCCACGAGTTAGCCCCACATCGCCTGAAGAGAAGGAGATCCTGAGCCACTTATATAATTTTTCCTCCCAAACATAGAAAACGCGTTTTAAAACCGTGCGCCGCTACGGATTTCATAAGAACTCCGTAGTTAAGCGTGCTCGGGCGAGAGTAGTACCAGGATGGGTGACCTCCTAGGAAGTTCTCGTGCGGGCACGGGCAAAGCGGACAATATATATCTTGTGTGTTTGGGGCAGATGTTACAAAATGATTGTGACGACCAAGATCCAATAGCCAAGAGCCAAGAGCCAAGACTCCTGGGGCTGGAATGCCAAGATGGATGAGGTGAGGTAAGGTGAGGTGAGGTGTACAAGGCCATGAGTTAGCCCCACATCGCTTGGAGAGAAGGAGATCCTGAACTACTTATATAATTTCCCCTTCCAAACATAGAAGACGCGTTCTAGGTGGTTCAATGGTAACCATGCTAGTGCAAAACCTTGAGGTTGAGGGTTCGAAACCCAATAGACCAATAGAGGACAATATCTTGTGTTTGGGGGCTCACCACCTTTCTTGCCAAGACTCATTTTAAAACTGTGCACCGCTACGGATTTCGTAAGAACTCCGTAGTTATGCGTGCTCGGGCGAGAGTAGTACTAGGATGGGTGACCACCCTGGGTTCTCGTGCGGGCATGGGCAAAGCGGACAAAATCTTGTGTGTTTGGGGCAGATGTTACAAAATAGTATCAGAGCCAGTTCTCCTCGGGATGGGGGAGTCTAACCCTACACACGGACGTGTAGCCCTAAGTGGTGTGGATTGTGACGACCAAGAGCCAATAGGCCAAGAGCCAAGACTCCTGAGGCTGGAATGCCAAGATGGATGAGGTAAGGTGAGGTGATGTCGCATCCCGCATTTTGGACCCACTTGGAAAAATGAGAAAAGAGCCAAGCCGATCCAAATTACAGAATGTAAAGAGTTTTATATATATACAAGAGAATAGTAGGGGAAAAAAAATAAGAAAACAACGGAGTCTTATTCCAATTCAAATGTCCAGAGTCAACCATCATGGTCCATACTAGCAAGAAAAGAACTGAATGAAGTAGAAGAGCTAGCTACCGCACGCACACTGGAGAGGGACGGCAAGACTCTGACTCTGCAATACCGCTACTAAACTACTCCTCACCTACTGATTTCCTACGCCTCAAAACAAAACCACGGGAGGCGTCAAAAGAGTGACAAAACCATTTAAAAAAAGAAATAATAATGCTTTTTAAATTCTTACTGAAGTAATCCAAAGTGGTGATATAATTCAGCTTTTAACAACAAGAGAGCATTCCAACAAGTAATTATTTTAAACTAAAGGAAGAACATTTTGTTGTTGAGTTATTAAGGGGTGAGCAGTGATAAAACATATTATTTCCTTCAACTATATTAATTAATGCTCAACTAAGGTCTCCTCGAACCATAAGTTTTCCTAAGCAAGTCACAAAGCCATATCACTCTCAGCCCAACATACTTTCACTTTCCAATAGTCATGCCACCATGGCCTTTGTATTTAGCATTATGATCCTTATAATTAGAGTGGACCTAGAGAGAGAGAGAGAAAGAGAGAGAGAGAGAGAGAGAGAGAGAGAGAGAGAGAGAGAGTACTCTGATATGGCCATTATCAGTTTTTTCCGTCTTTCACGGCAGAGCTCCAAGCCCATCTTGCTTCCTTCGAGAATCCTAGGATTCTACAGGACGACTGTCCCATACCCGAAGGCATGTCAGTGGCCCTTACACCTTTGGAAATCACAGAGTGATTCCCAAGACGATGGACAACCCCCTTAAATTATCTTTGAGTTGTTATTAGATACATTTATTATTCTCAATAGTTGGGGGTCCCACGGCCCTTCGTCAAGTAATTGTAAAGGGGTCCACATTCCCCACAATTACTGGCTCAAAAAAAAAAAAACCTTTTCATATACCCATGCCCCTCGAGACAGGAAACAATTTAACAAGTAATAGCATTTTCTATTTTTCTAATGTATAGAAATATTTAATATGACAATGAAAGAAAACAGTTCTGTACAAGTGAACTCTACATTATCATACTCGACAATTTAGGTGATATATAATACTATCGAACAACCTGCCTGATACATTATATAATTTAATCAACAAGTGATAAGCAATGGTAGTGTCACCTGGCTAAGAAGTCGATCTATATTAGGCTCGGTTGCCAAGGATCAGTCTACACCCTGACCCGAGAACCGTCTGAAAAAAAAAAATATTCCCGAGTGTAGATTTCTATTAGTCTTCATGGTAAAAGAAAATGAACACAAAAGGGAAAGAGGGACATAATGAGAGAGGTATAATCCGAGGAAGAAGAGAATATGATAAAATAGAGAATTAAGAATGAGGGGAAAAAAGTTTGCATTGATGGAGATTAAGTTACGTTTTGAGAGAGATTTCAGATTAGAGAAATTGAGATGAGAGTAGAAGGGATGAAATTGATGGGGTAGTAGTGAGATGACGTTCAGATATTTAAAGAGAAAAATGTCACAGAGAGAGGGGTTGAGGGGGCTACCGGGTATGGCTCACCGGCCACCAACATTAGGAACATCAGCACCTCGCTCTCCAAATTGCAAACAGGGAACCATGGCCCTATTAACAACAGCAGCAATAACAATGGTGTTGCTGCTGTGCTGAAAAATCTGCAGCCAACAACAATGCCACTGTTGTTGCTGCTGTGTTTCCATGCCCAACAGAGCAAGGGAATAAAAGGGAAAGGAAAAGAGAAGGGGAAGGAGGGAAAAAGAAGAGGAGAGGAAGAGGGGAAGTAGGAGAGGAATAGAGAGTAGGGGAGGAAGAAGAAGAAGGGAAAAAAGAAAAATAGTGTTGAACCTACCCGCTTTGACGGTGCCTCGCCGCCCCACCACGCTGGATGCTCGCTGGAGTGCCTCTCCTTGCACGCCGCCACTGCGGAGTGAACTCTAGAGGAAGGGAGATGAGTAGAAGGAAGGTGTTGGCTAGGGTTTGGAAAATCAGAGAAAAAGAAGAGGGAGGAAGGGCTTACTATATATATGAAGTTGGGGGAAAAGGTCATCATCTGATCTTCGTCGGACGTTTTAAAGAATAGACATAAATCCTTCTTATAGAAGGAAATCTGAACCCAGTTGTACCGACGGAGAAGTGATGGATTTGCATTAATATTGTGCGAAGATCCGACATCCTACAAGATCCAACAATGTTCGGTTTGGAAATATAATTCTAAGGAATGCAATCGGACTCCGAAAAATATGAAACTGAAAGTGTTTGAAAGCTTGTTTTGACGTGCACGCCATCGTGCCAAGAATTCATATCCAACCGCTCATACAACAACTAGGCCAAAATTACCCCAAGGTACCTACTGTAGTTCACCGACTAGCAACCCTTGAACTTGCTGCCAGGACTCCGTATGCAAATAGCCAACACGGAGTTTGCCCAAACAGGCACACACCCACACAAAAGGGATTTGCAAGGCATGATAAAAAAAATTTTAGGCTGATAATTAAATATAAACCCTTAATTAACTCAGATCGTTACAGGTGAGGTGTACAAGGCCACGAGTTAGCCCCACATCACCTGGTGAGAAGGAGATCCTAAGCTACTTATATAATTTTCCCTCCCAAACATAGAATACGCGCTTTAAAACCGTGCGCCGCTACGGATTTCGTAAGAACTCCGTAGTTAAGCGTGCTCGAGCGAGAGTACTACCAGGATGGGTGACCTCCCTGGGAAGTTCTCTTGCGGGCACGGGCAAAGTGGTCAATATCTTGTGTGTTTGGGCGGATGTTACATTGTATGTGACTAGCTTGTTTGGGGCCACATCGATCTTCAACAACGACCAGCCCCTATAAGGTAACTAATAACTTTGATCCTTTTGCTAAGAGCAACCCAACCCTAAAGGAAACACAGACCCTTTCTCCTCTTCCTTCCTCCTCAGTCGTCCATGCAATTTGATGCCCGCCATCGCCTCCTCCCTCCTCTCCTTTTTATTCCTCCTCCTTCCTATTATTCTTCTTCCTCATCCATCTGATTAGTGAATCGACCATTAGAGACTGAATCCTTCTGCATCTTATTCGGCCATTGGAAACCTAATGCTTCTACAGCCCATTCGATCATTGGAGGCCGAATAATTGATTGTGGTCAAGTTTCACTACAGTGCACTCAGCCTCCTTCGACCAAATGGGTATTAGAAGCACTCGGTCGTACTGAAATTACCAATTGTAGGAGAAAGAAGAAGGGGTATGATGAAAATAGAGGAGGAAGTGGAAAGGAGGTGCCCGAGGTGGGGTCAAGCGGATGCATAAAATAGATCTGTTGGCGTGAAACACCTCAGACGAGGTCTCGATCTGCCGTCTAACGCTCGCGGAAGCGATCTAGGGTTTTAAGATCTCCGATGATCCGAAGAGAAGGATCGAATTCACCAAGAATGATGCAACACTCACGGAGAGAATCAAACAAAGAAACAATCCACACGACACAAAAGAATTTGTTTACGCAGTTCGAAAATCTCTACCTCTGCGGGTGTTGGTACCGCCCTTGGAGTAATGAAATTAGATCTTGGAATTTACAAACCCCCTTCTTCTTCCTCGCTCCACCGGATCTCAAGGAGATTAATCTCCTCTCAAGATCCCGATCTTCCTCGTCTCTCAAACACAAGCGAGAAGCACGAAGAAAGACTTTAAAATGAGCCGTCAACACAATGACAATGTCTTAACTAACTAGGGCAAAACCCTATTTAAAGCCCCCTCAAACCGTGCATATGCGAGTCCAACCTGTGCACGAAATGTGTCTGGTGCCACTGAGGGCGCCAGCCCTAGTCACCAACAAAAAACGTCAAAAATTGGGCGCCCAGGGCGCCAACCCGAGAGGGTGGCTCCCTCAGGGGACCGGGACCGGGCGCCACACATCTGGCGCCTAGGGCGCCGGTTTGTTGACGGGCACACTCAGAGCCGATGCTCTGAGCCTTCTTGCGTGCTTCGTCTTCACCAAAATTGAGCCAAACTCCGACAAGACCGAGATAGATTGCCTTTAGTAATAGACTTGGTTTGTGTTGGCGGCATATTAGGTATATTACAAATGACTTAATGGACTGCCCTTTGACAAGTACGGCTGTGTGTCGCTGTGGTCACAAAAACAATGCTACTCAACATCAAAGTTAGCTCAATGTTGGAAATGGGCTCGACTTTACTCTCATAAGTAAAACAGCCAGTAACCGTGAGGCCCATCCAATTCACATGCAACACATGATAGTACCCATGCACATCGTGACCGTTGATAACGCATCGGACGGGCCCTGGTGTACCGGCCTGTTATTGGCAGTTTTTGTACCGGAGCAGAGTCGGGTCCGTTGGCACCAACATCCTGACATGGCACCTAGTCATAACTTTCTGATGCCTTGTGAGCTGTGAACTAGTCAAGGTGGTTGGTGGTGACCGGGTGCCACATCAGCATGTTTTTGACGTGTGGAAATCACAACCATCTAATGGAGGTGGAATTGGGGCCGAGTGCCATACACTCTGCGATTGGCATACTCGTCCAAAAAAGAAGAGGGGTTAGTAGTCTAATTACCTTCTAATTGATCCTGTATTACGATAAATCCTTGTGTCTGTTGAGTTTAGCGTTAAGTCCCTCTGTAACTCCTTTTTTTTAAATATTTATTTTACTCCTTGATTATTTATTTATTTTACTGGAGTACTTTACCCCTCGAGTATAAATTCGGCAAGTTAGAGTAACAAGTCACAGTGCATGTATAGTAACTGGTATAGTGATTTCAATGTAGCAGCTACAATGCTTTAACTATAGCAGCTATAGTGCTTTCACTGTAGTAGAGTAAGAATTCAGGTGGTAGTGAATTTAATGTAGCTACAGTGATTTCATTGTAGCAACAAAATTGTTACTCCACTTCCCGAATTAATACTCCAAATTGCTACAATGATTTCACTGTAGCAGTAACAATTCGATTGAAAGTGATTTTACTATTCCTACAGTAAAATCACTGTAGCAACTAAATTGATACTTCAAACCACTGTAGCTACCGAATTGATAGTCCAAATTGCTACAGTGATCGATTTCACTGTGGCAGTAACAATTCGGATGAAAGTGATTTTAATGTTACTACAATGAAATCATTGTAGCAACTGAATCGATACTCCAAACCACATTGAGCAGCCGAATTGATGCGCTCACTGAATTGATACTCTACTATAGTGAAGGAAGGATAATTTTGTTATTTGTAAATGGTTAAAAAGTTAACAATAGTGGTAGGGGGGTTTTATATAAAATGTTATGGGAGGTGCTTGAGCTCAAACGAACTAGTTATCTGGACTGGAACTCAATACTTGAAGGCGGTGGAAAGAAGAGGAGAGTTGATTGTCAATAGAGGCACTAGAGTCAGAGGAATCATCGTCGGGGTTAGAGATGATGAGTCAGAGGAGTTATAGGAGTCGAAGATAATGCTGGACAGCGGTGGGAGGTGGATGAGGTATGGTCCTTAATAGAGGCGTTCGAGTTCTAGGAGTCGTTAGATGATGAGCAAGAAAGAGTCGATGGGGTAAGAGATGTAGGTCACCATCATTTCTCCTGCGCCTTCCACCGTGATCATGTAATCTGCATTCCATCGTGCTTAGCCACGCGACATGCATCGATCGCAATGGACTGTGTAGAAATTCACATGGGGGATAACATATTTATATCGCATATAATGAACATCCAAAAAATAATATGCTCATTGCCCATGATCCTACAAACCAAAAAGAAAATTAGACCGGACTTAGTTTACAACTTCTGGAAGGTGCTCCAAGTGTCCTCCTGAGTTGTCCTTCAAGTCCTTCGTGCTGCTTCTTCATGGTCCCTTCAGGGGTTTATCTTTATCGATCCAATCTGAAAAAAATACAAAACTTACATCAATCATATATCTCCACTAATTACTAGGTGTATAAGAGTTCTAATGAAAAATAAAATAATGTCAGAAAAACCGAGTCTTCGTACTTGTCCTTTACATGTGGCCAAAATATATACTAATGAGAGAATTACATGACTTTGTTAAAATACACATGATGCAAGGTAATTAACATTAATCCCATCAACATATGCATGAATCTAGCATTGCAACCCATTATCATCGCATGATAAAATAACTAAATTAAAATTCAGCATGCCAGAAATCTTACTATCATATAAATACAAGGTGGACAACACCAAAACTATCAGATTTTTATGATCTAGCGGAGAGAGAATGTGACCTAGCTTTGCTATGATACCAATTAAAATATCGGAGCATGCAGCGAAAGCGATTCACGTTATTGATTAAATATATGGAAGTCATATGTAACCTTACAAACTAGGTAGAAGATGAACAAGATAGTTTTTAAAATTAAACTCTCATGCAAACAATCTAAGGACTACTGAGGATTTACCTCACAAGCTATTACTTGTCCGGATGAAGATAAACGTTAAGAACAACCTCACATCCCTTATAAAGTAGCACATATTCCTCTTCTTATGCAGGCAATGGATGACTTGTGGGAATTTTCCTTCATCACCACACACTTCTTTTTCTTTGGGAATCTTCACAACCCAGGGCGCCCATCCATGGTGACCAAATCTCCTATATCCTTCTTTCTCTTCTTTTCCATAGCTAGCTTCTCAAGAGAAAAACCTAGAAGAAGAATGATTGAAAGGCCCTTGAGTGGCCAACCTCTCCCATGCTTAAAAGCATAATGAGGCTCTAGATATTTCTCAACTTACTGACTTAAAGACCAATGGATTTCGGTTTTCCTGGTCTAACCGTCAGGAGGGAGGTAAACATATTTTGGGTCGGCTGGATAGAGGCCTGGTTAATGGCTGTTGGATTGGGAAATTTCCAGATTCTTATATGACTGCGCTCCTTTTGGGCACCAGTGATCATTCACCCCTAGTTTGTCATTGGGAAGGTGCTTGTAACTGGGGGCCGAAACCCTTCAGATTCTTCAACAGCTGGAGCAAGCGCGGAAACTTTTTGGAGTTGGTCAATCGTATTTGGGCCTCCACGCGCCACGGGGTACCTCAGTATATATCAATTGACTTATAAACTTAAAGTTCTGAAAATGGCACTGCGTGATTGGGACAAATCCTTCTTAGGCGGAGAGAGCAATGCTTCCTTGAGAATTGTTTTGATCAAGAGGGAATTGGATGGGGTTCAAACCCGGCTGCAGTCAGACCCACATTCGATACCTTTGGCCCAGCAGGAGAAGCAACTGATGAAAGACCTTCACTTCTTCCAAGCTGAGGAAGAAGCTAATGCCCGGCAACAATCTACAGCCAGCTGGGTTCGATTGGGGGATTGGAATACCAAGTTTTTCCATACTCGGATAAATGTTAATCGCAACACTAATGCTATTTCTTCCTTGGTGACCTCGCAAGGAGCAATCCTCTCTACTCCTTCTGACATTCAACTGGAAGCTTGTGGTTTTTTTTTTTCATTTATTTTTTCATGAGGAGGAAATCCTTACTTTTCAGCACATTCTTTTAGCCGAATCAGTTCAGGTTTTGCTGCTGAATGGGCTGAGATCTAGATCACTCGTTAAGAATTGGACTATGCTAGAGCTTTGATGGATGGCGATAAGTCCCCAAGGCCCGGTGGATTCAATGCTCATTTTTTCCAAAGATATTGGCCTATCATTAAAGATGATGTGTGGGAAGCAATTTCTAATTTCTTCAATGCAGGCAAGATCTTAAAGGAGATCAACCACACCTTCATTGCGCTTATTACAAAATGGATCAATGCTAATCAGCTCTAATTTCGGGCGAATTTCAGCGGGTCTTCGATGTGCCACGCTTCGGGGTGCGCGTTCCAACTTAGTTTTTCAGGTGAATTTTGGTCTGTCTTCGGTGGGCCACGCTTCGGGGTGCGTGTTCCAGACTTAGTTTTTAGGGTAAATTTTGGTCGGTTTTTGGTACGCCACGCTCTGAGGTGCGCGTTCCAGAATTAGTTTTTTCGGCGAATTTCGATCGATCTATGGTGTGCCATGCTTCGAGGTGCGCGTTCCAGACTTATTTTTTCTGGCAAACTTTGGCCAGTTTTCGATGCGCCACGCTTCGGGGTGCGCATTCTAGACTTTCTTTTTCGGACGAATTTCGATCGGTCTTCGGTGCGTCATGCTTCGGGGTGCACGTTCCAGACTTATTTTTTCATACAAATTTTGGTCGGTCTTCAGTGCGCCACGCTTCGAGGTGCTCGTTCCAGACTTAATTTTTCGGGTGAATTTTGGCCGGTCTTTGGTACGCCACGCTTCAAGATGTGTGTTCTAGACTTTGTTTTTTGGGCGAATTTTGGCCAGTCTTCGGTGCGCCACGCTTCGGGGTGCGCATTCTAAACTTATTTTTTTTGGCGAATTTCGATCGGTCTTCAGTGCGCCATGCTTCGAGGTGCGCATTCCAGACATAATTTTTTGGGCAAATTTCGACCGGTTTTTGTTACGCCACGCTTCGGGGTGCGCGTTCAAGACTTAATTTTTTGAGCAAATTTTGGTCAGTCTTCGGTGCGCCATGTTTCGGGGTGTGCGTTCCAGACTTAGTTTTTCGGATGAATTTTGGCCGTACTTCGATACGCCATGCTTCAGGGTGCGCGTACCACACTTAGTTTTACGGGCGAATTTCGGTCGGTCTTTGGTGCGCCACGCTTCGAAGTGCGTGTTCCAGACTTAGTTTTTCGAGCAAATTTCGACCGTTCTTCAATACGCTACTCTTCGGGGTGCACGTTCCAGACTTAGTTTTTCAGGCAAATTTTTGCCGGTCTTTGGTGCGCCACGCTTTGGGGTGCACGTTCCAGTCTTAGTTTTTCGGGCAAATTTTGGTCGGTCTTCGATGCGCCATGCTTCGGGCTGCTTGTTCCAGAATTAGTTTTTCAGGTGAATTTCGGCCGGTCTTCGGTGCGCCAAGCTTTGAGGTGCGCATTCCAAACCTAGTTTTTTGGGCGAATTTTGATCGGTCTTCGATGCGCCATGCTTCGGGGTATGCGTTCCAGACTTAGTTTTTTGGGCGAATTTCGGTCGGTCTTCAGTACGCCACGGTTCGAGGTGCGCGTTCCAAACTTAGTTTTTCGGGCAAATTTCATCCGGTCCTCGGTGTACCACACTTCGGGGTGATCGTATAAGACTTAGTTTTTCGGGTGAATTTTGGCCGGTCTTTGGTGCGCCACGCTTCGGGGTGCACGTTCCGGACTTACTTTTTTGGGCGAATTTTGGTCGGTCTTCGGTGCGCAACGATTCGGGGTGCGTGTTCCAGACTTAGTTTTTTTGATGAATTTTGGCCAGGCTTTGGTGCGCTATGCTTCGAGGTGCGCGTTCCAGATATAGTTTTTCGGGCAAATTTCGGTCGGTCTTTGGTGCGCCATGCTTTGGGGTGCGTGTTTCAGACTTAGTTTTTTGGGCAAATTTCGATCGGTCTTCGGTGCGCCACGCTTCGAGGTGCGCGTTTCAGACTTTGTTTTTTGGGCAAATTTTGGTCGGTCTTCAGTGAGCCACGCTTCAAGGTGCGCGTTCTAGACTTACTTTTTCGGGCGAATTTTGGTCGGTCTTTGGTGCGCCATGCTTCAGGGTGCGTATTCCAAACTTATTTTTTCGGGCAAATTTCGGTCGATCTTCGGTGCGTCACGCTTCGGGGTGTGTGTTCCAGACTTTGTTTTTTGGGTAAATTTCGACCGGTCTTCGGTGTGCCACGCTTTGGGGTGCGCGTTCCAGACTTAGTTTTTCGGGTGAATTTCGATCAGTCTTCGGTGCGCCATGCTTCGGGGTGCATATTTCGGCTGGTCTTCGGTGCACAACGCTTCAGGGTGCACGTTCGAGACTTAGTTTTTTGTGTGAATTTCGACTGGTCTTCGGTGCACCACGCTTCGAGGTGCGCATTCCAGACTTAGTTTTTCGGGCAAATTTTGGCCGATCTTTGGTGTACCATGCTTCGAGGTGCCCGTTCCTGACTTAGTTTTTCGGGCGAATTTCGGTCGGTCTACGGTGTGCCACGCTTCGGGATGCGTATTCCAGACTTAGTTTTTCGAGTGAATTTCAGTCGGTCTTTGATGCTCCACGCTACGGGGTGCGTGCACCACACTTAGTTTTTCGGGTGAATTTTGGCCAGTCTTCAGTGTGCCATGCTTCGGGGTGCGCATTTCAGAGTTTGTTTTTCAGGTGAATTTTGGCCAGTCTTTGGTGTGCCACGCTTCGAGGAGCGCATTCCAGACTTAATTTTTCAGGCAAATTTCGGCCGGTCTTCGGTTTGCCATGCTTCGGGGTGCGCGTTCGAGATTTAGTTTTTCGAGCGAATTTCGATCGGTCTTCGGTGCGCCACACTTCAGGGTGCGCGTTTTAGACCTAGTTTTTTGTGCGAATTTTAGCCGGTCTTCGGTGCGCCACGCTTCCTTGTGCGAGTTCCTGACTTAGTTTTTTGGGCAAATTTCGGTTAGTCTTTGATGCGCCACGCTTCGGGGTGCATGTTCCAAACTTAGTTTTTCGGGCAAATTTTGGCAGGTATTCGGTGCACCATGTTTCGGGGTGCGCGTTCCAGTCTTAGTTTTTTGGGTAAATTTTGAACGGTCTTTGGTGCGCCACGCTTCGGGGTGCATGTTCCTGGCTTAGTTTTTCGGACGAATTTTGGTCCGTCTTTGGTGCGCCACGCTTCGGGGTGCGTGTTCCAGACTTTGATTTTCTAGTGAATTTCGGCCGTTCTTCGGTGCGCCAGGCTTCGAGCTGCGCATTCCAGACTTAGTTTTTCGGGTGAATTTTGGTCTGTCTTTGGTGCGCCATGCTTCGGGGTGCGCATTCCAAATTTTGTTTTTCGGGCAAATTTTGACTGGTCTTCGGTGCACCACGCTTCGGGGTGCGTGTTCTAGACTTTGTTTTTCGAGCAAATTTCAGCCGGTCTTCGGTGCGCCACGCTTCGGGGTGCGCATATAAGACTTAGTTTTTCAGGTGAATTTCGATCGATCTTTGGTACGCCATGCTATGGGGTGCGCGCACCACACATAGTTTTTTAGGCAAATTTTGGCCGGTCTTCGGTGCACCATGCTTCGGGGTGTGCGTTCCAAATTTAGTTTTCTGGGCAAATTTTGGCTGGTCTTCGGTGTGCCACGGTTCAGGGTGCGCATTCAAGACTTAGTTTTTTAGGCGAATATTGGCCGATCTTTGGTGCACCACGCTTCGGGGTGTGTGTTTCAGACATATTTTTCTTTTGAATTTCAGTCGATCTTCAGTGCGCCACGCTTCTAGGTGCGAGTTCCAATTTAGTTTTTTGAGCGAATTTCGGTTGGTCTTCGGTGCGCCATGCTTAAGGGTGCGCGTTCCAGACTTAGTTTTTCGGGTAAATTTTGATCGGTCTTTGATGTGCCATGCTTCGGCGTGCGCGTACCACACTTAGTTTTACGGGTGAATTTCGTTCGGTCTTTGGTGCGCCACGCTTTGGGGTGCGTGTTCCAGATTTTGTTTTTTGAGCGAATTTTGATCGGTTTTCATTGCGCCACTCTTCAGGGTGCGCATTCCAGACTTAGTTTTTCAGGTGAATTTTGGCCGATCTTCGGTGCACCACGCTTCGGTGTGCGCATTCCAGTCTAAGTTTTTTGGGCAAATTTTTGTCGGTCTTTGGTGCGCCATGCTTCAGGGTGCCCATTCCAGACTTAGTTTTTCGGGTGAATTTTGGCCAGTCTATGGTGCGCCATGCTTTGAGGTGCGCGTTCCAGACATAGTTTTTTGGGAGAATTTTGGTCGGTCTTCGGTGCGCCATGCTTCGGGGTGCGCGTTCTAGGCTTAATTTTTTGGGCGAATTTCGGTCGATCTTCGGTGCGCCATGCTTCGGGGAGCGCGTATAAGACTTAGTTTTTGGGGCGAATTTTGGTTGGTTTTCGGTGCGCCACGCTTTGGGGTGCGTGTTCCGGTCTTAGTTTTTTGGGCGAATTTTAGTCGGTCTTCGGTGCGCCATGCTTCGGGGTTCGTGTTCCAGACTTAGTTTTTTTGGCGAATTTCGACTGGTCTTTGGTGCGCCACGCTTCGAGGTGCGCATTCCAGACTTAGTTTTTTGGGCGAATTTCGGTCGGTTTTCGGTGCACCATGCTTCGGGGTGCGTGTTCCAGACCTAACTTTTCGGGCAAATTTTGGTCGGTCTTCGATGCGCCACGCTTTGGGGTGCGCGTTCTAGACTTAGTTTTTTGGGCGAATTTCGGTCGGTCTTCGGTGAGCCATGCTTCGTGGTGTACGTTCCAGACTAAGGTTTTTGGGCGAATTTCGATCGATCTTTGGTACGCCATGCTTCGGGGTGCGCGTTCCAGACTTAGTTTTTCGAGTGAATTTTGGTCTGTCTTTGATGCGCCATACTTTGGGGTGCGCTTTCTAAACTTTGTTTTTCGAGCGAATTTCTGCCAGTCTTCGGTGTGCCACGCTTCGGGGTGCGCGTTCTAGACTTAGTTTTTCGGGTGAATTTCGGTCGGTCTTTGGTGCGCCACGCTTTGGGGTGCGCATTCCATACTTAGTTTTTCGGGATAATTTCGGCAGGTCTTCGGTGTGCGCTTCGGGGTGTGCATTCGAGACTTAGTTTTTCGTGCAAATTTTGGCCGGTCATCGGTGCGCCACGCTTCGAGGTGCGCGTTCCAGACTTAGTTTTTCGAGCAAATTTTGGTCGGTCTTTGGTGTGCCACGCTCTGAAGTGCGCATTCCAGACTTAGTTTTTCGGGCGAATTTTGGTCGGTCTATGGTGCGCCACGCTTCGGGGTGCGCATTCTAGACTTAGTTTTTTGAGCGAATTTCGGTCAGTCTTCGGTGCGCAACACTTCAGGGTGCACGCACCACACTTAGTTTTTCAAGCGAATTTCGGCTAGTCTTTGGTGCGCTACGCTTCGGGGTACGCTTGTGGAACCAGTTCAAGGTTGAACTAGTCAAGCTGGTAGGGAACGCACGACACAGGACATGGTCCTGGTCTTAGAAGAATAACAACTTCCGGTATCCCAGGAGGTGGTCCACAGGATCTTGGGATCCATCAAATAGCACGAACTTTTGCGGGGTCCAGTGCTAAGAAAAACCCCCTTGGTGAACCTCTCTTGTGAAGGGCGAGCTCCCACCACAGGCGACGAGGTCTTCCAGGAGGTCAACGGGCATGTTGGGCAGCTGCTAGCACCTTGGGGGTCTCCCACAGGTGGCTGCGCAGGCCCTAAGCGGTCATGCACACTCCCTTTAGGCCGACTCGGGCCTTCATTGCGGTGATGCCCGGGGGTGACCTCCTGGCGACTATCATGCTACCTCTCTGATATCTGCCTTGACGCTGGGGTAGGTGGGTGAGAGGTCGTCACCTCTCGAGCTTCCGTATGGGGAAGCTCCTCCATGGCTTCTTCTCACGCTGATGGTGTGGGTTGCGGTCTTGCCCTTGAGATCTTGCTTTTGACTCGTCCGAGTCCACGCTTTTGCTTCATCGGCGTGGAGGGGCCGATGGCGGGGTCAACTTGTTGCTAGAGCGCTGGGTGACGAGTCGCTGTAACCGCTCGAGAGCTGTCCCTTTCGCCCTGCGTGCCACTACATCTTCCACAGGAGGATCCAGCTGTGAGGCCCACCATGTGGGCGCCATAGTAGGTTGGTGCGATGCTGAGGCTGGGGGAGGTCGCGCAGGGGCAGCAGTCCCCGCCGACACTCCCGGACGCTGGGACGGGGTCCCTGACCCTCTCCTCCATGAGTCAAACCCGGGGTAAACATCAGTCCTCCGGCTTGCCGTCGAAACCTGGCGTAGTCACACCAGTTTATCCATCATGGCCTGCACAGTGGCCAATATCTCCAACAGGAGCTGGTCATTGAGCGGGACAAGGGGTTGGGAAGGTTGAGCATACAGGCCGCTTTGCGCAGCCCCGGCATAGGCTTTCACCCGCCTCTGTCCCGGCATGGCTGGGGCCATCGGGGTGTCCACGGAGATGCACGGCCTTTAACCATGTGGTCGTGGGCATTCTCACAGGAACAAGTCGAAAGATCGACAAACGACACCAAATATTAGGGGATATTTTTTGCTGGCTCGTGCGATCGTCCTGCAAGACAGAGAAAGCGTAAGAACGGTTGGCTCCCTTAGGAGCACAGACCCTCCGACGCTCAAGTTAGTGAAGGTATTGGCAGGGGAGAGCTGTAGTAGTTGGAAAGTGTTTGGGTTTTCGAGTTTCGAACATATACTTTGGAGTCGGGGGTCGTACCTTTATAGCCTTTTGCAGGCCATTAGAGGTTGACACGTGGTGATGTCTTCTCGCACCTTCCATACCCCCATGTAGCAGTCCACATGAGCTCTTCATGGCCATTGTCGTTTAGCCTGCCGGGCGGTGGCAAAGGGGGATGCACCGGTCTTATCCTTGCCCGATGGAGATTTTGGAAAGCTCTAGTCTGGGAGGTCCTAGACTGACTTTGGCCGGCTTCCGTGGACTGCAATCGTCCACGTAGCTCCACGGGGGTGGTGACATCTATCGGCTTGATACCGCCTTAGTGTGGGCGACCTTCGTGGGAAAGTGGGCAGGCTCCTTGGTCGGGGGGGGGGAGGGGGGGGAGGAACTTCAGAACCTTTGCTACCCTCAACAGGTGGACTCTTTGGCCGTTGCATGATCAGGTGAGCTCCTGAGTGAGCTGCGAGAGAACTCCGTGGAGACTCCATTGGTGTCGTTGATCCACCTACTTCTTCCTATTGTTAATAGGCAAGCTCTTTGATAGTTTACACGATTTGGGTGAGCTCTTGAGCGAGCTGTGGGTATTGGATCTGGCGAGCCCCTGAGCGAGCTGGGGGTGTTCCTAGATATCATTCTAAGTTTCCTATTAGAAAAATGGGCGATCTCTCCATGTATGGGCTAGAGCTGTGCTCTCGTCAGGCAATGGGCGGCGATTGAGTTACTCTCTCCAGTCGGCGAGCTGCGTAAAGAGATTAGACTCACAGTGCCTCATGAATGAGGCCTCGAGAGAGATGCCGCTTTGTCCACGGGATGTAATGATCCACTACTACAAGCCCTGGGCGGGTTATGAGCACCAGCCACTAGGCGACCTCTACCACATGCGAGTTGGTCGTAGGCAGTCAGGGTCGACCCTGGGCGGGCTGTGAGCCGCGACCACAGGCGGCCTCTGTTTAAGGGACGCAACAATCCGCTACTGCAAAGCCCTGGGCAAGCTACGAGCACCAGCCACTGGGCGACCTCTACCACGTGCGAGCTGGTCGTATATGGTCAGGGTCGACCCTAGGCAAGTTGTGAGCTGCGGCCACAGGCGGCCTCTGTCCAAGGGATGCAATGATCCGCTACTACAAAGCCTGGGCGGACTACGAGCACCAACCACTGGGCAACCTCTACCACGTGCAAGCTGGTCGCATGTGGTCAGGGTCGACCTTGGGCAGGCTGTGAGCCATGGCCACAGGCGACCTCTGTTCAAAGGACGCAACGATCCGCTACTGTAAAGCCCTGGACGAGCTATGAGCACTAGTCACTGGGCGACCTCTACCACGTGCGAGCGGGTTGCATGTGGTCAGGGTCGACCCTAGGCGGGCTGTGAGCCATGGCCACAGGCGTCCTCTGTCTAAGGGACGCAACGATCCCCTACTCAAAGCCCTGGGCGGACTACGAGCACTAGCCACTGGGCGACCTCTACCACGTGCGAGCTGGTCGCATGTGGTCAGGGTCGACCCTGGGCGGGCTGTGAGCCGCGGCCATAGGCGGCTTCATTCCAAGGGATGCAACGATCCGCTATTGCAAGCTCTGGGCGAGTTCCCCGGAAATATTTCCTGGGTCATGTTTCTTCTGTATCTCGAAAACGACATCTTTCTTATGGTGATCCAATCGTTCCACTATTTCGGTCGCTCCTTGGTCTAGCTGTAGCCATTGAGCTGACAATATTTCTCCGGGACCATCAGTAGCTATTCTAATTCATTCGTGTGAGTCATTCTAATTCATTCGTACGAATGTAGCAGTTCTAATTCATTCATACGAAGGAATTTAGCCTTTGTAATTCATTCGTATGAACGTAGCCATTCTAATTCATTCATACGAGCCATTCTAATTCATTCGTACGAATGTAGCTATTCTAATTTATTCGTACGAAGGTAGCCATTCTAATTCATTCGTACGAGCCATTCGTACAAGCTATTCGAATTCATTCGTACGAATGTAGCCATTCTAATTCCTTCGTACAAATATAGCCATTCTAATTCATCCGAAAGAAGGTAGCCATTCTAATTCATTCGTATGAGCCATTCTAATTCACTCATACGAATGTAGCCATTCTAATTCATTAGTACGAACAAATATAGGCATTCTAATTCATTCATATGAATATAGCCATTCTAATTTATTTGTACGAAGGTAGCTATTCTAATTCATTTATACGAGCAATTTTAATTCATTCGTATGAATGTAGCTATTCTAATTCATTAGTACAAAAAAATATAGTCATTCTAATTCATTCGTACGAATGTAGCCATTCTAATTCATTCGTAGTAAGGTAGCCTTTTTAATTCATTTGTATGAGTTATTCTAATTCATTCATATGAATGTAGCTATTCTAATTCATTCATACGAACGAATATAACATTTCTAATTCTTTCGTACGTATGTAGCCATTCTAATTCATTCGTATAAAGGTAGTCATTCTAATACATTCTTACAAGCCATTTTAAATCATTCGTACGAATGTAGCTATTCTAATTTATTCGTACGAAGGTAGCCATTCTAATTCATTCTTATGAGCCATTCTAATTCATTCGTACGAATGTAGCCATTCTAATTCATTTATACAAATGAATGTTGCATTTCTAATTCATTCGTACAAATGTAGGCATTCTAATTCATTCGTATGAAGATAGCTATTCTAATTCATTCGTATGAAGCTAGCCATTCTAATTCATTCGTACGAATATAGCCTTTCTAATTTATTCATACAAATATAGCCATGCTAATTCATTCGTACAAAGGTATGTATCTATTATACTTCATTTGTACCAATATAGCCATTCTTATTCATTCGTACAAATGTAGCCATTCTAATTCATTCGTACGAGCCATTCTAATTCATTCGTATGAATATAGCTATTCTAATTCATTCATACAAAGGAATGTATCCATTCTAATTCATTTGTATGAATGTAGCCATTCTTATTTATTCGTACAAAGGAAGCCATTCTAATTTATTCATACAAGTCATTCTAATTCATTCGTACGAAGCTAGCTATTTTAATTCATTCGTACGAGTCATTCTAATTCATTCTTATGAATGTAGCCATTCTAATTCATTCGTACTAACGAATATTGCCATTCTAGTTTATTTATACAAATATAGCTATTCTAATTCATTCGTACGAAGGTAGCCATTCTAATTCATTCGTACGAGCTATTCTAATTCATTCGTATGAATGTAGCCATTTTAATTCATTCGTACGAACGAATATAGCTATTCTAATTCATTCGAATGAATATTGCTATTCTAATTCATTCGTACGAAGGTAGCCATTCTAATTCATTCGTACGAGTCATTCTAATTCATTCGCATGAATGTAGCCATTCTAATTCATACGTACCAATGAATATAGCCATTCTAATTCATTTGTACGAATGTAGCCATTCTAAATCATTCATTCAAAGGTAGCCATTCTAATTCATTCGTATGAATGTATCCATTCCAATTCATTCTATGAATGTAGCTATTCTAATTCATTCGTACAAAGGTAGTCATTTTAATTCATTCGTACGAGCCATTCTAGTTTATTCATACGAATATAGCCATTCTAATTCATTCGTACGAACAAATGTTGTTTTCTAATTAATTCGTACAAAGGTAGTCATTCTAATTCATTCGTATGAGCCATTCTAATTTATTCGTACGAATATAGCCATCGTATTCATTCATACAAACAAAAGTAGCCATCTAATTGATTCATACGAAAGTAGCCATTTTAATTCATTCATAAGAACGAATATAACCAGTCTAATTCATTCGTACGAAAGTAGCCATTCTAATTCAATCGTATGTGCAATTCATAATCATTCGTATGAATATGGCCATTCTAGTTAATTCGTACAAACGAATGTTGCCATTCTAATTCATTTGTACAAATATAGTCATTTTTATTCATTTATACAAAGGTAGCCATTCTAATTCATTCGTACGAGCCATTCTATTTCATTCTGTTGAATATAGCTATTCTAATTAATTTTTACGAACGAATATAGCCATTCTAATTCATTTGTACAAATGTAGCTATTCTAAATCATTCGTACGAAGGTAGCCATTGTAATTCATTCGTACGAGCCATTCTAATTTATTCGTACGAATACAACCAATCTAAAACATTCGTACGAATGAATGTATCCATTATAATTTATTCGTACGAATGTAGCCAATCTAGTACATTCCAACGAAGGTTGCCATTCTAATTCATTCATACGAGCCATTCTAATTTATTCGTATAAATATAGCCATTCTAATACATTCGTACGAACGGATGTAGCCATTCTAATTCATTCGCACGAAGGTAGCCATTCTAATTCATTCGTATGAGCCATAATTTATTCGTACAAAAGTAGCCACTCTAATTTATTCGTACGAAAGAATATTACTATTCTAAGTCATTCGTACGAATGTAGCCATTCTAATTCATTCATATGAACGAATGTAGCAATTCTAATTCATTCGCACGAATGTAGCCATTCTAATTCCTTCGTACGATGGTAGCCATTCTAATTCATTCATACGAGCCGTTCTAATTCATTCATACAAATATAGTCATTCTAATTTATTCATACGAACGAATATACCCATTCTAATTTATTCGTACGAATGTAGCCTTTCTAATTCATTTGAACGAACCATTCTAATTTATTCGTACGAATATAGTGATTCTAATTTATTCGTACGAACGAATGTAGCCATTTTAATTCATTCGTACGAATGTAGCCATTCTGAGTTATTCGTACAAGCTATTCTAATTCATTCATACAAATGTACCCATTCTAATTCTTTCATATAAATAAATATAGCCATTCTAATTCATTCTTACGAAGGTAGCCATTCTAATTCATTCATACGAGCCAGTCTAATTCATTCTTATGAATATAGCCATGCATTCTAATTCATTCATATAAACAAATGTAGCAATTCTAATTCATTCGTACGAAGGTAGCTATTCTAATTAATTTGTACGAGCCATTTGAATTCATTCAAAGGAATATACCCATTCTAATTCATTCGTACGAAGGTATCCATTCTAATTCATTCGTACGAGTCATTCTAATTCATTCATATGAATGTAGCTATTCTAATTCAGTAGTATGAAAAAATATAGCCATTCTAGTTCATTTGTACGAATGTAGCCATTCGAATTCATTCATTCGAATGTTGCTTTTCTAATTCATTTATACAAGCCATTCTAATTCATTCGAATGAATGTAGCCATTCTAATTCATTCGTATGAATGAATATTGCCATTCTAATTCATTCGTACATATATAGCCATTCTAATTCATCCGTATGAAGGTAGCTATTCTAATTCATTCGTACAAATTTAGTTATTCAAATTCATTCATACGAAGGTAGCCATTCTAATTCATTCGTACGAACGAATGTAACCTTTCTAATTCATCAGTATGAATGTGTCTATTCTAATTCTTTCATACAAAGGTAGCCATTCTAATTTATTCGTATGAGACATTCTAATTCATTCGTATGAAGGTAGCCATTCTAATTCATTCGTACGAATTTAGCCATTCTAATTCATTCGTTCGAACGAATATAGCCATTTTAATTCATTCGTACAAATATAGTCATTCTAATTCATTCATACGAACGAATGTAGCCATTCTAACTCATTTGAAAGAATGTAGCCATTCTAACTCATTTGAAAGAATGTAGCCATTCTAGTTTATTTGTACGAAGGTAGCTATTCTAATTCATTCACACGAGTCATTCTAATTCATTTGTACAAATATAGACATTATAATTCATTCGTATGAATAAATATAGCCATTCTAATTCATTCGTACGAATTTAGCCATTCTAATTTAATTGTACGAACCATTCTAATTCATTCGTACGAATGTAGTCGTTCTAATTTATTCATATGAATGTAGCTAATCTAATTCATTCGTACGATGGTAGCAATTCTAATTAATTTATACAAACCATTCTAATTCATTCGTATGAATGTAGTAATTCTAATTCATTCGTACGAACGTAGTTTGCCATTCTAATTCATTCGTACGAATGTAGCCATTCTAATTCATTTGTACGAAGGTAGCCATTCAAATTCATTCGTACAAGCCATTCAAATTTATTCGTACGAATATAGACGTCCTAATTCATTCATACGAAGGAATATAGTCATTCTAATTCATGCGTACGAATATAGCCATTCTAATTAATTTGTACGAACAAATATAACCATTCTAATTCATTTATACGAATGTAGTCATTCTAATTCATCTGTACAAAGGTAGCTATTCTAATTCATTTCATACAAGCCATTCTAATTTATTCATTCGAATGTATCTATTCTAATTCCTTCGTACGAACAAGTGTACCCATTCTAATTCATTCGTACGAACTAATGTACCCATTCTAATTCATTCGAATGAATAAAGCCATTTTAATTCATTTGTACGAAGGTAGCCATTCAAATTCATTCGTACGAGCCATTCTAATTCATTTGTATAAATGTAGCCATTCTAATTCATGCATGCGAATTAATATAGCCATTCTAATTCATTCATATGAATTTAGCCATTCTAATACATTCATACGAAGGTATCCATTCTAATTCATTCGTACGAGCCATTTTAATTCATTCGTATGAAGGTAGCCATTCTAATTCAATCGTACGAGCCATTCTAATTCATTCGTACAAATGTAGTCATTCTAATTTATTCGTAAGAATGAATACATCATTCTAATTCATTCGTACGAATCTAGCCATCCTAATTCATTCGTACGAATGAATATAGCCATTCTAATTTATTCGTACTAAGGTACCCATTCTAATTCGTTTGTAAGAGCTATTCTAATTTATTTGTTTGATTGTAGCCATTATAATTCGTTCGTACAAACGAATGTAGCCATTCCAATTCGTTCATACGAAGGTACCCATTCTTATTCATTTGTACAAAGATAGACATTCTAATTCATTTGTATGAGCCACTAAGGTAACCATTCTAATTCATTCGTACGAACCATTCTAATTCATTCATATGAATATAGCCATTCTATCCCATTCGTACGAACGAATATAGCCATTCTAATTCATTCGTACGAATAAAGCCATTCTAAATCATTCATACGAAAGTAGCCATTCTAATTCATTCGTATAAATGTAGCTATTCTAATTTATTCTTACGAACGAATGTTGCCATTCTAATTCATTCATACGAATGTAGTCATTCTAATTCATTCGTACAAAGGTAGCCATTCTAATTCATTTGTACAAATATAGAATTCTAACTCATTCGTACAAAGGTAGCCATTCTAATTCATTCATCTGAGCTATTTTTATTCATTCGTACAAAGGTAGCCATTCTAATTCATTTGTACGAGCCATTCTAATCCATTAGTATGAATGTAGCCACTCTAAATCATTCGTACGGGTGTAGCCATTCTAATTCATTTGCACTAAGGTAGTCATTCTAAATCATTCGTACGAGCCATTCTAATTCATTTGTACGAATAAAGCCATTCTAATTTATTCATACAAATGTAGCCATTCTAATTTATTTGTACAAAGGTAGCAATTCTAATTCATTTGTACGAGTCATTCTAATTCATTCGTACGAATCTAGCTATTCTAATTTATTCTTTCATATGAATGTAGCTATTTTAATTCATTCGTACAAATGTAGCCATTCTAATTCATTCGTATAAAGGTAGCCATTCTAAATCATTTATCGAGCTATTCTAATTCATTCGTACGAACGAATATAGTCATTCTAATTTATTCATACGAATTTAAACATTCTAATTCATTTATACAATAGCAGTCATTCTAATTCATTCATACGAGCCAATCTAATTTATTTTTAAGAATCTAGCCAATCTAATTCATTCGTATGAATGAATGTAGCTATTCTAATTAATTCGTATGAATGTAGTCATTCTAGTTCATTCGTACGAAGGTAGCCATTCAAATTTATTCGTACGAGGCTTAATAATTCATTCATACGAATGTCACCATTCTATTTCATTCGTACGAATGAAAGTAGCCATTCTAATTCATTCGTACCAAGGTAACCATTCTAATTCATTTGTATGAGCCATTTTAACTCATTCATACGAATGTAGCTATTCTAATTCATTCGTACGAACGAATGTGGCCATTCTAATTTATTCGTACGAATAGAGCCATTCTAATTTATTTGTACGAAGATCGCCATTCTAATTCATTCGTAAGAGCCATTGTAATTTATTCGTACGAATTTAGTCATTCTAATTCACTTGTACGAACCAATGTAATCATTCTAATTCATTCGTACGAATGTAGCCATTCTAATTCATTCATACGAAGGTAGCTATTCTAAATCATTCGTATCCGTCATTATAACTCATTCATACGAATGTAGCCATTCTAATTCATTCGTACGAACGAATATAGCCATTCTAATTTATTTGTACAAATATAGCCATTCTAATTTATTCGTACGAAGGTAGTCATTCTAATTCATTCGTATGAGCCATTCTAATTCATTCGTATGAATGTAGCCATTCTAATTCATTCATACGAAGGTAGCAATTCTAATTCATTTGTACGAGCCATTCTAATTCATTCATATGAATGTAGCTATTCTAATTCATTTGGACGAAGGAATATCGTCATTCTAATTCATTCGGTCAAAGGTAGCCATTCTAACTCATTCGTATGCAGGTAGCCATTCTAATTCATTCGTACAAAGGTAGCCATTCTAATTCATTTATACGAACAAATATAGCCATTCTAATTAATTCGTACGAATTTAGCCCTTCTAATTCATTCGTACGAATATAGCCATTCAAATTCATTCATACGATGGTAGCTATTATAATTCATTCATACGAGCCATTCTAATTCATTCGTACAAATATAGCCATTCTAATTCATTTGTATGAGTGTAGCCATTTTTAATCATTCGTACGATGTTAGCCATTCTACTTTATTCGTGCGAGCCATTCTATTTTATTTGTATGAATGTTGCCATTCTAATTCATCCATACGAACAAATATAACCATTATAATTCATTCGTACGAATATAGCCATTCTAATTCATTCGTACGAAGGTAGCCATTATAATTCATTCGTACGAGCCATTCTAATTCATTCGTACAAAAATTGCTACTGAAATTCATTCATATGAACGAATATAGCCATTATAATTCATTAATATGAATATAGATATTCTAATTCATTCGTACAAAGGTAGCCATTCTAATTTATTCGTACGAGCCATTCTAATTCATTTATTTGAATGTAGCCATTCTAATTCATTCGTACGAAAGTAACCATTTTAATTTATTCGTACGAAGGTAGCCATTCTATTCATTTATAATAGCCATTCTAATTCGTTCGTACGAAGGTTGCCATTCTAATTCATTCATACAAGCTATTCTAATTCCTTCGTAAATATAGTCATTCTAATTCATTCGTACGAATGAATGTAGCCATTCTAATTGATTTGTACGAATATAGCCATTCTAATTCATTCGTACGAAGGTAGCCATTCTAATTCATTTGTACGAGCCATCCTAATTCATTCGTACGGATGTAGCCATTCTAATTTATTTATTTATATGAATATAGCCATTCTAATTCATTCGTACGAATGTAGTCATTCTAATTCATTCGTATTAAGGTAGCATTCTAATTCATTCCAATGAGCCATTCTAATTCATTCATATGAATGTTGGGATTCTAATTTATTCGTATGAACAAATGGAGCCATTCTAATTCGTTCATACAAATATAGTCATTCTAATTCATTCATACAAAGGTAGCTATTCTAATTCATTCATAAAAGCCATTCTAATTCATTCGTACAAATGTAGCCATTCTAATTCATTGGTACAAATAAATGTAGCCATTCTAATAAATTCGTGCGAATAAATATAGCTATTCTAATTTATTCTTACGAAGGTAGCCATTCTAATCCGTTCATACGAGTAATTCTAATTCATTCGGACAAATATAGCCTTTCTAATTAATTCGTACGAACGAATGTGACCATTCTAATTCATTCGTATGAATGTAGTCATTCTAATTCATTCGTATGAAGGTAGCCTTTCTAATTCATTCGTATGTATGTAACCTTTCTAATTTATTTATATGAATAAAAAAAGCTATTCTAATTCATTTGTACGAAGGTAGCCATTCTAATTAATTCATACGAGTCATTCTAATTCATTTGTACAAAGGAAGCTATTCTAATTTATTCATATAAATGAATGTAGCCATTCTAATTCATTCGTACGAATGCAGCCATTCTAAATCATTCATACAAAGGTAGCCAACTCTAATTCATTCATACAAGCCATTCTAATTCATTCGTATGAATGTAGTCGTTCTAATTCATTCGTACAGATGAATATAGCTATTCTAATTCATTCGTACGAATATAGCAATTCTAATTTATTCATATGAATGTAGCCATTCTAATTCATTCGTAAGAAGATAACCATTCTAATTCATTCGTACGAATATAGCCAATGTAATTCATTCGTACGAACGAATGTAGTCATTTTAAATCATTCATACGAATATAGCCATTCTAATTCATTCGTACGTACGAGCCATTCTAATTCATTCATACGAGCCATTCTAATTCATTCATACGAATATAGCCATTCTAATTTATTCTTATGAATGTAGTCATTCTAATTCAGTCATACGAGCCATTCTAATTCGTTCATATGAATGTAGCCATTCTAATTCATTCATATAAATGAATGTAGCCATTCTAATTCATTCGTATGAAGGTAGCCATTCTAATTCATTCAAACGAGCCATTCTAATTTATTCATAAATGAAGACATTCTAATTCATTCTTACGAGCTAATGTATCTATTCTAATTCATTTGTAGGAATATAGCCATTCTAATTCATTCGTACGAATATAGTCATTCTAATTTATTCGTATGAACGAATGTAGCCATTCTAATTCATTCATACAAATATAGTCATTCTAATTAATTCGTACAAAGGTAGCCATTCTAGTTTATTCGTACGAGCCACTATAATTTATTCATATGAATGTACTCATTCTAATTCATTAGTATGAACGAATATAGCCTTTCTAATTCATTCGTACAAATATAGCTATTCTAATTTATTCGAACGAAGGTAGCCATTCTAATTCATTCGTACGAACGAATGCAGCCATTCTAATCCATTCGTACGATGGTAGCCATTCTAATTCATTCATACGAATGTAGCTATTTCAATTCATTCGTACGAGCGAATGTAACCATTCTAATTTATTCATACAAATATAGCCATTCTAATTCATTAGTAAAAAGGTAGCCATTCTTACTCATTCGAACGAGCCATTCTAATTCATTCATACAAAAGTAATCATTCTAATTCATTCGTCCGAACGAATAAAGCTATTCAAATTCATTCGTATGAATATAGCCATTCTAATTCATTCGTACGAAGGTAGCCATTCTAATTCATTCGTAAGAGCCATTCTAATTCATTTGTACGAATGTAGCCATTCAAATTTATTCAAACGAATGAATGTGGCTATTCTAATTCATTCGTACGAATATAGCCATTCCAATTCATTCGTACGAAGGTAGCCATACTAATTCATTCGTACAAGCAATTTTATTTTATTCGTATGAATTTAGCCAATCTAATTCATTCGTAAGAAGGTAGTCATTCTAATTCATTCGTGCGAGTCATTCTTATTTATTAGTACGAGTTATTCTAATTCATTCGTATGAATATAGACATTCTAATTTATTCGTGCGAACGAATGTAGCCATTCTAACTCATTCGTATGAATGTAGCCATCGTAATTCATTCGTATGAATGAATATAGCCATTCAAATTCATTTATACGAATGGATCCATTCTAATTCATTCGTACGAAGGTAGCCATTCTAATTCATTCATACGAGTCATTCTAATTCATTCGTACGAGTGTAGTGATTATAATTCATTCATACGAATGTAGGCATTCTAATTCTTTCGTACGAAGGTAGCCATTCTAATTCATTTGTACGAGCCATTCTAATTCATTCGTACGAATGTAGCCATTCTAATTCATTCGTACGAAGATAACTATTCTAATTTATTCGTACGAGACATTCTAATTCATTCGTAAATGTAGTCATTCTAATTCATTCATACGAACGAATATAGCTATTCTAATTCATTCGTACGAATGTAGCCATTCTAATTCATTCTTATCAAGGTTGTTATTCTAATTTATTCAAATGAGCCATTCTAATTCATTCGTACGAACGAATATAGCCATTCTAATTCATTCGTATGAATGTAGCCATTCTAATTTATTCGTACGAAGGTAGCCATTCTTATTCATTCAAATGAGTCATTCTAATTCATTCATACGAATGTAGCCACTCTAATTCATTCGTGCGAACAAATATTACTATTCTGATTTATTCATACGAACGAATGTAGCCATTCTAATTCATTCGTACGAATATAGCAATTCTAATTCACTCGTGCGAATGTAGCCATTCTAATTCATTCGTTCGAGTATAGCTATTCTAATTCATTCGTATGAACAAATGTAGTCATTCTAATTCATTCGTACGATTATAGCCATTATAATTCATTCGTACGAAGGTTGCCATTCTAATTCATTCGTACAAGTTATTCCAATTTATTTGTACAAATGTAGCCATTCTAATTCATTCATACGAACGAATGTAGCCATTCTAATTCATTCGTATGAATGTAGCCATTCTAATTCATTCGTGTGAAGGTAGCCATTCTAGTTTATTCGTACGAGCCATTTTAATTTATTTGTTCGAATGTAACCATTCTAATTCAGTCATACGAACGAATATAGCCATTCTCAATCATTTGTATGAATATAGCCCTTCTAATTTATTCGTACAAGCCATTCTAATTCATTCGTAAAAATATAGCCATTCTATTTCATTCATATAAAGGTAGTCATTCTAATTCATTCGTATGAGCCATTCTAATTTGTTCGTACAAATGTAGCCATTCTAATTCATTCGTACGAAGATAGCCATTCTAATTCATTCGTATGAGCCATTCTAATTTATTTGTACGAATGTAGCCATTCTAATTTATTCATAAGAATGGATGTAGCCATTCTAATTCATTCGTACGAATGTAGCCATTCTAATTCATTCGTGTGAAGGTAGCAATTCTAATTCATTAGTACGAGCCATTTTAATTCATTAGTACAAATATAGCCATTCTAATTCATTTGTACAAGTCATTCTAATTCATTTGTATGAATATAGTCATTCTAATTCATTCGTACGAATGAAGGTAGCCATTCTAATTCATTCGTAAGAGCTATTCTAATTTATTCGTACGAATATAACCATTCTAATTAATTCGTACGAACGAATTTAGCCATTCTAATTCATTCATACGAATGTAGCCATTCTAATTCGTTCGTACCAAGGTAGCCATTTTAATTCATTTGTACGAGCCATTCTAATTCATTCTTACGAATATAGCCATTCTAATTCATTTG
The DNA here is from genome assembly GCA_947650365.1 of Chamaelirium japonicum. Taxonomy (NCBI): domain Eukaryota; kingdom Viridiplantae; phylum Streptophyta; class Magnoliopsida; order Liliales; family Melanthiaceae; genus Chamaelirium; species Chamaelirium japonicum. The sequence goes on along the minus strand of OX393560.1, from coordinate 16,444,122 downwards.
TACAATTATAGCCATTCTAATTCATTCGTACAAATGAATGTAGTCATTCTAATTCATTTGTACGATTATAACCATTCTAATTCATTTGTACGAGTCATTCTAATTCATTCGTACGAATGTAGCCACTCTGATTCATTCGTACGAGCCATTCTAATTCATTCCTATGAATATACTCATTCTAATTCTTTCATGAAGTTACCTTGGATCATATACTGTCCCTCCAAGGTAGGAAGTACACATCCTTGGCCGAACCTGAGTAAATCTGTGTGTGTTGTCTCTTTTACGTTTCTGTGATTGTGTGAATAGGACAATAAAATCATGACACATGCTTTAGTGGTAAGCCTTATAGTTTGTGTGTTATTAAAACTCTAGGCCTTTCTTGCACTTGTGGTGAATTTTGATTTTTGGCCAATCTTTGGACTGTTAACCTTACTCCAGGTGTGAAAACCTTCCTTTTGGACCTTTGTAACTGACTTGTTCGCCTGACCTTCCCCCGCCGCCCCCGCTTGTCTCTTTCTCCCACTTGTACATACAATTTTTCTATATTAATTTACTAGTAGGGATCTTGGTCAAATCATCACTCATTGAGAGGGATTTCCCAAAAAAATAATAATAATAAAATCGATGGTCAATCTTCGGTTGTCACACTAACTGGTGATGTATTGACCACTTCGTCCCTTCCAAAAACAAAATCACATAATTTTCAATGGCCACCAGCAACGATGGGCCCATCGATCCAAACTGTGGCCCACCATGAGGAGCGGTAAGTGGGTGGAGTTAGACTAGACTTAGCCCATATGATCGGTCCCTGACAAACCCGACCCAAGCCCAAGCCCAAGCTAGCAAGAGTATAAATAAGCTGTTTCTACAACTATCCATAGACCCAAACCGGTTCGGGTCTCCAACCTAATTGCTGAAAAACAAAATTCAGAGTCAACCATAGGGATGGCAACGGTGCGGTTTCGGTGCGATTTTGGGCAAAACCAAAACCGCACCGCAACACCGAACCGCCACTCCGAAACTGCACCGCACCGCAACGGTTTACCATTATGTAAAACTGAAACCGCACCATACGATGCACCGCGGTTTATCATTATAAAACCCTAAACGGTGCGGTTTTATACGGTTTTGGTCAAAACCAAAACCGCACCGATACATCGAAACCGAAAACTGACACCGTACCGCACTGCAACGGTTTTATATTTTGGCAAACCAAAATCACACCATGCAGTACGGTTTATCGCTGTTTTTGGTTTTAAACCGCACCGCTGCCATCCCTAGTCAAGCATGAGGTTATTCACTTATTCTATTCATTAACACCGCATTTCTTTTTAAATAAAGAAGAGGTTATTCTATTCCTGACTTGGATCTCCCCATGAGCTTTATTCCGTATATCTTTAAACCGAGGACGAGACGGGAAACCGTCCAATAGAGGTGGGCCTAGTTGGCAGGTTTATAAATTGAACCGGCCGGCCCAAGTTGCTCCAATAGGACAAAAGGACATGGTTAGAGTTTGAAGCACAAGCACATGGTTGGCTCTCTTTAGCTGGTCTCCAACCCCATATAATTTAGGTTTCTTTTTTACATACACCCCCATTTCTATGTCGAAATTTGGAGTTACACGCACACATTCTAAATATTTGATTATACCCCCCACCCTACCCCCCCAAATCCATCACTTCATTGTGAGCGACCTGTTAAAAGTTGGGGTGTAACTCAAATAAATAAAAAAAAAGAGAAAATGGGTGTTAGGTCCCATAAAACAGATCGGGCAAATGAACATAACGCTCATAAGATCTTTTTAAGGGGAGGTCCCAAACTTTTTTAATAAACACAAAATTGCCCCCCCCCACTGTTCTCTCTCGGGTAGTTGGCAACAGCAGCGGTGGGAGGCAACAGCAGCGGTGGCGAGCAAGTTTAGGTTTTAGGATTCATCCCATGGCCTGTAAATCTTAGGTTTTAGGATTAGGTTTAGGTTTTAGATTTAGTTTAAAGGGGAGTGGCATGCAACTAAAAATTTGAAGCAAAGTGAAGGGCAATTTCATCCTTTGTCCTTAGGCTTAAACAAATATCAAGTTTTGGACTGTTCACTAAGTTCCCCCAAAAAAATATTGAGGATGTAATTCAATTAAAAAACCCCACTTTTAAGCGGTCGCTCACGGTCAGGTGACGGATTGGGTGGTAAAGTAAAATTAAAATTTTTAGAAAGTGGGGGTGTAAATCAAATTTCAATATATAAGTGGGGGTGTGAATAAAAAAAAACCTAGAATTTAGTCCTTCACCTGTTCCTCTAAAACTCAGTCATTATCTGTTATGCAGTCGTTATATGTCTCCAAAGATAATGGTTCAAATAGAAAGCATCATCTTTAGCTTTGTCCTATGGGTTCAATCCATATTTGGACCCAACCCGCTAGCGGATTATTATTAGTTGACCAACATACTTCATTGCCCGGCAATTAACCTACACTATTTACTACTCGTGTGAAACACGGCCGACTACGAAGCCTCACAACTCCCACACGTGCTAGCCACATAGATGATCCGGATTCCCGCGCAAAGGAATCACTCCATTGCGGGTTTTTGTTTACCCCTCTAGCAGTCGGGTGTACCCAAACGTTAATAGGGTAGAGTTCTTATACCCACTAGTAAGAAACCCGGGCAATGCTCAGATGAGCTTGATGCACAGCCATTTGACACAGATGACATCACAACTGTTCGAAGAAGTATGAAATCCAAAGTGAGTGTGATTCACTTGTTAGAAAGAGAGAGAGAGAGGGAGAGAGATTAAGATCAAATGATAATTAAATACCATTGAATGAGTGTTTTATTATCTTTATGGTAGGTTTTTAATAGTATTTAAAACTGAGCCATGTTTACACATGGCTCACACATGTTCACTCCATTGCAGGTTTTTTTTTACCCCACTAGCAGTCGGGTGTACCCAAACGTTAATAGGGTAGAGTTCTTATACCCACTAGTAAGAAACTCGGGCAATGCCCAGATGAGCTTGATGCATAGCTATTTAGCACAGATGACATCATAACTGTTCGAAGAAGTATGAAATCTAAAGTGAGTGTGATTCACTTGTTAGAAAGAGAGAGAGAGAGAGAGAGAGAGAGAGAGAGAGAGAGAGAGAGAGAGAGAGGGGGGGGGGGGAGAGAGATTAAGATCAAATGATAATTAAATGTCATTGAATGATGTTTTATTATCTTTATGGTAGGTTTTAATAGTATTTAAAACTGAGCCATGTTCACACATGGAAGAATGATTATGGTTCTTTAAAAGACGTCAACGTGTCACAACACGGAAGAGAGGCTTCCGTTTTAGTATATAGTATAGATAGATACATACCCTACAAGTAGAGTTTCTATACCTATATCCTATCCAAATCTTGTACAATCCATACCTATACCCGTATCAGATGTTTCAGATCAGGGTCAAGGTCGGGGTCGGGTCACAAGTTAGTGGGGCAGTTGGGTTTCGGGTATGGGTATTCATACCCATATCCGAAAGTTAATCGGGTATGGGTATTGGGATATTCAAAATTACTTTGATACCCTTTTTATAGTTATTGCATACTTCCCCTTGCTAACCGGGGTATGGCCGGGTGATTTGACACCTGTTCTCTCACAGAGGAGGTCCTAGGTTCAAGTCTCGGTTTGGAGCCCATACTTCGATTTTCATTGGGAGAGTGTGAGCAGTGGATGGACAATGGTTAAAGACAAATATATTAATTTAGAGGATAACCTAGTACTACCGCCAATGTACCGCCCTCCGCCATTGCCCAATAACTTGGAATACCACTACTGCAATATCATATCTCCTCCTGCTACCACTGCCACCGCCAACGAAACTCATCAGATTCCTTTTGTTGCTACCATCTGCCAACAAATATCCAAAAGAACCCCACAAATATACGTCTTTCAACATTCATCCGAATACTTGCGTACAACCGTCATAACACGATGGATGGCTATCCCAAATTTGAGATGAAAATCAAAAGGCTAAGAATAGATATCTAGAGAGAGACGAGGGTTGATGGCACGAGGAATGACGCCACCGTCCTTCGTCGGGCATCTCGACAAAGATCTTCAAGTCATCAAGTTTTCTTTTTTTTTTTTTCTTTCCTTTGTCGTAAGCTTTCGTAAAGGATGACATGTATGAAAGGCATTCGTCCTCAGAGTATATTCCAATATTATTCAATGTCTGATTTGATTTTTATTTCTCATGATATCTCATCATGATCTTTTTTTTTTGGGTATTACATACTGTGGTCACTTAAAGACCTGAAAATCCTCGTGCACGAGGGTCAACAAAACCCGAGGGAAGTCCGATTCCCAGTACCTTTCTAGCCCCCGACCCCTGGCCTCCTGAGCCAACCAATGAGAAGCACTATTAGCCGACCTGTGCACCCATTGTATCGCGACCCCCTTAAGACATCCCCAGATGCTCATACAGGATCCCCTTAAGACATCCCCAGATGCTCATAGCCTTCTGATGCATCATGATCAATGGATAGAATATTTTGTATTTCAAGCCTTTTGTTGCAACCAAACGACAATTTTTTTTTACTACCACATCTTCTTTTGATACTTGGAAAATCCAACGACCAATTTTTCACCTCTCACAATTTGGGAGGGTAATCCGAGCCAAACCCAGATTTGGACAAGCTTGGTTGAGATTTTAAATATATGGGTTGATCTTGGATTGAAAAGATACCACCCGACCTCAATTTGGGTTGGGATTGCGCAAAGGCTTCGAACAACCCGATCCAATTGGTAATGGCTACTAGTGTTTTTTGGTTGAAATAGACCAACCCACCCACCCAATCCGGACCGATTCAGCCCAACCACCCGACGATGGATTGGGTTGGGCTCGAGCCAGTGAACTTCAACCTGATCATGGGTTGGGTTGGTCCTGGGCCGATGGTTTAACCCCTCGGCCCGCGTGTTGGGCCTGAATTGAGCCCTCAACTCACCAAACCGGCCCATGTAGTGCAAAAACCATCAACTGCTTGGGGGAATGAGATTGAGAGATTCTAATAGAACTTAAACCTTTTTTGATGATTTATTCCATCACTTCTCAATATTTTAATACAAACTTGCTGTTGGAGTTTAGTTTCACATCTTTTTTTTTTTTTTTGGTAAACCAGATAGGGTCATGACTACATGGCCTTCAAGTCTTCATAGACTAAAGCCTGAAGACTAGAAGGAAAATAACATTCCCAGTACCCTCCCATACCAGTTAGCCAAGCCTCCAGAGCTAACCGGTGAGATGCCGAGTTAGCAGAACGAGGAGTCTAGTGGATGCTGACACCTTCAACCTGCCTCCATAATTATTGGCATTCAATCAACACAGGATTTGCCTCCACAGAGATCCACTTTCCAAGAACCAGGGCAACTCTAGCTATAGCGGCATCTGTGTACAAAGCAACTCGCCCACACTGCCTTCGGACTAACTCACAGAGAGCTCCATAAATCGCCCACATTTTTGCCTGAACCGGGGACTTCACCTGGCATGGAAATGAAGCAGCCGCCACGACTGTACCATCAGTGGTAGTAAGAACCCAAGCCCCACTGGCAAGTTCTCCCTCATACCGAAAAGCTTCATCCGTCCAAATAAGAAATTGAACCCCTTCGATGTCCCTGGATTTTCGCTTAGTCATCTGCTCAGCTTTGATGGATTTCCAGAGAGTCACCAGATCTTGGCATAACCCTTCAAACCGATTATCTCAGTTCTGAAATAGTTTGGAGCACCTACCTTTCCAGATTTTTCATAGGACTAGTGCCAAGATCTCACTACAAAGAGGAGTGTCTTGATCCAGGTCTTTTTTGGAAAACGTTAGAAACTAATCCCAACTATCAAAATGAATTCGACTGATCTTTCTCATAAACTCCCAAACCTCCTTAGCTGCCTGGCAACCCCAAAAAATGTGCTCAGTATATTTTTCTAAATCTAGACACCAAGGACACTCTCCAAACCCCCATCGGAGCCATTGTCGGAGGACGACAACTATGGGGAGCCCCCTGTGCACCACTTTCCACAAGAAAAGCCTAATCCTGGGAAAAATCTGAAGCTTCCATAGGCCTGACCCAACCCAAGAGCAGGAGTTGGAATGAAGGGGAGGCATCTCCTCATACAACCTTTGGAACATCTGCAAGTACTTGGGCCTCAAAGTATGAACAGCATGGGGAATCGAATGCATCGCCCGAATCACTCCTTTTAGTCCTACAGAGGCACGTCTCGAATCCCACGTCTGCCAATTAGAGAGGGAGATATTATACTTATTCCTAATCCATGAGACACCTAGCTGATTATCTGTCAGCAGGTACCACAAGGATGCCATACTTAACAGGGCCTGTCTCGACCGGAACCGTTGCAGTTGCAGGCCTCCTTTACTGCGAGCTCTGGTAATTGTCTCCCACGAGATCAAGTGAAGGTGCCGACGCCCATCCGCTTGCCCCCAAAAAAAATCTCGACAGACCCTGTCTAATTTGTATAGTAATCCACATGGAAGACTACTGGCTGCCATGCCATAACATATATGCACCGGGATGGCTGCCAAAACTGATTGAATCAACACCAAGCAGCCTGCTTGGGATAACATGTGGGCCTTCCAATTCAATAAGCAAGCTCGCATGAAGCTAAGAATAAACTGAAAGTGTTTCGTCGCCACACGTTTTCCATCAATCGGGACACCCAAGTGTTTCTATGGCCCCTTCGCAACAGGCATCCGCAGAGCTTTAGCCACCTTCGCCTGTGTTCGAGGATGAACACTGTTAGAGAATTTTAAGCTAAACTTATTCGGATTGATAACCAGTCCTGTACTCTTAGCTACACGGTCAAAAACAGCCCTGATACCCCAAGCATCAATCACTATTGTCCTAGAGAAAACAAGAATATCATCGGCATAAGGTAGATTAGTGATAGGCTGAGGGTTGGCATAAGTAGCGAAGCCATCTATCTCCCCTTCTATTGCGGGTTTTTTTTTACCCCTCTAGCAGTCGGCTGTACCCAAACGTTAATAGGGTAGAGTTCTTATACCCATACGTACCCTACAAGGTAGAGTTCCTATACATATATCCTATCCAAACCTTGTACAACCCATACCCGTATCAGATGTTTCGAGTCATGGTTAGGGTCAGGGTCGGGTCACAAGTTAGAGGGGCAGTTGGGTTTCGGGTATGGGTATTCATACCCATACCCGAAAATTAATCGGGTATGGGTATTGGGGTGTTTAAAATTACTTTGATACCCCTTTTATAGTTATTACATACTTCCCCTTGTTAACCAGGGTATGGCCGGGTGATTGACACCCCTTCTCTCAGAGAGGAGGTCCTAGGTTCAAGTCTTGGTTTGGAGCCCATACTTCGATTTTCATTGGGAGAGTGTGAGCAGTGGATGGACAATGGTTAAAGACAAATATATTAATCTATTAGAGGATAACCTAGTACTACTGCCAATATACCGCCCTTCGCCATTGCCCAATAACTTGGAGTACCACTACCGCAATATCATATCTCCTCCTGCTACCACTGCCACCGCCAACCAAACTCATCAGATTCCTTTTGTTGCTACCATCTTCCAACAAATATCCAAAAGAACCCCACAAATATACGTCTTTCTACATTCATCCGAATACTTGCGTACAACCATCATAATGATGGATTGCTATCCCTAATTTGAGATGAAAATCAAAAGGCTGAGAATAGATGTCTAGAGAGAGATGAGGGCTGATGGCGCGAGGAATGACGCCACCGTCCTTCGTCGGGCATCTCGACAAAGAACTTTAGGTCATCAAGTTTTCTTTTTTTTTTCTTTCCTTTGTCGTAAGCTTGCGTAGAGAATGACATGTATGAAGGGTATTCGTCCGTGATATCCCATATGCATTATGATCAATGGATAGAATATTTTGTATTTCATGCCTTCTGTTCCAAGCCAAATCCGAATTTGGACGGACTTGGTTGAGATTTTAAATATATGGGTTGGTTTTGGATTGAAAAGTTACCACCGACCTCAAATCGGGTTGGGATTGCGCAGAGGCTTCGAATAACCGATCCAATTGGTAATGGCTACTAGTGTTTATTGGTTGAAATAGACCAACCCACCCACCCGATTCGGACCAATTCAACCCAACCACCCGATTCGGACCAATTCAACCCAACCACCCGACCATGGATTGGGTTGGGATCAAGCCAGTGAACTTCAACCCGACCATGGGTTGGGTTGGTCCTGGGCCGATGGTTTAACCCCTCGGCCCTCAGGTTGGGCCTGAGTTGAGCCCTCAACCCACCAAACCGGCCCATGTAGTGCAAAAACCATAAACTGCTTGGGGGAATGAGATTGAGGGATTCTAATAGAACTAAAACCTTTTTTGATGATTTATTCCATCACTTCTCAATATTTTAATACAAACTTGCTGTTGGAGTTTAGTTCCACATCTTTTTTTTTTTGGGTAAACCAGACGGGTTCATGACTACATGGCCTTCAAGTCCTTATAGACTAAAGCCTGAAGACTAGACGAAAAATTACATTCCCAGTACCCTCCCATACCAGTTAGCCGAGCCTCCAGAGCTAACCAGTGAGACGCCGAGTTAGCAGAATGAGGAGTCCAATGGATGCTGACACCTTCGACCTGCCTCTATAATTATTGGCATTCAATCAACACATGATTTGCCTCCACGGAGATCCACTTTCCAAGAACTAGGGCATCTCTAGCTATAGTGGCATTTGTGTACAAAGCAATTCGCCCACACTGCCGTCGGACTAACTCACGGAGAGCCCCATAAATCTCCCACATTTCTACCTGAACCGGGGACTTCACCTGGCATGGAAATGAAGCAGCCGCCACGACTGTACCATCAGTGGTAGTAAGAATTCTAGCCCCAATAGCAAGTTCTCCCTCAGACCGAAAAGCTCCATCTGTCCAAATAAGAAATTGAACCCCTTCAATGTCCCTGGATTTCCGTTTAGTCATCTGCTCAGTTTCGATGGATTTCCGGAGAGTCACTAGATCTTGGCACAACCCTTCAAACCGATTATATCGGTTCTGAAATAGTTTGGAGCACCTACCTTTCCAGATTTTCCTTAAGACTAGTGCCAGGATCTCACTACAAAGAGGAGTGTCTTGATCCAGGTCTTTTTTGGAAAGCGTTAAAAACTGATCCCAACTATCAAAATGAATTCAAGTGATCTTCCTCACAAACTCCCAAACCTCCTTAGCTGCCTGGCAACCCCAAAAAATATGCTCAGTATCTTCTTCTAGATCTAGACACCAAGGACACTCTCCAAACCCCCATCGGAGCTGTTGTCGGAGGACGACAGCTGTGGGGAGCCCCCTGTGCACCACTTTCCACAGGAAAAGTCTAATCCTGGGAGAAATCTGAAGCCTCCATAGGCCTGACCCAACCCAAGAGCAGGAGTTAGAGGGAAGGGGAGGCATCTCCTCATACAACCTTTGGAACATCTGCAAGTACTTGGGCCTCAAAGTATAAACAGCATGGGGAATCGAATGCGTCGCCCGAATCACTCCTTTTAGTCCTACAGAGGCACGTCTTGAATCCGCGTCTGCCAATTAGATAGGGAGATATTATACTTATTCCTAATTCATAAGGCACCTAGCTGATTATCTGTCAGCAGGTACCACAAGGATGCCATACTTAACAAGGCCTGTCTTGACTGAAACCGTTGCAGTTGCAGGCCTCCTTTACTGCGAGCTCTGGTAATTGTCTCCCATGAGATCAAGTGAAGGTGCCAGCGCCCATCCGCTTGCCCCCAAAAATAATCTCGACACACCCTGTCTAATTTTTCTAGTAATCCACATGGAAGACTACTGGCTGCCATAACATGCACCGGGATGGCTGCCAAAACTGATTGAATCAACACCAAGCAGCCTGCTTGGGATAACATGTGGGCCTTCCAGTCCGGTAAGCTAGCTCGCATGGAGCTAAGAATAAATTGAAAGTGTTTCGTCGCCAAACGTTTCCTATCAATCAGGACACCAAAGTGTTTCCATGGCCCCTTCGCAATAGGCATCCGCAGAGCTTTAGCTACCTTTGCCTATGTTCGAGGATGAATACTGTTAGAGAATTTTAAGGTAGACTTATTGGGATTGATAACCAGTCCTGTACTCTTAGCTACACGGTTAAAAACAGCCTTGATACCCCAAGCATCGATCACTGTTGTCCTAGAGAAAACAAGAATATCATCGGCATAAGCTAGATTAGTGATAGGCTAGGGGTTGGCATAGGTAGCGAAGCCATCTATCTCCGGCCCCTTCAATCAAACTATTGTACAGTTGCCAATGGATCACATGTAAGACTAACATAAATAAAAATGGCGACAAAGGATCTCCTTGTCTTAACCCACAACTAGGTCTAAACATCGATGTCTCCTCACCATTAATGAGGATCCTCATGGACGTCGTTGAAACACATTGCATCACCCATCTGCACCAGACTGGATGAAACCTCATCTTGTTAAGGATGTGTTGAAGGGAATTCCTCTAAATCCGATCATAGGCTTTTGCCACGGCAGCCTTGATGGCCACCGCCACCCTGCCCGATGGAGCATTATGTATAAAGTGGAGTACATTTCCTGAGCATAAAGAACATTCCCTCTTATCGACTGGTCCAATATGAAAGCCTGTTGCTCCTCTTGAATTAACTGAGGTAGACTCAACCGAAGTCAATTTGTCATAATCTTAGCTATGAATTTGTAGCGTTGTTTGCAAAGACTGATAGGTCAAAAATCTCCCGGTGAAGTGAGCGACTCCACCTTAGGGATCAAAACCACCGCAGTGTTATTCCACCCTTGGGGTATAATACCATAACAGAAGAAAAGCTGGACATCTCTGATCACATCTTCACCTGCAATATCTCAATACGATTTATAGAACTCTGCATTAAACCCATCTGGAACTGGGGCTCAATTACACGGAGCTGCCATCACCACTCTCTTGATCTCCTCCTTAGTCAAAATCCCAAACAGAAAGGAGTTTATTTCGGGCGTAACACCCGGCGGCATCACATTCAACAGTTGGAGATCAATGTGTGAATCCCTCGTCTATCTCTCCTCGAAGAATATCAGTAGCTCTCGTTTAATATCTTTCGCAGAAGTCACCATCCCATGTCTCCCCTGTAGAGATCTAATTTTGTTCTGTTTCCGTCGGGTTTTAGTGCTTAATTGGAAAAAGAAAGTATTTTTATCACCCTCGACCAGCCATTGAATTCTCGATTTCTGAGCCCACACGCTCTCTTGTTGTGTGAAGGTCCATTCCAACTGCTCTTGAATTCGATCCCGCATATCACTTTGACCATCCTTCCCTTGCCCCCCTTCAGGATGTCCAGTTGAAGCCACAGTGAGTCGACCACCGAATGAATATTCCCCACAGTATGTTTGTTCCAATGAGCAAGATTACGTTTCACAATGGGAGATTATTCAAACAGCTACCTCCGGTAATTCAAGCCCCTTTTATAACCTCCTTGCTATTCGGACGGCTAATCCAGAAATTATTAAATCGCCAAGGCACATGACGCGGACGAGTATCCGCCTTAATAGGCAGAAGAATGGGGTTGTGATCAGATACACATCTCGGAAGATGCCTCGCATAAGTATCATCAAACGCCAACGTCCAGTTAGAATTAACAAATCCTCTATCTAACCTTTACCAAATGCGAGCTTTGCCTTGACGTTTAGTTCCACATCAGCTAGCGGGTATGGGCAGTGTTTTCTTCATATTACACTCTGTGCACTTCCCCTTATGACCTGGGTTTTAGGGTGTCTGGGTATTTAACATGGTATCAAAGCAGGTTTGATCTATGTCCACTAAGCTGAGTGGGAGCCTACCCATGTGACAAGGATCGGACGAAACTGGCCTGCACACGAGAGAGAGAGAGAGAGAGAGAGAGAGAGAGAGAGAGAGAGAGAGAGAGAGAGAGAGAGAGAGAAAGAGAGAGAGAGAGAGAGAGAGAGAGAGAGAGAGAAGGGGGGGGGGGGGGGGACCTTCCTTTTTGACCCAAGTTTTGGGTCTAACACTTACAACATATATAACAATTATGTGTACAACTCACAGTAGGTCCATCATTTGGGATTAGGAGGTGCCAACGAAGAAAAGTGTATCTTTTTTAGTTAGGTGCCCAAAAAGCCAGGAGCAGCTCATCTAATGCTTACTAGGTGTTCAATTTTTTATGGTAGGTGTCAAAGAAACAAAGTAGAGCCCATATAATGCTTAGCCCAGACTCAAAACCAAGAGTTGGGCATAAATCGGCTATGTTTGGTAGATCACTTTGATTAAGATTAGAGCTTTCTGAAGAAAAGCTTAAAATAGACAAATTTAAATAACTTTTGTTTGCCTTTGAAGTAGTTTTGTAAATATACGGTTTTTTTTTTAGAACCCCTCCTGAAACAAAGGAGGGTTAGGCTGCCCACAACCAGTAATATTAAAATCAAGAAACTATTTTGTTACAAAAAGTAGTAGTCTCGTCGCTTAATTTCTCAACTTATGGTATAATGCATAACTTGAAGATCAAAATCACTGATCTACTCAATTCCTCCACACCCGAAGTCTTTCCGTTGAAAATGCGCTTATTTCTCTTGAGCTAGAGAACCCAGATAATCACCATGGAAAGAAAATACCAAGGCGGACGGATCTCCTTGCGTATCTGTCTTCTACACCAAGAATTGCACATGGCCTTCAAACTCCTCTGGTGGTAAGCGATTTCACACTTAACCTCGAAGTTTTGTAGATATACTTTAGCTGGGTCTAAAAAATAAAAAATATGTTGGACATATCTACTTAAATAAATTTGGAAAAGTTTGACATAAGTCCTTTTTGAGAGATGACTTTTAGTTGCAGGACACATTAATTTCAAAATATAGCTCAAGTCCCTCTCGACGAATATATACTCTTTCTAAAGACGAATATATACTGTTTCTGAAACGAATATATACTGTTTCTGAACACTAATATATACTCTTCCTGGAGACGAAAGTATACTTGTAGGGACCTTAGCTAATATAGCAAATTATGGTGTCCTGCGGCTAATATTGCAAAATAGTTGACTATACCTAATTTGCCGAATAAATTTTAACATTGAATTAAAAAGAGATGTCTTTGATAGTTATAGGGGTGTTCTAAGTAAGAGCATGTTCAAAATACCAACAAGTTTCTTTTTTTTTTCAATCAAACATATTAAACATCGACGGCAGTAGAAGGTGGTGGCAGAGGTGTATGGTGGCAACGGTCGCAGAACATGTGCTGGAGGTGGATGTCGTTAGAGGCAGCGGATGGTCGGAGATACTGGCAGCAGTAGGTGGTCGTCTAAGCAGTGACGACGGATGGTCGGAGGTGGTCATCGCCGCTTGCGGCGGGTGGTCGCCAAGGCTTGTAGTTGGTCATATTGTTTTTATTGTTTAAGGGACACAAAAAGCTTGATTTGAAAGTCTGGTTTGAAATAGTAACCCCTTAACTACTTTTTGAAATAGAGGTAAAACCTCTACCTGCTAAAAATAAGATCAGATTCGTAGGGACTTGCCAAAAATGTTTTTTATATCAATAACTATTTACTTTTAGAATAAGTTAAAAAAATCTACTTTTTAGTGTTACCGATATTATTTTTTGGTCCTTGTTAGTTGACCAAATTGGGGCTGAAGGCTTGCCTGTATAGTTGGCCTTTTGTAAGGGAAATTTTATTCATATCCCAAAAATATGTAATTACCCCCCATCTTCCATTCGTTTCTCAATAATTTTATAAGAGTTTTTTAAATGCCTATTATATCCTTATCTTGTACCCCACATATCAGCTAAAACCTAACTTAAATACAAAACCCTTTGTGAATGCCTATTTGAGAAGAAAACGGTGGTGGTGGATATGGCGTCATTGTCATCGATAACAACAACGACAATAAGGCTTGACAAACTCAACCCCCAATTCTCCCGATCAGATTCCTCCATAGGAGATCTAACCCCTCTACCAATGGGAAAATAAGAGGAGTCGACACCCATCACCAGATGTATTTAAGAATGGGGTGTGTTCAAGAGGGCGTATAATTGGGGTATATTCAAAAGGGTGGGTGTTTAATTGGGGTATAATCAAGGTGGGATGGGCCATTTAACTGGGGTGTATTCCGGGTGAGGTGTAAGGGGGAAGGGTATTTTTGGAATAGAAATGGGGTATGATAAAAGGAAAATGGGGTGTGTCCAAGTTTGTTGAAAATGGGGGCTAATTAGGTCGCACTAGGTGTTTTAGCGATGCACTTTGCAAATACGCATTGTCACGTAGAGCCTGGCATTTTCCTTCAACCATTTTTATAAAAATGAAAGGGTGCTTCGAAACATTGTTTTTTTTTTTTTGTTATTTTGTGACTTTTGATTAATTTAAATACATTGTCTTTCTCTTGTTTGTTAATGCTTTTAGAAGTTCATTATAATTTTGACTTCTCTGATTTTCCTCTTTTGACTGCAGATCATTCTTTGAAGTTGAGTTCGGTGAAATATCATTGCAATGCATGCTTAATCCCTTACCAGTACATTATAATTTAGAAATAAATTGTCAGTAGGCATAGTGCATAGAGTATGGCAATATATGCTCTGAAGTCAGTGTTTACGTGACTCATACCTTTGATCCCTCCTTAATCTCTTTCTTCGATTTTCTCTTCTCTATTTTGATCTTCTTAGTGTCACGTAAACATTGACTTTTAATGTTTACGTGGCACTAAAACTCCTTAATCTCTTTGTGTCACATAAACTTTAACTTTTAGTGTTTATGTAAACGTACACTAAAAGACACTAAGAAAATCTTCCTAAAAGTCAATGCTTACATGACTTGTAATGTTTACGTGACACTAAGACTACTTAAATATTTACGTGACTTTTAATGTTTACGTGACACTAAGAAAATCTTCTTAAAAGTCAATGTTTACTTAAACTAAATGGCACTAAGACTCTTTAATCTCTTAGTTTACGTAAACATTAAAAGTCAATGTTTACGTGACACTAAGAAGATCAAAAGGGATTGCTATTTTGATCATCTTAGTGTCACGTAAACCCTAGTGACAGTCAATTTTTGAAACATTGACTGTCCACCTCCGAAGCTGACGCTAGGATGACGTTAGCAGCTAGCTTGTCATGACTCCCAATGAGCTCACCCTCGCTACGTCAGGACGACTCCGACGGATTGCTCGTCGCAAACCCTGGCGAGCTCACTAGAGTGACAACAGGACAACGCCATCAGCGATCTCACCTGACAAAAGATGTATGATTCAATTATGACGCACTTAAGCAAGCGTGACAATCTGCTCGTGGACAACTCGCACAAAGAGAGAGCACCCCTATCCACCTTCACTAGCCAAGGTCGCTTGAATAATGTGATGAGGGTGACCTCCAGACCACTAGCAGGCAGCTATCATGTGAAGAGATCGCATGTGAAAGCCTGCCTAGCTCGCCCCATCGACACGGCCGATCTGATGAGCTCCGCCACTTGGGCTCTAAAATACAGCTTCGATTTCTGAAATCCAGAACAACTCCACTTTTTTTATTTTCTAAAGAGAGCTCCCTCTCTTGACATCGCTTTTAGACTCGAACTGACTTGAGCGTCAAAGGGCCTGCACTTCGAGAGGAGCTAGTTGTTCCTGACTCTTTGTCAGTTTTGCTGGGTCCCGAAGAGCGATCTTGTGGTATTCAAATCATCAAAGTCATGATCTTTTGGGCAATGTAGGCGAGAAAGGTAAAACATTATTCACCTCGACACCAACTATGTTATATTTGGCACTATCAATCAGATCAGGGCGAACTTATACCCGTATAATCATTTTAACAAGAATAATTTCAGAAGTTCCTCATTGCTTTGTTATTTGTTGTAGATGATTAGAATTAGAGTTTGCTAAATAGAATTACGGCTTTCCAATGTTCTTTATGTTGTCCACTCTTCAATTATGGTATGTGCATCGGGATAATCGGGCCATGTGTACAATGGAATGATGTAAAAAATCGAATCTTTTTCAAACCCAATCAAAAATTTTGACATAATACGTAACCCATCCCAATAGGGATGGGACGGGTCAAAATGGGTAAGCTGAAAAATCTGAATAATTGTCGTCCCTGGCTAAGGTTAGGTTTGTCGGTCATGGAGTCGTGGGGACAAAGGTGAGGGTGAGAGAGAGAGAGAGAGAGAGAGAGAGAGAGAGAGAGAGAGAGAGAGAGAGAGAGAGAGAGAGAAGAGATCTGGAATAAAGTAAAAGGTTTTTTCTTCTTAAAGCTGATGTGGCTTTTGTGAGTGTTTTGGTGGGTCCGTGATACCAGACGTCTTGGTATCACGGCGATACGAAAGATTTTCTCCACACACACACCCTTCTCGAATTACCCTGTATAGGTTAGGGAAATTTCTGAGAGGGTCAATGTGCATTCCCGGATGGATTAGTCCGAGTCCATTGTCTGAAAAGTTTCGGAGCACCCATCGATCTCATAATAATAATAATAATAATAATAATAATAATAATAATAACAATAATAAACAGTTACGATTTGGATTCTTATGGTGGGAGACAGGGGTAACGCCAAAAGAAAAAATATTAGATCTAACTGTCAAGACTAGCGCATCCAACGGCTCATGATTATTTTGCTTATGTGCTGGGCAAAAGGGCACTTTGAAGGAAAAAAAGGTATAAATTACACTTTGCCCCCTGAAGTTTAGCTCAAAAACACTTAACCTCCTGTAGTTTATTTTGTTCCAAATCATTACATAATTTTCTCAGTTGGTAATTTTTTGGAAGACTTAGCCTTACGTCCCTGCTAAAAGATACAAGATGGCTAAATGATAGTCAAAATAATCATTTAATTTGTAGTCCTTGGTAAAAGTTTCAAAATGTCTGTAGGAAACAGCTTCAAAATAGTTGTTGAATTATGGCAAAAGACCGACTTACCCTTCCGACTCCAAACAAACCGTGCACGAGAGAATAACGTTGATATTTAGCGTATCACCCACTAAAAAGAATATTTAATACCAAATTAACACTGCCTGTTTCAAAGACTGATAAATTTATCTATGTGCCCCAAACTATTACTTCAATTTATAACTAACTGCCACTATCTACCATTAAAATCACTGTTCGAGAATCCAACGTATCTTTCTCTAAAAACCTTCAATTTTAATCAGATCTTTCTCGTCTAAAGCATGATTTGAGTTGGATTTTAAAATCGTGCAATATAACCATAAGAATTTTACAAAAAACCAACAAAAACTAGGCAAGAACTGATCAAATCGAAGATACCCTATTTATGAAATTTCTTTTAATGAATTTATAATATAAATAATAGTAGTCTTAAATATATATACAAACTAAATAATAATAAATTTTTTAATATAAAACAGTGGATTATTTTTTAAAAAAACTAAATATTTTTTTAATTAAAAATCTACAAAATTATAATTTTTAATTTTTTTAAACCAAATCTAAATATCAATTGCTATTTTTATTAAACATATTCACATTCCATATACACATAAATGAATCAAAACTGATTTTTTTATAAAATCTACTATAAATCAACATTAATATAAATAGTAATTTTTAGATTGAATGAAGTGTAGCTTTTTTTTTATAAAAGTATATGATATTTTTAGATTTAACTTGTGAAATATACTATGAATCAGCATTCAGATGAATAGTAACTCTTAGATTGAATAAAGTATAATTTTTTTATAAAAGCATATGATATTTGTATATTTAATATATAAACTTTACTATAAATTAATAATTAAATCAATAGTAACTTTTGGATTGCATGAAGTATAAATTTTTTATAAAAACATCTGTCATTTTTATCTACTTTGACAAAAATGATCAATCAGAATATGATAAAATAAAAATTTTAGAAAAGTTACTATTTAATAAAAAAAATCACTATTCAATTTAGCAGCTGTATTATTGTAAAACCATTAACCTCGATTTGCTATGTCTCTTTAAATATCTTTTAAAATATTATATTTTATTTAATAACTAAATATATAAAGGAAATATAATCGACCTAAAAGTTACTATTAATTTTTAGAAAATTATTTTTTATCATATTGATATTATACGTGTTTATTTGACCACTATATATAATTTTTTTGATGACAAATACTAATAATTATATTGATACGACCACTTTATCAATATATTTATATTATTTTTTTAATTAAAATTGAACTATTATGTTAAAATATACTATTTTGAATTATATATAATATGTATATTTGACCATCAATAATAAGTATACATTATTGATGAATAGTTACTATTTATTTCGTAATACCTTATATTAATAAGTTATCATTATTTATGCATAATATTTATCATTAATAATTTATTATAAGACACATTAATTAGTAAATATTATATATACTAATCTCATAACAAAATTTATCGAAAACTATAAAAGTTACTATTCAAATATAAAAAGTCACTATTTTATTTTATAATATAATTTTATAAAATAAATTTATTTTTAATTTTTAATTTACTTTAATGATGATGTCTGATCAATAATATATATATATATATATATATATATATATATATATATATATATATATATATATATATATATATATATATATATATATATATATATATATAAGATCTAATCGTTTAATTGACCATTTAAATTCAAAAGTTATTGTCTAAATATAAAAGTTACTATTCGATATAATGTGTTATTATTCTGTATAACTAACATATTCGTATGTTCGATATATCAAAAGTTAATATCTAATATAATGAACACACATTAAGCTTCATGAGGACTAATATAATTTTTCATAATTATAATCAATTGAGGTTCATATCAAAAAATAAATAAAAAATTTTGAGAACCCATCCTAAGAGGAGGGAGGGTTAGGCAGCCCCCAACCAGTTATATTAAAGACTAATAATAGAATGATTCGGTTACAAAAGTCTCTCGCCTCTATCGAGAATTTTTTCACCCATTGTACAATCCAAATCTTAAAAGTTTCCACTACCGACCGACGAAGCTCATCCTCCATTGCCACCTTCCGGTGGAAAATGCGCCTGTTCCGTTCTAGCCAGAGGGTCCAAAGAATGCACATAGCCAGTATATCCCATGGGCTGCGAAGTTCCTTCTTGATCTCGCGTCGTCTTCACGAATGCGAAAGAGCGCATAGATTTCGAGG
The DNA here is from genome assembly GCA_947650365.1 of Chamaelirium japonicum. Lineage (NCBI taxonomy): Eukaryota > Viridiplantae > Streptophyta > Magnoliopsida > Liliales > Melanthiaceae > Chamaelirium > Chamaelirium japonicum. Next base: position 16,424,950 of record OX393560.1, on the reverse strand, counting down.
ATGAGATGCAATGTCACCGATAGCCTCGAAATGGCCCCAAATCATCTTCATCGTAGGACAACCGAGCAAGAGGTGTGACGGGGACTCCTCCACCAGACCGCAGTAGGTGCATGACGGTTCGGTTACTAGGGGGTTATGCCCTCCATAGCATTTCAAATTGCCCTCCATAGCATTTCAAATATTCTTTTTGTATGCCACTGAACCGGTGAACCTCCAAGCCACCGATCCACTGAACACCGCCACCGAATCACCGAACGCCATTGTTGGAGCTACTCGCCGCCACCGAACCGAACCACCAAAAGCTGTCGTCGCTTGCCACCGTCGCTGAACCGAATCGAACAGAACCCTAACCCTAACCCTCAGATCTACAGGCCATGGGATGAACCATAAACCTGATATCTGCTGCTCGTCGAACACCACCGTCGTCGAAGCTACTTGTCATACGTCACCGCCACCGGAGCTGCTGGCCATTGTCCCGTCACCACTGCTGCAGCTGCTTGAAAAAGAGTGGAGAAGAAAAAACCGGAGGATAGTTTTGGGTTTACCAATTTTAAGCTAAATAAAACTTTACAATGTCCTGTCCACAAGATTGATATGTTGTCAGGACCTCTAACACATTAACCCCAAAAAACAAAAAACCGCCGGCGGAAGTCTGGTCCCCACTACGAGTTTGTCCCGCACTCGAACTCTTTTACACGCAAATGAAGACGCAGATAAAAACCATTCTCCTCCTCCCCCCGCCCCTCCCCTCCGTCCGAGCCAGAGAGAGCTCCAGCCACGCCTCCCATGTCGGCGATTCCCGATCAAAACCTCGTCAGATCCCTCCTCCGCATCTCCGGCGAGATCGCCGGTTTCTATCTCCCACGATTTCTCCGGCGCCGCAGCTTTCGCTCCATAACCCGAAAATCCAACCTCCTCTCCGCCCTCTTCGAGGAGATCCTCCGGGCTCCCGCCCCCGCCCTCCCCAGATCCGCCGCGCTCTGCTTCAGTGAAATCCTCGTCGTCCTCCAGAGCCTCAAAGCCCTCCTCGACGACTGCTCCACCCGAAGCCGGACGCACATCCTCCTCCAGGCCGAGCACATTGCCCACGAGTTCAACGACCTCACCCTCGACCTCTCCTCCCTCCTCGGCATCCTCCCACTCGCCGACCTCGACGTCGGCGACGATGTCAAGGACCTCGTTGATCTCGTCCGCCGCCAGTGCCGCCGCTCTAGCCCCTCTGTTCACCCGGGGGAGGAGGGGCTACGATGCGAGATCCTGGAGATGATCCGCGAGATCGAGCGGGGGATCATCCCCGACCGGTCCCGGCTCGAGTCGATCTTCGAGAGGATGTGGCTCCATGACTCCAGGAGCTGCCGGCACGAGATCGAGTGTCTCGAGCGCGAGATTGTCGACGGCGTCTCCGAGAAATGGACGACTGAGATGGCTGCGTTGATTGGGCTCCTCCGCTACGCCAGATGCGTTGTCTTCGACGCGTCGACGCCGAGATCCGACTGCGGTCCGGGGAAACTCAGGTCGACCTCGGCGGTGGATCCCGCCGTACCGGCGGACTTCCGGTGCCCGATCTCGCTCGACCTGATGCGCGACCCCGTCGTGGCGGCGAGCGGGCAGACGTACGATCGAGATTCCATCACCCGCTGGATCGGCTCCGGTCACGCGACGTGCCCCAAGACCGGCCAGGCGCTGGCCCACACCAATCTGATCCCGAACCGCGCCCTCCGGAACCTCATCTCCCGGTGGAGCCGGGAGCAGAACGTCCCGCTCGACTCAAATGGGGACCGGACCGGCGATCACATCGTCTCCGGTGGCAACAAGGCCGCCCTCGAGGCGGCGAGGATGACGGCGTTTTTCCTTGTTCGGAGCCTCACCTACTCGCCGCCGACCGATGTTGCAAACCGGGTCGTGCATGAGCTCCGGCAGCTGGTGAAAACGGGATCCGACAACCGGGCCTTCGTCGCCGAGGCCGGCGCCATTCCGTTGCTCCTGCCGCTCCTGGCCTCCGGCGACCCGAGCCTGCAGGTTAACGCCGTCACGGCACTCCTCAACCTCTCCATCCTCGACGCCAACAAGAAGCGTATCGTGCACGCAGACGGCGGGATCGACGGCATCATCCACGTCCTGTCCAACGGTTCCACGTGGCGGGCTAAAGAGAACGCGGCCGCCACACTTCTCAGCTTATCCTCTGTTCACGCGTACCGGAGGAGGCTCGGGAGAGATCCACGTGTCGTTGTGCCGTTGGTTGTCCTTGCGAAGGAGGGGCCCACCACTTCGAAGAAGGACGCGCTGGCGGCGATCCTAAACCTGGCTGGCGACAGGGAGAACATCGCCGGCCTGGTGGAGGAAGACGTCGTCGAGATGGCACTTGAGGCGGTCGGGATGTCCGACGTGGCCGAGGAGGCGGTAGCGGTCCTTGCGGCGGTGGCGAAGAGAGGCGGAGCGGCGGCGGTAGGCGGAGCGCAAGGATCCATCGAGAAGATGGTCCGGGTTCTGATCCACGGTTCGGACTGGGCGAGGGAGAGTGCGGCGGCAGCGCTCGTTCAGGTGTGCCGGCGGGCAGGGGGGAACACGGTGGCGGAGCTGGCAGCGATGCCAGGGATCGAGTGTGTGATCTGGGAGGTGATGGCTTCGGGGACGGAGAGGGCGAGGCGGAAGGCCGCCTCGCTCAGCCGGTTCTGCCGTAGATGGGCAGCCGCTGTTGAGGCGGCAAATCGGAGGGCGTGGTTATCGGCGACGGACTTCACGGGGTCCACCGCGACGGCCGAAGCGTGAGATCCAACATACTCTTTTGTACAGATGTGATCGGCTCCTCAATTGTTCATAGAGTGACTTCTCTCAAAATTTGTACATCTACAAAAATAATTGTGCATATTCGAGCTTTTATCGTGGACCGTGGATACACTTTTACCTGGTGGGGGGATACAGTATTATGCTAAGTGCAGCCCACATCCATTACTACCGTCATCGATCATGTGCAGGCCGCCGCTTGTCTCCGTCGTCGATAACTTAGCACCGTCGTCTCCTCCCCCTCTCGTGCTTCTTCTTCTTCCTCCTAGATATCGCGGCAAGCAACCATTCTAAGTCAAGTACACCTTTCGTGCATTCAGCCATGGAGGTGAACGCATCTACAGAGCACATTAGGTCGCACTCGACCTGAAATGGTCAAATACCGCGATTCCAAGGAGGAAAAAGAGGAAGAAGAAGTAGGAGTAGGAATGATGATGACGACAATGATGATGATGAGGAGGAGAAAAGAGACGAGCCTACAATGGTGGGTTTCTGACAACAAGGTAGTTGACAACGACTAGAGGCAGTTTGCATGCCCACAACAAAGGAAAAATGAGAGGTGACCTTTAGATGTTGGTTGCCTTTGTGGAGGTCAAAATCAGGACTGTCATTTTAGTTGTTGATCTACACAAGAAATACAAAAGAGAACATGGACAGATCAATTTTCTAGATCCCTCCTCCATTGCTCAAGTTAATGACCACTCAAGAATAAAGAAAGCTTGGCAGATAAGTCTGGGATCTTGATAGCATACCTAGTCCTGAGGGGTGATGTGTGTGCAAAATATGGCTAACGCCCTACAGTGAGATCTGCAGCCCTGTCTAGGGCCCACGAGTACGACGGCGGGACCCGCAGCCTCGCCTGGGGCCCACAAGTATGACGGTGGGACCTGCAACCCTGCCTGGGATCTACTTGTACGACAGTGGGACCCGCAGCCCTACCTGAGGCCCACAAGTACGACAGTGGGGACCCGCAGTCCTGCCTGGGGCCCACAAGTATGACGGTGGGACCCGCAACCCTGTCTAGGGCTCACTTGCACTAACTAGAGTCTGGTAAATCCCCCCGGGTATTTACCAAATCCTGAATATTTTTAGAAATATTCCTGGAATATTCCTTAGATAAACCAAACATCTATAAATAGCAGATCATGTAAATGATTCCAGATCTAAAAACCAAAACCAGAATCATATTTCCTGTTTTCTAGAGCTCTTCGAGTCTTCTAGCTTTCAGACTCCTTCTCTTTCTCCACCCTCTGTTTACTTAGAAGAAGCACTCCTCGGCCTGTTGAGAGTAGCTCTATTTTAGACTCAGTGATAGTGGATTCCAAGGTTTCGTCTTATCACACGGAGACGTAGGCTTCGGCCGAACGCCGCCATGACACCCTGCGTTAACCTTCTCTATTTCTCTATCTCTCTACTCTACTGTGCTTGTGTGACAGCCTAGCAAGTTACAGCTCAGCGCTTCAGAGCGCGCCACATCTCAAAGGATAAAACCTTCAATCGACTATTAGAGGAGGGTCACGTTCAATGGCCGAAATCCCCCCCCATAGTTTGGTGCCGTCTGTGGGATGCATTCTATCAACTTGCAACTTCCAAGCTTCCCAGCTCCTTCGGTAATAGCTACCGATTGTTCCAGCAATCCGTCTATCTCCATTGCAATACTTAAATAGCGAAGAACGACCAGCGGACCAACCGGAGAGAAGCAACATACATCCAAACACTCAGCATCCAATGACTCACTCAACGAGTCGTTGGTTCGCAACTAGCTTATACCCGGAATAGCAAGCTATTGTGGATTCAAGGAGTTGCCCGTCGATGGATCGCGCTGCTCAGGCTAAACTTCGGTAGTCTCCTCAGCTTGCCAACGTGAATACTCCACAATGCTTGGGGAAGCACACATCTCCCACATTGTCGATCCTCAGGTAATGTATCAGATCACGACAGAGGACTTACAGCTCCTCACTCTCAAGAAGCAGAACGATGCTCTCATGGTTGAGAGAGACTCTCTCTGCTAAATCATCGTCTATGCAGGAGTCAACATTCTGCGGTCAGCCACCAGTATTAACGACAGAGCAAACGTCCGCTGGTTGGTCGACTAATTTTTCGCTCCTGCCAGATGATCCGTCGTCGACATCCCTCTACGATCCCTCGAATCCCACTCGAGAAAACCCTCATCTATTCTTCCCAGGCCAAAGGTCTAGGAACGTCTCAATGAGTCTGCTCGTCATCCTGAGTCTCTTGGCTCCGAGTCAACCTACAATCCCGGCATCACGAGGGATGTTTGGAACGATGGTCACCGCTCTATAGTTAGTCAACATTATAGCGACGACTGACCCCCAGCCGGGCATCGAACGATGAGAGGGACTCCGATGCCCTCTCTGCTTCTTCTTCCTTCGAGATGCCTCTCCGACCAACGAGATGATCGTCATAATAATCAGGCCTCCGAAGGGCCACTTCATCGACACATTCTCCGAGCTCAGTTTTCTCGAACCTGGAGAGCCCTTATTCTTCCCAGGTTTAACTGTTTAACAAGAGATCCGGTGCTGCATGTCCTCGCCTTCAAACAGGTGTTAACGCCATATGATAATGACAACCAGGTTATATGCCATACCTTTGCTTGCAGCCTAGATGACATGTCGCTCGATTGGTATCAGAACCTCCCGACCAGCTTCGTGAGTTGGTTCGAGGATTTGGCAGACCTCTTCCTTCAACACTATCGGTTCAACTTTAAGATAGAGAAGAAGCCAGACTCCCTCTACCAGCTCAAGATGGGATCGGATGAAACCCTCCAAGAGTTCACTCGGAGGTTTCAAAACGAGCACACTGTGCTCTCTGGGCATCACCTCAACGATGAAGTCATCATACTCGCATTCCAGAATGTCCTATGCTTTGACCTCCACATCTACAACGACCTCATCCGCAATCCTCTTGCCTTTCTCGGAGTGCTCTTTAATCGAATCCTGCGGGGGATCAAAATTAAGGACAATCAAGTTGCTCGCAAGGGATGTGACCTCAAGAAGCATCTTTCTGATAAGGAACCAACGAGACCAACAGGTCAAGCTCACAACGCTCAGGTTGAGGAAGATAGAACCTCCAAGAGGCTGAGGCGGATAGGTGATAGACCCACAGAGCCTCAGAAGATCACGGATACCAAAGAAAAGCATCCCGTCGATCGATTAGAGTAAAAGGCCACCGATTGTCAATAATTCAAAAGGTCGCTCATCTGAAATCCATGTTGTAAAATCTTCTGAGTTATCAATGAAATGGCAGCTGTTTCAAGTTCTATTGAAGACTATCAAATTCTACTCAACACTACAGTTAGTTCGGTTCACGTTGTGACACGGTCGACTAACCTGCAACGGTACAAAGCTACGTGCCCGACGTAGGTTCGACTAAAACGGCGCTTTGCCTAAGTCCAACCGATACAAAGGCACTACACTGAGTACTCCGAATCATTGGCGTTGCACATGCACTAGTGCCTCACCACAATTAGTCTAGTTTGCATTATGACACAACCGGCTAACCTGCAACGGTACAAAGCTACGTGACCCCGACGTAGGTTCGACTGAAATGACACTTTACCTAAGTCCAATCGATACAAAGGCACTATGCTGAGTACTCCGAATAATTGGCATCGCACATGCTTCCGTTGTCAAATAAATACACATGCCCTAGTGCCTCGCCACAGTTAGTTCGGTTCGTATTGCGATACGATCGGCTAACCTGCAACGGGACAAAGCTACGTGATCCCGATGTAGGTTTGACCGAAATGGCGCTTCACCTAAGTCCAACCAATACAAAGGTACTATGTTGAGTACTCCGAATCATTGGCATCGCACATGCTTCCGTTGTCATGTAAAGGCACATGCACTAGTGACTCGCCATAGTTAGTTCGGTTCGTGTTACGACATGACCGACTAACCTGCAATAGTACAAAGCTACGTGTCCCGACGTATGTTCGACTAAAATGGCGCTTTGTCTAAGTCCAACCGATACAAAGGAACCACACTAAGTACTTCGAATTCTAACCCCTACCGATCAAGGCCCTGCCCTTGGTATTAAAATACAAAGCCCGAGACAGGGATATCATCTTGGCCCAAGGTAACAGCCTAGGCATTCGAAAGCAAAGCCCGAGGTAGGCTCCACCGCCTTGGCAACAGACAAAGCCCGAGACGACAACACCGTCTCGGCCCAAGGTGACAGCCTTGGCATTTGAAAAGAAAAATCTGAGGCAAGCTCCACACTGCCTTGGCAACAAACAAAGCCCAAGGCGGCAACACCATCTCGGCCCAAGGTGATAGCCTTGGCATTCGAAAGCAAAATTCGAGGCAGGCTCCACATGCACCGCCTCGGCAATAGACAAAGCCCGAGATGTCGACACCATCTCGGCCTAAGGCGACCTTCGCCTTGGCATTCGAAGACAAAGTCTGAGGCATGCTTCACCGCCTCGGCACCTGACGAAGCCCGAGACGTCGACACCGTCTTGGCCTGAGGTGATCTCCACCTCGGTATTTGAAGACGAAGTCCGAGGCAGGCTTCATTGCCTCGGCACCTGACGAAGCCCGAGACATCAACACCATCTCGACCCAAGACGACCTTCGCCTAGGCATTCGAAGACAAAGTCCAATGCAAGCTCCTCCGCCTCAGCACTTGATGAAGCCCGAGACATCGGCACCGTCTTGGGCCAAGGCAACCTCCGCCTCGGCAATAGACAAAGCCCGAGGCGGCAACACCATCTCGGCCCAAGGTGACTTCCTTTTCATTTGAAAGCAAAATCCGAGGCAGGATCCACACTGCCTCGGAAACAGACAAAGCCCGAGACGACGACATTGTCTCAGCCCAAGGCGATAGCTTTGGCATTCAAAAGCAAAGCCCGAGGAAAGCTCCACTGCCTCGGCACCTGACAAATCCCGAGACATCGGCACCGTCTCGGCCCAAGGCAATCGTCGCCTCGGCATTCGAAGACAAAGTCCGAGGTAGGCTTCGCCGCCTCGGTACCTGATGAAGCCCGAGACGGCGGCACCGTCTCGACCCGAGGTGACCTCCGCCACGGCATTTGAACATAACGTTCGAGATAAGCTCCTCTGCCACGGCATTTGACGAAGCCCGAGACAACGGCACCGTCTCGGCCTGAGACTTCGTCGCCTCAGTATTAGAAGAGAAAGTCCGAGGCAGGCTTCGCCGCCTCGGCACGCGACGAAGCCCAAGACATCGGCACCGTCTCGGCTCGAGGTGACCTCCGTCACGGCATTCAAAGACAAAGTCCAAGGCAGGCATGCAATAGGCATAATTGTCCTCATAGTTTTCTTTGTTAGAGACACCCCCTAAACCTAGCAAGTCATCATTTACATGATATCTATTTCTTATTATGTCAAAATCTAGGGGAATAAGTCAAAATAATAAGGGATAGTTTCGGTAAAATTGCCAAGCATGCAATAGGCATAATTGTTAAATGAGGTTATTAGTCATGAAAGGCCCCTCTAACTAACCATGTAGTTTGATAAATCCATCTAACTGTTTCGTAGTACATTATGTCCCTCTCTCGTTCATTTTTTTTTAAATGCTCATTTTGCGCCTCTGACTACATACCCCTGTAGAACCAGATGTAGAGTTTTTTTACATGCGTTGTACAGTGAATCCCCAATAGGAGATCCAAAATATTATAGCTGCTAAAATGATTTCACTGTAGCAGCAATATTTCAGAGCATAAATTTGGTTGCTACAATGAAATCACTGTGGTTGCTACAGTGAATTCAATGTAGCAGCCAAATTTATAGTCCATATACACCCGAATTTATACTCAATAGGTGCTACAGTGATTTCACTGTAGCACCAAATATGTGCTCGATTATTACAAATTGAAATTACTGTAGCTACAGAATTGGAGTATAAATTAAGGTTAGCAGAGTATAAATTTGATTGCTATAGTGATTTCATTGTACTAACATAATTTATACTTCGGAATATTACTGCTACAGTGTGAGCACTGTAGCAACTATGGAGTATCAATTGGGGCTAGCGGAGTATAAATTCAGTTAATACATAGGGATAATGAAAGGGGTATTTTAGTCATTTGATAAAGGTTGAACATGTCGGGTTTAATGTCAATAGGGGTTGAACATGTCAATAGGGATATTTTAGTCTATATAGGACTTATCTCTAACCAAACTCCCCCCCCCCCCCCCCCCCCCCCTATTAAATTCAGTGGGGTGTCCCTAACAATGAAACAATGAGGTGGTTTTTGCTTAGCAACTAATTAAATATTTAAGTAATTACGTACATCCATGCCATTTCTATAAAATAGAGCATGAATTATAATCCTAAGAGCTTAAATAAAACATCATTTTTATCTATTTCAAATAAGTGGAGGATTAATTAGCTCTAGTTTTTAGCTCGAATCAAGGGGCTAATTGTTATTCTAACCGACATTGCAACCTAACATTTGGTCGTGCATCACCGGCCACCTATGATCCACGTCGGGCCCACCGACTTGTGGAGGTTTGTACTCTGTAGATACCCTCTTGTCCCAAAATCCGGCTCGTAAGGGGAGGTCCATCAGAGGGTATTTAAGCACACCATTGCTTAGCTCCTAGTCGATGTGGGACTAAACTCAAAACTCTATAGACTATTTGCTGCACAAAATTTTATAGAACATTACCTTTCAAAAAATAAAAGTTTTATAGAATAGTCATAAATTACCTGCTATTTTGGGTAGGAGGGACAGAAAGACAGCCAAGGATGCAAGAATCAAGGGATGGACGGTCTCCTTAGTAGCCATCTTCAACATGCAGTCTGTTCACTTGGATGTGAGAATATAGGGTTTGCTTTGCGGCACATAAGGCAATAAATAGATGGAGAGAGAGAAAGAGAGAGAAAGAGAGAGAGAGAGAGAGAGAGAGAGAGAGAGAGAGAGAGAGAGAGAGAGAGAGAGGAGTTAGCTACAACCATCCTTCAAAGGGTCCGCTTACAATCCTCCATGCTCCACTCCGAGTTCTTCCGATCCGTCTCGGTACTGTAGAGGCCCACCCCACCTTCGGCGGCAATGTGTTCTTGTGTTACTGCAATCACCGCAAGCGCTTCTGCAAGTGCCTTTCACAGGACGGTGGGAAAGAAGCAAAGGTGTATGTGGAGAAAATAAAGAAAGAAAAACAAAACAAAAGCTTGATCAAGATTAATGACAAAGGTAGAAAAAAAATTTGATCTCCAAGGTGATCTCAATCTAACCTCTATGAAACCCTAGGATACTAACAAAGATTAAAACCCAAAAGACCCTCAAGTACTAGCAATGATCCAAGTGTTGGATGACACTTTGGATCAAAGCATAGCATTGCCCTCTCTTCTTTGTTATCTTTGTATAATCTCAAGGTGTTGGAAGACATTCAAGAGACCATGCAAAGGATGAGTACAACCCCCATGAATATGGAACTAATGAAAGGTTGAATAGAGGAGGAGAAGAGGAAGAAGAGAGCAGATGGAGTTCAAAGAGATGAACTCACTAAACTTAAAGCTCTCTTCTAATTCCTCACTAAACCCAAAACTCATTAGTAGCTGAAAGGTGTACGGATGGACTATTTATAGCCCAAGGGAGCCCTTAGGTAGATGGCTAAGACAAAGCAAGAGATTCTTATCTCTAAGGGTCTGTCTCAGCCAAGTCGTGCGCAAGACCCTACAGTCGTACGCACGACCTACACATGGAAAAATTGGATTGGATGAGCCAACCAACTTAACCCTTTCAGTAGGTTCTAGACCAAGTAGTGTGCATGACTTTTCATGTGTCAATGTGCCATAGTACCGTCCCATGTGGGATATAAGGTGAACATCAAATCGTATGTGGCCGACTAAAATGGTGCGCACGACTTGTGAAAGTCGTGTACATAACTTTAGTTAGGCAGACACTTTTTAATGTCTACCAGAGACAATGGCAAAGTAGTACGCATGACGTACTTTAGTCTGGCAGACAACACATTTGTTATTTACCAAAGACTAAGGTATAGTCATGCGCACGACTTGTAAAGTCATGCGCACATCTAGCGTACTATGCACACACTTAATGTAGAGCATTAACCCTTATTCCGAACGAGATGATTGAAGAAGCCAATCATGTCTATATGGTCATGTTGGAATTGATGTGTTCTTATCTTGTAAAAATCTTTTATTCAGAGAAATAATAGAGAGATTGTATTTGAATAAGAATTGCATTAGTGATACGTGATCATAACACGTGTTCTATAATAGAACAGCAAGCCATGGTTTATGTAGATCTGCTGAGAGGAAGGCTTAGTGAATTGGAACTATATAACTTAAATTGTTCACAGCTATGATAGGGCAGGTTCCCCTATCGTGAGAAGTTGTTGGAATGACAGAGCATAGAACCTTCACTATGGACATTGTCAGGTATAATTACTGTGACCGAACAGAGCCAACATGGTGCACAGATCAGTGAGCAGACACTGGTGCATTAAGCCGTGTGTCTGCTTAGAGTAGTTGGTTCTAAACCCTGAGGAATCATGACCGGTGGGCTAACCAATTGCATGATTCTTTGATGCACCAATGTGTGAGGGATCCATTTATGTGCGACCCAAAATCACGGTCCGTTGGGTTACCCAATTGATATCGCATCGGCATGTCACTCCTACAGGTTATCCACAACCCTAACCGGTAGTGCGTTTCATGGTCGAACTCACATCGCACTAAAACTAGACCTGGTGGTTGTCAGTCGAGCTGACGACCGGATCCCCTAGCTTGGCCAAAGCAAAGGGAAGTGCATTGAGGTTAATTTACTTGGATGGAACCATGTCAAATGATCACTCGAGTCTGACGATGTTCTCCACCGCTCGAGTCGTATCATGGCACTACGTGGAGGGATATCACACTACTGTAACTAAGCGGAGATCAGGGGTATGCGAGAGAACATAATAAGGCTAAGAGGATTGGAGGTTAACTTGGTCGCGCTCTGTTTAGCTTCGCAAGTTAATCGGGGCTCAGATGACAGACAGACACCTGTACGGTATGTCGGTCGAGGCCTAGTTATTAGCCATGAATCCTAGCCTCTGCAGGTTCCACCTTGTCCACATCTGAAATCGTGTCTACCATCTCTTTCCTTACTTGCACTACCCTAGTTAGGAAGACGATCATCCCACTGGTGCTTCGCACTAGAGCGTGAGAGAGAAAGAGAAACAAAGTATGCTTCAAGGGGGCAATCCCAGAGTGGTTAGAGGTATACGTAAAATATCTAACACCCCTCATAGGTGCAGACAATCCGAGCGTGCATCGCACGGGAGCTCAGTAGAGTTGCTTTGGTAAATTTTACTAAGGGCACCTCTCGTTTTACCAAGGGCACCCCTAAGTATTGATAAATTACTGAGGGAACCCTTAGGTGAGAGAACAATATTTTCATGTCAAGAGGACACTAGAAATCCTAGGGGTCTTACAGGTTCGAACGGTTTCGTAATCGGAGCCCGGTACACGAGTATACGACCATTAGAAGCATGAGGGGCATTTTGGTCTTTTTCCAAATAGCCCCGCATGCCCTAATGGCCGGCCACTCATGTTAGGCGCGCCCATATGCTGCTATGACCTGATATGGGGAGGTTCTACGAAGATCCTCCCCCAAATATTGTTTGTTGCATAGTTAGAACCGCCCCCCCTAAAATCTAGGGGGCGGTTTTTCGGGTGGTTGGATAGGATAAGGACGGCCATATCTAGGGGATTTTTAATCCCTATGGACGGCCACTTAACAGAGAGATGAAAGGGAATTTTGTGCAAGGGAAAAAAGAGGTGTTTTACTGTAATTTATTGCTCGAAACATGCCCCTCTTGCGCCGAAAATCAGCACACCATTCCTTTCTCTTTCTCGTCTTCCTCAAGGCTTTTGCAAGCATCGGAAGAGGCTCGTTGGCGAGAGGAATTCAGAGATCTATCAACGAGGACACGGTTGGGAGGCGAGACTCGATGAACCCAACAGTGGATCTATATCCGTACCTCTTCATCCGTACCTCGGTATCCGTCTGCACCAACAAAAAAGAAAATCCTCCGTAGTGAAAAAATCTACACGAAGGTATAATCTCTATATCGCCCATTCTAAGTTTTAATGCATAGATCATCTGATGTATGTTGCATCATCTCGTTAGAATGACAATTAGGGGTTTGTACTATTGCATCATGTGCAGATGATAGGATTATATAATTAGAATTTTTGTAGCACACACCCGGCAACGTGGTCCTACGACCGCTGCCCGACTTCCGTTGCACAGACTTTGATCTAGGGAATTAATTTTTCCCAACAACTGGTATCAGAGCCAGCGTTTAGGTGTGTGGTACATGATAACATTCTCATCGAATCCAATTATACGCATATGAAAGGATATTTCATCATCGGGTTTGCTTCGTATCATGCATGCATATATATATGTTTGTATGAGTTTTCTGCAGGTGCCGCTCTGAAAAATAAAATGCTGAAATTGGTTTGCGCATCTAGGGGTCGGACCCCAGATTATGTGAATGAATATGTTTTTATTTTTCAGTTCTCTGTAGATGGTATATTAGGCCATTATGGGCAAGGATGGTTTTGTCATCCTCGGTTTCCCAGGGCTCTCTGCTAGGATTTTTTTATTTTCCTAGTAAATTATGCCTGAATGAGCAATTGCTCGGAGCAGGATAGTTTTTCTATTTATAGGAAAACGATGAAAATGGATTCCATGGTGGAGCACCTCTGCAGGAGGGAGAGTGGTACCCGAAGGACGAACCAAACCGGCGGAAGTGTACATGGTGGTGTGAGCCAGGGACCGTGCGCGGAGACTTTGGGCCGGATCAGAGAACTTGAAGGAAGAATAGAGCTGCTACGCTGATCAGGTTCAGGGAGTGTACCCTGAGCCTGATGTAAAATTTGTGTGTGGTTGTTTCTTTCTGTTAGTTAATATGATAAACCCGATGATGTATTATTGATAATTAAATATGAGATTAGGTGTTTAGGCGGGATGCCCTTTTCCCACATGGTCCCTTGTGACCATTAGGTTAGGACTCAACTAGATCTTCAACTGTAGTCATCTTGTAGTTTGATAATGATGGGATTTCATCATCACGAGGTTATGCCGCCACTAGTTGGCCAGCATCGAAACCAAGGGTGAGATGATGATCCACAGGTCATCACACATCAAGAGATTGGAACGGGTATTATCATAGTGGGAGCCCTGACCATGTTGACCTTAGGCTAGGCTCATAATAGAGCTTTCGTGGGAAATTGGGAATTCTGGGGCATGTAATGTGACTCCTGTGGTAGTGAAAGGCCAAAGCCAACGTAACTCCATGGGACAGGGACTATGATGCTCCAGAATCACTAATATTCCATAGGAGTTTGGTACCCCAGTAGGAGCACGGTTAGACCAGGGTCTAGTATATAGGTGGTCGCTACCTTAGCTTGCACTATCACTTGCATTAAAATTACTCTCCAGATAAAAGGGATACATAAGGGGCTTTCGAGAAGTCCTTGGCCACCATAGCCAATCATAAGAAATCCAGGTGGGGAGGGCATGATCCATAATCCCTGCGGGTGAGGGTTATGTTCTCTTGTATAGCGGATACCAAGTGATCTCCTTAGGGATAAGGGGGTTACACGTTGAGGAGAGAAGGGATTTTCCCACCAAAGTGGGGGCCGCATGAACTCATGGTTCGTAATCTCCTAGGCTTGTGGAGAAGTATTTGAAGTGCACCGTGGTATCTTGTAGCTTCGTACTTGGACCATGTAGCTCTGGCCAAAAGAACCATGGTCCATCATAGCCCATTAGAGTGCAGATTTGGATTGGATCCTCGAGTTCCGATGTGAGGGGGCGACAGTGTACACTACCCCAAGGTGGGTACATCTGGATCCCAGAGCTCGTAAACATGGTTAATTAATCTACAGAAACGTTCTTGCCTTGAGGGTATGCAATGACGTGTAGATCTAATTAAATTATTTTAAAAATCTATAAAATGATTTTAATAATGCATTCTCATACACTGTCATTTGTTTATCAACAGATTACCAACTTAGATCCCCTTTCAGTTATCCTAAGTGATAACACACTGACGGGTCCCAACTATGAGGATTGGAAACGCAATCTGATGTTGCTCCTGAGGATAGGTAAACACACTGTGGGTGCAAATTTTGGTAGGAGTCTACCAACCACGGGACCCACCGGCCCTACCTGATGGGCCCACGAAGACTACCGCAGGACCCACCGGCCCTGCCTGGTGGGCCCACGAAGACTACCGCGGGACCCACCGACCCTGCCTGGTGGGCCCACGAAGACTACCGTAGGACCCACCGGCCCCGCCTGGTGGGCCCACGAAGACTACCGCGGGACCCACCGGCCCTGCCTGGTGGGCCCACAAAGACTACCGCGGGACCCACCGGCCCCGCCTGGTGGGTCCACGAAGAATACTGCGGGACCCACCGGCCCCGCCTGGTGGGCCCACGAAGACTACCGCGAGACCCACCGACCCTGCCTGTGGAATCGCCAGAAGACAGCAGCGGGACCCACCAGCCCTGCCTGGAGGATCCCCAGATACAACAGCAGAAACCGCCATTTACCCCAGAATTTCTCTATAAATAGCAGACCCTTCGAATGTAAAAGGATCCAATTTTCAATTCTGAGATCTGATTTCAGAAACCAGAGCTCTGGAATTTTCTAGCTTCCCATCCTTCACCTCTCCTCGATCTTCTTTTTGTCTTTGAAGAGATCGGAGAGGCTTCAGTGATACTCGGTCTGTCGAGATCACTTCGAGAAAAGAGTTAGTGAATTCGGGTTGCTCCCTATAGCACGGAGACGTAGGCTACGGCTGAACTCCGAGATCACCTCTCGTATCAACTCTCTGATTGCATCTCTCTTTGTTTGTGTATTTAGAACGACAACTCCAATCAACAGATCGAACGACAATCTTTGACTTGAACCTCAATTGACTGGTGCGGCAAAATCTTCGGGTCGGCATGAAGATTTTCCCCCACAGTTTGGCGCCGTCTGTGGGATCCGAGCGAGAAGCCAAGTCCGCTCCACAACAACTATCAGATCGGTTGAGCAGACAACTGATCTAGATAGTCAAACTTCCTAGCCCCTTCGGTTGAGCAGATAACTGTACCGGCACTCTCGTTGTACCCTTTGCTCTCTACTAAATGGCGAGGACGAAGCATCAGGGTCAACCAGAAGGAAGTAACACACGTCAGCCTCCTCCTGAGACTCGTTCAATGAGTCAAAGGCTCAACTTCGGACAGCCCCTTGCTGTCCCCGATATGGGTGCTCGCTCATGTAGCGGGAGATTGGTTGATCGACCGATCCCTCAACCCCCTTGACAATCAACGGGGCAAACTGCTCCTACTCCTGCTGAAGACCCGCCATCTACATACCAAATCTCGGCGGTCGACTTTCAATTATTGCAGCTGGCAAAGCAAAATGCCACCCTCACCGCAAAGAGGGATGCTCTCAAGAAGGCAGCCTCCGAGGTTGGGATTGCTCTCCCTATCCCTTCACCCGGCGAAGGGGTGAATCAGCCTCGACAATCGGCACCTTCCGAGCCACAAAGATCGATGGGCACTGCTGCCCTTGAGAGGATTCGTCGCGACCCAACTCCCTCTGCTACCCCGTGGAAGCAGAGTGTATGGGATCGCATCAACGATGAGTCCTCCCAATCCTCTTCCGGTCGTAACTGCGCCAAGAGGACACCTTCAAAGCCCGACATACCAAGGAGACATCAGATGAAAGGGGCTCCCTCAAAGAGTAGAGTTTCTCCCTCCATTCCGCTCCAACGTGGACTCGGATCGGACCTTCGTCACCGACTCCAACCGGTAGATACTCAAAGGCCTGAACAAGACCTTGCGATCTTGCCTCTTGACCTGCATCCAGGTCGGGGGCATGGTCGTAGAGACGGATACTCCTCCGCTGGGCCACTCCATCGAAGTCTGTTCGAATCTACATTTCCAAGGGGATGGAGAACGCCCACTCTTCCCAAATTCAATTGCCTCAAGGGAGATCCAACTCTCCATATTCTTGCCTTCAAGCAAGCTCTGACGCCGCACGAAGAAGAAAACAACGTGCTCTGTCGCACCTTCGCTGGGAGCCTCGACGAGCCATCCCTCGATTGGTACCATAATCTCCGAGCCGGGTCCATCACCCAGTTCGATGTCTTGGCCAATTACTTCGTGCAGCACTACTAGCTGAACTTGAAGCCGAAAAAGAAACTTGATTCCCTCTACCGGCTGAGGATGGGTGCTGACGAGAGTCTCCGCAGCTTCACAAGGAGATTCCGCAACGAGCACGCCGCCCTCTCAGGAAGACATTTGGACGATGAGGCTATCATGCTAGCCTTCCAGAATGCTCTCCGCTTCGACCTCCACATCTACAATGACTTCATCCGCAATCCCCCTCCTTCCCTGGGTTCAATGTTTGATCGAATCCAAAGGGAGATTGAGTTTGAGGATGATCAAGTCGCCCGAAAGGGGCGAGAATTGAAGCGAAGGCCTGCTGAGAAAGGAGCTCCGAAGTACGCTGCCAAAGCTCATAACGCAGAAGCAGCAGTTCCCCCCTGCGAACAAGCGATCAAGAAACGATGGATGCCGATCTCCATCAAAGAAGACCACTTTCACCGAGTGGAATTTACCGATCGAGTAGATTCTCGACCACATTCAACATGAAGAATTCCTTCGAAGGCCCAATCCTCTTTAGCCTGACACTAAAGTCACGGTTGACAAAATGGTCTATTGCGACTTCCACCGAAGTCATGGCCATTCCACCGATCGGTGCTATCGGTTGAGATATCATCTTGAAGACCTATTGCGAGAAGGCCATCTCCAAGAGTTCGTCAAGGGCGGACAAGGTCAGCATCGAACCTCCGCAAAGGGGAAAGAGGCTTACTGGGTCCATCAAATCTCTTCCAACCGATCACCTATCACTGTGAATGCCAACGTCTTTGGCATTCACGGGACATTGCACAATTAAGCGCTGACCGGGAAAGAAGTAGATCGGCAAGTTCGACGCATCTTCCACGTTCGCTCTGCGGCGAATAAAGAAGATACCTGGAACGAGAAGCCCGTCAAAGGCTTAGCCTGGCCCTCCATCATTTTCAATGACACCGATCTCCAAGGAGTTCATACTCCCCATCGAGACCCCTTGGTCTTGAAGCACCTCATCGATGGGAGCACTGTCAATCGCATCCTCATCAACACCGGGAGCTCCATCGACATAATGTTCTTAGACTGCTTCAAGCGTCTGGGTCATAAATACTCAAGCCTTGATGTCGTTCCAACGGTGATCACGGGCTTCAACGGCGAGCAAAGCATCACAATGGGCAAATCGAGATTCACCCTCGACCTCAGTCGAGAGACTCGAGTCTCGATGAGATTTGCAATCGTCGAAGGAACGTCCAACTACAACGTTATCCTCGGTCGGCCATTTCTACATCAAATCAATGCCATCTCCTCTTCTTACCATCAACTCCTCAAATTCGCAACGGGAGAGGGCATTGTGTGCATACGAGGAGATCAACAAGCCAGGCGATCTTGCGAAGTGGCTGCGGCAAAGACAGATCGCAAGATAAATGTTGCTCCTCCAAAGCGACCATGAGATGAAGCTGGTCCCTCTTCGAGATAGCAACTAGAGGAGATCCCGCTGACTAAGCTCCCACCGGTCGAGTGGGAGGCTTCACCTTCAATCGAAGAAATCATTCCAATCAATATCGGCAGTGGAGATCTCCCTCAACTGACATTTATCGGGACCGGTCTCAGCGACGTAGAAGCGCGAGACATGGTATCCTTTCTTCAGTCCAACATCGACGTCTTCGCCTGGTGCTTCGAAGATATGCCTGGGATCAATCCAGATGACGCATGCTATCGGCTCGCAATCAAAAAAGAAGTGAAGCCTGTCAAGCAAAAGCCACGCACTATTCGACCAGAACTACAAGTTGCAGTGCAAGAGGAGATTAGTAAGTTACTCACAACAGGCTTCATTCGTGAGGTAGAGTACCCTACTTGGATCTCCAATATAGTTGATGTCCCAAAGAAGAATGGGAAGGTCAGAGTGTGCATCGACTTCACCAACCTCAATAAAGCTTGTCCCAAAGATCCATTCCCCATGCCAAGGATAGATAAGCTTGTCGATGCCACTGTTGGCCACGAGCTCCTATCTTTCATGGATGGATACTCTGGGTACAATCAAATTCTGCTTCATCCGGATGATCAAGAGAAGACGTGCTTCGTGACTGACCGAGGTCTTTACTGCTACAACGTAATGCCCTTTGGTCTCAAAAATGCTGGATCTACCTATCAAAGGCTGGTCACCAAGATGTTCGAAGATCAAATCGGTCGCAACGTCGAAGTCTACGTCGACGATCTCCTTACCAAGAGCTCTACTCGAGAGAGCCATCTATCCGATCTCGTGGAAACCTTTCAAGTCCTTCGAAAATATCGCATGAAGCTAAATCCAGCCAAATGCGGTTTCGGAGTTCAATCGGGCCATCTTGTGACCAGGAGAGGCATCGAAGCTAATCCCGACCAAATTCGAGCTGTTCTGGATATGCCATCACCTACCAATCGGAAGGAAGTGCAGCGCCTTACCGGAAGATTAGCAGCCCTCAATCGATTCATTTCAAAATCTTCTAACAAATGCAAGCCGTTTTTCGACAAATTACGAAAAGTGGATACCTCTGGGTGGAGTCCAACTTGTGAAGAAGCTTTTCAAAATGTCAAGAAATATCTGGTGCGAGCTCCTATCTTAACGGCTTCACTTTCAAAAGAAGATCTGTGGCTCTATTTCGCCATCACCAATCAAGCAATCAGTGCGGTCTTGGTCAGCAGAAGAGAAGGCATCGAGCATCCGGTATACTACATTAGCCATACACTTCTTCCTGCTGAGACTCGCTACTCAAAGACGGAGAAGGTCATATTGGCCTTGCTTACAGCATCGCATCATCTTCAACCCTATTTTGTTTCCCACCAGATCACAGTCATCTCAGAACACCCACTCAAAGATATCATCGACAAGGCGGGTCGAGCAGGTCGAATGACCAAATGGGTAATCAAGATGAGTGCTCTAGGGATCCAGTTCGAATCTCGCACTTCGATCAAGGGGTAAGCAATTGCTGATTTTCTAGCCGACTTTCCAGTTGAAGACCCCATAACTTGGGAGGAAGATGTCGATATGCGCCTTAAAGATGAAGCTGAACCTCCATTCAATCCGGCTACAAAAACCGATCCAAGCCTTGAGTCTCCTGCCATAACACCAACTCCATGGAAGCTTTATACTAATGGAACTTCAAGTGTGATCGGTTCGGGAACTGGGATAGTCTTGGTGTCCCCCGAACTTGATCATCTTCAGAAGTCCACTCTCCTCGGATTCAATACCACTAACAACGAAGCCGAATACGAAGCACTCATTTCCGGACTCGAAATGGCTGAATCACTAGAGGTGGATCAAATCATTGTCTACAGCAACTCCCAGCTAATCATAAGGCAAATCAACGGGGAGTACATAGCACGAGAAGAAAGAATGCAGAATTACTTGACCCTAGTGCGACGTTTTCAACAACATTTTGCTAGCACCGAATTCATTCAAATCCCAAGGGCAGAAAATCGAGAAGCAGATGCTTTTGCCAATGCTGCTTCAGTTCTTGGAGATTTGCTTGGAGGAAGACAAATACAAATTGATTACCAAGAAGCACCAAAGACCACCCCCGAACAATAGATCGTCGCCACTACAGAAAGATCTGGGGGTGGAGAACAATTGGTCTCGAACCTTACCACCACAAATGAGCTCGATGATTGGAGACAGCCAATCTTCGACTTCTTCAAACATGGTAAGGTGCCCGAAGATCCAAATCAAGCCCGAAGACTACAAAGAAAACTTCCATGCTATAACTTTCAAGGTGAAGATCTATATTTCAAGTCTCATAACGGGATATTGCTCAAATGCATTGGTCCTGAACAAGCAAAGGCAATCCTGGTTGACATCCACTCCGGAGCGTGCGGGAATCATTCGGGAGGGAGATCTCTTGAAACCAAGACGAAGTTACAAGGCTACTACTGGCCCACAATGGCAAGAGAAACTCACCAAGTGGTTCAAAGATGCGAGCCTTGCCAAAGACATGCTCGGGCTATCCATCTCCCAGCAGATAAGCTCCATCAATTGACAAGCCCATGGCCTTTCCATCAATGGGGGTTGGACTTCTTGGGTCCTTTCCCACCAACACCCAGCAAGAAGAAGTATCTGCTGCTAGCCACGGATTACTTCACCAAGTGGGTCGAAGCAGTGCCACTCTTCCGGGAGACCGACGATGAAGTGATCAAGTTCCTCAGACACAACATCTTCTCAAGATTTGGCACGCCACAGGCTCTTGTTGCTGACAATGGAGCTCAATTCGACTCAAACAAGTTCCGTGAGTTCTGTCTCAATAATGGGATCAAACTTTTGTACTCAACACCAAGGTATCCTCAGTGCAATGGTCTAGCCGAAGCTTCCAACAGAGCTATCCTTGGTCTGCTCAAGAAAAAGCTCGATAACAAGAAGGGATTGTGGGAGCAAGTCCTGCCCGAAGTCCTGTGGGGCTATCGCACAACTCCAAGAAGATCAACTGGGTTCTCGCCTTTCCGTCTAACATATGGGTCTGAAGCAGTGCTCCCAACAGAGAACATATCGAGTACTTTGAAGACCAGAGCAGTCGAAGAAGGAATTAACGAGGAACTTCGAATCAATGATCTAGATTTTTCTGAAGAACTAAGGGACCAAGCAACCCTTCGTGTGGCCAAGTACCAATAGAAGATCAAACGAGCCCACGATCAGAAGGTCAACAAGAGACAGTTCCCAATTGGTAGTCTGGTCCTCAGAGCAGTTTTCTACAACACCAAAGAGCACAGCAGCGGGAAACTAGCTCCCAACTGGGAAGGTCCCTACATCGTTGAATCAGTGGGAGGCAAAGGATCTTATCGACTGATCTCACCAGAAGGAGATAGACTGCCATGAGCTTGAAATGCAAGACATCTCAAATTGTTCTATCCATGATGTAAATTCCATGATGAATAAAGATCTCTTTCAAGTGTTCAAATGTCCAGCTTTTCAATTCAAGTTCCGAAGCAGTTTCAAATTATCTTACATTCAAATTACCAGGTCGTTTAACAAGTTTGGATGATTGAGTTGCGACTCAACCCCTTACAGGCAGATATTAAACGGTTTCGGGTTGTAATACAAAACAACCTTCAAGTCACTAGGTCAATTTAACAGGTTTGGGAGCTTGTGTTGCGACACTACCCCTTACTTACAAATGTTAAATGACCTTTAAATTCAATATCGCCTAACAGGTTTGGGTGCTTGAGTTGCGACTCAACCCCTCACATACAAATATTAAATGATTTCAAGTTGTGCTACAACACAACCTTCAATTTTCAAGTTACTTAACGAGTTTGGGTGATCGAGTTGCGACTCGGCCCCTTACATTCAAGTGTTTATATATATCCAAACATTCCAATACCATCCAGAATAAAACATTCAAAGATATCCAACACAAGAGACATGCAGTTTCTAACACCAAAAAGATATCTTTATGATCAAAAAAGTTTCTAAGTACAGGAGTGAGCTTCTATATGAGAAGAGTTTACAGGTACAACAACAAAAAAGAAGATAGAGCATATCAAGGTTTGGCCACACTTGGAGCACACGACCTCTCTCCTTCGGATCCACCCCGAGCCTTGTCCACTGCAGACGCCTTCGAAGATTGGATGCTGCTAGCGTGAACCCTGAGTGCTTCCACCGCTTTCTCTGCCGTCTCCTTGAAGCTCTCATATTCGGTGCGCGTATGCTCCAACTCCTTCTTGGAAGAATCTTCCTTGGCAGCGAAAGCTGCTTCCTTGGCAGCAAGGGCAGCATCCTTTGCAGCAAGTTGATCCTTCAGCTCCTTTATTTCCATTGCGCGCTCGATGGACAGAGTCTCTATCTTGAAGAATCGATTCTTTAACTGCTCAAGCTCATGTCCTCGACCTATATAATGATCGAGCCATTTCTTACTCTCGAGCCTCTCCTTGCGAAGAGCCTCGATCGTGGCCTTCAGGGCCTCCTTCTTGGAAGTCAAAACTTTCCACAGCTTCGCCTTCTCCTCGTTCACAGCTTCTAATTCAGCCGTCAAGCGAGAGACCTCAGACGAGGCTCCCCGCTCTCCGGCCTTCTTGAAGAGCTTGCTAGCGAACTTCAGGACCACTGAGTTCTACAAGTAAACAAGAAGTGTTAGAGACATTTCTGAAGATACAACTCAGGAATGAAGTCAAGCTGATACACATACCACCACTTCGAGCCTGTCATAGGCTTCTTCCAGAGTAGCATCCGGAAGGTTGCAGAGCTTCCGGATTACACTCGTTGGGTGGTTGATATCAACCTCACCCAAGTCCTTGAGCAGAGCCTTGCCAACAGGAGTATCTGTGATCCAGACAGAAGTTCAAAGAGTTAGAATATTTTCAAACATTAAAGACAATGCAATCAAGAAGAGAAGTTAGAAAAAGGGAGTACCTGTGGCATCAACTCGAGGGGCTTTGCCCTTTCCCCTTCGGAGCTCTTACCCCTGGGGGTCGACCTCTCCTCGAGGGGGGTTGTCTCTGGTGGGGGTTGGGGAATCCCTGCCTCCACGTGGCTCCCTCCCTCCATATGTACAGGAGAGGGAACGCCTCGGGGAGAAGTGATCTCCCCTTCTTCTTGCGGCCCGCCGGACTGCTCCAGCCTGGCCATCAAGGCGGCCGTCTCCTCGGCCACCTGTGTAGCCGATCATCGAGCGGTGGGAGTAGGTTGTTCAACCTCTATCCCACCGCTCACCGAAGCACCCTCGATTCGAAGGGGGCTTGGAGGTATTTGGTCGAGGGGCGTGGGGTTGCTTGCAACCCCATCACTCCCCGAGAATCTGATCCGGATGCGAGTCGGACGCTTCAACTCCTCAAAGTGGTATGTGGGCTGTACCTTTTGGCCGTCACCCACCACGTCCATCATAGCTTCCATTCGATGGGCCTTAGCCTCGTCGATGGGGATAGGCTGCGAATCCTCTTCTCCACCAGTGGGGGTGGGAGGAATTTCTTCCTCACCACCCCCTTCTTCTTCATCACCACCAGTGGGGGTGGGAGGAATTTCTTGCTCACCACCCCCTTCTCCTTCGTCATCGTCATCATCATCATTGTCATCGCCATCATCATCATCCTCTTCATCTTCTCCCTCCTCCTTCTCTTCTTCTTCTTCCTCTTCATCTTCTTCTTCTTTCTCCTTCTCCTCTTCCTTCTTCTCCTCCTCGATGAAGAATTTACTCTTCTTCACCTGGCCCCTGCGAGTGATCACGAGCTTCTCCTCAGTTGGCAGATGACGCCTTGCTCCGTACGCCTTCTTCTCGGCTCGGATTCTTCTGACGATCTTGCCCGATTGAGGATCCTCCTCATAATCGGAATACAAGACCTCATTATCCTCGTACCGGGCCTGCAGTCGGTGGAGGAGGTTGGCATTGCCATGATGAACGGGGCAGTTCGAAAACTGCTTCCACGAACGTGTGCCGCACGTCAGCTCCAAAAACAGATTGTCGAGGGCCCCAACCTGATCGGACGTCCAAGCGTAGGCTCCTCCCATGCAGTACATTTTGACCTCCTTGTGTACCTGATTCCTAGGGGTCTCAGGCACCGAGAGAGGGGTCGATGCACCGAAAACCGAGATCGGCCAATCGGTGTAGAGTTTGTCGGAGGCGATGGTGTCGACGATCGGGCGCAGGGCAGAGACACCTGTCAAGTTGAAGAATGGGCTATCCTTCCTTGAAGCCCACTTATAGTGGTAGAAGAAATAGCCCAACTCTATTCTTGCTTTCTCGCCTTCAGGAATGCTGGAGTAGCAAGCCTTCAGCTCCTCTTGGAAGTCAGATTCTACGCGGCAGAAGGCATGGATGATCCTCCACGCGTTCCCAGAAATCTGTCCGGGACAAAGACCTGAGGTATTCAGCAACCTCGCAGCGAAGGGTAGCAGTGGGAGGCGCAGTCCGCAATTCAGCTGGCCTATAGTGACCATAGTCTCCATTACTTGCTCCTTGCTGGCAAAATTTGTGAAGATCGTCCGCTTGTCGATGCCAAAGGCGGACTGAACTCCAGGAAGAGATAGACGGACCTTCCCCTCTGTGAAGCAAGCAAGCAGTGTCTGCCACTTTGCCCTCTTCACGTCTGTGAACTTCCCACCTACATTGTACTCGTAGGCAGGCTCCTCCGTCAGCGACATCAGGGGCGCCAGAATGAAGCTCGCCTTGGGGATATGCTCTGGCCTTGACGGTGCAGAGGCAAATCCCACTCCCTAGTGCCTCTTTCCAAGTTCACCAAGGGCGTCTTTGCCTTTGCCTCTGCCCTTCTGCACAGGAGATTGTGGAGCCTGACCCGATTCCTTCCCCTTTGAGGGAACCAAGTTCTTGATCTTGATCGAGCCAGAAGAAGAGGCTATTTTGACCGATCGGGAGATTGCGAAGAACAGAAAATTGGGAGCAAAGAGTTATGGAGTTTGAAAAATTCTGGAAGCGTGAGGCAAAAATAAAACCCGAAGAGGCTTATATACCCAGAGGAAGTTGGCGCGCAGATCGAGAGGACACATGTCTTCACCAGATCAAATCCCGTGTTTTTACAAAGGACACGTGGCATCAATCCGTAACAAGCGCAAAACCAGGCGAACCGTCGGGACCAGACGAAGCGTCGAACCGCCGGTCCAAGCGAACCGCCGGTCCAACTGGACCGCCGGTTCAGAAGACTCACCGATCCAGATGGACCACCGATTCAAACAAAGGAATCTACTTCAAATTGCTGCTCGGAGACTTTACCCTTTCGACAGGCAGACGATCAGAAAAATTACCAAAGGATCGTGCAGAAAATAGGCTCTTCTGCCGTATCAACTCGACAGGTTCAAATTAACTGATCGGTCAAACTTGACCGATCGGTCAAGTTCAACCGATCGGTCAATTTTCTACTAGATCGGGCAAAAAACTTGGCCTTTTGCCCGATCCCGTCAACCTCGACCGGTTGAAATTAACCGATCGGTCAAGATTAACTGATCGGTCGATTTTCTACTGGATCGGGCAAAAAACTTGGCCTTTTGCCCGATCCCATCAACCTCGACCGGTTGAATTTAACCGATCGGTCAAACTTGACCGATCGATCAAACTTGACCGATCGGTCAAGTTCAACCGATCGGTCGATTTTCTACTGAATCGGGCAAAAAACTTGGCCTTTTGCCCGATCCCATCAACCTCGACCGGTTGAATTTAACCGATCGGTCAAACTTGACCAATCAGTCAAGTTCAACCGATCGATCGATTTTTTACTGAATCGGGCAAAAAACTTGGCCTTTTGCCCGATCCCATCAACCTCGACCGGTTGAATTTAACCGATCGATCAAACTTGACCGATCGGTCAAGTTCAACCGATCGGTCGATTTTCTACTGAATCAGGCAAAAAACTTGGCCTTTTGCCCGATCCCATCAACCTCGACCGGTTGAATTTAATCGATCAGTCAAACTTGACCGATCGGTCAAATTCAACCGATCGGTCGATTTTCTACTGAATCGAGCAAAAAACTTGGCCTTTTGCCCGATCCCATCAGCCTTGACCGGTTGAATTTAACCGATCGGTCAAACTTGACCGATCGGTCAAGTTCAACCGATCGATCGAATTCCTACGCGATCGGTCAAAAAACTCACCTCAAACTCGACCGGTTGAATTCGACCGATCGGTCAACTTTGACCGATCGGTCAAAATTGACCAATCGTTCCATCAAAATTACTACTCACGAGTTTTTCTTTTCTCTTCTATACTCACGAGTAGGAGGTTGCTACTTTTTGCACCAAATCCAAGCCAGCCAGGCCGGCCTCTAGCTAACTTGGAGGGGGTGACTGTGGGTGCAAATTTTGGCAGGAATCTACCAACCACGGGACCCACCGGCCCTGCCTGATGGGCCCACGAAGACTATCGCAGGACCCACTGGCCCTGCCTGGTGGGCCCACGAAGACTACCGCGGGACCCACCGATCCTGCCTGGTGGGCCCACAAAGACTACCGCGGGACCCACCGGCCCCGCCTGGTGGGCCCACGAAGACTACCGCGGGACCCACCGGCCCTGCCTGATGGGCCCACGAAGACTACCGCAAGACCCACCGGCCCTGCCTGGTGGGCCCACGAAGACTACCACGGGACCCACCGGCCCCGCCTGGTGGGCCCATGAAGAATACCGCGGGACCCACCGGCCCCGCCTGGTGGGCCCACGAAGACTACCGTGAGACCCACCGGCCCTGCCTGTGGAATCCCCAGAAGACAGCAGCGGGACCCCCAGCCCTGCCTGGAGGATCCCCAGATACGACAGCAGAAACCGCCATTTACCCTAGAATTTCTCTATAAATAGCAGACCCTTCGAATGTAAAAGGATCCAATTTTCAGTTCTGAGATCTGATTTCAGAAACTAGAGCTCTGGAATTTTCTAGCTTCCCATCCTTCACCTCTCCTCGATCTTCTTTTTGTCTTTGAAGAGATCGGAGATGCTTCAGTGATACTCGGTCTGTCGAGATCATTTCGAGAAAAGAGTTAGTGAATTCGGGTTGCTCCCTATAGCACGGAGACGTAGGCTTCGGCTAAACTCCGAGATCACCTCTCGTGTCAACTCTCTGATTGCATCTCTCTTTGTTTGTGTATTTAGAATGGCAACTCCAATTAACAGATCGAACGACAATCTTTGACTCGAACCTCAATTGACTGATGTGGCGAAATCTTCGGGTCGGCACGAAGATTTTCCCCCACACACACAATGGTACTAACAATGTCTGAGCCAGACCTACCAGGTCCAAATGCCACAGAGGCACAACAAAAGGAATATAATGACTGGAAAGAGGCGAATGAGATGTGCAAATGCTATAGAATAGCCTTTTTGCAAACAACTCTGCAGAAGCAAGTCGAGGAAATGCCCAACGCTTCTGATATGATGTTGTACCTCAAGGAAATGTTTGAGGGTCACAGTCGAGTCACTCGATATTTCACTGTCCAGAAGCTAGTTAGTACTAAGATGTCTAGTGGTACGCCAGTTCGGGAACACATGCTCAAAATATTTGGGTTCCAGAACGAGCTGGCTACCATGAACATTGTGCTAGAGAACGAGCTGATGACAGATATTTTCCTTGCATCTCTATTTGGAGCCTTTGAAGGCTTTGTCACAAATTTCCAGCTGAATAAATTAGAAATGACAAATACGGAGCTTCTGGGAGCTCTCCAGGCTGCTGAGGATGGTTTCAAATACAAGGGCGAAGCACTTACTGTGCAACGCAGATCCTCGTTGGAACGGAGCAAACCTCAGAAGAGCAAAACAAAAAAAAAGCCCAAGTCAATTCCTGTGCAGAGTAATATGGGGACATCTGGATCCAAGAAGGCTACAAAGGCAAGCACCAAGTGCTTTAGGTGTGGTGAGAGCGGACATTGAAAGAAGGACTGCAAGAAGCCTCAGCGTGCTGGAGGAGGTAAACCTCAACCCTTAGTAGTTGAAACACTTCTTTCAAGCGGTAGATCTTTTGCTTCCTGGATTGTGGACTCTGGGTCCTCTAACCATGTCTGTAATTTATTACAGGGGTTTCAGAAGAGTAGAAGGCTGCTTGATGGAGAAGTAATTCTGAGTATGGGAACTGATGCGGTTGCAGCTGCTGAAGCTGTAGGAGATGTTAATCTTAGATTTTTTGATCGAACAATAACGTTAAGAGACGTATTATTTGTACCGTCCTTGAGACGCAATTTAATTTCTGTTTCCTCTTTAGTTAATAAAGACTATTCAGTTCTATTTAATGCACATGGAGTGTCTATTAAACTAAATAGGAATTTTATAGTAAGAGGAATAGTTCAGAATGGTCTTTACATATTAAATCCAGAAATAGATAACATAACAGCAACAACTTTCGAAATTAATAACTCATCTAAATGTAAAAATCCTTCGGATAACCAAACACTGTTGTGGCATTTGAGATTAGGTTATATAGACTTAGATAGGATTCGCAGATTAGTGAAGGCCGGGCTTCTGAAAACAGATCCCTCGGAGATCCTTCCTACCTGTGAGCCTTGTTTGGAGGGCAAGATGACCAAAAGAATCTTTAAAGGATCAGGGGTAAGAGCCACTGATATGTTGGAATTAATACACTCTGATGTCTGTGGACCCATGAGCATCAGAGCGATAGGAGGCTATGAGTATTTCATCATGTTTAGTGATGATTATTCTAGATACGGCCATGTTTACCTAATACAACGGAAGTCAGAATCCTTTGACATGTTGAAAGAATTCAGAGCTGAAGTAGAAAAGCAGACGAGTAAATATATTAAAACCCTTTGATCAGATCGAGGTGCTGAATACCTATCGGACGAATTCCTAATATACCTAAAGGAGCATGGGATCAGCTCCCAGTTAACTACTTCCGGTACACCACTGCAGAACGGGGTCTCCAAGAGAAGGAATATGACCTTACTAGACATGGTCCGAAGCATGATGAGTTATGCCAGTTTACCAACCACATTTTGGGGTTATGCCTTAGAAACAACAGCATACATCTTAAATCTTGTCCCATCCAAGTCAGTGCCTCAAACTCTTAGGGAACTATGGTCGCAGCAAAAGCCGTCACTACAGTATCTCAGAATATGAGGTTGTCCAGCACATATGTGTAAGTACAAGAGGGATAAGATGAAGGCAAAAACAAAGGTGTGTTTGTTTATAGGCTACCCCAAAGGGACCAAAGGTGGTCTATTCTCTGACCCTGTAAAAAAGAAGGTAATTATTTCAACGAATGCTGTTTTTCTAGAGCAGGACTACATAATAGACCACAAACCAACTAGTAGGTGGTTCTTGAGGAACTACTAAGTACTAGATCAAATGCTAGATCTGAGAGCATAGTACAGGATAGTAGAGCAGACCTTGATATACCAGATTCTGTAGAACCTACTCACTCTGAACTACTTTCTCGTCGCAGTGGGAGAATCATCAGAGCTCCTGAGAGATACTATAGAGAAACCCTGTTAGTTGATCTAGAGTATCAGGAGGATGATCCCAGCTTGACCTATGACGAGGCAGTGGGAGCTTCTGATAGAACAAACTGGCAAAAAGCCATGGAGGAAGAAATTGCATCAATATCCAAAGATACTGTCTGGACTCTTGTTACACCTACACCCAATATTAAACCAATTGGGTGTAAGTGGGTGTATAAAAAGAAAAGAGATCCCGATGGTTCCGTTGAGACTTATAAAGCTAGATTAGTTGCCAAGAGTTTTACCTAGAGAGAAGGGATCGACTATGATAAGACCTTCTCACCGGTAGTTATGATTAAGTCTATTCGGATCCTCTTATCCATTGCAGCCCATTACGATTGGGAGATCTGGCAAATGGATGTCAATACAACTTTTCTCAATAGGGAATTGGATGAGGACATATATATGATGCAACCTCTAGGTTTTGAGTTAGATGGTCAGGAGAACCTGGTTTGCAAGTTGCAAAGGTCCATTTATGAACTCAAGCAAGCATCCAGGAGTTGGAATACTTATTTTGATCAGACGATCCGTTCCTACGGATTCGATTAAAATAAGGATGAGACATGTGTTTATAGAAGGAGTGATGGAACTACAGAGGTATATCTGATACTTTACGTAGATGATATCCTACTGATTGGAAATGATGTAGGAACGTTGTCAACCGTAAAGGTCTGGCTATCAAAATAATTTGACATGAAAGACCTAGCTGAAGCGAGTTATGTTCTGGGGATCAAGGTAACTCAAGATCGCCAGAATAGAATTCTCTCGCTGTCACAGGCTGTATATATAGATAAGATTCTGGTCAGGTTTGCAATGCAAAACTCTAAGAAAGGTCTATTGCCTTTAGGCAAGGGGACCAAGTTATCAAAGGACCAAGGTCCTAAGATATCTGAGGAAAAGACAGAGATGCAGAAGGTACCTTATGCATCAGTGTTAGGTAGCCTAATGTATGCAATGCATTATACAAGATCGGATATCTGTTTTGTAGTAGGAATGATGAGTCGGTTTTAGTCAAACCTGGGTCCAGCACACTGGACTTTTGTGAAGAATATACTCAAATACCTTCGTCGAACGAGGGATTATGGGTTAGTTTATACTTCACATGACCTGACAACGATTGGGTACACAGATTCTGACTTCATATCAGATGTGGAATCCAGAAAGTCGACTTCAGGGTTTGCCTTTACTCTAAGAGGAGGAGCAATCAGTTGGCAGAGTGTGAAGCAGAAATGCATCGCAGACTCTACTACTGAGGCTGAGTACGTAGTAACGTGCGAAGCAGCAAAAGAGGCGGTATGGCTCAAGAAGTTCTTGATGAACTTAGGATGTGTACCAGAGGCTCAGAGCGCTATTGTCCTTTATTGTGACAATAGCGGAGCGGTAGCACAAGCAAAGGAACCAAGGAACCACCAGAAGGGGAAGCACATAGAGCTCAAGTACCACCTGATCCGGCAGTTTCAAAAGAAAGGGCAAGTGGCAGTGACTCAGATAGCATCTGCAGACAATATTGCTGATCCATTCACCAAAGCGATACCAAGCAAGGTATTCGAACAGCATACGGGAGCTATATGAGTCAAGACCGTTTTTCTTCGCTAGACCAAGTGGGAGATTGTTGTAATTGATGTGTTCTTAGCTTGTAAAAATCTTTTATTCAGAGAAATAATAGAGAGATTGTATTTGAATAAGAATTGCATTAGTGGTACGTGATCATATCAAGTGTTCTATGATAGAACAACAAGCCATGGTTTATGTAGATCTGCTGAGAGGAAAGCTTAGTGAATTAGAAACATATAACCTAAATTGTTCATAGCTATGATAGGACCGGTTCCCCTATCGTGAGAAGTTATTGGAATGACAGAGTATAGAACCTTCACTATGGTCATTGCCAAGCACAGTTACTGTGACCGAACGGAGCCAACATGGTGCACAGATCAGTGAGCAGACACTGGTGCATTAAGCCGTGTTTCTGCTTAGAATAGTTGGACCTAAACCCTGAGGAATCATGACCGGTGGGCTAACCAATTGCGTGGTGCTTTGATGCAGCAACGTATGAGGGATCAATTTATGTGCGACCCAAAACCACGGTGTGTTGGGTTACCCGATTGACATCGCATTGGCATGTCACTCCTATAGGTTATCCACAATCCTAACCGGTAGTGTGTTCCATGGTCGAACTCACATCGCACTAAAACCAAGCCTGGTGGTTGTCAGTCAAGCTGACGACCGGATTGTTGTAGCTCGTGTGTCCTTAGCGTGGATTTTCTGTATTTACATTAATAAAGATGACTTTGGTTATTGCTTTAATTAGAATACTACTATGGTGTATGATAATACTCATATAATAAAAGGACCCTAGGGAACACAGTAGGCCACTGAGACGCATGGAGGATCCATGCTTGGGAGACCCAGTGGACCAGTTCTGTGTAGACCTAGAACTAGTTCACAGCTTTGGTGATGCTGGTCGCTTCACCGAGAATAAGCTGTTGGTAGGTAGAGGATGTGGTGAATTCTCCACCACGGGAATGTGGGATTCCCATTCACCTGACCAAGCACGATGATCGTGTTGAACAGGAACCAAGACAGTGCACAGTTCAGTGATTCAGACACTGGTGCAGAAACTATCTTACTACTATAGATAATCTGTCCTTAACCCTGAGGGACCATGCTCACTGGGCCAACCAGTTGTGTAGTGCTTTGATGTGCCAACGTGTGCGGACCTTCCATAGTCCAATACCACGGTATGTTAGGTTACCCGGCTGGCGCTTGAGTGACATGTAATCCCTACAGGTTATCCGACGTCTAGTGTTGGATGGGTGCGTTTTGATGAGTCAATCTGTCCACACAGTTAACCCAGGCCTGGTGGTTGTCAGTATGACTGACGATGTTCCGGATGCTAGGCATAGCACCGGAAGGTATGTGGTGTTATAGATGACAAGTCATCAAACCCTAGTCAGATGATCGATCGGGATCTGACGGTGCTCCCCACCGCCCGAGTCGTATCATGGCACCAGTAATAGGAGAGACTAAAGATTATCGGAGTATAGTAGAGAACAGGGTTACAAGGGAGTAACATAAGTTTAGGATCACTAGAGTTCAACTCGCGTCACACTCTGGGTGGCTACGCGGGTTAATCGGATTAGGGCTGATTAACGAAACTTTCGGTGTGTCACCGGAACAGTTAATCAGGGATCCGGTTGCAGCTAGAGATCCAGAACCCTGAAGGTTCCACCCTGTCGTTGCGTATAGGAATTGTTCCCCGACCTAGTTGGATACGTTGGATGCGAAGTAGCGCGATGGAGCGCAAGCCCAGAGCCAAAGAACCTAATTCATATGTGTTACGGGCCGTAGGGGTATTTTGGTAAATACTGAAATATGGCTCAGAATATATTGAATATGGATCTTAGATTGAGTGGAATAATTCCAGGAGCTCACAGGCGCTGACGGAACTCGATTCCGAGTAGCGCACCTCACTCAGTCTCACTTTTAGTTTTCCGCTTTTCGTGAAGGGCGTTTTCGTCCGGACTTCACGATAGACACCCGGAAGACCTAAATCCGATCCCCCCTCATCCCTATCCACCTAAGGGCCGGCCCTAGGCTCCTTGGAGCCATGGGAGACCGGCCTTATAAAGGAAATAGGGAGTGGAGGGCCGGCCCTAATGATTCTACTCCCTCCCCTCCAAAAATCCGACCCTTTGTGCTCCTCCTTTGTGGTTTCGGCCAAGGAAAAGAGAGGAAGAAGAAGGGAGAAGGAAGAGGAAGGAAGGAGAAAGAATAAAGGAGAAAGAGGAGGAGAAAATCTCGAGGCTCTCCATCGTCTTCATAACGGATTCTTCCGTCGGCTCGAAATCCTTGCACTCAGAGACGGGATTTCGAGGATTCTTCAATTCGCAAAGGACAAGGTGCTATCCGACAGTTTCCCTTGCGATTCAAGTGTGGTTCTTTATCGTTCCATAATCTCCAGATCATAGATCCATAAGGTATGATGAATCTAAACACCTAAGTAGATGCATGCATGTCTTCTGTAGATCGTAGTATGCCTCTAGGGTGTCCGCACATATGCTAACATCATATATTTGCATGTAGATTGTTTTGTATCACGAATTGTAATAAAACATACACCGTATGATCTTCGGGATCTTTCTTTTGCTTCCACTGCGACTCTGATTAGCGGAATCCAATTCCAACAATTGGTATCAGAGCACGCTTTGGTGTATGTTTCATGCATGAATTCGTGAAAACATCATGTGAATATATAATGGCATATGTTTTCGTCGAGGTTCGGCGTAGATCATGCATATGGATTGTGCTATGTATCGTCTTTTTGCAGGTGTCACGCTGAAAAAATAGTAATCTGTGATTGCATGCTTCCGGGGGTCGGACCCCGGATTTTATTTTGCAATGATTATTATTGTGGATTTGTAAGGCTCTAGATGGGCGAGGGTGGGGGTTGACCATCCTCGGTTCCCTGGCCATGTTTCTAGGATTGTTTTTTTTTCTTTCTAGCAAAATTGTACACGAACGAGCACTTGCTCGGAGCGTGTTAGTTTTTCGGTCACAGGAAGAAGGAGATGATGCTACATCCACGGTTCGGGCAAGCGGTACCATGGCGTGCAAAGACCCGGAGAAAGCGTGCACGTTGGCGATGAAGGGGATCGTTGTCAGAGATCGTACAGAACGGAAGAGCAGGATATCTTGGCAGTGCTATTCAGGTTCAGGGGTCGGACCCTGGACTTGATTCAGTATTGATGCTTTCTCTATTGTTTCTCTTTATTCAGTATTTAGAGAACCCCGATGATAATATGATTATCTTGCTTATGAGTTTGTCTCTAGATCAGGCTTAGGGTTAGTACTAAGCTTATGGATTCATCGGTGTCTCTAAATGCTTCTAACACATGCGAATCCGGTGGCTAGCTAAAAGAAAAGGTGGTAACCGCCCTCGTGGTAGTTCAGGTAGCCAAGTACTGTGCACCGAGATAGACACAGTGTTAGATTTGTTTAGTGATAATTAACTAATATCTCCATAAGAAGTATGATAACCCTAGTGGGATGCCCTTTCCCCACGTGGTCCTAGCGACCAAGTTAGGTTAGGATTTCACTGTGTGATACCCGTTTCTAGATGACGTTTGATGGTAGTATGAACTCATCATGATTTGGTTATGCCACCATTAGGTTAAGGTCCAGCGGAGGTTGTCGGATGTCCCTATTTGGCCAGCATCGAAACCTGTAATGAGATGAGGTCTACTATGATATCAGGCATCAAATTGTGAACGAGGTGTCATCATAGTGGGAGTCCTTTCCACGTTGACCTTAGGCTAGGCTCCAGATCTTAGGATTATGGACAAACTAGTGAAGTATCGGGATCCTTGGAATCTATGTAATGTGATCCTTGCAAGAAAGGCGAAAGCTGAGTATTCAAGATAGGGACTATGATATTTTTCGAGGATACTAATGCTTTGCGGGAAGGTTTATAATCCTAGTGGGAGCACAGTAGACCAGGGTCTAAGTCTAGGAGGTCGTGACCATTCTAGATATGCATAAAACCTCATAAAGAAGGGATGTGTAAGAGGTTCCCTCCAAAGGGGAGCCCTTGGCCTCCACAATCAACCGGCTAAGGGTCTGGGTGGAAGGTACGTAGTTCAATATTCCCACCGGGTGAGAGCTGTGTTTCCTTCCATGTTGGTTCGTCTAGTGGTTTCCTTCGGGACATGGCAGATGCCGGTGGCAGTGGGTGACGATTTTATCCTGCACCGCGGGAGCCTATGAACCCCCCTGTCGACACCACCTAGATTTGTGGGAAGCATCCGAAAGCTTGTGTGAAGCCACTGTTGCTGCGCACGCGGGTCACATAAAGCTGGCCAAAAGGAGACTGGGAGGTCTTTCAGCTTGTCGTGGGTAATTCTGATGAAGACT
This sequence comes from Chamaelirium japonicum, assembly GCA_947650365.1. NCBI lineage: Eukaryota > Viridiplantae > Streptophyta > Magnoliopsida > Liliales > Melanthiaceae > Chamaelirium > Chamaelirium japonicum. The sequence goes on along the minus strand of OX393560.1, from coordinate 16,389,218 downwards.
GGGTCGTAAAAACCCCGTTGGCAGAAGCAGTTGCATGCTCTCACCGAGATGTTGTCTCCAATTCAGGGCCGATAGTCTCAGTGCTCGAGCCCAGGGAATTTAGATTCCTGGATGTCTCCACTTGAGGTGGTGAAGACATAGCGGCTGGAGTAGACATTATCTATTTCTAAATTCCATAAAATAGATTGTAGTAGACCCTAACTATTGCTTTAAACCATTGTTTACAGAAATCATGACCAAGCTCGACCCCCTTGCCTCCATACTTAATGATAACAAACTTACGGGACCAAACTACGAGGACTGGAAGCATAACCTGATGCTCGTCCTTAGGGTTGGCAAACACACAATTGCCCTAAGTACCCCTCAACCGGCCATGCCGGGACCAAGTGCAACTGAGGCCCAGTTAAAGGAATGGAAAGACTGGCTAGATGCTGATGAGATGTGCAAGTGCTATATTATGGCATCCTTGCAGACCGTCCTTCAGAAGCAAGTCGAAGATATGGCCTTTGCTTCAGACATGATGCTCTACCTAAAGGAAATGTTCGAGGGTCGTAGTCGGGTAACTCCTTACCTGACCATCAAGAAATTGGTATCCACGAAGATGGCAGAGGAGACTTTAGTTCGGGCTCATATGCTAAAGTTGTTTGGCTATATGAACGAGCTTGGTTCCTTCGATGTCATCTTGGATGCAGAGATCCAAACCGACATTTTCCTCGCGTCTTTGTCAGGAGCGTTTGAGAGCTTCATTACCAACTTCAACCTTAACCGGTTGGAGATGTCTAACGCAGAGCTCCTAGCGGCGCTCCAGGCGACAGAGGACGGGATGAAGGCAGGAGCCCAATCCCTAAACGTAGAGCGGAATTCTTCTCTGAAAGCCAAAGGCAAGTTTCAGAAAAGAAAGTCTAAGAAGCCCGTGAAGATGGGCCAGGTGCAGTTGTAGGTTCCCAAGCAGAATGGTCCGGCGAAGCCCAAAGGAAAATATTTTCGATGCGGCAAAAAGGGGCACTGGAAGGGCGACTGCCGCGCGGCTCCCAAGAAGGCTGAGACATGTATATCTCAAATCCACATAGTGGAATCCCTTGTAACATCCAGTTGTTCTCCAGTTTCATGGATTGTGGATTCTGGTTCCACTACCCATGCTTGCAATAATTTGCAGGGGTTCAAGGAGACAAGAAAACTGGGTGAAGGAGAGATAATCCTAAGCATGGGAACCGAGGCCGTGGCAGAGGTTGAAGCAGTTGGAGATGTCATCTTGCAGTTCCTTGATGGAAGAAGTTTATTACTTAGAGACATACTTTATGTACCGTCCTTGAGACGTAATTTAATTTTTGTTTCCTTATTGAATAATGAAGGTTTTTCAGTTTTATTTGATGCTTCTGATGTGTCAATTAAATTGAATGGTTCCTTTGTTTGTAAGAGAAATATACAGAATGGTCCCTATGTAATTAACTCCAATCATAAGCAGGATAACATAACTGAAGCTTGTGTGATTAATTCATCTAAAAGGAAAAATCCCTCAGATAATCCAACACTCCTTTGGCATCTAAGACTTGGACACATAGCCTCAGACAGGATTCACAGGTTGGATAAGGTAGGACTCTTAAGTCCAAATATTTCAAAAAGCCTACCGACGTGTGAGTCTTGCCTGGAAGGCAAGATGACTAAAAGGTCTTTCCGAGTCAAAGGTAGCAGATCTAAGGAGATATTGGAGTTGGTACACACTGATGTATGTGAGCCCATAAGTATCCGTGCCATAGGAGGCTTCGAGTATTTCATCACCTTCACGGATGATCACTCGAGATTTGGATACATATACCTAATACGGCAGAAGTCTGAATCCTTTGATAAATTCAAGGAGTTCAGAGCTGAAGCAGAAAAGCAGACGGGTAAAAGTATCAAGTCTCTTCGATCGGATCGAGGAGGCGAATACCTATCGGATGAATTTATTGGGTACCTGCGTGAGCATGTGATCGTATCCCAGTTGACTGCACCAGGGACACCACAACAGAATAGTGTATCTGAGAGGAGAAACCGAACTTTGTTAGACATGGTTCGGACTATGATGAGTTATGCAACATTGCCACCTAGTTTTTAGGGATATGCCCTAGAGACGACAGCATATACTTTGAACTTTGTTCCATCAAAGTCAGTACCCCTAACTCCTTGGGAGCTATGGTTGAAGCGAAAGCCAAGCCTACAGCACTTTAGGATTTGGGGTTGTCCAGCACATGTGCAAAAGGACAAGCGAGATAAGATGGAGTCAAAACCTAAGATATGTTTGTTCGTTGGGTATCCAAAAGGGACAAAGGGTGGTTTATTTTATGATTCTGAGGATAGAAAGGTTATCGTCTCGACGAACGCCGTATTCCTGGAGCAGGATTATTTAATAGACCATAAGCCCACCAGTAAAGTAGTTCTTGAAGAATTGCTTGGTACTGATGGGAGTACACAGACAGAAAACGTAGTGGAAGCCGATACCACTAAGATTAACGGTACTGTAGAATCGACTCCTATGGAACCACCGCAGGTTCATCGTAGTGGAAGGACCACAAGTGCTCCTAATAGATACATTGGAGAAGCCTTTATGGTTGATCCAGAGTTTCAGGAGAATGATCCTCTGAACTATGACAAAGCGATGGTATCCACTGACCATGCAGCATGGCAGGAAGCCATGGAGGCAGAACTGACATCGATGTCCCAAAATTCGGTCTGGACACTTGTAACACCACCTCACAACATTAAACCTGTTGGGTATAAGTGGGTGTACAAAAGAAAAAGAGGCCCGGATGGTACCATTGAGACTTACAAAGCTAGACTAGTCGCTAAGGGTTATACCCAGCGAGAAGGGATCGACTATGACGAAACCTTTTCGCCAGTGGCTATGCTTAAGTCTATCCGGATCCTCTTGTCCATTGCAGCCCATTATGATTGGGAGATCTGGCAAATGGACATCAAGACCGCATTCCTCAACGGGAATTTGGAAGAAGACATCTACATGTCTCAGCCTCCAGGCTTTATCGCAAATGGTCAGGAAGATCTGGTGTGCAAGTTGCAAAGGTCCATTTATGGATTGAAGCAAGCATCCAGAAGTTGAAACATGCATTTTGATCAGGCTATCCAGTCTTATGGATTTGAACAGAACGTAGATGAACCATGTGTTTATAAAAGGAGCGATAAGACTGCAGTAGTTTTTCTAGTGCTTTACGTGGACGATATCCTGCTCATCGAAAACGATGTTGGAACGTTGTCTACAGTGAAGGTGTGGTTATCCTCTCAATTTGACATGAAAGACCTAGGTGAAGCGAGTTATGTTCTGGGGATCAAGGTAACTCGAGATCGCCAGAACAAGAATCTCTCGTTGTCACAGCCAGCCTACATAGATACTATCTTGGTCAGATTCAGTATGCACAACTCCAAGAAGGGACTGGTTCCATTCAGACATGGAATAAAATTGTCCAAGGATCAGGGTCCTAAGACTCCTGAGGAGAGGGCAGAGATGCAGAAGATACCTTATGCTTCGGCTGTAGGGAGTCTGATGTATGCCATACAGTGCACGAGACCAGATATATGCTATGCAGTAGGCATGATGGGCAGGTATCAGTCAAATCCGGGTTTAGGGCACTGGACTGCTGTGAAAAGTATACTCAAGTATCTCCATAGGACGAGAGATTATGAGTTAGTTTACTCTTCATAGGAACTGATGCCGATTGGATATACGGATTCTGACTTTGCGTCAGATCCAGAATCCAGGAGATCGACGTCAGGGTTTGTGTTTTCATTAGGAGGAGGAGCTGTCAGTTGGAGGAGCCTGAAGCAGGGATGTATCGCGGATTCGACGACAGAGGCTGAGTACGTTGCGGCGTGCGAAGCAGCTAAGGAGGCGGTGTGGCTCAAGAAGTTCCTCACGGACTTAAGATACGTACCGGGAGCTCAAGATCCTATTGTCCTTTACTGCGACAATAGTGGAGCGGTAGCACAATCCAAGGAGCCAAGATATCACCAGAAGAACAAGCATAACGAGCGGAAATACTACTTAATCCGGGACTTGCAGAAGCGAGGGGAGGTAGCAGTGACTCAGGTGGCGTCTGCAGATAACATGGCGGACCCTTTCACAAAGGCGTTACCGACCAAGGCTTTTGAGAAGCACGTGGATGCCATGGGAGTTAAGACTGTTCTTCCCCGCTAGGCCAAGTAGGAGATTGTTGTAGCTCGTGTGTCCTTAGCGTGGATTTTCTGTATTAATATTAATAAATATGACTTTGGTTATTGCTTTAATTAAAATACTACTGTGGAGTATGATAATACTCATATAATAAAAGGACCCTAGGGAACACAGTAGGCCACTGAGGCGCATGGTGGATCCATGCTTGGGAGACCCAGTGGACCAGTTCTGTGTAGACCTAGAACTAGTTCACAGCTTTGGTCATGCTGGTCGCTTCACCGAGAATAAGCTGTTGGCAGGTAGAGGATGTGGTGAAGTCTCCACCACGGGAACGTGGGATTCCCATTCACCTGACCAAGCACGATGATCGTGTTGAACAGGAACAAAGAGGTGCACAGTTCAGTGATTCGGACACTAGTGCAGAAACCATCTTACTATTATAGATAATCTGTCCTTAAACCTGAGGAACCATGCTCTCTGGGCAAACCAGTTGTGTGGTGCTTTGATGTGCCAACGTGTGCGGACCTTCCATAGTCCAATACCACGGTACGTTGGGTTACTCGGCTGGCGCTTGAGTGACATGTAATCCCTACAGGTTATCCGACGTCCAGTGTTGGATGGGTGCGTTTTGATGAGTCAATCTATCCACACAGTTAACCCAGGCCTGGTGGTTGTCAGTATAACTGACGATGTTCTGGATGCTAGGCATAGCACCGGAAGGTGTGTGGTGTTATAGATGACAAGTCATCAAACCCTAGTCAGATGATCGATCGGGATCTGACGGTGCTCCCCACCGCCCGAGTCGTATCATGGCACCAGTAATAGGAGGGACTAAGGATTATCGGAGTATAGTAGAGATCAGGGTTACGAGGGAGTAACATAAGTTTAGGATCACTAGAGTTCAACTCGCGTCGCACTCTGGGTGGCTATGTGGGTTAATCGGATTAGGGCTGATTAGCGGAACTTTCAGTGTGTTACCGGAACAGTTAATCAGGGATCCGGTTGCAGCTAGAGATCCCGAACCCTGAAGGTTCCACCCTGTCGTTGCGTATAGGAATTGTTCCCCGACCTAGTTGGATACGTTGGATGCGAAGTAGCGCGATGGAGCCCGGAGCCAAAGAACCTAATTCACATGTGTTACGGGTCATAGGGGTATTTTGGTAAATACTGAAATATGGCTCAAAACATATTGAATATGGATCTTAGATTGAGTGGAATAATTCCAGGAGCTCACAGGCGCTGACGGAACTCGATTCTGAGTAGCGCACCTCACTCAGTCTCACTTTCAGTTTTCCACTTTTCGTGAAGGGCGTTTTCGTCCGGACTTCACGATAGACACCCGGAAGACCTAAATCCGATCCCCCCTCATCCCTATCCACCTAAGGGCTGGCCCTAGGCTCCTTGGAGCCATGGGAGACCGGCCCTATAAAGGAAATAGGGAGGGGAGGGTCGGCCCTAATGGTTCTACTCCCTCCCCTCCAAAAATCCGACCCTTTGTGCTCCTCCTTTGTGGTTTCGGCCAAGGAAAAGAGAGGAAGAAGAAGGGAGAAGGAAGAGGAAGGAAGGAGAAGGAAGAAAGGATAAAGAGGAGGAGAAAATCTCGAGGCTCGCCATCGTCTTCGCAACGGATTCTTCAGTCGGCTCGAAATCCTTGCACTCAGAGATGGGATTTCGAGGATTCTTCAATTCGCAAAGGAGTGCTATCCGACAGTTTTCCTTGCGATTTAAGTGCGGTTCTTCATCGTTCCGTAATCTCCAGATCATAGATCCATAAGGTATGATGAATCTAAACACCTAAGTAGATGCATGCATGTCTTCCGTAGATCGTAGTATGCCTCTAGGGTGTCCGCACATATGCTAAGATCATATATTTGCATGTAGATTGTTTTGTATCACGAATTGTAATGAAACATACACCGTATGATCTTCAGGATCTTTCTTTTGCTTCCGCTGTGACTCTGATTAGCGGAACCCAATTCCAACACGGATCCCCTAACTTGGCCAAAGCAAAGGGAAGTGCGTTGAGGTTAGTTTACCTGGATGGAACTATGTCAAATGATCACTTGAGTCTGACGGTGTTTTCCACCGCTCGAGTCATATCATGGCACTACGTGGAGGGATATCACACTACTGTAACTGAGCGGAGATCAGGGGTATGCGAGAGAACATAATAAGTCTAGGAGGATTGGAGGTCAACTTGCGTCGCGCACTCTTTAGCTTCGCAAGTTAACCAGGGCTCAGATGACAGACAGAGACACCTGTAGGATGTGTCGGTTGAGGTATGGTTATTAGCCACAAATCCTAGTCCCTACAGGTTTCACCTTGTCCACATCCAAAATCGTGTCTACCATCTCTTCCCTTACTTGCACTACCCAAGTTAGGAAGACGATCATCCCACGAGTGCTTCGCACTAGAGCGCGAGAGAGAAAGAGAAACAAAGTATGCTTCTAGGGGGCAACCCCAGAGTGGTTAGAGGCATACGTAAAATATCTAACACCCCTCATAGGTGCAGACAATCTGAGCGTGCATCGCACGGGAGCTCGGTAGAGTTACTTCGGTAAATTTTACTAAGGGCACCCCTCGTTTTACTAAGAGCACCCCTAAGTATGGATAAATTACTGAGGGCACCCCTAGGTGAGAGAACAATATTTCCATGTCAAAAGGACACTAGAAATCCTAGGGGTCCTACAGGTTCGAACGATTTCGCAATCGGAGCCCGGTACACGAGTATACGACCATTAGAAGCATGGGGGCATTTTGGTCTTTTCCTAAATAGCCCCGCATGCCCTAATGGACGGCGACTCATGTTAGGGGCGCCCATATGAAGCCATGACCTGATATGGGGAGGATCTAAGAAGTTCCTCCCTCAGATTTGGTTTGTTGCATTGTTAGAACGGCCCCCCTTAAAATCTAGGGGGCGGTTTTTCGAGTGGTTGGATAGGATAAGGACGGCCATATCTAGGGATTTTTTAATCCCTATGACCGGCCACTTAAGAGGGGGATGAAAGAGAATTTCGTGCAAAGAAAAAAGGGGTGTTTTGCTGTAATTTATTACTCGAAACAAGCCCCTCTTGCGCCGTAAATCAGCACACCATTCCTCTCTCTTTCTCGTCTTCCTCAAGGCTTTTCCAAGCATCGGAAGAGGCTCGTTGGCGAGAGGAATTCAGAGATCTCTCAACAAAGACACGGCTGGGAGGCGAGACTCGGTGAACCCAACATGGATCTACATCCATACCCTTTCATCCGTACCTCGACATCCGTCTCCACCAACAAAAAAGAAAATCCTCCGCAGTGAAAAAATCTGCACGAAGGTATAATCTCTCTATCGCCCGTTCTAAGTTTTAATGCATAAATCATCTGATGTATGTTGCATCATCTCGTTAAAATGATGATTAGGGGTTCATACTATTGCATCATGTGCAGATAATAGGATTATATAATCAGAATTTTTGTAGCACACACCCGGCAGCGTGGTCCTACGACCGCTGCCCGACTTTCGATGCGCAGACTTTGATCTAGGGAATTAATTTTTTCCAACAGGTCATTCATAGCATAAAGATGCCCATACATCTTGATTTAAAGGTTTGGAATGTACATGCATTCGAAACATTCGATCGGAAAAAGCGTGTATTGGTGTGTAATCGCTAGTCATGCACCTAAACACCCTACACAAAAAGAGTAAAATTCATACCCAAAGAGTTAGAAATGTACCTTCTATGGCTAAGCATATGAGAAAGGATGGTAGGAGTGGATTTGGCCGTAATGGTACTTCTTTATTGCAACAGAATCAATCCTAACTCTACCCTCCCGACTTTAGCTCGTATCTACTCACTACACCGGTAAGGTAGGTTTGTTTAAGTCACTAAAACTAATAGCAATATAAGGAGACCTAACATGCACTACTCTTGGGTCATTCTATTGCCTAAGAAGAGTATTGCAGAGAATATTCGGGACTATCTTCCTATTAGCTTAGCGAATTGCCTCTACAAGATTCTTTCGAAGGTCCTGGCCAATAGGTTGGAAGCCAGCATCAACACACTCGTGCTCCCTTCCCTAATGACATTCATCAAAGGGCTGATGATCATCGACAGCATTGCGGCAGCTTAAGAGACCATATTCTATCCCTATGAATCGCAGCTGGAGGGGGGTTCTTCTGAAGCTGGATTTTGAGATGACCTTTAACTAAATTCGGTGGGATTTTCTTCTTGATTTGTTGCGGGCAAAGGGCTTCTCGGAACATTGGTTGGGATGGATCCAAGAAATTCTTCACTCATCAAAATTTGCTTGCTTGGTGAATATATGGGGTTTAGGGGAGACAGTTTAAAGTCCATAAAGGATTGAAACAAGGTTGTCCACTCTCTCCTTATCTCTTCATATTGGTGGTGGATGTCTTTGATGTCATCATTCACAAGGTGAACAGTGAGGGACTCGTGAGGGGAATTGGAGGATCAGGCTGGTCTACCTCTAACCTTCACTACACCGACGACTCCCTCCTATTCACTGATGCCTGTCCTTTCCAATTAACTTCCCTGAAGATCCTCCTCTATGTCATTAAGTTTTCTTCGGGTCTAAAAATTAATTTCCTCAAGAGCAATTTGTACTATATCGGACAGGGCGATGCAGTCCAAGCTTTGGCGAGAATTCTGAACTGCAGGGAGACGTTCTTGCCAAGAAATATCTAGGAATTTCGGTTAGCAATAAGATATTGAGGCGACAAGATTGGGAGAAGCTAATTCAGAAGATTGAGACATGACTTGAGGGATGTCAGGGAAGATTTCCATCCTCCGGTGGGCAGCTGGTACCGGTGAATGCGATCCTCTCTATCATTCCTTCCTACTATCTCTCCTTCGTATACTTCCTTTCTTGGGTGATAGAGCGAATAGACAAGATTCAGAAGTCTTTTTTCAAGTGGGGAGTTGGTAATCAAGTTTGCATTCTAAAGAACCTTGGCAGTATGGAGGTGCTTGACCTCAAACGTTTCAATATCTTCATGCTCGGGAAGTGGTGGTGGCGCTTTAGAACGACTCCAACGGCTCTTGGTATGGTATCTTGCTGGCAAAGTACTTCAAGAGATTCTCCCAACTGTAGACCAAGAGTAGGACATCATGACGAATTTCATATTTTTTGGTTTGGGATCCTCAAAGTCCGGAATCTTTACAAGGAGGGAAGCACCCTCACGTTGGGAGATGGGCATCACATAAAATTTTGGGAGTATGCTTGGCTTGCTGATGTGCCTTTGGAGGCTCTGTTCCCATGTCTCTTCGCTCTCGCCATGAGTTAGGAACCTTCCATCCATTCCCAGGCCCAGTTCGGTATTACAGACTATTTGGTGGGTGAGATTCTGTTTAACTATTCCTCCAGTAATTGGCTAGGACTTCAATGACATGATGGTGCTGCTTTCAGCTACAAGTTTTCGGTCAGCTGCTAACGGGATCAGATGGACATGGACGTCAGGAGTTTTCTAGTAAAATCATTTTACAATAACCTCATCCCCAGCTCTTCCTAGCGCTTTTGTCCTTCGGGGGCCATTTGGAAAGTTCCAGCGAAAATTCAGATTTCTCACTGCTAGCGGTAAGGAACAATATAATGACTAAGGCTAACATGTTGAGACGGAAAGCACCCACAAGTAAAGGAACCTCTTTGTACCTTCTATAATTCTGAAGAGGAGAATGCCTCGCATCTGTTACTTGGTTGTCCTTTTGCAGACGAGTGTGGGATCACTTTGAGGCGAAATGTGATATCACCTCACACCCGATTAGTCTACAGGCTCTATGGAGTATGTGGCAAAGATGGAAGACCTCCAAGGAGATACGCCCGCCATGGGACATCCTTATAATGGGGATTATCTAGGTGATATGGTTAGAGAGGAACAACTGCATCTTCAATGGCAAGGTCACAGGGGTGGCTGAGCTGTGAAGATCGGTGGTTTTGATCTTCAAGGTTTGAATTATTCCGTGGAAAGCGTAGTTCGGTGTTGAGGCTACTACCTTCTATAACAATCTACGTTGTTGATTAATAATAAATTAGTCAGGGGCTGCCTAACCCTCCCTCCTATTGGAGAGGTTCTCAAAAAAAAAAAAAAATAACCCTTAATAAGGCGAACTTTAAGTTAATAGTTAGGCTTTGTTGGCCGGGGTGCCGTTTTGGAATTTTGGTGTCTCTTAGGCACATTTTGTACTTTCTTGAATCTTTAATAAACTAATATGGGTCAAGGTCACCCCACCCCCCCCCCCCCCCCCCCCCCCTCATCCACAAAGAGGGATTTCTCAAAAAAAAAAAAAACTTAATAAGGAGAACCCAAGCCATAGTTAGCTCGATTTGTTTAGACCAACTGGATTCATTTCACATATCTGTTTCCCCTTGATCATCTATCACCAAGCATTCAACAAATGTTAGCCTTTAAAGATGCCTTGTTTGCGCGCGCTAATCCTAACCGTTGACATCATGTTCGCAAGACTAAGAAATTTAATAAAAATAGCAGTTATACCGTATTTTCCCTTTTCGATCTTTAGACCTTTTTAGCCCATACTCTAATGCCTTGTCATAATAGCAAATTCGTCGTTCGGGAATAATTCGAGAAGGGTGCAAAATTCGGAGTTCGAAAAAAATTTTAAAGCATAAATCATAAAAAATCATATATTACACTAGTTATTTTACATAAATAGATCTCAAAACATATATATATATATATATATATATATATATATATATATATATATATATATATATATATATATATATATATATATGAGAAAACGGGGTATGAGCTGACAGCCCATTTCTTGGTTTGGGCTGTCAGATAACAGCCCTCCGATCCCCATCATCGGTCGTTCATTTTTTTAAAAAAAAAACCCAAATTTTTTTAACAGCTGTAACCCCTCCCCCTCTCTTTCGCGCTCTCTCTCTATCTCTCTATCTCTCTCTCTTTCTCTCTCTCTCGATCTCGAGCAGCAACCCGACTACCCTCCGGCTCCCCCCTCCGGTCGCCTGAACTGGAGAAGATGGCATCGCAAGACCAGCCGTTCGGTCTCCGTTTACCCCTGTTTTCCAGTGCCCGACCTCGTTCATAGGCTGCACCATCTCTAGGCAGGACCGGCGGGACCGCCGGCTGAACCCCTCGCGCAGTAACGACCGCGGCCGGGAGGTCGTCGACCAGGACTCCGCCCAACCATCAACGCCTGGGAGCTCATGGCGAGCCTCAATTATGCCAGCCCCCTCCCCCGCCCCTCCCCCGCCGCTACCGGATGCTCCTTCTCCTTCAGCGCCGTCCGGGCCACCGGCCGCGGCCTTGAATCGGTACCCAAGAACAAATCGGCCAATGGGTCCCCGACTCTGGTGCCGTTGTGGATGCAGACCACGCCGGAGAATTCGATTATCTCCGACTTCGACCCGGAGGTCATGTCCACCGTCCGGAAGGTCCTCGAGGAGCTCTCCCCACAGCACCTGTATCTTCTCCGGTCGCCTGAACCGGAGAAGATGACATTGCAAGCCGGAGCCGGAGGGGGGAGCCGGAGCAGTAGCCGGCCGGAGGGTGGTCGGGCTGCTGCTCGAGATCGAGAGAGAGAGAAAGAGAGAGAGAGAGAGAGAGAGAGAGAGAGAGAGGAGTACATCTATTAAAAAAATTTGGTTTTTGTTTAAAAAAACGAACGGCCGATGATGGGGATCGGAAGGCTGTAAGCTGACAGCTCAAACCAAGAAATGGGATGTCAGCTCATACCCCGTATTCTCTCTCTCTCTCTCTCTCTCTCTATATATATATATATATATATATATATATATATATATATATATATATATATATATATATATATATGTATATGCGCAGAAAAGGTACGGGTCGTCTTTATTGCACAAAACGAGATTACAAGTGTGGCCGGAACCCGGGTGGCTCGGGTGTGGCGAGTCCGGGTGGCGGCGAGTGTTGATCAGGGGATTGTGGGAGAGATCCTCTAGAGAGTCCCTTTTATCCGCATCTCCACGTGGTGTTCGTGCGAGAGCTCTGAAGGAGTTGCCCAGGACAGAGGTCTTTACAAGGTGAGGGTTTTGGAGAGGCTAAGGAATATCCGCTGTTTCTTCGATCCCTTCCGTGCTTTGCGCTTCCTCGGTTAGGGAGTCTTCAGCTTCGTTCCTCGGTCTTCGTGTCTTCCTCGATCCTTGCTTGACCTCGGCGTCCTTGATCGTCGGTTCGTGGCGTCGATCGTGCTTTTGGCGTCGGCTTTGGCTTTGGCTTTGGCTTTCGGCTTTGGCGTGGCTCTGGCTTTTGCTTTGCTTTGGCACTTGCGCTTGGACGTAGACGGGAGAGACTTGCGATGCTTTCGTTCTTCCGGACTTCGCATCGGATCGGCTAGAACGTGCAGTGGTTTTGCTCGTGGCCGGCGTAGTCGCTTGGCTTTGGCACTTGCGTTGCTTTGGTGCGGGCTTTACCGGGGCTTTTGCTTTGGCTTCCTGCGTGGGATTTGGCTTCAGCGTAAACTCGGTCTTCTTCTCGAACGACGTGGTCTACTTCTTCGGTGCTTTGACGGTTTGGGTGTCGGGTGGACTTCTCTTCTTCTCCGGGCTTCTTTGGTGTGATCGGAGTCGAAGAATGCTTTCGAAGATAGCAAGGGTAGCACCGATCTCCGTGCGACGGTTGTGGTGCCGGCTTTTGTTGATGAAGACGACGAGGGTAGCGACGGTCTCCGTGCGACAGTTGTAGCGTCGGCTTTTGTTGATAAAGACAGCGGGGGTAGCGACGCTTCAGGTAGTCTTCTCCAGGCTTTCTTCTTCGTGGATGGAGCGGACATTTATCGAAGTTGACGGGTTGATGACGCTTCGTTCCTCTTTTCCGAGCTTTGGAGCTTGATCAGAGTGGAGGGTTTGTTGGAGTCGACGGGGTAGTGCCGCTCCGAGCTTCTTCTCCGGCCTTTGCTTCTGGCGTCTTCGGAGTCGAAGGATCTTCTTCTCCGAGCTTTCTTCTTCGTGCACGGAGTCGAAGTCTTGATCTTCGTGTGCAAGGGTCTTCTCGTCGATGAGGGCTTTCAATGGACTAAGCCGATCCCGAAGGGACAGGCTTGCCCGTGCCTCGTGAAGCCTTGGGTCGATGAAGAAGCGTCTCCTTTTCTGCAGAGCTTCCCCGCTTTGTCTTCGATCTTTGACCTCTTGAGCCTTCCCCCACCCCCTCTATTTATAGGCAAAGGGGAGGGGAGAGAGATATGGGAAGTTTTAATTTTAAATCCCTTCAATATCTCCCTCATAATTACCCGGGATTTATTCATCCATTGATGAGGGGAATAACATTTATTTGCTTTCCTTTCCTGGCGGGGCAATTATGGCTGGATTTTGCACACGAAATCGATGGCGACCCGGCTCTTCTTCTTGTCCGTCGGATCGAGGGATCGGCGCAGATCCACGCGTGAGCAGACGTCATACGCAACCTCCCCCCGCGCATGGCGGTAATTATTTCCTTTTCTTTCTTCTCTTTCCTTTTATTTTCTTTCCTTTTTCTTTTCTTTCCTTTCTTTTCTTTTTCCTTTCTTTTCTTTTTCCTTGCAAGGCCGACCGGCCCCATGGGGTTCGGGTCCTAGTAAGGGCCGGCCCCCATGGGGTTCGGCTCCCTAGTAGGGGCCGGCCCCATAGGGTTCGGGTCCCTAGTAGGGGCCGGCCCCCCTTGAGTGTGGGGTCCGCTCCTCCCTTGTTGGGCACGAATCGGGTCCGGGTCAGCACTGGTGCGTGCAAGTCGGGTCCTGGTCGGAGCGCACGTCGGGTTTGCATCCGCGTTGGCGCACGTATGTCGGGTCCGGATTTAGACAAAATTCGTGTGCCTACAAATGCCCCCTCAAGGGCGAGTGTGTCGATGAGAACGTGTAGGGTTTGGACACGTAAGAATCGTAGAGCACTTGTCCTTGAATCCTTTTGTGGGCGGGGTCAGGGGTCTATTTAAGGACCCCTACCCCCTTCATCCGCCATTCTGCTTCTTTGCGAAGGTTCCGCCGGCTTCTGGAGACCGCCGTCGGAAGAGAGCTGCCTGGGGTTGCACGCAACTTGCTCCGTCTTCCCGGTGTCGCCTCTTTCGTCGGCGGCGATGGTGCGCAATTTGGAAGTCGTTGCGAAGACGGGCTCGAAGCGACGATGCGGCAAGGACCGAGGCGAGGAGGATGGAGGAGCGCGGCTGAGGTGCGGGTTGCCTTCGCCGCCTCTCTCTTCCTCTTTCTTCTTCTTCTTCTTTCTCTTCTTCTTCTTCTTCTTCTTCTTTCCTTTTCTTTTTTTTTTTCTTTTCCTCTTTCTTTCTTTTTTTTTTTTCTTTCTTTCTCTTCTCTGCTTCGGCTCCGGGCTGTGGGAGCAGCAACGGCAGTAGCGGGGGCCGAGCGCGGGCGGCGGCGGGGCTGCGGTGCGGTGGCGCGCGGGCGACGGCGACGGCGCAGGGCGAGCACGCGCGGGGCTGGGGCTGCGGGTGCCGTCGCGACGGACGGCCGGCGGCCGGCGCGGGGCCCGAGGGAGGCGGTGGCCGGGTTGGGCTCGGGGCCGAGAAGCCCGCCCCTCCCCTCTTTTGGTCACGCAGGAGAAGGTGGGGGAGGGCTACGGGTCCCTCCCCCTCTCTTTGTTGTTTTGTTCTCATTGGGGGAGAGGGGCTGCGCCCCCCCCCCCTTCTGTTTGCTCGGTTCGGTTTTTTTTTTTGCTTTCTCTTTCTTTCCTTTTTCTTTCGGTCCGCAAAGGTATCAGTGGCAGCGGCGTCGGCTCGTGGTGTCGGCGCAGTTGGGCCGGCGCGGGTTATGTGTGGACCCTCGGGAGTGTGGTGCGAGCCCAGAGTCGGGTGATCCTGACAGGGGTTTTTTTTTTTTTCCGCAAACTTGTCTTGACTTGCTTCCCTTCATGGTTCTCCAGGGTTCGTGTCTTTGAGAGCTTGACTTCGCCGGGGTGGATAGCTGAGGACCTCTCCGATGGGAGGAGGTGCCTTCGCTTCCCCCTTACTCGGGTGCACCGTTACCGCAACTTGAGGCGGGAAGACCTTCTGTCGTTGCTCCGTGTTTTTGTCCACGAGCGCATCACGGAAGATGGAGTTGCGGATGCGA
This sequence comes from Chamaelirium japonicum, assembly GCA_947650365.1. Lineage (NCBI taxonomy): Eukaryota > Viridiplantae > Streptophyta > Magnoliopsida > Liliales > Melanthiaceae > Chamaelirium > Chamaelirium japonicum. The sequence continues at coordinate 16,374,008 of OX393560.1, read as the reverse complement.
CTTGTGGGATGCTGAAATTGAGCGAGAAGATCTATACCGACGAAGGGATCTCCATGAAGCTTCTCCGTCCGGGTTTGAGTACTCCTTTCCACCATTATGATGAAGATTTCGTGCACACTCCGGTTGTTGCCTCGAAGATATGCTCCCGATTGACCCGATGGGGTACCATTCATGGCCTTGGGGAGACGTCCAATACCTTTGTGGTTTTCATGAATGGATGGGCGAGCTCTATGAGGTCTTTGGCGTGGAACCCGAGATGAATTTATTGGCCAAGTTTCTGGTGCTGGCTCGTCGAGAATATAGCCGTCCCGAGGGGATGTATCGCGCACTTTGTGAACTCTGGTGTCCGGCCACCAACACTTTCCTTACTGGAGTGGGAGAGATAGGAATCTCACTTCGTGAAGTCCACATCGTTTCCGGGTGCCCCGAAGTACGGAATTACTACCAGGAGGAGGTGCCAGCTTTGAAGGATCTGTTGGACAGCAGCTTCGCTCCGAGTTCTTGCCTTCTTTTGTTCAAGGCATATGCTATCATCGCGGCGTGAGATCAGTCAGATCGAGTGCGTCCTTCTTCTTGGGTTGACTTTTGGTTCAGAGGCGAGTATAGGTCTCCGGCACCTTTGGCTCACCCGATGTGGAAGGTCGCTCAAATGAAGAGGCCTCCGCTTCGTTCTTTCGTGAGGCCTATTGACTCTTTGGCTCGAGAGAAGCACTCAATGGAGGGAAAACAGTATCCCTGGGAGATCCTCGGTCTGAGGGGTGACAGCGAGGAGTGGCGAGCAGTTTACCGAGCCGCCGGGCTGGTCATCTTCCTCTGTCGGTTCGTGCTTTCCTGTTCTGGCGAGGTTATCCGTCCGGGGACCTTCCTTGCAGCTTCCAAGATGGCGAGGGGGGAGCTTTTCAATCTAGCCCCGACCATATTATGCGCCTTGTACCAGGGTCTCAGCGGGACTTACTGGGACTTGTCCAGCTCGGATAAGGCCAAGGAGGAGCATGGTCGGTCCGCTGCATTCGGACCCCTGCACTACTTGTATGGCTGGATAGCTCTATATTTTCCAAAGGGGATCTTTGCCAGACGCGGGCATCCAGCCGACCTGCCGTTCCTGCCCGAGATAGGACGGATCTTAAATGCCTTTATCAGTTAGGAGCATCCGAGGGAGTGTGTTCGCACTCTTTTGAGGAGGATGGGAAGCACCAACTTTGAATTTCTGACAAAGCATTCGGTGCTGCCTTTGGAGAGGTCGACTGTCTACAAAAACGAGGAGCTCCCGGACAGTCTGTACTGGAACATGGTCAGCTGCCGTCCTGGCTACTTGGTTTGGCGCAAGGGGGATGTGGTGGAGGTGGAGCAGTACTCCCCTCACCGCTTTGCTCGCCAGCAAGGATTTTGACAGGAAGTTCCTGGTATACCTCAGCAATTGCAGGGGCGTATTAGTCCGCAGGAGGGTTACCGTCTCTGGGCTTCTCTCTATGCCCGACTGACTGGCGGCAGCTTCTTCCCTGGGACCAAGTCCGGGTTTCGGGATGCCGCCACTCCGGAGTACTACAAGTGGATTGAAGGGCGAGTTTCCCCTTTGCTTGCAAGTCTCCCGGTTGACGTCCTAGCGAGCAGTGAATTCAAAAATTTTGTTTTGATCCCGCTGCGGGAGTGGAGGATTGTCGCCTTCGATTGGGTCTTCAGAAGGCCCAAAAGAGTTACAGTCGTCTTTCCAGTGCTCGCCGTGTCCCTTCTTCAGCTCCGGTGTTAGGAGCCGACCTTGTTAGTGCCCCTGGGCCATCTTTTCCTCCGAAGGCTGCTGTTGAGGGTGCCCCGCCCAAAAGACGAAAAGTGTGCATTCCGCGTGGGATGACTTCGAGGGTCCCTTGTCCGGTGGAGGATACCGAAGAGCCCGGACTTCTAAAAGATAAGGTGATCCCTCCGTCTAGGGCTGCTTCGTCCGACTTCGCAGGTATGGAGTTCTCTTTATTTCACTTCCTTTCTATGCCCGGGAAGTTCCATCATGTTGAGCAATGTATTTTCTTTTGGACAGATTCCGTTATAGTGGTAGAGCGCGGGGCGAACTCTCCAAAGGCATCTCTTGGGCACTCGTCTACTGGGGCCACGCAGGAAGTGCCTGGGGCATGTGGGCTAGATATCCCTCCGGATGATCTGGATCTCCTTGGGCTTTGCGGGGAGAACTTCCCTAGTGGTGATGTTGATCTGGATGGCATCGATGTTGACGCTTTGTCTTTCCATGAGAAGGCCGAAGTTTCAAGCATCGACAAGTGGCATTCCCCGGTGGCTATACCCTCGTGCCCGTTGGAGGAGACGGTTGTTGCAGCGGTAGCGGCGATTTCTCCAGTTCTGTCGCCCTCGTTGGCGCAGGCGGTTCCTGTCGCGGCTGTAGCGGGAGGGAAAGTCTTGCCCACCTACTCCGAGGCACCTCGGTCGAGCTTAAGGCCGAGGAGGAGAGTTTCAGAGTTCCTTCTTGCAAGCTGCTGGCAGTATATCAAGTCAACATTGGAGCCTTTCCAAGATGCTGGCTTTGGCGCCCTCCAGGACTGGTGGTCGACGGACGGTGCGGACTTTTGCGCGAGCCTGGAGGAGTTCAAAGTTGACAGGTCTTCTTTCGTCGCTTAGATGAACCTGCTTGTGACCGATAGTGAGGCTTATCGCTCTCGGCGAGCTTTACTAGAGGGGAGCTCCCCTTGTGAGTTGGAGGCCGCTGAGGCGAGTTTGTGTCAGTCAGAGCGCCAACTTGCGGAGGCCGCTTCCAGCCTGTCAAAGGCTCAAAGGAAGATAGAATAGGTACGCGCCTCGCTTCGGAAGGCAGAGTCTCGTCTAGAGCAAGCTGAGGCTGCGGAGAGCGCTTTGAAGGCGAGTCACCTGAAGCAGCAGTCAGACTTGGCGACCCGTCGTGAGCTTCTGGACACTCGTCCCGTGGAACTTCAGTGAGTGGAGGCGACTAGAGAGGAGTTACTGCGCCATCTTCGAGCTCTGGACACCTTCTTTTAGTTGCTTCTTGTCTGGTTGTTTTGCATTGTAATTTTCTTTTTGGAACCTATGCCATGTATCGCCTTTTCTTCATTATCCAATGATATTACCTCGTTTTGCCACATCTTTTGCATGGACCATTGTTGACTTTTTCTTTTGGTCGGACTAAACCTGAAGTAACTTCTCAGGCTGTCTACGTACCACCCTAAGGTGGATCAAGTCGCACATAGTTCATTTTTTTTTTTTGCGCAAGGGGTGTGGCCTTGCTTTAGGCATAGTACCTTTTAAGGTACTTGCCATTGATAGGGCCGAGTGTCAGCCCTTCTGGCATGGTGAGGAGATAGGCGCCGTTGGAGTAGACTTCCTTGATGGAGTGCGGGCCATCCCATTTAGCATCAAATTTTTTCCCTCCTCGATGCGAGAGGATGATGGGGCGTTTGACTGCCAGCACTAGTTCCCCTATCTGGAATGATCGAGGACGGATCTTCTTGTTGAAGGCGCGAGACAGCCTGGCCTGATAACACTCCAGACGTTGTTGAGCTTCGAGGCATCTTTCGTCTAATGCTTCCAATTCTGCTAGGCGGAGCTGGGCGTTGTCGTTGCTGGTGAGGCCTTCCTGGATCGCTATCCTGAGCGACGGGATCTGGAGCTCGAGCGGAAGAACGGCTTCTACACCATAGACGAGGGAGTACGGTGTTGCTTGCGTCGGCATGCGAAAGGATGTCCGGTAAGCCCATAGCGCTTCGTCCATGCGTTCGTGCCAATCTTTCTTTGTCTTCGAGATGGTTTTCTCCAACAGCTTGCACAGAGTCGTGTTAAAGGCCTCTGCTAGACCGTTGGCCGGAGCGTTGTACATCGTCGAACAATTTTGCTTGATATTGTACAATGCGCAGAACTGGCTGACGGCAGCATTCTTGAACTGCTTCCCGTTGTCTGTTACGATGTAGCGGGGGACTCCATAGTGGAAGATGATGTCATTCTAGATAAAGCTGATGACGGAGTGCTTTGTAACTTCCCGCAGAGGTGTTGCTTCAGCCCACTTGGAGAAGTAGTCCGTTGCTGCCAGAATCTAAAGATGTTGCTTGGATGACTTGAGCAGGGGGCCGACAATATCGAGTCCCCATCCGTCGAAGGGCCATGATGCGATCGTCGGGTGCAGAGGTTCCGGAGGTTGACGAATATAGTCCCCGTGCAGCTGGCAAGCGTGACATCTTTTCGCGTACTCCAAGCTGTCCTTTATCATGGTAGGCCAGTAATATCCCATCCTCCTGACTCGAAAGTGGAGCTTCGGACCAGACTGGTGTAAGCCGCAGATTCCAGCGTGTACTTCTTCCAGTGCTGCTTCCACCTCTTCCTTTGCGAGGCATCTCAGGAGTGTGCCATCGTAGCTTCGGTGGTACAACTCGTTGTTGAAATGGTAGAACTTCTAAGATCGCCGCCGGATGTCAACTCTGTGTTTTGGATCTTTGGGGAATTTACCATGGATAAGATAGTCTACAAAAGGCTGCCTCTAGTCTTGTGCTTCAATCTCGAGGACGTGCACCGTGTTGGTTTGAACTGGGATTTCGATCGGACCTTCTTCTTTGGTGATCACAATTCTTCTGCAGACGAGGACGACGAGCTGACCTTCTTTTGGGAAAGCGAGTGTAGCCGCCAGGTTTGCGAGTGCGTCAGCTTGCTGGTTGAGGTTCCTGGGGACGTGCTAAATGGAAGCAGTTTCTAGTTTACCAAGTAGTTCCAAAGTTCGCGCATGTAATGGCACTAGGTCTTCTTTGTTGACTTCGTATTCCCCTATGACTTGCTGGATGATAAGTTGAGAGTCACCGAAGATCTCAAGTCCCTGAAGCTTCATATCACTGGCCAGCTCGAGACCGATGAGCAGAGCTTGATACTCTGCCATATTATTGGAACATGATTCCATCAGCAGGAATGAGAAGGGGAGTATTTCGTTATCCAAAGTGACGAAAATGACTCCGGCTCCCGCTATGTCTTGCCTTGCTGCGCCGTCAAAGAACATTTTCCAGGATGGGGCGATATCGATGGAGAACACTTCTTCGTCTGGGAGATCTTCAGATAGCTCCCATTCCGCCGGGAGAGGATATTCTGTGAGGAAATTTGCGAGGGCTTGCCCTTTAACTGCTTTCTATGGCACGAAGGCGATATCAAATTCGAGTAGAAGCAGTGCCCACTTGGCCAGACGTTCGGAGAGCACTGGTCTTGACATGATGTACTTGAGGGGGTCAATCTTCGAGACGAGTCTGATGGTGTGAGCCAGCATATAGTGTCGCAGCTTCTTCGTGGCGAAGATGAGTGCTAAACAGACCTTCTCGATTGGGGAGTAATTTAGCTCTGCGCTGACGAGAGTGCGACTCAAGTAGTAGCAAGCCGTCTCCTTGCCAAGTTCATTGTTCTGAGCCACGAGTGCCCCCAAGGATTGCTCCTGGGCACTAATGTAGAGGATTAGCGGCCTTCCTTGAACTGGCGCTGATAGGACTAGCGGCTTCAGTAGATAGGCCTTGATGTTTTGGAGTGCTTCTTGGCAAGCTTCATCCTATTTGAACGGCGCTCCTTTCTTCATGAGGCGACTAAATGGGTGGCACTTTCCGGCCAGGTTGGTGATGAATCTTCGGATATACGCCAAGTGCCCTTGGAGGCCTCTGAGGTCTCGCACTGTCTTTGGTGCGGGCATATTGACGATAGCATCAATTTTGGATTGATCTATCTCAATGCCTCGGTATCGTACGACAAAGCCAAGGAACTTGCCTAAGGAGACCCCGAATGCGCATTTGAGTGGATTCATGCGGAGCTGGTACCTTCGAAGTCGTTTGAAGATTAGCTCGAGGTCCTGCAGATGCACCGACTTCTTCTTAGATTTCACGACAAGGTCGTCGACATAACACTTCACATTTTGATGAAGAATATCGTCGAAGATTTTCTGCATAGCTCGCTGGTAGGTGGCTCCTGCGTTCTTCAAGCCGAACGGTATAACTTTGTAGCAGTAGATTCCTTTCGGTGTGTGGAATGCTGTGAGCTCTTCGTCCTTGGGTGCCATCCGAATCTGATTGTAGCCCGATGATCCGTCCATGAAAGTTAGCACCTCGTGACCTGTCGTCGCGTCCACCATTAGCTCCGTGATTGGCAAGGGGAAGTCATCCTTCGGACATGCGTTGTTCAAATCTCTGAAGTCCACGCACACCCGGATTTGGCCATTCTTCTTTTTGACTGGGACAACGCTAGAGATCCATGTCGGGTATTTAACCTCTCGGATGAAGCCGGCTTCAATTAGTTTGTTCATTTTGCCTTCTATTTGGGGTACCAGTTTCGGACGGTAGCGTCTTTGTCCTTTCTTGATAGCGCTAGCTCCGTGTTTGACGCTGAGCTGGTGCACTGCGATTTTGGGATCGAGGCCCGGCATCTCCTTGTAGGACCATGTGAAGACGTCTCTGTATTCTTTAAGCAGTTTGATGTATGCGGCTTCTTCCTCAGGAGTCAAGAGTGTGCTGACGAATGTAGGCCGAGGCTCTGTCTCTGTGCCCAAGTTGATTTCCTTCAAGTCATCAATGGTGGACTGCCCCCCTTCTTCGAGGACTGGCGGGGCATCTAGCAACTCGTCGTCCGAAGGAGAAGTATCACCGTTGTCGGGGTCTGAAATGGAGATATGATTGACTGCAGCCATGGGTGGGTGGGTGGGTGTTGAAATGAGGTCCTCAACGGGCATTCCCAAACGATCAAATACCGACTTCTTCTTTGATTGCTTGACTGGCCCGAGCCTTTCGAACACGGATGTGCGCTTCAGATTCGACCGGCGTAGGCTGCTTTTATTTTGCTTCTGGAGTGAGGCTTGGCGTCGAGCCCGCTGCCGTCTTCTTTTGCTGTTGGGATGGCTGGCGTAGGTAGAGCGTGCATCGGAGATTATTGATCCTTCAGCTGCTTCGTCTACCATCTTCGCCCCGATGTAGTTGGAGGTGAAGGTCTTCTTTGCTACGGTCCTGACGACCATCAGAGTTTGACTGGAGCCGATGCCTCGGTGATTTGGGAGAATTTGTTCGTCATTTTGGAATAGCCGAGCTTGAGTCCTTATCATCCCATGTGGAATTGCTGCTGGGGGAAGTGTGCCCATGACGCTTTCCTTGTCGTAGCCGGCTCTGAACAGCAATTTAGCAGCATTTTGCCCCCAGCTCCCTTTTGGCTTGAATCCGAGTTGAGTAGGATCGATGGATTCGATGGGTCTGCTCGGGTTCGGAGCTTGCATCAGACTGGGTAATGGCAACGTCATTTCCTGCAGAGTGACAACATTGGCCTGTGATAACGGCGGGGCCCGTTTTCTTGCCGGAGTAGAAGGCGATCGTTCAGATTTACGAAGCCACTGAGGCGCGAGACGCAGGACTGGCGTCGTTTGGACGGGCAACGGGGTATGTTGCATTGCTCTTGACTCGGAACTGATGCGCATCTTTTGCCTAGATTTCGGCGCTTCTTGGACCTCAAGTCTTGCCTTGTCGGAGGGTTGCATCGGTTTTGCAGGTGGATGAGCCTCGTCCTGTTTTACCTCTTCAGCCTTCTGGACTCGAGGGGCTTTAGCCGGAAGGACTTCCGCAACTAGGTCTCTTGCTTGGTAGAACTTGGCGTCGGCCAAATGTGCCTCGGCCTCATTGAATGGCTTGTCATCAGCAATTATGCATTTCTCCATACCTTCTTCGTAGTACTTGAGGCACTGGTGCCAGGTGGACACTACGACGCCATTCTCGTGTAGCCATGGCCTTCCTAACAGGAAGCGATATGATGTCTGGCAATCGATAATGTGGAAGAGGACCAATGTATCTAGCGGGCTGATGGAAACCTTCAAACGGATGATTCCGACGGTGGACTGTCCGCCCTGGTTGAACCCTTGAATGACCAACTGACTGGGCGAGAGCTGGTCATTGGTGATGCCAAGTTGCCGCATTGTCTGGATAGGCATGATATTGACGGCGGAGCCACAGTCCAACAAAATTCAGTTTACCGGCTTCTCTTTGATATGTCCCGAGACGTAGACAGGCCGGTTGTGCAGTCGCGTTCCGAGTTGCAAGTCCTTATCTGAAAAGGTTATCATTGCATCACACGAGGCCATAGTTTTGCCCCTCTGGTCATCCTTCCTTTTCCTCTTGTAGCTGTCTGGGTCGGCCAAAGCTGCAGCCATTGCCAGGCGAGCCTTCTTCGGAAGATGCAAAGCTTCTACGAGTGGCAAGTGCAGAATTGCCTCGTTATGAGAGGCAGTGCCTCCTTGGTCGAAATCGTCTCCCTCGTCGGTGGAGTCGCCTTCTTCAGAAGTTTCACTTTCGTCCTTTCCTTTCGATTCCTTATGAACTTCGACCATGCAACAAGACACCCTGATGTGTTGATCAACTGGGAGGAAGTGATCGGGGAAGAATTCTTGCAAGGTTACTGGTTCTGGAAGGTTCTGCTGGAGGAGATCGTCTTGGCTTGCCGGCGGCACTTTGAACGCCTTCCTCCCTGGAGTCTTGCTTTTCTTCTTGTAGGTCCGGCGTTCTGGAAATCTCCTCATCACACGGTCTTGCTTCTATTGCCTTTCTTGTCGTGGCCTTCGAAGCCGGGGTAGCATGACCCATGCCTCTTCGTCGGTGGATTCTCCCCCGCTAAGATAATGATTAGCAGCGGTAACTGGTTCCCTTAGAGACACTTGTTCTTCCGGAGGCTCTACTGGCTCGTCTTCCGATCCCCAGCCGGTGGGCTCGATTTCTTCAATCGAAACAGATGGAGGCTTTGAGTAGAGGACGTAATAGTCGAACTTCCCCGAAGGCTAGCCCAGCAGACTGACTTCTGGATCTCCCTGCCCGTATCTTTTCCGGAGAGCGCATTGGGACGTAGCTCGACTGGAAGGGACTTGCTCTTCCTGAAGCTCCACTGGCTTGTCTTCCGATCCCCAGCCGGTGGGCTTGATTTCGTCGATTGAAACGGACGGAGGCCTTGAGTAGAGGACGTAATAGTCGAACTTCCCCGAAGGCTGGCCCAGCAGACCGACTTCTGGATCTCCTTGCTCGTATCTCCTTTGGAGCGCTCGTTGGGATATAGCATTGCTTGGAAGAGGTACTGGCGTGAGCAATGGTTGCCCCCAGGGCAGCGACGTTTCTTCCTTGGTGAGCGCAGGAGTACGTTGACATCGCTTTGAGACTCTCAGCTGGGAAATTGACTTAGCGGTTGGCCTTTGACGGTTGATGCGCAATTTGGGCATGCTTCGTCGTGCAGCAACGAGTACCGACGAGAAGGAATCGAAGGTGATGGACGTCATGTTGGCCGTAGCGACCTCTCTGGAGTCAATATCTATCTTTCCTTGCTTTGCGAGCGCCATTATTCTTTCCTTGAAGATGAAGCATCTTTCGATGGGATGACTTACCACCCGGTGGTATTTGCAGAAGAGAGGGTCGTCGACGCGATGCATCTGCTCGGGCCTCTTTGAAGGAGGGAGCTCTATCATCTTCTCTTACAGCAGGTGGTCAAACATGGAGGAGACTTCCGAGTCTGGGAAGGGGTACTCCTTGGCTTCGAGCTCCTCGAGAGTCATCCTTTGTCTTGGCGGCGGAGGTGGCGGTACGGCGACTCCCTTCTTCTGATCCGGCTTGCCACCGATCTTGAGCGGATTGGAGGTTAAAGCGACGTCCACAACATTGACTTGTTTCGGTTTCGGTGGGGCCGGCTTGTCCTTCTTCTCCACCTTCAAGAAGTCTTTGTTCTTCGAGTCCCCACAGCTTGCTAGGCTGAGTTCCATGTCGTGAGCCCGAGTCGCGAGTTTTTCAAAAGACCGAGGCTTGATACCTTTGAGGATGTAGAGCAGGCCCCAGTGCATGCCTTGGGTGCACATCTCGATGGCCGAGTCTTCAGACAAACGGTCTCATGAACTCAATGCAAGGTTCCTCCATCTGTCGATGTAGTCGATCACCGGCTCGTCTTTCCTTTGCTTGACTGCAGTAAGCTCGGTCATGCTGACTGTTCGCCTGGTGTTGTAGAAGCAATTGAGGAACTCCCTCTCCATCTGATCCCAGCTGTCGATGGTCCCTGGAGGAAGATCAACGTACCAGTCGAACGCATTTCCTTTGAGGGTGCGAACGAACTGTTTCACCATCTCGTCGCCATATGTGCCGGCGTTGTTGCAAGTTTCGATGAAGTGAGCAACGTGTTGTCTTGGATTTTTCTTTCCGTCAAAGTGCTAGAACTTTGGTGGCTGGAATCCGACTGGGAAGCGTAGCTGTTGGATCCTCGCGGTGTAGGGCTTCGAGTATGCTGCCGTGATCGGAGGAAGGCCACTGCCGTGGGAGCGCATCATGTCGGCTACCAACGCTTGGACTTGCTGAGCATTCATCGTTGCCGTTACCGGAGGTTGTGTGGCCACCGAGGCTGGCGCTGGGGAGACGACTTCCACTGGGACGGGAGACGAGGAGAGCGCTGGAGTAACTGCTTGAATCGTCGGAACAACCTCTGCAGGAGCGGGAGTTGGAGACGAAGCTGGAGCAGCTACCGGGGAAGCAACGGGTTGACTGACTGCTGCAGCATCCTTTGCGCTTAGCTTTTGGAGCAGAGTATTGATGTGACGATCCTTCTCCTCCATCAGCCGAGTAATCTGCGCCATGTGCTCGCTCATCTGCATGACTTGAAGCTGAAGAGCGGACGGAGGATGGTGACGGAGGATGTCTCGATATTGCATGCTAGCATCCTCACCGTCGTCGTCTGAGATGTACTTACACCGACTTGCTTCTGGTTGATAATTGATGTTTGCCCCCTGCAGAGGAGGTGCAACGTCCACTGGAGAATCCGAACGGGCTCGTGGTTGGGGCTGGTCCTTCCCAAACTTCTGGACATGGACTCCAGGATCGAGGCGCGTTTCTTGATGCACCAAGGCCTCGTCGGCATTTTGGCGAGCATCTTCGGCAGTAGTTTTCGGCATGAAGACATCCGCAAGGGTTCGAGTACGCCGAGTGTAGACTCGTACCATCGGGGGAGCATCACCCTCCGGGTTTACTGGATCACCGTGTCGGAGTAGAGGAGACTCGGCGATCGATGAAAGGCTTGGAGCAAACGCATCGTTGCTTGTCCCGGCCATTGCAAACTTCAAGCAGCTTCTTCAGTCGTACGGATGAAAGGAGAAGAGGTCCCACCGGGCGTGCCAGAAATCTGTATGCGCAGAAAAGGTACGGGTCATCTTTATTGCACAAAACAAGATTACAAGTGTGGCCGGGACCCGGGTGGCTCGGGTGTGGCGAGTCCGGGTTGCGGCGAGTGTTGATCAAGGGATTGTGGGAGAGATCCTCTGGAGAGTCCCTTTTATCCGCGTCTCCACATGGTGTTCGTGCGAGAGCTCTGAAGGAGTTGCCCAGGACAGAGGTCTTTACAAGGTGAGCGTTTTGGAGAGGCTAAGGAATATCCGTTGTTTCTTCGGTCCCTTTCGTGCTTCGCGCTTCCTCGGCTAGGGGGTCTTCAGCTTCGTTCCTCGGTCTTCGTGTCTTCCTCGATCCTTGCTTGACCTCGGCATTCTTGATCGTCGGTTCGCGACGTCGATCGTGCTTTTGGCGTCGGCTTTGGCTTTCGGCTTTGGCGTGGCTCTGGCTTTTGCTTTGCTTTGGCACTTGCGCTTGGACGTAGACGGGAGAGACTTGCGATGCTTTTGTTCTTCCGGACTTCGCGTCGTATCGGCTAGAATGTGCGGTGTTTTTGCTCGTGGCCGGCGTAGTCGCTTGGCTTTGGCACTTGCGTTGCTTTGGCGTGGGCTTTACCGAGGCTTTTGCTTTGGCTTCCTGCGTGGACTTTGGCTTTAGCATAAACTCGGTCTTCTTCTCGAACGACGTGATCTACTTCTTCGGTGCTTCGACGGTTTGGGTGTCGGGTGAACTTCTCTTTTTCTCCGGGCTTCTTTGGCGTGATCGGAGTCGAAGAATGCTTTCGAAGATAGCGGGGGTAGCACCGATCTTCGTGCGACGGTTGTGGTGCCGGCTTTTGTTGATGAAGACGACGAGGGTAGCGACGGTCTCCGTGCGACGGTTGTAGCGTCGGCTTTTGTTGATGAAGACGGCGGGGGTAGCGACGCTTCAGGTAGTCTTCTCCAGGCTTTCTTCTTCGTGGATGGAGCGGACGTTTATCGAAGGTGACGGGTTGATGACGCTTCGTTCCTCTTTTCCGGGCTTTGGAGATTGATCGGAGTGGAGGGTTTGTTGGAGTGGACGGGGTAGTGCCGCTCCGAGCTTCTTCTCCGACCTTTGCTTCTGGCGTCTTCAGAGTCGAAGGGTCTTCTTCTCCGAGCTTTCTTCTTCGTGCACGGATTCGAAGTCTTGATCTTCGTGTGCAAGGGTCTTCTCGTCGATGAGGGCTTTCAATGGACTAAGCCGATCCCGAAGGGACGGGCTTGCCCGTGCCTCGTGAAGCCTTGGGTCGATGAAGAAGCGTCTCCTTTTCTGCAGAGCTTCCCCGCTTTGTCTTCGATCTTCGACCTCTTGAGCCTTCCCCCACCCCCTCTATATATAGGCAAAGGGGAGGGGAGAGAGATATGGGAAGTTTTAATTTTAAATCCCTTTAATATCTCCCTCATAATTACCCGGGTTTTACTCATCCATTGATGAGGGGAATAACATTTATTTGCTTTCCTTTCCTGGCGGGGCAATTATGGCTGGATTTTGCACACGAAATTGATGGCGACCCGGCTCTTCTTCTTGTCCGTCGGATCGAGGGATCAGCGCAGATCCGTGCGTGAGCAGACGTCATACGCAACCTCCCCCCGCGCATGGCGGTAGTTCTTTCCTTTTCTTTTTTCTCTTTTCTTTTCTTTTCTTTCCTTTTTCTTTTCTTTCCTTTCTTTTTTTTTTCCTTTCTTTTCTTTTTCCTTGCAAGGCCGGCCGGCCCCATGGGGTTCGGGTCCTAGTAAGGGCCGGCCCCCATGGGGTTCGGGACCCTAGTAGGGGCCGGCCCCCCTTGAGTGTGGGGTCCGCTCCTCCCTTGTTGGGCGTGAATCGGGTCCGGGTCCGCACTGGTGCGTGCAAGTCGGGTCCGGGTCGGAGCGCGCGTCGGGTTTGCATCCGCGTTGGCGCACGTATGTCGGGTCCGGGTTTAGACAAAATTCGTGTGCCTACAATATATATATATATATATATATATATATATATATATATATATATATATATATATATATATATATATATATATATATATATATATATATATATATATATATATATATATATATAGGGGCATGCTATAATGCGGCATGCGGTACGTGCGGTACTGTATCGCAGTCGTCTGATGCAAGTGCCGCATGCATCGCATGCACCGCTGCGTGCATCAAACGGCTGCGGTACAGTGCAGCACTTACCACATACCGCATTATAGCATACCCCTATATATATGTATATATATATAATTAAAATTAAAATTTAAAAAAATTATATAAATATAGTCAAATACATGAATTAGTCATTCAATAATTCTTGAAGAAATCGAGGATTATTCAGACAAGCCTTAGGACATCAAATAATTTGGGAAACATTTTGTTCGCCTTTAGGTTCGCGAATTATTCACTATTATTTTAAAATTTTGAAGAATATTGTTATCATGTGCCCTATCCTTTGACTACTGGCCGGCCAATTAAAAAAACTCTATATTGCTATAGATTCAAAGTCAAAAGCTGCACCTATTTGGGTTTGGATTCCCTTTTTTTTTTTAAAAAAAAAAACCTTCGATGTGAAAGAGTGTTAGGCAGACCCCGACCAGTTTATTGATAATAGACCAAAAGATTGGTCCAGATTCCCCCTTCCATGTCTAGGTGCACCCTTCAACCATTTGCAAGCCCTTCCAATAATATTCCACGATCGCCTCTTCTCTCTCTATATATAGCACAAACCTCTCTCTCTCTCTCTCTCTCTCTCTCTCTCTCTCTCTCTCTCTCTCTCTCTCTCTCTCTCTCTCTCTCTCTCTTCGAGGTACCCGATAACCTCTCCAATGGCGGCGACGATACACCATCAAGCCCACCGCATCCCCATCTTCCTCCTACTGCTGCTAATCACGCTCCGACTTTCGACTTCGAGACCTATCGACGTGCTCCACTCCCCCGACATCGTAGCTGCTCATGTTGCGTCGACGACCGCCGGTAGCTCGATGGCGTCGAAGCCTGAGCTCACGGCCAAGTACGGGCAGCTCTTGCTCGGCGTCCTCCCGAGAGGACCAATGCCGTCTTCCGGCCCGAGTAGAGGAACCAACGACCATAGAAACTGAAAGAAGGAAATTCTTTTTTTTTTTTATTGATATCTTCTTAGAAGACGGCATGTATATTTCGGATGATGAGTAGCGATACGATACTAAACTGGTATCAACTTTTTTTTGGCTATTTTTTCTTCTTTTTCTTCAGCATTATAAGTATCATGTTTATTTTTTGGCTATTTTTTCTTTTTTTTTCAGCATTATTCATGAAATGCCTGATTAATAAATAGACCAAGCTCTGGTTTGTCCAATGTTCAATGTACGTTTGTCCAATGTGTTGGAAGGGTTGAATCAGCATGACAGAGTAGGGGCAGTTCGGGAAGAAGTTACTATGGAGAAGTTTTGGGGAAGGACAGACGACTCTATGGACTGGAAATATCCTGTACTTCAAATTTTCAAATCATTCCAACTGGCTAGACTGAGGGGCCGTTTGTTTCAACCTACGTGGCCGTCGAACTCATCAAAGTGCCAGAACTCGAACACTTCGGACGTTTGTTTGGACGAAAGTGATCGCGGAACTCGAAAGTGCGACTTTTGATCAACCTCGAGATATCTTTTTTTTAACCACTCGACTTCGGAGCTTTTTGGTCCGAAGTAGGACTTCCCCCATCCGGAAGTGGGATTTTATATGCCACGTTATACCTGTAGAACACTTTTTACACTTTATGTCATTTTTCTTATAACACTTTTACCAACAATTTATTCTATATTATCCTTGTAGAACACTTAATTTCTACACTTCTGTCACTTCCCTGTAGAACACTTTCATCAAAACAAACACTCGAAGTGGTAGAACTACAGCTCCTAGTATTACCACTTCCATCAAAACAAGCAACGGAACCGAGATTTCTGGTCGGAAGTCCCGATCAACACTTCTAGCACTTCTCCCACTTTCAGCACTTCTCCTACTTCCTAACAGTCAAACGACCCTTAAACCGAACTAAACCCGAAGATCTATAGGTCATGGGTGAACCCTATACCTAATCCTAAGCCTAGACCAAATCCGAACCGAACCCTCAGTCTTCCGTCCGTCGCTCGTCTCCACTGCTCGCCGTCACCGAGGCAGATTCGACAAGCAGCTGCAACTCGAAGTTGTTGTCGCCCATGTTGATCGCGTCCGCCTCCGACACCGCTGCTTGCACTTGCTAGAGCTGTTGTTGTATGTGCTCGCCCCCGCGGCTCTGCCATGACATTTCGAGAGAGATGGAAGAAAGAAGAGGCCAACTGAGGATATTTTTGAAATTTTCTATAAATTTCGATTATGTTCATCGAACCGATCTGTTAGACCAAGGACCTTAAGCTAAACGCATCAAATGGGTCGTGTTCACCGAACTGATCTGTGTTGTCTGGGACCTTTTAGGCTCACTCATGAACCGGGTTGCTTCGGAAAAAGACCAGACTGAATCCATTAAGTTCGAGCCCCGAGCCACACCGAGGTTCGGTGAAGTGGGGGGCCCACATGGGTTTTGGCTGAGTGGGATGGTCAAAGCCGGCCGAACCCGTCCGGCCAATCCGGTTAAGAGGGCATCCGCTGGACCGCCGCACCAGCGACGACTGCCACGTGGACACTTGTTCGGACATGCCAGACGGATCTAAGATGGGAGATCCCTCGTACGCACACACAAACCCACAGAGAACAACTTTGTTAGCATGACCCTCCAACGTGAGCCGTTGGATGTAGGAATGCACGTGTTTCGATGCTGCCAAAAAGCACATCCAGCGGCTCATGTTGGAGGGTCACTTTGATCCACATGATAGGTGGGTCAACAGATTGTTCTAACTTGCGCATGCGGGTCCCATTGACATGTGGGACCCACATGTCTTTGATGGGCTGACGTGTTACAAATTTGTCTTTGTCCAATGGAACAATCTTGCATTTGCCACTAGGGAGCGACCATTGTTTCTTTAATAGTGGCCAAATTTTAAAGAAAAATGGTATTTGTCTCGAAGCATCTATCCCGAACGGTCAACTAGAATGATGTGTTTTGAACATAGTCATCCATTGCACCTAGACCCGATGGCGCACATCGCTCGCTCCTTGTGCGAGTGATGATTTCATATGGGAAGGTGGTACGCACCGCACATGCCTAGGGGCTACCGGCTAGTTACTGGCCATTTTTGTTACAGGAAAAAGGTCGAGCCCCGGTATCGACGGTTTTACAAAGATCATTATTTTATTTTCTGTGGTACAGAGCTAGGACCGAACAAGAGACCCTACAGACGCCACAACAGGGCGCAGAGCGACATCGCTACTGTCCCACTGCCGACCAGGAACCACCACAAGAGCGGAAGAGCCGTACACGACACAGAGAATCATCACATGTGCGGGAGAGTAAAGACCGGGAGCGGGAATCAAACCCAGGTGAGAGCCCAGAAGGGAAGTACCACTACCAACTGCTCTAGGCAGCAGTGGGCAAAGATCATTACTTCCAATTTCATCAGAAACACCTTTATTAATCTTTACAAAGAGTTTTACATGGAGCCACCTCATGAACAGACCAAGAACACAAAAGGGGAAGTGGAAAGCAAGCTTCAAACCATAGCCGACACGCCGGCAAACCACATACCGCAACCCAACACACTCAATCCAGAAGCAAAGCAATCACAACTCACTCCAGCATTCCATTTTCTCCAATTAAAATGGAATACAACTTTCTGTATGGCTCAAGAACTCAAAGAATAAGTACTTCACAACCCAGCAACTGCAATCACCTAACCAATCAGTTTGGCATCCTGCTGCCACCGCCTTGGCCTCGTCGGTGCCGCTCCTCGAAACCTGTCGATCGAGAGGTAACGGGGTTGAGCGGGCTCGACCCACTGCGCTCCCCGCATGGAGTAAAGCACAGTAATGTGAATCCCACAAGAACTGCAGACCCAATCTTGACAACTCCTGACTCTCCCAAGAGATCTACCATCTGAATGGAACTATGTGTTGGACTTGAAGGAAAGGCATGCCCACAGTTTGTAGAGGAGAGAGAGGGCGAACACTAGCAGTATCTGATCGATTAGAGTGATGGTCTTCGCTGAGCTATTGACCTCGTGGCTTCGAGCGATTGGAGCGCATACAAACTCCAGAGAGAGCGAGGGATTCGGTGCATTGCTCGGCTCAGATACTACTTCACCAACATCATTCTCGAGTCCACCACTGCACCATTCCTGTATCAGAGGAGCAATTAGGCTCACCGGGCAAGATTATGGTCAAATATTTACCTTTCGTTCGGGACCAAAATGAAAGGTATGTGCGAAACCCAATTTCGGTCATTTTGGTCATATTTCAGATAATTTCGGTTTCTGCTTTCGTAACCGAAACTGGTACTGTCAATTTCGGGCGAAATTTCGGTCAGTTTCGATCAGTTTTGGTTTCAAAACTGTAAATATAATTTTCAAATTTCGGCCAATTTCGGTTCAAGCTTGGACCGAAACCCGACATGAAACCAAAATTTAAAACCTTGAACACAATGACCATTGGCTTCTCCAATGACTTCCTACTTAGAAGACTAATCGATGGAATCAGCCGTCACCTGAAGCCGTTCGCCAATCGTAACAAGTATAGAACTGGAGGGCGTGCTGAAAGAGGCAGAGCCAACTGAAGAGTGGGTGCAGAACTCGTGATCGTCACCAGAAAGATGGAGAATCAGAGCATGGAATTCACAATGTTCGGCACCGTTGCACTCGCTCCGATCACCGGTGATGTGTTCGGAGTCGTAGTTCTTCAAACAAAGGATGGACCGCATCCTGTCAATTGCAGTAGAATGCCTTTCATTTCTTACATGTTTTGAAAGACTTTGTTTGATACACTGAGCAACCATCTCCAGCTTAGAGGCAGCATTTTCCATCTTTTCTCTGAAGAAGGAAAACAAATGACATTAAGTAATATTTAGGATTTAAATACAAATAAAAAGAATCTAGGGTTTGAGATAACAGTGATCTAGTCTCGTCGTCCAGAAGTAATCAGAAATATCATTCACGCACACCAACCCATGAATATTTTGCCTTTATCACCACAACAACCGAATCCAGAAATCACAGAGCTTGCCTACAAGACTATTCAGTTTTCTTAGAACCCTGATTGAGGAGGATGCAACACTTTTACTAAGCAGCTATTGGTGAAATAATCCGAAGTACGCAGATACCCCGATCCTCTCGTTCCATACAGGTTTACGTGAACTTCTAACTGTTTATATTACTCTCCTCTTCAGATAAGTACGACTTTTGGAAGGTGTTTTAAGGTTAAAACAGTATGATTCAGTAACATTAGGGTTGTTAAGATTTACTCTCCTCTCATTCCATCCACCAAAGGTTAGCCTTAAGCCCATATGTTTTTACTCTTGTCATTGATGAACTCACTACTAATATTCAAGAAAAAGTACCATGGTGTATGTTATATGCAGATAATATTGTATTAAATTGGAATTGTGGAGGAAAACTTTGGAAGATAAGGGCTTAAAAATAAGTCGAGCTAAAACGGGATATATAAAGTGAAATTATATGAAAATAATAATATTAATGAAGCCCATTTCACAATTGATAGCCAAGAAGTACAACAATATGATTTTTTGGTATCTTGGGTCTATCATACAGAAGAATTGAGAGATAGATGATGATATATCAAATAGGATTAGAACAGGTTGGATGAAGTGCAGAGGGACCTCGGGAGTACTATGTGATAGACACATGCCTTTAAGACTCAAGGGTAAATTTTACGAGACAACAATAAGACCCGCAATGTTATATAGTTCAGAATGTTGGCTCTTAAAGAGAGCTCAAACTCATAAGATGGTCGTGGCAGAGATGAGGATGTTGAGGTGGATATGCGGAAAAACTAGGAGAAAAAGAGTAATAAATGTATTAGAAAAAAGTGTTGGAGTGGCACACTAATTGAGGACAAGATAATGAGGAATAGATTAAGATGGTTACAACATAGAGTAGAAGTGGCCCCAATAAGGAGAGGGCCCCATATTAGTTTGGAAGGTCCAAGGTGGAGGGAAAACCTAGAATAACATTGATGGAAGTTGTTAGAAAACACATGGACAAACTTTCATTGCCACCATATATAACCCTAAATAGAAATGAATGGCGAATAAGGATTCATAAAGCCGATCCCAAATAGATGGGACATGGCTTGATGGTTATGGTTTATGATATGGGCGAATGACAAAAACCTCCCTTGAACTATACACCTAAGTTCACATTGGTTCCTCAAGATTTTTTTGAACTTGGCCCCCTAAACTATGCTTCGTCTGCAAGTTCACCCCCTCCGTCAACTTTCAGACATCAAACCTAATATTTATCCCCCAAATACCTAATTTTTTTTTTTTTTGTAAAAGACTAATTGTACTGACTAGGATGAGGGGTTATTTGGTGTAAAAATTAAGTTTAACCTTTAAAAGTTGACAGAGGGGATTACCATGCAGACGAAGCATAGTTCAGAGGTCAAGTTGTTCAAATAAATAAATTGGCGTACCAATGTGAACTTACGTGTGTAGTTCAGGGGAGGATTTAGTAATATGCCCTATTTTCATGGTCAATGTTTTTGGTTGCTTTTTAACACATAATATGAAGAGCATGGATTAGGTGGTAAAAAGAGAGTTGAATTGAGTTGATCATTGAGGAGATTTTTTATCTCCAAATTCATATTTCCATCAATAATTTTGATTTTGTGGTCGAAGTTCTTGCCATGATTTTCTTCCTCCAATTATTTATTGTATCCATATCCTCCCTATAGAGAATTATGGAAGCATATAATAATAAAAGTTTAGTGATTATTTTAATCTCTTGTGCACAATCAAAAATAAATCACGAATGTACTTATGGAGTGCTCCAAAAGGCCGACCTTATGGAGAGAGGAGAGCTCAACGAGTATATAAAGACAATGATCTCCGCTCTCATTACCGAGTGCTCCAAATGGCCCATGAAAAATTTTCTTGAAACTACACAATGTACATCCATCCACTCTTCACTCTCTCATATGCTTCACATCAACACATCAAGTTAAAGACTTCAGCATTCAAACTCTAGGACACGGCTTTGGCACTCATCCTGCCACTCTCTGCTAATCGGACACTCATAAACTCGAAAAACTCTTTGCTGGTATGTGTGACAACACCAAGAGTGCTCCAAAAGGCCAACCATATGGAGAGAGGATAGCACGAGTATATGAAAACCTCCACTCCCATTACCGATGTGGGACTAACCGCTCAACACCCGCCCGCACACAGAGTGCGTTTCAATGGGGACCAACGCGCACGCGGAGAGAAGCGTCAACAGGTGTGGCGGGGCCACTCGGGGACTAACTGCCAACAATATGTATAAGAAGGATCATCATGTCCTTTTTAAAGCAAGCTGAAGTTGGATCTTAAGCGACTTGAGCTGCTTCGAATTTTTTCCTATGGTTGCTCTAGATTTCTTGGAGACGTGGTTGGTCATTCAAGGGAGGGGAAGGTACATAGAGACAAGTATAGAGAGAGAGATCATACATACTCATTTAAAGATTGTGTTGGCTCTCATCTTACTTGAAGTTGGGAACATTGTTCCACTTCAACTCTTTGACTTGTAATTTGTGCCATAGATATGAATGCAAGACCCTATATCAAGTCTTGCCTCCCGTACTCTCCATCAAGACTCTTTCTTAGTCTAGGTAAACCATCTAGGTTGCTCCCTGGCTATATGAGCATAAATTGCATAACCAATAATGCAGTCTCCCTATCCTCCAATTGAATTTTGGCAGGCCCCTCTCTTGCCAAGTTACCTGCGTCAGATTTCCAATACCAAGTCATGTCAAGTTAAATTTCTTATCAATCTTTTTAAGGAGTATTTTTAAGTAGAGTTGTGGTCCATAATCGATCCTATTTTGATTGGACAAGACTTGGGAGATGATTTCCTTTCTTGAAGATCTCTTTATCATGGCCAAAACTCAGACCTTCGATTCTTGAAAGACGACAACATTAGTTTGGTATCAAAGCACTCCAATCCTACGTCATTTAGCAGATTATTCTTAGGTAAGAAAACTTATTTCCTTCAAGGGTATGAAAGCATCTTGTACAATTTTTTACAACTTGAGAAACTATAAATCCTACCAATCAACCTTCATGCATTGAGAAAACCCTTGATACAGATAAGGAAAACATGATGTCTATGGAGCGCATGGTTGATAATAAATTTGACAACCTCAAAGGGAACATAAATAAAAAATTGAGAAAGTTGTTTATCTTGATGGAGGTAGAAGGATCTTATTGTCCTCTTGAATAGCAGTCCTCCTCTTCACCATCAAGGAGGTAAGCCTATCTATCTCCTTTAGTTTGAAACTATGAAGATAACTCTTTCGGCGCACACTCCCCATGTGTATGGATCTAAATGCCAAAGTGATGAGATATTCCCCTTTCTTGCCCTTAAATCTTCTAATTGACATCAAATGTATGTTTGTATCCATTTATATCGTTCTTGCCCCTTCATCTTTCAGCACAAACTCCTCGACATTGTCATCATATAAAAGAATTTAACGAAATTATAATTTTCAATATCCTCAAGCATTTATATGATGACATCGATAAGTTTAACATTGTTCAACCTTAAGAACCATATATATGTCGGCATGTGCAAGCTTATTTAGTACATAATCTTGAATATTTTTCTTCAAGGAGGACAGGCACTTGAGGCTTTATCATATCAACCTTCCCAATAACACAAGGTTATTAAGGTAGGGATGTTCGATAAAAATTATGTTGAAGGATACAAGGTTCATTAAGGTAAAAAAAAGTTGAGAAAAATTATTAGTAGCGAAGGTATCATGAAACCCCATCACATTGTCCATCGCACATAGCCAAGGAAGTCTTCCAACAGTTACTATATCATCATGAAAAGGAACTTTCTTAGATTGGAAGATTTTGATATTTTCTTCATTCATATTATTGGACTTATTACTGAGTCACTTGCTAAGTATAGTTTGAGTTAAGAACATGTAAATATCAACTCAAAGCTCAAGAGAAAGTCACTTGCTAAGTGAAGTTTGTGTTAAGAACTTGTAAATGTCAACTCAAAGCCCAAGAGAAAGCTGTGTACAAAGAGATGTACGCAGTCCATTTTTTGATAGACAAAAAATCAGAGTCCACCAATGACCCAATTTGGCCCAATTAAAAATGAACAAATTTGGCTAGATAATATTAAAAAAAAAAAAAACAGAAATTCGGGCTCCATTCATCCGATTCAGCTTTTTTGGCCCTAATTCATGGTTGACTCAGCTAAACCAAGTCTGGTTCGGCCTTGTGGTCAAACTAGATCTAAACTAGGGTGAACCAAATCAAAAAGGTTGAACAGGGAACGGGAACAAAATCCGAAGGAGGGCATATTTCAGGTTCAGGGGGTGTTTCGGTTTAGATCGGTCAAATCCAAACCGACTAGGTAGTTCATTTCGTGTTTGGATGAATCCTCGAACCTTAGCCTTTAATTTCCCATAATGGAGTTAAGATAAAGGAGATACGATACTTATACTAAGTAGATAATAACAAAACCCAAGTTCTCAGAAATTATTAATCTACCATTCCATCAAACTTTAGATATTATAAGGATAAATCTTTTTCAGCCATGAGTGGTTAGCATGTAAAAACGTTTAATATGTGGTTAACATTCCTTTTTTCCTTTTTGGTTTGGTATTGAGTTCTCCTTCTATAGCTCTCTATAAAATGCATATTGAATTGATTATTGAGTGCAATTTAGAGCTATGGGTGACGATTTTCACAATAAAATGCATAGGTAAGATTATTAGCACATTAGAACCGTTTGTGCGTTTTGGCAAGACTTTTATGATTGGTCAACTTGTTGAAGTGTTGTAAGTATCGAGTCATAGGTATTAGGTGATGTCTTGAGTCCTAGTCCTCAAATGTTGAAGAACAAGCCCTAGATGAAGCTCAAAGAAACTTACAGATGAAAAATCCCATGCTAAGCTTCTACGTGATAATCATAACATCCTTTAAGGACAAGGTAAAGGACATAGGTCATGTTTCTTACAATGTCATCGGAAAGGGCTTTGGAGCTTCGATCTTTTGCAGGAAGCCCGAATCAACTTCCAACAAAAGCTTCCATGGAAGCATCTGCAAAAGCTAATAATTGCATACAAAACAGCTTCCCGCAAAAGCACAATGCTCAAAAGACCTACGGGAAGCTTGTCCAAACAAAACTTGTTTAAGCTTTCCAATGCAGGAAGTTGTAATGGAAGCACAGCCAACAATTACCTTAGTGACTCGAGGTGTACTAATTGACCTCGAGCCCTAGTTGCATATAGGCATTAGGGCTCGAGGTGTACTAATTGACCTGGTTCGAACCATTGTGTGATGCACACACAGGGGTCGAGCACCACCTGGAGGGGGTAATGCCCCTGAAACGAAATCATGATTTTTCTTTCGCACTTGCATGTTTCGCCACCTGATGCTCTCGAAACCAAATCAGGATTTTTGTTTCACACTTGCATGATTTATATTAGTCAGAGTGGGTTGATCTAGCACCTTTAAGAGGCCACACTTAGATTTCTTTTAGTGTTGGATCTATCACAAGGTAGTTCATCACCTAATAGAAAACACTAGGAACCATCACCTTTACCTTCCATTGAAATTTAAGGTATTCGACTAGTTGGAGGATGGTGCCTTCTTCGAGGGGGAAATCGAACAAACAGGTTCGTGGCATCCATATCCGGATGTCGGATTGGATTAAGGTCGATGCTTCCAGAGCCATACTTCGTGGAGTGGAGACGAGAGCGACTTGAGGCATTGGGTCGTGGGTGCATGTGAGGAGGAGCAAATTGCCAATCAGGCGGATCGGAGCAACTAAGCGTATCGGCGGTTAAGCAACGTACTCATGGAAAGACATGACGAAATGAGGCTACACAATTAGACGGGTTGGGTGTGTCAAGTCTTGTGACCTCTTCCCTCACATATGCATAATCCTATCAAGGGCTAAGGATGGACGTAGGGTATTGGAAGTAAACCGTCACTTGACCTATTTACCCCCCCCCCCCTCCCCCCCTAGGTGTTTGTGCCAATCGCTTCCGCATCACTTGCACACTTTCAAAGATGTAGGTAGCTAGAGTAGTAAAATTGAAGAGCTTTGAGCTACGGGTAAATAATTCAATAAATAATCACTTTTAAAGTTTATCCTCATATTATTTTTTTCCTCTTCATATTATTTTCATTATTATATTCCTATGTTATTTCTTTAATATCTCCACAACTACCAGTTATAAGCATGCACCTTGGATAGTTGACTAAAGCGTCAGAATGTGTGGAAATGCTTAAATCAGAGCCAAGTGCAACAAATAAATTCACAAACTAATAAATAATAATAATAACAAGATCACAAGAAACACAAAAAAAATTACATGGTTTAACATACATCCTCAAAAAGAGATGAATGGGCATCCACAATGGACTTACCACTCAGCCAACTAAATAATAGGAAAACCTGATCGATGATGCTTGAGCTAATCGAGAGAAACTATGTTGACAACCAAAAGCCATTTTAATGCACGCACGATTAAATCAGAAGACAGGAAGTGGCTCGACATGACCAAAAGAGTGCACAATGTAACAACACCATATGATCGACATGTAAACACATACAACAAAAGTTAATCAAATGCAGACAAACCGACTGATCAAGGTCGTGAGAACCTACCCTAAACATTATAATTTATAAACAAGGGTAGTAGCCCAAAAATCCAAAAGGATCTCCTACCACAATCAAAATTTATATTTTGTTTATGTAATCGGGCAACAACATTAATTAACTTATCTTTACTTTCATGCTATATAACTTTACTTTCCTTAGTTGTAAACCACTTATTTTTGGTACCAATAAACTTATTTCCAACACTCTACTAATTTTTTATCACTTTCACACTATTTTCCTTTTAATGTGATTTCCATATCGCACACCTCTTCTTATTTCCTTTACTTTTCAAGTATTTGTTCTCCTTTTCAAACAATGCCTTTACTCTCGATGCACTTCCATTTTTCTCTATACTCCTATACTCCTAGTATAAAATTTTAAAACCCTCTTCATTGAGACAATCAAAACCTACTAAAAGTTATTTCCTAAAACATCCCGTAGTTGTTTTGAGACTTATCGGAATTAGTTGACGCAAATATATCGATCCCATCATGTTTAGGATATCCTCAACTGGTCAATCGATCATTGATCATCTCCTGGCACGTCTGCACGATACACTTGATATATGTTGAAGTGGCCTGTTACCCAAGTCTTAGCTCGAGTTCGCCCGGGCTTCAGACATGGGGTGCTCGAGTGCCAACTCTGCCAAAAGCCCCCTTGCTTGCTAAAGCCAATTCGCTCGGGCGTTGATCCTGCCAGCAGCCAACCCCTTGTTGCAGCCTATTTCGCCCAGGCACCTACTCTGGGTGACCGGGCGCATGGTTTCATGCACGCATGGG
Source organism: Chamaelirium japonicum (assembly GCA_947650365.1). Lineage (NCBI taxonomy): Eukaryota > Viridiplantae > Streptophyta > Magnoliopsida > Liliales > Melanthiaceae > Chamaelirium > Chamaelirium japonicum. The sequence continues at coordinate 16,348,368 of OX393560.1, read as the reverse complement.
TTTGGTCATTCAAGACACATTTTGGACTCGCGATGGATTTTGGATCTGTTTTGACCGTTGGATGGGAAATTCAGGGGAGATCTACTGTAAACCAAGTCCCCATATATAAGGGTGGATCTAGGGTTCGAAAGGATGATGAAACATAGTTTTCTTTTGGTGAGGATTCTTGGAAAAGGAGGTGATCTCGGCGAAGGGAGTTCTTCTCGTTGGAGTTTAACATTGTTTGTAACTCGTTGGCTCTTCATTATAGCGGATCGTCCGATTGTTTTCGACCGTGGTTTTCTTTCGCAAGAGTTTCCACGTAAATCTCGTGTCTCCTCTCTTTGTGATTGTTTAGTCTTTTGCTTTTCTCTACTTGCTATTGGTTGTTTGTTCCACATCAATCCATCGGAGGATTGTTTGTGCGATTGATCTTTGTGGACCCATCGTGATCGAAACGACTCGGTGTCAGATTGTTGAATCCGGTATTGGTACATGATCACAACAAAAGTATCAGAGAATTGGGTTATCGTTCTTGATCAATCGAAATGTCAACCAATACGTCAAATGTGTCTAATCTCAAACTTGATGTAGAGAAGTTCGATGAGAAGTCTAACTTCGCCTTGTGGCAACTTAGCGTCATAGATCTGTTGATTCAATAGGATCTACACAAAGTTTTGCATAGTCTGAAGGCGAAGCTTACATATATATCAGAGATGGATTGGGAAGAGTTCGACCACCAGATATATAGCACCATCTGATCCTGTTTACAAAGGAGATCAAGTTTACAGTTATCTATGACAAATCCGCAGCATCGATTTGATCGAAGTTTGAAAAACGGTACATGACAAAGTCTTTTGCTAATCGATTGTTCCTGAAGTAGTAATTTTACACATTTCGCATGTGAAGGAGGGTACTTCTATCCATCATCACTTTAATGAATTCAATCGGCTTGCGTCTGAATTGTTAAATATTGAAATGAAGATCAAAGATAGAGACAAAGTCGTCATTCTTCTCTCCTCTCTACCGAATCGCTTCGAGCACCTCATACCACGATACTCTATGGGAAGGAGACCATTGAAGTAGAATAAGTCACTACGACCCATCTGTCCAATAATTTCAAGAAGAAGCTTACAGTTTCGGATTCTCAAGCAGAAGGTTCTGACTTGTTCGTGGAGAGGGGGGGTAAGAGAACAAGGGTTCTTCTAAAGTTTAGGTCTAAGTCTAAACCAAGGAAAGAGGTGGAGTGACTATCACAAAAAGGGTCATATCAAGTCAGATTATCCTAAGCTGAAGGTGAAGGAACAATAAGTCTGGAAAGAGTGCATGTTGGATGCGTTGTCTGACGCGGCTCACGTGGTGGATGATCTGTCAGATGATACAATCTTATCGGTCACAGTTCGAGGGGATCTAAGTAACAAGTGGATCCAAGAGCAACTCAGTGCCATCCTCTTCTCCATGGTGACCGAGCTTCCCAACAGTAGATAGATAGTTAATTTGCCCACCTCTCTAGCTTTCAATGGTGTCAGAACTGTTTGTAGGCCTCGGAGTACTCAGTGCTGTATATAGATATGAGTTACGTTGGGTGGGTTGTTCGCAGTTCTGTTTAGAACTAGTAATGCTCATGCATGTCCGCACTGGCACAATCATTGTCAGTGGCAAAACACATTGGGGTGGCAGTAAGATTCGTATGCGGCACCCACATTGGGCGACGGAGGCAACCAAATGTGGTAGCTCCTACTGAAAGTTTATAAATAAATATATATATATCACTAGCCCCGAAAATGGCTATAGGACCTTCGAATTGTTAATGTATTGTTCGCCCATTCTCTAATTGCTTAAACTTTTGGATGAGATGGTTTCGTAACGTGTTCAACGATGGAATTTTCAAAGGTTTTTTAATGCAAATCAATTATGCCTCTAATATCTTATTTAAGATCGAATGCTCTAATTGATTTATTAGAGGTTTTGACATGTCGGAAGAGACTACAGATGTCGGTATTGTCGAGATGAGCACAATTTTAAAAAGGCCATAAGTATTTTAAAAAATCATATGGTTTTACATTAACCTTAAATACTTATACCAATTTGATCATGAATCCATTAATTTATTACCCACTATAGAGCAATAACAAAAACATAAATAATCATGTGGGTACTATTAAAGCAAGTTCTCCTGGGCGCCCGGGCAGCCAACCCATTGTTGCAGCCTATTCGCCCTATCGCCCGATTTCCTACACGTGTGGGTTGGCCTTTCCCAACATGTTTTGGACTCGTTTCTTGACAGATTTGGATCGGTTTCGACCGTTGGATGAAAATTCAGGGGAGATTTAATGTAAACCTAGTCCTTTAAAACATGATTTTATTGAAGAGAGAGGCTCTTGATGAGGATTCTTGGAAAAGGTCCTCTCGGTGAAGTTTTCATCTCATTGGAGTTGAGCGTTACTGTAACTCTTTTGGCTCCTCATTATAGTGGATCGTCCGATCGTCTTCGCCCATGGCTTTCTCTCACAAGGGTTTCCACGTAAATCCCGGGCCTCCTCTCTTTGCGATTGCTTTATGATTGTTTCGTCTTTTGCTTTTCCCTACTTGCTATTGGTTGTTTATTCCGCATCGATTTGTCAGAGAATCATTTGTTCGATTGATCTTTGTGGACCCATCGTGGTCGGAAACGTCGGATTGCTCTATCCGGTATCGATACAGGATCACAACACTAGACATACTTTTGAGCAAGTTCACATCGATCAGATGTATCTTGAGGGAAGCTGGTTGGTAGACAAACAAATACACTGATATAATACTGCACAAATGCTTTAATTAAGCAAGCCGGTTTCAGTTATAAATACAAAATAATCGAACTGGACTAAACTAATCCAGCTCTTAAACTAGTTTAATCTATACTGCTAATTGAAGCCAAGCGCATTACCTGAAGGTCGGATAATTGCCGGGCCAGACCCCTTCGAGGATCCTCTCCGTCTCCGTGCTCATCCGCCGATCCCAATAAAACTCCTCCCCGATCCCCTCCCGCCGCCGGAAACACCCGCCCAACCCCCTCTTCTTCGCCTCCGGGATGCGGAAGATCGCGCCGCCCATCTCAATAGCCGACCGCAACTCGTCGGCCGGCACGACGTCCCGCCCGTCGATCCGGAACGAGGCGAGCACGGCCGCCGCGGCCAGCATCCGACGGACGCACGCCTCGTCCCCGGCGATGAGGGACGGGAGGTCTATTTCCGCCGGGATCCTCGGCGGGGATCTCGCGGGGAAGACGTACTCCGGAAGGGCGAGTTCGGGGACCTTGAGGTTCTCGAGGAACGCGGCGAGGGTCCGGTCGTCCACGGCCGCGGACCGAGATCCCTTGCCGGTGGCGATCGGCGTCGGGGGCGGAGCGCGGCCGGAGCGGTGCGCCCTCTGGCTCATGGTCGTCGCCGCCGCCATTGGACCACCGGTCGGTTGTGGGGGAGAGGGGGAGGGAGGATTGTTTGGCGGGTCGGGAAAAAAAAAATAGGGAAGGCGAGAAGGGGAGCCGTTCATGCGTGACGATCTTGTTCCATCGATATCGACCGTCCATTTTCCGGCGGATGGACGGTCGATAGACGCTCTTTTGAACGGGAAAAAGGCGAGGAAGGCACGACGGCCCGACGGGTACAGCGCACTACTCGGTTCGGGTTCGGGTTCGGGTTCGGGTTCGGTTTCGGGTTCGGGTTCGGCGAATATGGAGGAGAGCCTACGCTTTCAAGTCCGTCCAGTAAAGGCCCCTTCTATATTCCCGCAGTGGGGCCCGATGGGCACCACGTGTCACGGACGGCTTCACAGCCGTTCGGTTGAGTGCGGGGATGAACGGTGTGGCGCACATCGGCTGCTACACTGGGGCAATGGAGAGGAGTCGAATCCGAAATGAGCCCACGCTAGTGGATGCGTGACGATTGGATGGATGGTGGGGACAATCAGCGAGTAGTGAAGGGGCCCACATTTGACAATGCACTGCCAACTGAGTGAGTTGGGAAATTCGTTTGCTCGAGACACTCACAATCAAAACAATGATGTTTCACCAAAAAAAAAAAAATTTAAATGTCCCATGTTCTTTGTGTTGTATTGGGCAAATCAAGATATTCAGTGTATCTTTTGAAGGTCTTATGTTCTTCTTGCGATAAGTCGTAACATTAAATCTATTATCTTTTGAAGGTTGAGTTATCCCTCAATAAATCGGGAGAGGCTTGTACAAAGAAGTAAATTAGAAGAAGAAGGTATGTGAATGAGACATGATCTCGGATCCAATCAACCTCAATGCAGAGCTCTGCTAGTCCACCAGAGGCCAAAAGTTCTCCCACTGAAAAAAAGTCGTGCTATTATCATCTGGTGTATTGATATCTGCAGGCCTTCCATAACCACCTATGCTATCATGACAAACTATTATTGGTCCATGTGGCGTCCTGTGGTTGTCCAATGTGGGCTTTTGAATGGGCCACGAGCTGTCCTTGTGGGCCTCTACTGGCCAGCTCGCGGGCCTAGAATTGTCCTCGTGGGCCTAGGAGACGTGGGCCTCTATTGGCCTGCTTGTGGGCCTCGAATTGTCCTCGTGGGCCTAGGAGACTTGGGCCTCTGCTAGCTTGCTTTTTGATGGGCTGGGAGCCGGCCTAGAGCCTTAGCCATTTTTTGCACCCACAGGTTCTGATGCAGCATCACATCGGTGATGTTGATGTGACAACACCCGAGTGCTCCAAAAGATTGACCTCTTAAAGGGAGGAAAGCATATCGGGTATATGAAGAGGACATCCTGCTCCACTTACCAATGTGGGACTAACCGTTCAATATCTGCCCGCACGCAGAGCACATTTCAACGTTAGTGGGTGTGAATGAGCCACTCGGGAGATGCTCCCGGAAAGGGCCTAGCTCTGATACCATGTGCAATACCCGGAGTGCTCCAAAAGGCCAACCTTATGAAGGGAGTAGAGCACAATGGGTATATTAAGAGAGGTTACCCCGCTCTCCTTAACAATGTGGGACTAATCATTCAACAATTGACATGTGGGACCCGATTGAGCCAGTGATGAAACCTCGCTAAAACGGGTGATCAAAAATATGTTCAATGGATTGAAGGAGGAACTTAGGGAGACAATTGGAGTGCTTTTCTGTCACTTCACTCGCTCAAACAGGCAAACGTGGGGGGCTAAGCGAGCCCCTTAGAGATGTCCTAAGCCCTGGGCCTCGCGTCGAGAGAAGAAGAAATCGTGAAGTTTCATCTATCTTGCCTATGTTCTATCTTCATCATATGTTCGGTGATATTCGTGAGATGCAAAGCCATTCATTATGCTCTCGTTACGATGCATTCGCAATCACAGTCGTCCATTAAGTCTTGAACGCAGTGAGATGATTTGAAATCCCATGAACAAGTCAAATGTATACAAAGCAATTAGGGGGGTTATTTAGATGGCGTAGGGTGCCACTGCTGGTTTTTTGTGGCCCTTTACAGGAGAGTAACCGAACTAGGTGGACCAAGTTGGTTGTCGTGGTCCTGGTCAGACCAGACGACTCAACTAGGAGGCTTGATGGGTTGGTGATGAACCTGTCCTCATTCTCATATGCCCTAATGGGTTGCGTCTATCGGTTGGGCACATCTATTATAAATAGATGTGCAGGGGGTGGAGTTCCCATATGCACATCATTAGAGCCACCGTTGTGAATCCAGAGAGATTCAGGAGGACTCATCGAATCCGCGGGAGACAACAATGTGTGAAAGATCTTCACCCGATATTATGAAGGATCTCTAGATCTCTCTTCTTCACACAAAGGTAACGATGATATTGATCGAGGGTGTTCTCGCGTAGAAACCCCAACAGCCATGTATGGACCCTCCGCCTTATGTTATAGTATAGACATAGATCTGAACTGCAACTACAGCTTAGTCTTTGGCAAGGGAAAAAAAATACTTGCATTCCTGTGATTGGCAGCAGGGTACGAATCGTGCCCTTTCTAGTGCAATGGCACTTATAGGTATATCCTAAAAAAATTTGAACTACTAGCCTAGAACGGACGACAAAGGGCTATGCCCGTACGATTCATTGCCAAATAGCGCACATGGAGGGAGACGGGATTGGAATTTTCGTCAGTTGCCACATCTCCAAGATGGGTTAAGATTTCAACGAGGAAGATAGAAGAGGAGGTTGGTTGCACGAGAATTGTGGGTAGCGATGAGCTTCATGAGAATCAAGACCGGCTGCGGGCTGCAGTAGAACCAGCATTGATAGTAGGCTGCACGAGCACTGGCTGTAGAGACAAGTTGCTTGGTGCACTTAGTAAGAAGATCGATCGAAAAATAGGACATAGGACACATCCGATTTTTTTTAGTTTTCTAGTTGGTGCAGATAGTAATTTAGTGGGTGGCAATAATAGTACCAAATCTAAAAATTGCCCTTCAAAAGATAAAATAGTCCCAAATACTTCATTTGGCTCATGGTAAGGGTTGCCGTGGGTATCAATTGGTTTGTATAATCTCATTACATAGAAAAGGGGCACTGCTATTTGAACATACAAGGGGACATACTCTCAAACATACTGCAGAGGTGGGGGGACGTTGGTAAGCACTCAGTGTTGGGATTAATGTGTCCTACATGCCCCAACAATTGCTTTCACATATCTAAAACCACAAACCCATGTGCATGCTATGCACAAAATCCACTAGTTCACACTAATATGGTTAAGGTGACTCGGGTATGTGGATAAGATCCGTATACATAAGATATGAGTCATCATACATACTCATATAAGTTCGCAGTCGGTTGCTAGACTAGACACCTAGCGTGTAAGACTATAACATACTAACCTTATCATTTAAGAGAGATGGCATATCTCAATCATCGGTATGAGATAGTAAGTCAGGTTGTGTTGATGAAATCGAAATACATTGAAAAAAAATCAAGAGAATAAATCAGTCTTAATAATTTTTGACCAAAGACTATAGAATCTCTACTTCTAGTTGACTAGAGCCAGAATCCAATGATGTGTTATGAACCCTAGGTTTAGTATTTGCTACTTTGACCTATCAATCAGCTAGGTCTAATCATAGGTCGACTCTGGGTAGATTTAGTAGTTTGCATTGGACTCTAGAGAATGCAAGTAGTCCATACAAATTTCATATTCTCTGAAGGAAACTAGGTGTCTAATTGAGTGACTAACAAGAATGGTTGATCACTAAGGCTGGTCAGTCATATTCGTACTAAGATGGTGATCACAAGATATTGAGAAGTTAGTACTCAAGTGGGTAAACTAAATTAGGAGGAACAGTCGGTACTGACCCTAGTTAGCCTCACAGGCGTTAGATTTAAAGAGTTCAAGTGCAACATAGTAGGGTAAGTGAGCTCGAATAAATACACTAATAACCCTGGAGTGCAGTATCATCTTAGTAGTGGTTGTAGACACTGTTACTGAGATGGGCTAGTCAGATGATGACTATGACTATGGTACCAGTGGAAGCCAAGGTTATCAGGGTCTCAAAGATTTCAACTCCTTGCCACCTTTAATTGCCAAACAATCCTAATACAATATCATTAGGCTTTACTGGTAGTGGGTAACATTGTGATAACTAGAACACCCAGGGCACCTAAATTAGAAGTTACACAACTTATATTTCCTAATTTAATTAGAGTTCCTGAACGGTTCTCTTTAAAGATTATCTTTCGGAGAATCCCAGTTAGACTATGATTCCTCAGTGCGTACTGTGAACGTGTGGAAATCAGTCATGGGTGAATTCTAGGCAAACTATGATTCACTATGTCATGATTGAGTTGACTAAGTTGACACTCTTATTTTCTTGGGTTTATTGTAAGTGTCAATATGGACAAAGTTGACTATCCTTTGGAAATGTCATAAATGTTCAGAGTCTCCTAATAATCTACGTTAACCTTCCTACTATTTAGGGCTAATCATTTAATGAGCTAAAATGGGTTTCTTAAATGTAGGAAGAGTCATGGATGTCCTAGTAAGAGCAGGATTCGACTAGGATTTCTAATATTCTATTAATTAAGAGAGGATAATGATGAATAATCATGTCATTAACCGAGGACCCTTTTATGGAAGGACTTCCAATGAGATGGGAGCTCTCTTGTTTGTAGATACCAAAACTCACTAGGATGGAACTTATTGGACGATAAGGAAAGTCCAAAATGACCCCTTATGGTCAGCCAACTGGTCTCCAATAGGTTAAGGGATCTTGTTTGGGAAAGCTCGTGATTCAAGGGATTGAGATCTATTTCAATTGGAAAGGGATAAGAACCAAGGGGAATACTTGATCCCCTTGGACTCCTCATATGACGAGCTAATATAGGGTATTTATACCCATGTGGCCGGCCACATGAAGCTCTATGCAAACCCTAGAGGTCGGCCACCCCAAGGAAGAAAGAGGGAGCAAGAAGGATAAAAAGAGAGAAGAAGAAAGAGAAAGAGGAGAGTCGGGCTTCATCATCTTCCTCGTCCACACCTTCGAGTGTGTGTTCGTTGTCTTCTTCAAGCGTCTACGAGATGATCAAGTTGAAGGAGAGGACCCCCACAAGTCCAACCTTGCGGGCATCATGCGTGGAATAGGAGTTGAATTGCGACGATAGCGATACCACAATTCAAGCTTTGTTTTTCATCAACGATCTCCACCTTCCACATCAGATCTTCTCCTTAAGCGTTTATAAGACCTAAGAGGTAATATCTAATAATTCATAGGTTATAATTTTTTTTGAAACCCCAAGTATCATCATCTAGATGCATGGATTATCGCTTCCACCGCACGCTTTCGACCCTTCACTTAGTTCGTAAGCCAATGCACCAAGCGCTAGCCGATGCCACCCCACCATTACAGTATGTATGTCCCTTTGTATGTTCAAATAGCATTTTCCATAGGAAATGTACTAGTTTCAAGCAATGCACAAAAGGGAAACAAGTTTTTTTAAAAAAAAGGTAGACCAACATATGCCGCTATGTCGGGTCTGAGGGTGATTGCCTGCACAAGAGGGATCAGTTCAACTATTGGGCGCATGGCGCACATTGTCGGAGAGGGGAAGGAGGTTGTTAGGGTTGGCAATTCTTGACCCGACCCGCCAACCCGACCCGAAGTTAGTGGGTTTGGGTTTGGCCTAAACAGGTTCGGGTCATAAACGGGTCGACCCGATTGACCCGTTTATTTAATGGGTCAGGTTCGGGTTTGTACTTATAACCCGATTAACAAATGGGTCGTGTCAACCCGACCCGAGCCAACTCGAGCCAACCCGACCCAACCCGGCCCAATCCGACTTGTCTTGACCCAACCCGATAGGTTTGCATGGATTATGTTGACCCAACCCGAGCCAACCCAACCCGACACGACCCAACCCGTTTAGTAAACGGGTTAAACAGGTCGGGTCGGGTCAACCTGTTTATTAGGCGGGTCGGGTTTGGATTTAAGTTTTTGACCCGTTTATTAAACGGGTCGGGTTCAGGTTAGGTGTTTTGCCCTTATACATATGTCTCAACCCGACCCATTGCCACCCCTAGAGGTTGTCATGCAGACAGATTCCTTTTCTTTCTTTCTTTTCTTTTTTTTTTCTTCTTCTTTTTGACTTATTATGAGTGTTATGTTCTTTTTTTTTTTTTAAATGGGATCTCGCTTGAGAAGAAGCGGGGTGAGAACCTTCAGCTCTGGCAGCCAAGCTAGATCTCCGATGAGGGGAAGGCACACTTGTCGTCACCTACTCCAACACCGGCATCGCCCCTCTGGCCATCGAAACTCGAACCCTATCAGCACCACAACAACAGTGGATGGGTAAAAAGGTCAAGAAAAGTAACATTTTATTAGTTATTTTTTAAAAGATAATCGAGGTAAACTCAATGTTTAGGCTACTTATCAGTTTTTAGAACAAATTACAAAAACCTTCCATGAACTATACACCTCATTTCATATTGATACCTCAAAACTTTTTTTTAAACAATTTAATCGCTGAACTATGCTCCATCTGCATTTAGCTCTCTTCATCAACTTTTTATCCCAAAAATACCCTTACTGATTTTCAATAAGACTCAAAATTGTTTTAAAATATTTAACTCATGCCTACTAGTACAAGGATATTTCCAGAATAAAAGTTCACAAAGGGGACTAAATGCAAACGGAGCATAAGTCAGAGATCAAATTTGGTTAAAAAAATAGTTGAGGGACTAATGCGAAATGAGATGTATGGTTCAGGTGAGGTTTTTGTAATTTGCTTTAGTTTTTATAGTAGAACCCTCCATATATAGTCTTGCAATACATGCAAAAATTATTTTCTAGCACCAACATCTTGCGACTATGAATAAGAAAAATGACTAAACTTACATTGATACGTCATATGTACCTTATATGTACGACCACAAGATCACCAAATGTTGGCCTTATGATAGAAGCGTGCTTCGTAGAGATAGGAATCTCAAGATCAAGGTCATTTTCCCAAGCAAATAATCTTTATTTAAAACTAATGAAACCAGGCAAAAATGTTTTTTTTTTTTTTTTTGAGATTAGAAAAAAATTGTAACACTTACCGAGTTCACTTACACATCGAAACTTGAAAGTACCGATCCCTTCGAAACTTTCTCAATTGATCTCATTGAGATTTGGAACTATTCATAGTGTTAATGTATAAAGATAGGTCGGGTTCTATGTACAGTCGGATCGGGTTGTAGATGTATTGATGTACATATATATTGGGCTTGTCCCTCAATGAAGAATGTATTACATTCTCTTCAAACCCTAGCCGTCATCTCTTAACATTGTATCAAAGCTCTAGGGTTCTCCAACTGCGAAGGTGACGACGACGACGACACCAATCTCCCTCCGGCTCTGATCTCCTCTGGCAAGCCAACCCCTCAACCTTCCTCTCCACCTGTCAGCCACCCCGGCTCCTCCCCTCCACTCGCCAACACCCCCCGGCCCCTTCCCTCCAGTTGTCAGCCCTCCTCCGGCCCCTCCCCTCTACCCGACAGCCCCCCCCCCCCCAGCCTTTGGCTACTCTGTGTTTACTCTTGTTTCTCCTGACACTTCTGGACACTCTATTGTTGCCTCCTACTCTCCGTCCTACCATGTCTTTCTCACAGCTCTTCACACCCACCAGGAGTCCCAGTCGTACCGTGAGGCAGTTTATACACCCAGAGTGGCGACAGGCCATGACAGTCCAACTTGAGACTTTTCAGCGGATTCAGACGTAGGATTTGGTTCCTTGTTCCACTGGAGTGGTTCCTGTCAGCTGCAAATCGATCTTCAAGATCAAGACTCGACATGATGGTTCCATTGAGCGGCATAAGGTGTGCCTTGTTGCTCGTGGTTTCTCCTAGGAGTATGGGATTGACTACGAGGAGACGTTTGCTTCAGTTGCTCGGATGACCACAGTTCGCACCCTCTTAGTTGTGGCAGCTGCTCGAGGATGGACTCTTCATCAGATGGATGTGACCAACGCCTTTTTCCACGGTGATCTCTCAGAGGAGGTATATATGGCTCCTCCATCGGATGTCCCTGCTCCTTTAGGTCACGTCTATTGTTTGCGCTGAGCCATCTATGGGCTCAAGCAGGCCCCTCGTGCTTGGTTTGAGCGATTCCGCAGTATAGTCCTGGCCGTCGGGTTTGTTGAGCGCCACTCTGACTATGCCTTGTTCACTCGCTCCTCCAGTCAGGATATTGCAATTTTCCTTCTCTATATGGATAATATGATTATCACCGGGGATGACAGTGCCACCATAGCATCCCTTCAGCGCCACCTCCAGAGTCAGTTTCAGATGAAGGATCTGGGCCCTATTCGTTACTTTCTGGGCCTCGAGATTGTCCGGTCAACTCGTGGTCTGTTAGTCTCCCAGTAAAAGTACATCTTGGTATCTTTGTCGATGCTGCTCTCACTAACTCTCGCACTGCTAACACACCCATGGAGCTCAATTTGAAGCTCCTTTCTACAGATGATGAGCCTCTTCAGGATGTCTCCCGCTATCAAAGGCTGGTTGGGATACTCGTTTACCTCACCATGATCCGGCCAGACATTACTCATGCTGTTGGCATTGTCAGTCAATTCGTTCAGGCTCCTTGCTCTGTTCACTATGCAGCATTCCTTTGGATTATCCGCTACCTTCGAGGCACCATCACCCGCTCACTACTTTTTTCTCCACCTTTTCCGTTGGTGCTGCGTGCCTACTCCGATGCAGATTGGGCAGGAGATGTAGCCACTAGCCATTTTACTACCGCATACTGCATGTTCCTCAGTGATTCCTTCATTTATTGGCGAAACAAGAAACAATAGTTTATTACTCGCTCCAGCACCGAAGTCGCATACAAGATTATGGCTTCCACCACCGTAGAGATTGTCTCGCTTCGTCACCTTCTACTCGACCTGAGCACACACTTCTTCTGTGACAACCGAAATGCTATTTAGATTGCTAGCAACCCGGTCTTTCACGAGCGGACAAAACATATTGAGATTAACTGTCACTATGTTTGCCAAGAATTTCTCGATCACACCATCTCTTTGCCCTTCATTCCATCATCGGAGCAGACTGTTGATTTTCTGACGAAATCCCTTACGATTGCTCGCTTTCGACATTTTATCGTCAAACTCTCGGTACATGATTCATCGTGAATTTGAGGAAGAGTATTAATATATAGAGATGGATCGGGTTCTATGTACAGTCGGATCGGGTTGTAGATACATTGATGTACATAAAATGAAGGATGTATTTCATTCTCTCTAAATCCTAGCCGTCATCTCCTAACACACAGCTCATTACATACAAACATCACGATGAAATGCTAATAATAAGAATAACAATACTTAGCTGCAACCCGGGGTGATGTGTCCAGCATTGATAGGACCATATCCCACTTTTAAAACGGTACACAGATAACCTTTCTCATAATTTTTTAAAAAAATTATTAAAAAATGAGGGCACCACACCTCCAGGTCCTATCAATGCTTGCGGCACGGGGTTGCAACCGCGGATTGTTGTAGTTATAATTGTACAAGAAATTCAAAATTGTACAAGAAACTGATGTTGGGTAATTACATGCCCCAACTGAGAAACTGTAATGCAGAAGAACCAACTCAGTCCCCATATACCCGCAGTTTCCTACCGCCTCCCCGTGGCGACGGCGGTGCCCTGCGAGAGCCGCCAAGGCACGAGATCCGGAACCCGATGTTCTCGACAGCCCCCATCGTCTTGCACAGCCGCTTGCTGAGTGCTTCCGCCAGGGCTCGGTGCAGCAGCTGCCTCCGCACATCCACCATCGATCGGTTCCTAGTCATCTGGAAGCCGCCGGGCAGCTTCTTCCCTCCGCGGCTGGGGGGAGCCCATGATGGCTCGGGCGAAGGAGACGCATTCCACAGCCTATGGAACTTGGCCCTGGGCGCAGTGTCGGCCCCATTGGTTCCTAACGGGCTAAATCTGGTCGGCCTCAGATTCTTGGGGACGGCCTGAGCTTGAGGGAGGCTCAGGGGGTTGTCCTGCTCGTTGCCCGACTGGTAGTTCACTGCCGAATAGTTTTCAGAGCGCATGGAGCTCGTGTCGTCATCGTCTGAAAATAAATCATCTGCATAAAAGGATAGAATTAGAGCAGCTGGTTTAGCGAGCGGGGCGGATCAAAACACTAGTTTTTGTTGGAGCAGAATGGAAGATTGTCAGGGTCAAGCTGGAAATTTTGAAGTAGAAGATATGATAGAGGTATGTGAATTTAAGAGAAACATTTTGTCGAGAAACTTCCACGATACAAGAAGAGATGGCATTGACTTCTTGACTTGGCTTCAAAGAACAAACATACTATGCTTCAAATTTTATACCCAACTCTAATTTGAGATTTTAAATCTTTGACATCATTTCAAATATCCCAGTGTATGGTTTGCTCCAAAATTTTTTTTATGCTCATTTGTCTTTCTTTTCGCCAACTCCTTGTGACGCATGAACTAATCGTCCACCTTCGGAAGCATCACATAAATCTACTGCTTGATGATGTGTGATGTTAACACTCCAAAACATGTAATTAGAAAATATTAATCTTACACTATAATAAACTATTTTAAAGAAATTCCCCTATATAATTCAAGACCATCATTTCTTTTTCTTTTAGTTAGAACTTGCTAGCAACCCAAAAATTTTCTCAAAACAAATCCCTTTGTTAAATACTTTTTTTTTTTAAGAAATCCCTCTTAGTGGATGAAAAAGAGGGAGGGAAGGGGGGGGTGTTCAGCCTTGACCCCTACCAGTATATTAAAAGAAGTAGAATATACAAACTATGCCTAAAAGGTACCAAACACCCAAAAAGGGTACCCCGGCCACAACGGTCTAACCGGAAAACCCAAAAGCTCAAAAGCTCTAAACAACAAAAAGCCAAAGGCCCCTAAGTCTCAAGACTTCGAAGCTCCTGACCTTTCCAACTCACGGATTTGAGCTAGAAAGGACTCTGTACCCTCCCCCTGAGTTGAGAAACCTAATGACGAAGCTATATTGAGAATGGTATTGTCCTCCGACATATTAAGAGTTAGGGTATGCTCCGCATCACAGTGTAGTCAAGGCGTCGTCTAGGCGCCGCCTAGGCAGTGGCTAGGCGGGTGGTGGAGTCTAGGCGGCCACCTAGGCCACTACCTGGGCGCCTAGGCACTTGACTTTAGGCGCCTACTTTCATAATTGATTTTTTTTTTTAAATTAGTCATGTTCAAATTGAGATTTCTTGGATCCCGTTTCGTTTTATAGGTCCATGTTGCTTTATAGATGGCTAACACCATGCCATCATTACTGGGAAACAAAACTATTGTGTCCATATTCTCAGAGTTTGAAGAGGAAAAAGTCGAAAAAGACATATAGGATTATTCATATAAGTGTGACAATGACATAGATGAGTAATTTTTTTTTTTTTTGGACACATGGTTGTGACATGTTCCAAAAAATAATAGATTACCTAATATGGTTATATTTATGCTTATGATATTTGCTTAAATTTATGGCTATAATAAGGTTATGTTGCTTTTGCTGATATGCGATTAATATTTGCAATGAATAATAATTGTGGTTGACACATGATTCCTATTTGCTGCAATAATAATGGTCTTGTATCTTACCGTACGCTCTGGATCATATCCATTATCAAATATTATTCTTTCGACAATATCTATCTCTAGAAATTAAATTTAAGTATGCATAAAACCACAAATTACTTATGTATATATATGACATATATTTATTTAATATATTTAATTTTTATCACCTAGGCATCGCCTTGACTACACTGCCGCATCATCAAAGGTTAACAATTGATCCCGAAGATTCGGAATAAGAGAATCTTCTGAGCAGGCAAGATTTGGGCGGGGATGACGGATGTGCGTGACCTAGAGCCCTTTTTGAGTTATGGTCTATTAAATACTGTTCTAGCTTTTTGAGTTGCCCTTTACGAGTTAATCTTCCTTTTCTTTTGGTATGAACCTAGAGCACTTTTTTGCCCTCAATTTAGCAAAATCTTTGTACCATCGAGAGCGAATATGTTGAAGTATGAAAAATTGACAGGCTCAAGATTTGGAGGAAGTTCAAGTGGTGGATGAGAGATGAATGATAAAATAATCATTGAATAATGTTCACAATATAAGAAGACCTCTCTAACAATATTTTCGGCTACTTGATTTGGCTTCAAATAACCATCATTAGCCCTATTTATTACCGAAAAGAAAGCTCAAAAGACTTTCTATACCCTTCTTCGAATGCAAATAAAGCCACATGAATACCAAGAGGCACTTGGGATACCATTAGACTCGTAGGTATACTAAAGGACTTCTACAAAAAAAAAAATTGAGAGAGGTAACTTCTACATATATGCATAGAAGACAAAAAGACCTAATACCTAAAATGTTATAGTTTTTTGCTCACTGTTTCAACTGTTGTAAGACTAATTTCTAATCAAGGAAGCATAGTATGGGAGAATGATCACCTCTAAGCCAGTCGGCATTGTGAGCCTGAGCATGGGGGTAATGCTCCCCATGGGTAGAGCCCGATCCAAACTCTGATACATGGGAGGAAGTAGAGGAGGAGGGGTAGTTGAAAGGGTGACCAAACCCTTCATCTTTGTCATCATCGCCGTTGTAGCTGTACACTTGTTGGTGCCGGTTGTCAAGTGGCTCTTCATCCTTCCAATTCGGCACCAGATTTGATATCTCCTTAGTGATCACCTCTGCTATCTCCAATGGTTCACGATCAACTATCTCCAATTCCTTCACCATCTCGTTCGCCACGTCAATCGGAGTGTCACTCACGATGTCGAATGGGAAATATATCTTCCTCAGATTACCTGATAATTTCAATCAAACACATCTTCACAATGCAATGTGATCGAATTTTCTCTATAGAAGGCCTTGTATCTGAAATTCTGAACTAAAAACATGAACCTATACCATCTTTGTCGGTGATCTGAACCTTCAGGAAAATGGTATTGTCTTCCGGATTCATCTTCCCGGTGATAGTCATGTCGGTCCGCGTTGTGGACCTACTACATTTGTGAACGTCCAGGGAGTGCAGGCGCTCATAACCTACCAGTCCAGTCTCCTTAGTCTTAAAGGACTCACGCATCGACAGAGGCACAGGATTGTGGTGATCATCGGATAGAAGAAAGGGGTCGAGGAGGAGCTCCTTGGCCGAGGACCTCTTCGATGCAGTCTCCAGGCAACGCCCGATGAAGCGCCGGGCATTCGGATCCTGGATCCGGCAAAAGGCATCAGGCAGCTTCCCCTGGTGTAAGTTGACGCCAATGCAGATGGTCAGGCTACAGTTTAGCCGGAGAAAGGCGAGATCAAACTGTAGCCTTACCGAGGTGACTTTTTTGTATATTTGGGCAGGGTTTGAACACTCGCTATAAGGGTACTCGGAGGTGAGCATCTCAAGGACGCACATGCCGAAGGAATATATGTCCACGAGCTCGTTGTACTCTTCTTCGTAGAGCTCCGGCGCCATAAACTCCGGTGTCCCTGGAACAACACCAGCATCTGTCAATTAGTTTCATGAATAACAGTTTATGATCGCTGTTTTTGGTGGGCATTCCCATAATTGTTGAAGTTAAAGATTTAGTGTGTTTCTGGATATTGGACCAACACTAGACCCATTAGACGACCTGATCCATTATGAAACAAGTAAAGACAGATTGTGGTCACTTCCATATAGGCTCCTGCTGAGCTTGGGTTTTACTCTAAACACACCATTATAAGTGAAGTGTGTGCATGCTTAGCTGTCGAGTTTCATAGTGTGCAAAACTGTAATAGACAAAAATAAATAAGGACAAGAAATATGAGGGAGGGTTTAATTGCCTATGACACTGTGCGCATTTTGGGACCCCCGAAGGACGGCCGCCAGGCCAAGGTCGCCGATCTTGACCTGCCCGAGATGGCCGTTGACGAAGATATTGTCACATTTGATGTCCCTGTGTATCACCGGGGGATCACTGCCGTGCAGGTAAACGAGCCCATGAAGGATCTGAGAGGCCCACCTCTTGATGGCCCTAATGTTCACTCGCCGATACCTCTGCCGGTACCTGAATCCCATCTATCATGTTATTCATCCATTGATTCTTGCTAGATAAATGCATCATCATCATCCTCCTCATCGTCAATAAAATTATCTATATTCCACAAATTTTCATTGCAGTGTTTCAAGTGATACATTAGAGTGTTGTCAATAATGTTGATTTATATGGCTCGTAGTAAACAATGCACATCAATGAACCAAGCAAGGACGATTGGGATGGACAGCAGATCAGGCAATTCTACTGCAAATTTTGCAGCTGGTATTCCATAGAAAAAGAATTTACTTTGTTGAACTATGTAACAATTGTCCTAATTTTGATTAGCAAACAAAAATCTAAAAGGACTTCTAACATTTGTATGTAATCGGATTATATATGAGGAGACTGCAATGTGGAAGCATAAAAACAAAGTGATAAAAAAAAATTGATAAGCAACCTAACATCACATTCTGACATATTTCACCATTAGAGTATCCACATGACAATTGTGATTATACTAGGTTCATGACCATAATGGAAAATCTATATGGGAAGTGGGCAACGATATATTTGCCGCATTTTTCCTCCAGGTCTTTGGGAAAAACCCCCAGATAGATTTCCGACTCTGCATTGAACTAGAAAAGTGGATCACAGGATGCGTACTCTCGGAGGGAACCAGAGGTGAAAAGCTCGGTTATGAAGTTGAAAGTTCGTTTGCCAATGTCGAACCAGGAGGCTTGGAATCGGATGATGGACTCATGGTCGAGGGTGCTGAGGAGGTGGACTTCTGAATACATGCGCTCAAGGGCCTCCGGGGAACGCAGCACATCGCACATCTTCGCCTGGTTCCAGGCCACCTCCATCCCGGTCAGCTCATCAAATGCCCTGTACCTGGTCCTCTCCATTAAGGCAACTCCCATCACATAGAATCAAATCACATGAATAAGGTTCGAGTGAAGGAGCCAACCATCACAGAATTTAAACTTATTTACGAGGATACACCGTCTTCATGGCTCCTTTGCCTAGCACCTCATCAAACTGCAATCAGATACAATATCAAGATTATTTGTTAAATCGGTGAAAACTGCTTCATCAAATTGCAATCGAAGTATAAACATGCTGCGAAAACGTATAGAAAAGAATCTGTTGCAACTAGACAAAGCATTAGAAACACTTCTCTGATCCATCATATAATATCACCTTATTTTATCTCAGCACTTCTAATCTGTTTTCACAAATCCTTTTTAAAAAAAAAAAAATCCACTCAACGCTAATCAATCATCTAAATGACAACCTCACTCGTTTCAACATTAACACAAACTTCAAAATCCAAGTTATGCAGATATAGGAACAGTCAACCACACTTTTCTCTACAATTTCTACAATTTACTATTCAAGATACAGATTGCACATTTACAATACTGCTGATAACAATGCTGAGTCTAATAGCAAGACACCGGTAGTTGAGAATAAGCTTTAGAAATTATGCTTCAGACTACCAAAAACTATATAACTATGTAAAACTAATGCTTCTATAACTTTAGGATAATGAATTAATTATCGGTCGAAAGATAAATTATAGCCTCAAATAAATAGAGAGTGAGTAGAAATCCTTGCCTCACATCCTTTCCAGACTTAAGAAGAAAACCCATTCACTAGGATTGAGAATTTTGCTAGTAGAAATTATAGCTCCATTTCCTAATTGAGACTTGAGAGTTGAGAATTTACCAATCTTCCAGATATGAATAGTTCTTTCCTTCCAAGATGGCAACTTGCAAGTCAGGGATAATTAAATGTGCCACCTTTCCCAGTCCAAGAGCATGGGATCCCATATATGCACATTACAATGTAAAT
Organism: Chamaelirium japonicum; assembly: GCA_947650365.1. NCBI lineage: Eukaryota > Viridiplantae > Streptophyta > Magnoliopsida > Liliales > Melanthiaceae > Chamaelirium > Chamaelirium japonicum. Next base: position 16,329,041 of record OX393560.1, on the reverse strand, counting down.
GGATCTGAACTCTTCGATGCTCTTAACTCTAGTTCTTGGGGATATAAATAAAAATGTATCGCTGATTCTTTCAGTTGTCATTACAGTTGACTCATAGGCTCTGGAAGGTCCCTTTCTATATACCAACATGCCATTAATTTCTACCTTCTACTCATTGGAAAAACCTACTAATTCTGTCCTAAGATTTCCTTCTCACTCTCTCTCTCTCTTATTTTTTTCCTTTGGGGTGTTGCTTTTTTCGTTAAGAATCTACTTGAAAGGCATCACAAGAGGAGTTCTAGTCTTCTAGATAGGTGGTAATGGTAAGATCAGCACTGTAATGTCTTGTGGAACCCATCATGCTGCTCAAAATCCTAAGGTTACTGAGATTCATACCTCTGAACTACAGTATTTGAACTTGTAATGTTTCATTAGTAAAGAATCTATCATCAATTCATTTCTGACATCACATCAGATGTATCTTGACTTGAAATATAGAATTTAAGGTCAGATAAACATGAGGCCTGCATCCTTGTGATGTAAGCCATCTGCAAATATATTTTAGGGCAAATTACACAATCCTCCCCTGAACTATATACCGCATTTCATATTGGCCCTCAACTTTTATTTTGAACAATATGATCCCTGAAATATGCTCAATTTACATTTAGCCCCCTCCATCAACTTTTTATCCCAAAAATACCCTTATCAATTTTTAATAAGATTCAAAATAGTTTTAAACTATTTAACGTATGCTTACTTGGACAAGGGTATTTTCGGAATAAAAGTTTTAGAGGGGGCTAAATGCAGACATAGCATAGTTCAGGTGTCAAGTTGTCCAAAAAAAAAGTTCAAGGACCAATATGAAATGAGGTGTATAGTTCATGGGAGGTTTTTGTAATTTGCCCTATATTTTAATACATAGTCAGGACTTCAAAAGTTTAGATGATCTACCAGAAACTTCAATTGTTTTTATTATAAATATGATCCTCAACCCTTACCAATTCAAACAAAATTAAAAAAGGATAATGACTATCCTAAATATGAAAGACGGTATGCCTGCTATACATCATCATTATCCAATCCATACCCATTAAGATTGAGTCAACTATGGCATCAGGCTACGCCTGCTATTCATCATCAATATCCGAGTCATATCCATTTAAGATTGAGTCAACTACTGCCTACAACTCCAATTGAGACGACAATACAAAAAAAAAATTGATAACAACTTTCTAAACTAATAGTGAACCTGATGTCAAATCTCTAAGAGTATCTCCAGCCGGTCTTTATATCTCCAAGATATAGACACCCAGTTCAAAAAATCGTCTCCAACCTGTCTCTAAATTATAGAGGCCCTCCAAATTTGGAGGGGGGAGAAAAACAGAGGGCGGGTTTAGAGCTTTTCAAAATGACTGGGCAATCCCTCACCTTTAGTTCAACATTCATGGAATTCCTATTTTGTCCCAAACAAACAATATGAGATCCATCACATAACTTATATTTCAAATTCTTCTATGAGTTTAGAAGGCTGGGCCCACTAGATTTGGGTTGGAGGAAGAAATAGAGAGTATCGGTTGGAGTTGGATCAAAAATTTGATGGGATGGGCCCACAAAATTTGGAGAAAGGTAGTTACAAAAACCTACCCAAGGCACCTTGGCGACATAGGGGGTTCCACCAAAACTTTGAAGGTTAATTACAGATAGAGAGACCTACTTTATCGGTCACACAGTTTAAGCTTGTACAATCAAGGAGTAATCCTCCAAGGTTCCTCTAGACTAATTTTGGAAAAAAAACCCTGAAAATCATGACCCACACACACAAAAAAAAAAAAATTCCATTAAAATCCTGAAAAAATCCTGAACCTTTCTGATTTTTCTCCGAATCTCCAATGGATTTATCCGAACTGAACCAAATTGACCTCCCACAGAATCAGTGCCAAATCCGAAACTTCGTTACCATGGTCTACATACAAAGACATAACTTAAAAATGCAAAGCAATTAAAAAATTAACAAAAGCACATCAAAATTCATATTACTGTCTCCAATAAATAGTATATAATTATTTGTGATAATTTCCTAAACAAAACATCAACCCATGATTTTCCTAATCATCAAATATTCTAAATACTGACATGGATTCAATCAGAGAAAGAAAACTAATCACAATCCAAGCATGCCCCCCCCCAAAAAAAATCAACTTTGCAAGTTGAAAATCACAGCAATAAACACAGCCCCCTTTATGATCAAATCGAAAATCACTGAAACTTAAGATGATAAGAAATGGGATTGGCCCCAAGCATCGGGAGAACTTACACGCCCATACCGACCAGTGCGATCGACCTCGGCGTAGCAGTTCCCGCCCTTCTCCCACTCTACCCGCCGTGGGTCATCCATGTCGCCACCCAACAAACCAAAGGTTGAAACTTTGCAAGATTAGAAGAGAGAAAGAAGGAGAGAGAGAGAGAGAGAGAGATGGGCCGAATAAGCAGTAGCTGCTCCGGGGGACAGAGCGGCCTGCTAGATCCGAGGCTTCCATTCGTGATTCTCGTAGGAGAAGACGCCGGAGAGGAGCCAGAGGAGCCGGGAGTAGTCGATTCTCAGCATGATCCACGCCATCTCGACGACCGCCCGGGCGAGCGAAAGATGGAAGCGCGTAGAGGACATCGATTGGGGGGGGAAAAAAACTAGGGTTTCGGGTCGAAGAGGGGGGAGGCGAGCGGGGACGACGGGGTTTTGGCAGGGACTTCGAGGTGGTGGCGGGCTCGCGCGGGGGCGTTCCGGTAACGGTCAGAAATTGGGGGCGGTAGGGGCGGGGGCATTCTGGGAACGGTGGGTTCTGAACTTGAAGAATCCGTGGCTGGGATTCGGCGACACCATTTGTTGAGACAGAGAGAGAGAGAGAGAGAGAGAGACGTTGTGAGGGGGGAAGGAAGGAGAGAAAAGGGAGGGAGAGAGAGAGCAGCTGGGGAGGGGCCACGTGGCGTGAGCAGATGAATTGGTGACGTCACTGCCGCATGTGGACGCTTTTGCCGGGCCTGGACGGGCGCTGCACCTGGTAGCGGGAATCGCAAACCATTGAGCAATACAGAGTCCGAAATAGATGTCGCTGTTCAGTGAATCTTACGGTGGATACAGTGGATCTTGGGCAGCCTAGACTATTTGTATTTTTGATAAAAAAAATTGGTGGCAAAGTCATCTACATGCCATGGGATAAATCCAAGAGTCCTAGATCTAATGCTAAACCTAATCCGAACCAGACCGAACTCGCTCGTCATCGTCGCCTCTCGTCTTTGCTGCTCGCTGCCGTCGATGCTGTCGCTTGCTGCCTTCGGCGTGCCGCTCACCGACGCTGCTGTCACCGGCGCTGATCAAGAGAGAAGGAGAGAAAAAAAAAGGGGGGGAGGGGTATTAAGAACTCAATTAGGGACCTCCTCTTAATGGGAACTTATGAGTGTCATATTTGTTAACTCAATCTGTTGTATATGGGACTTTTACATCTATTTACCCAAAATTCTATGGTACCCACCAAAACTCATAGGGACCGTCAGATGGCCTTATGGAGGATCTCAAGCGTCCACCAAGGATTCCCATGGCCCCTAGAATAATACTTTCACCCCAAGGAAAATGAGATGATGATGGAGATGGATTCGGTATGATACTGAATATTTTTTTTTTTTGCTGGACCGGCCTGGCGATCAGAGGATAGGGCACCAAAGCAAGGGATTTAATGAGGTCTGGAGATCGGGGAGATCGAAACAGGGGGAGGCAGTCAACATCTGCTATTTTATTATTCCCATAATCCAGTGAACATGACATCAACAATCTGGATTCGCACGCACATACAAGGCACAACGGCCTTCCACGGTGTCTATATCGAGAGTCGAACATGGAACCTCTCCAACATGGGAGAGAGGAAGTACCACTAGGCCAAGAGCTCGTTGGTTTATGGTACCGAAAAATTAACAGCACAAAAGAAATATTTGTCAAACTAGCACTCGGCAATAGTGTAGTAGAACTGCATTGGAAAGTGCTTGTGGAGTCCATGCTTTTTTTAAAATTTTTTTTGTCATGTCCGATAAATCCGGCATTCTGACGTCCTAGTTTAATAGAAATTCAGTTCGCTAAAAAAAAGTAGGCGTTGAGCATAGTTTCTTTTATACCAAACCGATCACTATAGTTTTAAATGTTAGCACAATACCCTTTTTGTCGAGTATTAAATTCTCGTATGGTAACTTCTATCTAATCATAGCTGAATTGAAGGGGGCAAAACAAAGTTTCATAACTATAAGGGGGGGGGTTTAGAGGTTTTGGGCAAAATGAATTTTAATGAAATTAGTTGTTTCATTTGTTAACCCTAGCTATCGTAATCTTACTAGTACTTATCTATATATAAACTATAAGTAACATGTGTTGACCCAATCCACCATGTTATCTTTCTTTCTAACTATAGTAATGGATAAGATAAAAAAATGGTACAAATAATTTCATATAGAGAAAGGGGATACTACACATGAGGTGTAGCTTCTTTGCTACACCTTATATGTAGTTTACCACCATATAAGTTTTAGAATTTGATGATTTTTTGTGGATGTGTTCTAGGATAAGGTGATCATCCTCACAAAAAATCAGCAAATTCTAAAACTTCTAGGATCATCAAATGTTCAAAGTGTTATTGATCGTCCAGTGTAACCGTTAATTTTTCTTAACACATTTGATGTTCCTAGAAGTTTTAGAATTTGCTGATTTTTTGTGAGGATGATCATCTTACCCTAGATAACATATCCACCAAAAATCATCAAATTTTAAAACTTCTAAGATGGTAAACAATGGAATAGGTGTAGCAACAAAATTACATGTCATGTGCAAAGTCTCTACCCTCTTCAAATAACTCATAATATTAGTAAGTTTTCTATAGACCAACAATTGACAAATACAGTTTATACATCAAATTTTTTTATGAAAGACGGTATACTATATAACACTTCTATGATCATCGAGTAATACTTGACATTAAAAATAGTTGAATTATTGATATTAATAATGATACTAATATATAGCTAGTAGATAGAGTGATCATAATATTTGTAGCTTGTCATTTACCGTGCTCTCCACATCCAAACTTAGGAACCCTCTCTCTCTCTCTCTCTCTCTCTCTCTCTCTCTCTCTCTCTCTCTCTCTCTCTCTCTCTCTCTCTCTCTCTCTCTCTCTCTCTCTCTCTCTCTCTCTCTCTCTCTCTCTCTCTCTCTCTCACACACACACACACACACACACACATACACATACACACACACACAACTTGATGGGCACAATTAGTGTCATGCGTATGCGCACACATACACACCCCACATTAAGTTTTTGGTATCATAATGTTCCTAAAGTTAGTGTGTAGAATATGTGAGCACCAAAAGATGCCACAATCCAAGTTGTACTTGTAGCTTAGCAAGATATTGATATGTTGTTTAACTACACTAGGACCCACAACAAGACAAAACTAGAAGTCAATGTGGAGCAACTAACAAGATCGGATTAACCCGAGTTGAGCATGATGGATAAGCCATAGACGGCTAGGCAATTGTCCTCCCAATATGATCCGAGTGGGGCACTCAATAATGAACCACTAGAATTGTAATTGGGCCTAAGCCAGTTTGGCATCCATTTGGTTGGTCTCTATTTGGGCTTAATTTATGAAGAGTGAACTTGGGCTTTGGGTCGGGTTGGGCACAAACTTTCAAGCCCTAAAATAATTCGGGTCGGGTATGGGCAAACCTAAACTGAGCCCAAGGCCTGATCAAAGCACAAAAAAAAACTTATTATGTTTTTATACATTATAAAATTACACATAGATCTACTTTACTAATATCAATGAATCTGACCTATGGAGCATCCTTTACATATATATTTTCAAGGAAAGGGTTTGGTGAACTTAAATTCACAAATGAATGGTGAAACATGGTTTATATTGTGCCATGTGTCCATTGAAAAGACATAAAGCAAGTAAAATGGGATAGACATTTAAGAGGGTTGAACACTAAAAAGGCATAAAGCAAAAAAATAAAAAAGGGTTTAACACTTTCTCAGAACACATGACAGTTTTTCCATTCGAGTTCACGATATGAATGGTGAACTCGAGTTCAACTTCCCGGGCCCCTGTTTTATGTTATACAAATAGATATATAAATATAGATACATCCATCTAATATCTAATACCTCTCTCTCTCTCTCTCTCTCTCTCTCTCTCTCTCTCTCTCTCTCTCTCTCTCTCTCTCACACACACACACACACACACACACACAAATGGTATGGGTAAAACCATTATTTTAATTGGTAAATACATTGATAGTCTTCTTTCTGTCGAAGAATGTTATTAGTAAGTTGGCAAGTCTAATGAGTAGGGCTTTATTCGGGACCAGACGAAGGATGAGGTGCTAAAAGAAATTAGTATGATCATCAAATACATAAACCTAATGTTTCAACATCTTGATCCTATTATAGGAAATAATAGAGAGACACACATATAAAGGCATTCGAGGGTGCTACATGTAGGTGGGTGTTATCCTTAGCCAACCTGGTGGTGACTTGTGGCATCTACTCAACTCTCATGGCAAGTCGAATAGGAACAAGTACCAGGATACTCAGTTCGCTGACCCCCACACTCGGTCACCCGAGGAGATGCCATTGCATACGAGATCATGAGTACCCAGCTACTCAATAAGCCCGAGTAGGTCATGAGTACACAACTACTTGGGCTACTCAGAGGACGTTCCAGTTTTCTTCTCCACGGGGTAGACCCCTTGTTCTCATTACCAACATAGGTGGGTCACCTTCGTATCAGTGGGAAGGTTGACTAAAATGTGCTCATAGCATTTTGCGGGCTAGCCCAACCTGGGAAAGGCTAGATTGGATCTCGAGCAGACCTGCCAGCTTGGGTGAGCCTGCGCTCTTGGTGTCCAACATGGGCCCAATTTGGCAAGATGTAATCATGGCGATATAACACAATACATGCTCACATCCACCATAAACACAATCTATAACTACCTGGTCATGATCCTCACGATCATGATGCTGTCGTGGCATCATGGTTGAGATCCATGGAACCATCCTGTAGCCTCTGTCCGGTTTAAATATACGCCCTCTCACCAAGGGTTAGATATGCAACCCTAGCGGCTCTAACCCTAGCTCGCTAGGGTTAGAGCATTGGAGGTACCTTGGCTCGTAGAAGAGTCCCAATCTTCTTGCAGGTCTTGCAAGGGGGAGGATGGAGTGCGCTTCGTCTACTCGTGGGGGGTGTGGATGTACCAAAAATACACCCACATCTTTTGACGCCGTTTGTGGGATCTCTACATCCCAAGTGCTCATTCCCATCTCCCTAATACCATGAAACACCACTACCATGAAACTCCGCTTACTTACTCTTTTGTGTGAGTAGCGAGGAAGTATTTTGTTGTTATAATCTAGAATGTTTGATTCTTTTCTTTCTTTTAGTTGTGCTTTTCTTCTTTATTTGGACAATTGAATAAGCTTCGTATACTCAGCTGGATAATTTTAAATTCCTTCTCTAGATGATATGTATGATTTATCATTATTTAATGTACAAAAAAAATTCAACCCCCTCACGTTCCATATTCCGAGTTTGCTAGTTCTTTTATGGTTGACCCAAAATACAAAGGAAGAAACATAGATCAATAATCTTTATTTTCTCTGGATAGAATGGCAAACAAGGAAGGGGCATCATTTATGTTAGGTATTGAAAATAGGGGCCTGGGAAGCTAAACTCGAGTTCACCATTCATATAATGAACTCGAATGAAAAAGTTGCCACGTGTACTAAGAAAATATTCAACTCTTGTTTACTTTTTGCTTTATGTCTTTTCAATATTCAACCCTCTTAAATGCTTATCCCCTCTTATTTATATCTTTTCAAGGATTCTTACAAATTTTGTCAACAAAAAAGTTGGTCAACATACATTGTAACAGGTTGCGGTGGACTAAATGTCTGCTAAAATGAAACAACTAGTGACGTTCAATCTACAAGGGTGATTATTGATGATTTAATAGTGGTTATAATTACCTCTAAAAGAATTTACCTTATTTTATTAAAAATTATTTGTCTTTTAGCAGCAGTTATAACTAGCATTCTATATATGACAACAAATATTCTATTGTGAATAAAACTTGTGAGAAGTGCTACACCTCAACATTTTGCGGCATTTTGTGATAACTGCCGCTAATACTTTGGCAACATATCCCTAAGGCAAAATTGTCAAAACGCCGTTAAAACCTTTGGCGATAGTTTTTTATGCTTTTAGCTGCATTTTTTACGGCTGCTAATTGTTAGAACTATTATACTAAATTTTGTCATCTCTCACCTTCGGCCTTGAAGAGATTTAGATATTGTACCAGCATGCTCGTATCTTTTTTCCTAGTTGTGTATTGGTCTTGCATGATCGCTTCTTTTTCTCTAGTTGTATCATCATAACAGTGGCGTTGCCAGGTACCTTCACTATAAGTATGGTCTTAGTATACAACACCCGGCCCTTGCGATCGAATATCTTGATTAGTCATTTATTGGTAGTATCCTTGTGAAGGTTCAGGTCTTTCCAGTTCTACACAGGTGTCGGATCTAGCTCGTACCTCAAGCATCAAGATGTAGAAACATATTGTGGATACTGGAGAGGTGTGGTGGCAAGGTCGATAGTAGGCCATCGCACCAACCTGGTCCAATATATCAACATAGCTCTTTCTGAATATTTTGTGCTACGTACGCAGACTCTCCTAAATTAGCCAAACTCTCTCTGTCATTTCTTGTACTATCTTTGGCCTAAGAAGACATCGCTCGTTTACCTATGTCCAACAAAATGGTGACCGACACGGCGAATTGTAGAGAGCCTCGTAAGGGGCCATGCAAATAGAAGACCGCAAGAGCACATAGCTATTGTTGTAGAAAAATCTCACCAAGGGCAAGTGCTTCTCCCAACACTCATCAAAAAATAGAAAAAGAGAGATTATAGTTCGCAGCTTACTCATGATAAGCAGAAGAAACAAAGGAGGTACACTCCCAAAGATCTAAACACTTGGCCAACAAACACAAGACCTACAAGACATCATACCCATCAATGTGGACCACATACCAAACAAGAAGAAGGGATAGAGATCAACCCCAACTCCTAACACAAACTACAAGAAGGTAAAAGGCCTAATCACTTAGCACCATTGCTCCTAGTAACTCTATCTGAAGCACTCATAGACCAAGATTCTTTAGCATGAAAAGAGCCGATAGATGAAGACTCTACTGATCTACTAGAGGTCGCAACTATCAAATTGGGAATAGTGCGAGAGGATGGGTAATTAGCAAGATGCGGAGGAAACTTTCCTCTTCTAAATTCTGCAAAAGGATTAGGGAAGTCAGTTGACACCGGAGGAGGAAGATCACTCCCTATCCTAGCATCCTCCTCTAACCCAGAAGTAGGAAGATCAAAACCTTCCAAAGAGTCCACCCTATGAGAGGAATTGGCACGATGAAGGGCGGGAATATGAATATCGGGCCTATACTCTTAGCTCAATCTCAACCGAACAGGGGACCTGTGACGACCAAGATCTAATAGACCAATAGCCAAGAGCCAAGACTCCTGAGGCTGGGATGCCAAGATGGATGAGGTGAGGTGAGGTGTACAAGGCCATGAGTTAGCCCCACATCGTCTGGAGAGAAGGAGATCCTGAGCTACTTATATAATTTTTCCTCCCAAACATAGAAGACGCGTTTTAAATCCGTGCGCCGCTACGGAATTCGTAAGAACTCCGTAGTTAAGTATGCTAGGACGAGAGTAGTACCAGGATGGGTAACCCCCTGAGAAGTTTTCGTGCGGGCACGGGTAAAGCGGACAATATCTTGTGTGTTTGGGGCTGATGTTACAAAATGGTATCCAAGCCAGTTCTCCTCGGGATGGGGGGGTCTAACCCTACACGAGGACGTGTAGCCCTAAGGGGGGTGGATTATGACGACCAAGATCTAATAGGCCAATAGCCAAGAGCCAAGACTCCTGAGGCTGGGATGCCAAGATGGATGAGGTGAGGTGTACAAGGCCATGAGTTAGCCCCACATCGCCTGGAGAGAAGGAGATCCTGAGCTACTTATATAATTTTCCATCCCAAACATAGAAGACGCGTTTTAAATCCGTGCGCCGCTATGGAATTCGTAAGAACTCAGTAGTTAAGCGTGCTCGGACGAGAGTAGTACCAGGATGGGTGACCCCCTAGGAAGTTCTCGTGTGGGCACGGGCAAAGCGAACAATATCTTGTGTGTTAGGGGCGGATGTTACAGGACCTATCACAAGGACCCTTGAGTGAGCTCACCTTTGAACCCATAGCTTGCCCCTCTTCGAATCGGGAAACCAAAGCAATGTCTACATCCCCTCTCATTTCATGATCTGCAGTGACAGAATCTAGATCAACAGCCACTGGATGTAATGACCGGATTAAAAAAAAAAACTGAATTAAAGAGAAAAAAAAAAACTAAAACCTAAACCCGACCCACCCCCAAACCCCGAACCCGACCCACTGCCTATTCCCCAACCCCCCAAAACCAGCCAACCCGTGACCCCCCCTCTCCCCCCCCCTCTCTCTCTCTCTCTCTCTCTCTCTCTCTCTCTCTCTCTCTCTCTCTCTCTCTCTCTCTCTCTCTTGAACCCAAATCCGACACCCCTGCCATGCTGCCGTCGTCGCCCCCTACCCTGCACCCGCCGCCCCTAGGCCCACTACCCGGCCGCCGCCGCCCCTACCCGGTCCGCCGCCCCCTACCCTGCACCCGCTGCCCCTAGGCCCCCTACCCTGCCGGCCGTCGCCCCTCCTCTCCCTTTAAAACCCTGCCCCACTCCCCCCTCTCCCCCCTTTCCTCAGTCCGAACCCCCTCACCCCACTCCGACCCCTCATCTCTCCCCTCCAGATCTGTCCCTCTCTCCCACTCTTTGTGTTGCACTGCGCGCGTGGCCGGAGGAGAGCCATGCCGACGCCGGAGAAGGAAAGCCGGCCGGAGGAGAGCCGCCGGTCGGAGCAATCGCAACCAACGACCCCCTCGCTTCCGGTCTTCCCCTCTCCGTGGTGGCTGTGCGTAGCCGGCGCCGGGGAGGAGCCGCCGGTGGAGAGCCGCCGCCGGAGCTCGGAGGGAGGAGCCCCAAGTCAGCCCTCTTTTCCCCTTCTCTGTTTTTCTTTTGTGTGTGTGTGTGTATGTGTGTGTGTTGTGGGTTGACCGACCCCAACCACCCCCTTCGTTCGCCTCATGCCACGGCCATGGCCGCCGGCTCGGTGGCCGGCGACTGTGCTACCGCCGATGCCCCTCCCCATCGTGATTTGCGCGGCCATGGCCATCGGCCATGTGGCCAGTGGCTGTGTAGCCGGCGAAGTCGACCGGTGCCGGTAATATTTTTGTGTGTGGACCCTATCGACCCCACCCCCGTGGCATTTGCCATGGTTGTAGCCCTGAATGCCGGCCAAGTGGCTAGCGACAGTACAGTCGGCAAGGCCGACCAAGCCAAGTCAAACCCCCATCCGACCGGCCCGACTAGCTAGGCGCTGCCCCGACTGGTTTCATGGCTGAGGTTGCTAATGGCCTCGCCGTTGGCGGCCGGGCAACGGATAGCACACCCGATCACCCCTGGCTCGACGCCATCTCGCGTCCAACCACCATCGCGCCGACCGAGCTAAACCGCAACCCTTTCCTTGCACGACCGTTGTCGGTTGCTTAACAACCGGTGGACCGGCAATAGGTAACCCCGATGATATCATGCCAAGTTGTGGCTTGGCACACCAACCCCGACCTCCCCGGGTCACGCTCGTAGCAAGGTTGTGGGTGCCGACGCGGGCCAAACCACCTCGCATGTCCTTTTGCGCACGAGATCGACCACCAACACCTAAGCCCGACCGAGATCGACTTTTGCCGATTTTGCCACCGACCGACGCGGTTATAACCGTTTGGCCGGATTAGTATATTTGGACCCTAATGTGGCTTTCGGCGTTGGCAACGTTGACTAACCATGATGCTATCTTTGGCACATCGATTTATGTGCCAGGAGATCGGCATCCGATGATGCTATCTTTGGCATATCGATTTGTGTGCCAGTAGACCGATGTCCGATGACGCTATCTTTAGCACACCGGTTTGAGTGCCAGTAGACCGGTGTCCGATGACGCTACCTTTGGCACATTGATTTACATGCCAGTAGACCGGTGTCCGATGACGCTACCTTTGGCGCATCGATTTATATACCAGTAGGCCGGTGTCCGATGACGCTACCTTTGGCGCATCGATTTGCGTGCCAGTAGACCGGTGTCCGATGATGTATAAATTCTCGGCTCAGCCAATCAGACCTAAGACGGTAATATTTTAAGTAGCACTTAATGACCATAGACCGCTGGTGTGTTTGACAGTTGGTGAGCACGTGGACCGAGTCAGAGGCGGAGCGGAGGGCATTTAGCAGCATCAGCCCGAGCACACTTTCCAGGTGACACTGCACGCTGTTTAGATAATTAACTATGCTATTATAGAAATTAAGGGTAGGTGTTTATAACGCTGTATGCGGGTCCCGCCGGACATCGTCGCATGTGGTCGAGTGGACCCCGCCTTGCATGCGGAGTTGCGAGTCCGGCGACGCATGCTTAATAATATAATTTAATAATAAATTTTTTGATTGCTTGGACACCGTAAGTAGGAATCCCCTTAATATTAAGAATTAATGATTAAATAATAATTATCAGGCTTACTCTCCTGGATGGAGTGTGGAGACCCGGGCACACGGGAATACGGGCGAGAATAAATTCTTTATAGTTATTGTGATGCATGGGTTGCGAGCACGATACGAATCCCGGGGTAAATCATCAAAATTGCTTTATTATTATATTGGTATGATATTCTATAATGTGGAAAGATTCGGACCCCGTGCGCGTAAGGGCCGTGAACCACCCTGCGCGCACAACTGAAGATTAGTAGGCTAGGGGGTCACGGGCAGGGATTGTGGTAAAGCCAATAGGTGGTGCCCTCGAAGAGGGATTGGCCTAGCAATTATGTCCCGGGGTAGCTGAAGCCCCCAAGGAAAGCAAGTTGGGCGGTAGAGCTCCACTGTGAAAGACGGAAAACCCCTTATGATCATATGGGTGACTTTGCGCATGGTGTCGGAGTATGCGCGGCGAGAGAGTTGGCCCTCTACATCGAAATAAAAGGCCCTATAGTAATGCCCGACCGGGGGCAGGATGAACAAAATATCCGGGGTTCACATTGTGTGTGTTTAATTTTATTAATTATAAAATGGTACTCTCAATAACTTAGTGATAGTAGGAATTGTATGCAAATGTAGAAACAGCATGGATACTTAGGACGTGATTGAAAACATAGTTGGACAATTAGGATAATCAGTAAACGGTTGATAAAATGCGGGCGTCATTAATTACCTAGGCAGTTAGCTTGTCACTAGCCATTTATTTGGCTAATCTCCCACTTCATTTTGGGGGCTACTCATTCCCACGAGTAGGCTCTTCTGCAGGTTTGGAGACTCAAGGGTAGCCATAGCACGAGGCCAACGACGGAGTGAGGACGGTGGCAGAGTTTAGACTTCAGTATGTCGTATAGCAGTACTGTTTCTTTCTGGCATTGTAATCGAACTAGGTTTAGGTTAGTGTATGTTATTAGTGACAATGATCCAGCTGTATTCTTTTTGGGTAGGCCTCTCCTCAAGGCCCCAAGCCTAGGATAGCTCATAATAAAAATATAAAACATAAAGTGACCTAATTGACTAGCCCATTAGATAGGACATGAGAACCAATGCCCGAGTGCTAGAGAGCGGGCAAGGCTACTCGACTCGCCGTTAGAGGCTTGAGCCTCGTGCTCCCTTCAGAGGAAATCCTGTCAGCATGTGGGGCACTAGCAGGCCGCACATGCTAAGTGGATAGCCCGGTTGAGGGTCGAGCGTGATCACCTCTCTGTCGATAAAATTGTATCTCTATATTTTCTTTGAAAATAAAAAAAATATTTTCGTAAGTTTTAAAATATTTCTTGAGAGAGTAGAAGCCTGGTGAGAAACCCTAATTGGAATAGACAGTTGACCAAACCCTAAAATCCTTGGTTCTTCTCAATTCACACCCCAGGAGTCGGTTCCGGATTTCTGGGGAGTGACAGCTGGTATCAGAGCCTAGGGATATGTTCCTAGGAGTAATCTCTAGTTAGGTCTAGGGTCTTAATAGGTGGTTAGTATTAAACTGATCTGTTCTCTTTTCAGATGGCGGGTACTAGGAGTGGTAATGGTGGTAACAACGGAGCAGGATCGTCCACTGGGCCAGACAGCGCGGCGATGATGATGGAGATGCTCCAAGGGATGGCCGCCATGGTCCAGCAGCAGCAGGCTGCTGTTGCCCAGTAGCAGACGGCTGCTCAGCAGCAGGCCGAGCTAGCTCAGACTGCCCTTGCCCAGGCCCAGGGTCGTCAGCAGGCTGAGGGCGAGCGGCAGGGGAAGTGCTGAAGGACTTCAAGGTGATGGGACCACCGAGCTTCAAGGGTGAGCCAGACCCCTTGGAGGTCGATCGATGGTTCCAGCAGACGAAGAAGATACTGAACGCATTGGGCATCACCGGCGATAAGAGAGTCACCTTCGCTTCCTACCAGTTCGAGGTGGAGACAGACTTCTGGTGGCAGATAGTTCAGCGCACCCGAGCAGCAGATCGAGGACCGATCACTTGGCCAGAGTTCGAGGAGATCTTTCGGAAGAAGTTCTTTCCGGTCATCGTGCAGAACTGGATGGAGATGGAGTTTCTGGCGCTCTACCAGGGGTCTCGTACTGTGTCCGAGTATGAGGCCAAATTTTCGGAGCTTGCAAGGTATACTCCTCACCAGGTCGCGACCGATAGCAGGAGGGCTATGCGCTTTGAGCATGGCTTGAACCTGACGATCAGGGGTAGGGTTGCTGCCTTCTTGGGGCAATCCTATGAGGAGTTGGTCAACCGGTCCCTGGCAGTGGAGCAGGAGCTGAAGAAGTCCCGTGCTATCTTGGAGAAGCGGGGTAATGGCAGTCCCCATGGCCCACTGACTCAGAAGAGGTTCAGACCCATGGAGGTTCGACCCCCGCTCACCAGCCTCAGCATTTCCATGGTCCTCCAGTTCCTGGACCCCAGAGGCGTGGCTGTTTTTAGTGCGGCTCGCTTGAGCATCTGAAGTGGAGCTGCCCACAGCTCTGTCGGCAGCCACTTCTACCAGCTCCACCTCTCAGGCCTGCACTGTCGGCACCACCTGTGCAGCAGAGGCCCCCGTAGAGAGTTCAGCAGCAGCGTCCTCCCCAGCCACAACAGCAGAGGCCTCTCCCCCGTCAGGGCAGAGGAGGCAATCAGGCCCAGGGTAGGGCATACTTGTTGGTTGATTAAGACCCAGAGGCTTCTAGGGGAGCGATCGAAGGTAAACCTGAACTTTGTAGTTCAATTCTTAGTCGTAGCTGCCTTACTGCTTTTGATTATTTGGGGCTTGTTAGGATTAATTTTGGTCATAGCTAGCTTAGCCTCTTACGTTCTTTCGGTATTGTTAGGCACCCTTCCCATCTTCTCGACCCTGGCCCACGTTCTTTTTGACAGTGGATCCACACACTCCTATATTGTCCCTAGTTTTGTCAAAACTTTGGGACTGGAGTCGGTTCCATTGGGTCACACTTTGTCAGTGTTTTCACCACTCGGGGGTGAGTATCGATGTGGACCGAGTCTGCCAAGACTGCATCATTCTTGTTGGAGATAGGGAGCTCTCGGCTGACCTTATTATCTTAGACTTGGGAGGAGTGGACGTGTTGCTCGGGATGGACTGGATGTCGGCTTACCACATCACCCTCGACTGCTTCTCGAGGAAGGTCACCTTCTTACCTCCGGGGAGCGAGGTCTTCTACTTTATGGGAGATAAGCAGAAGGTTCTGTGCCTGGTACCGCTGCAGTAGATCTCCCTTAGCTTACTGGCGCAACTACCGAGCAGGGATCAAGATGGGAACCCAGTAGTACTCCCGCCAATGGTTCGTGAGTTCCCAGACGTCTTTCCAGATAAGCTCCCAGGCTTACCTCCACCTCGGGAGGTCGAGTTTACTATAGATCTGGTACCGAGAGCAGCACCAGTCTCGATTGCTCCGTACCGGATGGCTCCTGCTGAGCTGAAGAAACTGAAGACTCAGTTGGAGGAGTTGCTTGAGCGAGGCTTACTTCGTCCTAGCAAATCTCCTTGGGGAGCCCCGGTCCTCTTTTCTCAGAAGAAGGATGAGACGAAGAGGCTTTGCATCGATTATCGCAAGCTGAATAACCTCACGATAAAGAACAAGTACTCGTTGCCGCAGATAGAGGATTTGTTTGATCAGCTGAAGGGTGCTAGTTGCTTCTCGAAGATTGATCTGAGGACTGGATATCACTAGCTGGCTGTGAGGGCAGAGGATATTCCGAAGACAGCGTTTCGGACGCGATATGGGCACTATGAGTTCTTAGTTATGCCCTTCGGTCTGACGAACGCTCCTGCAGCATTTATGGATCTGATGAACCGCGTCTTCAGCATGTTCCTAGACAGATTTGTGGTGGTATTTGTGGACGATGTCCTCATTTACTCCAAGATGGAGGATGATCATCGGGAGCACCTGAGCGCAGTATTACAGACCCTCAGAGATCACCAACTGTATGCCAAGGTCAGTAAGTGTGAGTTCTGGATGCAGGAGGTGAAGTCCTCGGACACATTGTCTTGAAGGAAGGTATCTCGGTGGATCCAGCGAAGATAGAGGCCGTTATGGACTAAGAGCAGCCAAGGAATGTCTTCGAGATCAGGAGTTTCTTGGGGCTAGCAGGCTACTATCGATGCTTCGTGGAGGGATTCTCGTGTCTGGCTGCACCTCTCACCCGTCTGACTAAGAAGGGTGTCAAGTTCGAGTGGTCAGAAGATTATGAGAAATCCTTCCAAGAGTTGAAGCGGTGCCTCACTTCGGCCCCAGTACTGACGATTCCAGCTAGTGGCAAGGGTTATGTGGTCTTCACTGATGCCTCGCTGATGGGGCTTGGAGCAGTTCTGATGCAGGACGGTAGAGTGGTTGCATACACCTCGAGACAGCTGAAGACTCATGAGAAGAATTATCCCACCCATGATCTGGAGTTGATAGTAGTGGTCTTCGCCTTGAAGATCTGGAGGCATTACCTGTACGGTGAGGAGTTTGAGATGTATTGCGATCACAAGAGCCTGCGGTACATCGTGAGTCAGAAGGATCTGAACATGCGGCAGAGGAGGTGGATCGAAGTCCTGAAGGACTTCAACTATTCGCTCTTTTACCATCCTGGTAAAGCGAATGTTGTTGCTGATGCCCTGAGCCGGAAGTCCCATAGCCAACTTGCCAGACTGGTGACAGATCGATATGACTTTTTAGCTACGATATAGGGCTTTGATTTGTGGGTTCGGTGGGAGCCTTCTCGTACCGTGTTGCGCACCATACGAGTACAGCCCAGCCTACTTCAGAAGGTGATTGTAGTACAGAGGTTGGATTCAGAGCTGGAGGAGATGAGGGCATGGTGTGATAGTGGGGAGTCTGTTCCAGACTGGTCAGTTGATGCTGATGGAGGTCTGAGGTTCTAGAGGAGGTTATGCCTTCCCACTGATGAGGAGGCTCGAGAGGAGGTGCTATCAGAGGCGCATCGATCTAGATTCTCGGGGCACCCCGGCAACACCAAGATGTGCCACGACTTGCGGAGGCAGTTCTGGTGGAAGGGCATGAAGCGGGATATGGCCGCCTTCGTGTCCAGATGTCTGACTTGTCAGCAAGTCAAGGCTGAGCACCAGAGACCGGCTGGATTACTGCAGCCACTCCCAGTAGCTGAGTGGAAATGGGAGCATATTACGATGGACTTTGTTTTGGGGTTGCCTTTGACCCGGAACAGGCATGACTCAGTTTGGGTGATCTTGGACAGACTGACGAAGTCGGCGCACTTTCTTCCCGTGCGAACGATGATGACGTCCATCGACAGGGCAAAGCTGTATGTGAGAGAGATTGTTAGACTGCACAGAGTTCCAGTTTCCATCGTCTTAGATCGGGATCCTTGGTTCGTTTCTTACTTTTGGGAGAGCCTGTAGACAGCCTTGGGGACTGAGCTCAGTTTTAGCACAGCCTTCCGCCCTCAGACAGATGGCCAGTCCAAGAGGATGATTCAGATTCTGGAGGATATGTTGCGGGCATGTTCTGTGGATTTTGGAGGCAGTTGGGAGGAGCATCTACCACTTGTGGAGTTTGCCTACAACAATAGCCACCAAGCCAGTATTGGCATGGCCCCCTATAAGGCCTTGTACAGGAGGCCGTGTTGGTCACCTCTTTGTTGGGCAGAGGTAGGAGAGCGGAGCCTTTTGGGACCGGAGCTCATACAGAAGATGACAGAGAAGATCCAGCTGATCAGGGAGCGACTCCGAGCAGCGCAGAGTCGACAGAAGAGCTATGCTGATGTGCGTCGACGCCCGCTCGAGTTCACCGTTGGAGATCATGTTTTCTTGAAGGTTTCCCCTCGTCGAGGCATCACGAGGTTTGGGAAGAAAGGGAAGTTGGCTCCAAGATTCATCGGCCCCTTCGAGATCTTGGAGAGAGTTGGTGAGGTAGCATATCGGCTGGCGCTGCCTCCACAGATCTCTAGTGTCCACGGTGTCTTCCACGTGTCGATGCTTCGGAGGTACGAGCCAGACCCATCCCACGTGCTGGATTGGCAGGACCTGGTACTCAGTTCAGATGTATCCTACGAGGAGCGGCCGATCAGGATTCTGGCTAGCGAGGATCGAGTGCTTCGCACGAAGACCATCCCCATGGTGAAAGTGCAGTGGCAGCACTGCAGAGAAGAGGAAGCTACTTGGGAGCTTGAGTTCGCGATGCGATCCCTGTACCCATCTTTGTTTGATGACTAGTTTTATTTAATTTTCGGGACGAAAATTCTATTAAGGTGGGTAGGATGTAATGACCGGATTAAAAAAAAAAAATTTGAACTAAAGAAAAAAAAAAAAACTAAAACCTAAACCCGACCCACCCCCAAACCCCGAACCCGACCCACTACCTATTCCCCAACCCCCCAAAACCAGCCAACCCGTGACCCCCCTTCCCCCCCCCTTTCTCTCTCTCTCTCTTCCTCTCTTCTCTCTTTTCTCTGATCCCTCTCTCTCTCTCTCTTGAACCCAAACCCAACGCCCCTGCCCTGCCGCCGTCGCCGCCCCCTACCCTGCACTCGCCGCCCCTAGGCCCCCTACCCGACCGCCGCTGCCCCTACCCGGTCCGCCGCCCCCTACCTTGCACCCGCCGCCCCTAGGCCCCCCTACCCGGCCGCTGCCCCTCCTCTCCCTTTAAAACCCTGACCCACTCCCCCCTCTCCCCCCTTTCCTCAGTCCGAACCCCCTCACCCCACTCTGACCCCTTATCTCTCCCCTCCAGATCTGTCCCTCTCTCCCACTCTTTGTGTTGCACTGCGCGCGTGGCCGGAGGAGAGCCACGTCGACGCCGGAGAAGGAAAGCCGACCGAAGGAGAGCCGCCGGTCGGAGCAATCGCAACCGACGACCCCCTCGCTTCCGGTCTTCCCCTCTCCGTGGTGGCTACGCGTAGCCGGCGCCGGGGAGGAGCCTCCAGAGGAGAGCCACCGTCGGAGCTCGGAGGGAGGAGCCCCAAGTCAGCCCTCTTTTCCCTTCTCTGTTTTTCTTTTGTGTGTGTGTGTGTGTATGTGTGTGTGATGTGGGTTGACCGATCCCAACCACCCCCTCCGTTCGCCTCATGCCATGGCCATGGCCGTCGGCCCGGTGGCCGGCGACTATGCAACCGCCAATGCCCCTCCCCATCGTGATATGCGCGACCATGGCCATCAGCCATGTGGCCGGTGGCTGTGTAGCCGGCGAAGTCGACCGGTGCCGGTAATATTTTTGTGTGTGGACCCTATCGACCCCACCGCCGTGGCATTTGCCATGGTTGCAGCCCTTAATGCCGGCCAAGTGGCTAGCGACAGTACAGTCGGCAAGGCCGACCAAGCCAAGCCAAACGCCCATCCGACCGGCCCGACTAGCTAGGCGCTTCCCCAACTGGTTTCATGGCCGAGGTTGCCGATGGCCTCGCCGTTGGCGGCCGGGCAACAGATAGCACACCCGATCACCCCTGGCTCGACGCCATCTCGTGTCCAACCACCATCGCGCCGACCGAGCTAAACCGCAACCCTTCCCTTGCACGACCGTTGCCGGTTGCTTGACAACCGGTGGACCGGCAGTAGGTAACCCCGACGATATCATTCCAAGTTGTGGTTTGGCACACCAACCCCGACCTCCCCGGGTCACGCTCGTAGCAAGGTTGTGGGTGCCGACGCGGGCCAAACCACCTCGCATGTCCTTTTGCGCACGAGATCGACCTCCAACACCTAAGCCCGACCGAGATCGGCTTTTGCCGATTTTGCCACCGACCGACGCGGTTATGACCGTTTGGCCGGATTAGTGCATTTGAACCCTAATGTGGCTTTCGGCGTCGGCAACGCCGACTAACCATGACGCTATATTTGGCACATTGATTTGCGTGCTAGGAGATCGGTGTCCGATGATGCTATCTTTGGCACATTGATTTGTGTGCTAGTAGACCGGCATCAGATGACGCTATCTTTGGTACACCGATTTGCGTGCCAGTAGACCGGTGTCCGATGATGCTATCTTTGGTACATCGATTTACATGCCAGTAGACGGCGTCCGATGATGCTACCTTTGGCGCATCGATTTGCGTGCCAGTAGACTGGCGTCCAATGATGCTACCTTTGGTGCATCGATTTGCGTGCCAGTAGACCAGCGTCCGATGACGTATAAATTCTCGGCTCGGCTAATCAGACCTAAGCCGGTAATATTTTAAGTAGCACTTAATGACCATAGGCCGCTGGTGTGTTTGGCAGTTGGTGAGCACGTGGACCGAGTCAGAGGCGGAGCGGAGGGTGTTTAGCAGCATCAGCCCGAGCATACTTTTCAGGTGACACTGCACGCTGTTTAGATAATTAACTATGCTGTTATAGAAATTAAGGGTATGTGTCTATAACGCTGCATGCGGGTCCCGCCGGACATCGTCGTATGTGGTCGAGTGGACCCCGCCTTGCATGCGGAGTCGCGAGTCCGACGACGCATGCTTAATAATATAATTTAATAATAAATTTTCTGATTGCTTGGAAACCGTAAGTAGGAATCCCCTTAATTTTAAGAATTAATGATTAAATAATAATTATCGGGCTCACTCTCCTGGATGGAGTGTGGAGACCCGGGCACACGGGAATACGGGCGAGAATAAATTCTTTATAGTTATTGTGATGCATTGGTTGCGAGCACGGTACGAATCCCGGGGTAAATCATCGAAATTGCTTTATTATTATATTGGTGTGATATTCTATCATGTGGAAAGATTCGGACCCTGTGTGCACAAGGGCCGTGAACCACCCTGCGCGCACAGCTAAAGATTAGTAGGCTAGGGGGTCACGAGCAGGGATTGTGGTAAAGCCAATAGGTAGTGCTCTTGAAGAGGGATTGGCCTAGCAATTCTGTCCCGGGATAGTTGAAGCCCCCAAGGAAAGCAAGTCGGGCGGTAGAGCTCTACCGTGAAAGGCGGAAAACCCCTTATGATCATATGGGTGACTTTGCGCATGGTGTCGGAGTATGCACGTCAAGAGAGTTGGCCCTCTAGATCGAAATAAAAGGCCCTATAGTAATGCTCGACCGAGGGCAGGATGAACAAAATATCCGGGGTTCACATTGTGTGTGTTTAATTTTATTAATTGTAAAATGGTACTCTCAATAACTTAGTGATAGTAGGAATTGTATGCAAATGTAGAAACTGCGTGGACACTTAGGACGTGATTGAAAACGTAATTACCTAGGCAGTTAGCTTGTCACTGGCCATTTATTTGGCTAATCTCCCAATTCATTTTGGGGGCTACTCATTCCCACGAGTAGGCTCTTCTGCAGGTTCGGAGACTCAGGGGTAGCCGCAGCTCGAGGCCAGCGGCGGAGTGAGGACGGTGGCAGAGTGTAGACTTCAGTATGTTGTGTAGTAGTACTGTTTCTTTCTGGCATTGTAATCGAACTAGGTTTGGGTTAGTGTATGTTATTAGTGGCAATGATCCAGCTGTATTCTTTTTGGGTATGCCTCTCCTCAAGGCCCCAAGCCTAGGATAGCTCACAATAAAATATAAAACATAAAATGACCTAATTGATTAGCCCATTAGATAGGACATGAGAACCAATGCCCGAGTGCTAGAAAGCGGACAAGGCTACTCGACTTGTCGTTAGAGGCTTGAGCCTCCTGCTTCCTTCAGAGGGAATCCTGTCAGTATGTGGGGCACTAGCAGGCCGCCCATGCTGAGAGGATAGCCCGGTTGAGGGTCGAGCGTGATCACCTCTCTGTCGATAAAATTGTATCTCTATATTTTCTTTGAAAATAAAAAAAATGTTTTCGTAAGTTTTAAAATATTTCTTGAGAGAGTAGAAGCCTGGTGAGAAACCCTAATTGGAATAGACAGTTGATCAAACCCTAAAACCCTTGGTTCTTCTCAATTCACACCCCAGGAGTCGGTTCCGGATTTCTGGGGCGTGACACTGGAGCCACAATCTTTTCCTGCCCGAGCTGAGCCTCCCCATCAGATTGTTCACCCTCAATACCTAGACAATGGAGAAGTAGCTATTGTTGTAGAATAATCTCACCAAGGGCAAGTGCTTCTCCCATCACATAGCTATTGCTGTAGAATAATCTCATCATGAGTAAGCTGCGAACTGTAATCTCTCTTTTTCTATTATCTGGTGGTCCGCTCCTATTGCACATCAGTATGAGGGTGAAATGTTGTGCTGAAGAGCAACTTAGTCCTCATGGATTGTTATAGTCCTTTCCAGAAATGAGATGTAAAGTTAAGGTATTGATCTGCCACAATAGTTATGGAGACTCCGTGGAGCTTTACGATCTTTCAAATGAAGGGATCGCCTAACTCGTGTGCGTTCATCATGATTTACACTGGAGTAAAGCATGTTGTCTTTGTGACTCGGTCCAACACTACACATAATGCAATGTGGCCGTTCTTGGTTCGTAGTAAGCCTATGATGAGGTTGATGGTCAAGTGCTTTCATTTCCACTTCGCAATAGGGAGTGGTTACAAGGGTGCACCAAAAATGCTATAGCTACCTACTATAGGTTGTGAGTCGGATTGTTCTCTTCATGAATCTTCAACTATCTAGACCCATGAGTTATACCACTTGGCCCTCTTGCATCAACGCACGCCCGAGTCTCAGTAAGGAGGCCTCGGTAGAGACGACACAACCCTTCCCGTCGATTGGGATGATAAGTTTAGACAGGGACGAAACTATGTATGGGCCAAGGGGGGACCATGGCCCCCCCAAAAAAATTTTATAAATTTTATATAATAAAAGTCTTGAATCTTAGTATAGAAATTGTTTTTTGGGTTCATGCTTTGGCCCTCCCCAGATGAAATTATTATGCCAACATAAAATCATGGTTCCGTCCTTGAGTATAGGTGCAGAAGTGAGCCTCCTTTTCAACTCCTGGAAGGATTGCTCACACCGCTCCGATGACTCGAATTGGACGATTTGGAGATTCCTTGATCAGTTGGCGAGGTACTCTACTTGTAATTCCTCTTTCGAAACATGCCTTTCCATCGAGGCTCCATCCTGCTTTATCAATGAAGCTTGTAAAGAATCTCATTTGAGTGATGAATGAACATATGAGATCCCACCTATAAAAAAAAAAGGGTAAATCACACTTTACCCCTTGAAAATTAGCCAAAATCATTTAACCCCTTTGTCCTATAGTTAATAAACTGCATTTTGCCCTCCTTCAATCAAGTTTTGATTAATTTTAAATCACCAAAATAAGAAATTTAGTAGTTGACAATAGGGGTTTCAGGTCATCGCTTCCACAACGGATGAGAGAGAGAGAGAGAGAGAGAGAGAGAGAGAGAGAGAGAGAGAGAGAGAGAGGTCTAATCGTGATGGGGGAAGATTCCCTTTCCATCCAAGAAATTACTTTCTATGTGGGAGTTCATGATTTGTGTGTGTGTGGGGTTGGGGTTGGGGGGGGGGGGGGGGGGGGGGGGAGAGACAAGAGTTATGGAAACCATTATAACCACACAAGATACGTGGAGTTGAGGCGATCTCAATATCCTGGGTTCGTCGGCATTGATACGGCTTCACGGAGGCTTCCTAACACTCCCCCGCAAATTTGGCGGACGAAGACAGACGAGGTTGTTCCCGTAGAAGCTCGAACCTTTGTTTCGTGAGGCCTTTGGTGAGCTAGTCAGCCAGTTGATCAGAAGAGGGAATAAAAAGGACCCGATGACGTCCAGAAAGAACGTTCTCCCGAATGAAGTGATAGTCAAATTCGATGTTCTTGGTTCTGGCATGAAAGACAGGATTTGAAGCCATTTACGTAGTGCTGAGATTGTCACAATAGAGTCACGGGAGCACAGAAGGTGACGTGAAGCTCGTTCAAGAGATGGGATATCCAGATCGTCTCAGCACAAGCAAGTGCGAGCGAACGATACTCTGCTTCGGCACTGGAGCGAGATTTTTTATGTTGGTTGCTTCTTAGCACTCCAAGAGGTCAGATTAGGACTCAGAAATACACAGAAGCCCGAAGTGGAACGCCGAGTGTCAGGGCATCCCTCCCAATCGGCATCTGAGTATGCATGAAGAACAAGGGTACTGGAAGAAGGACGAAATAGGACACCATGGGTCAAGGTACCTTTCAGATAACAAAGAATCCGTTTGGCAGCTGCAAGGTGTAATGTCCTGGGGGCACGCATAAACCGTGTGACATGTTGAACTGCAAAGGAGAAGTCTGGACGAGTCATCGTTAAGTATTGAAGAGACCCGACAATACGACGATACTCAGTGGCATCTAGGAGAGAATCACCATCAGTGGCAGAGAAGTGGAATTTGGCACTTAAAGGTGTGGTGCAGGGTTTGCACCTATCTATAGAGCAGCGACGCAATAGATCTAACGCGTACCGAGCTTGAGACAGATGAAAACTAGATCAAGTGATTCACGTATAGGATTGACACTTCGAGTCCAAGAAAATAGTGCAGAGGGACCAAGTCCTTGATCTCAAACTCTATGCCAAGAGTGGAAATAAATGATGTCAATAAGGACGTGGAATTGCCAGTAAGAACGATGTCATCCACATACAATAGCAGGATCATCTGTTGGGAGGCATTACGAAAGATGAACATGGAGTAATCTGCACGGCTCTACCGAAAACCAAACTGAAGAAGGAACAAGCTGAATCACTGAAACTAGGTACATGGTGCCTGCTTTAAGCCATAGATAGCTTTATGTAATTGGCAGACATGGTGTGATCGAGCAGGATCAACAAAGCTTGGGGGCTGCGCCATAAGGACACTTTCTTGAAGGTGGCCATGAAAAAAAGCATTTTTAATATCCAGTTGGCGAAGAGACCATCCCAAGGTAACCGTGAGGCTAAGAACCATCCGTATAGTAGTGGGCTTGACAACCGGGCTGAAGGTCTCATCGTAGTCCAGGCCTTGCAACTGATGGAATCCTTTGGTGACAATGCGGGCTTTGTGTCGTTCGACCGAACCATCAGATCATCGTTTGAGTTTGAACACCCCCTTGCAGCCAACAATATTCTGACAAGGTCAGGGAGGCACCAAGGTCCAGGTGTGATTCTTCAAGAGAGCATTGAACTCGTCAACCATCGCTGCACGCCACTTTGGTACCCGAGCGGCCTGAGTAAAGTAAGTGGGTTCATCAATTGGGGAGAGTAGGGCAGAGAGAGCCTTCGAGACGGGATAACGGACAGTGCCATCAGTCCGAAGACGAAGTGTGTGAATCCCATCACGAAGGCGAGTAATCATTGGATGCAAGGGCTCCCCCACAAACACAGGGGCAGAGGATGACATGGAGGCATTGGTTGGCCGCGGGTCAAACGAAGAGGCCGGAGAAGTAGAGGACACCGAAGATGGTACGTAGTGGCGGGGAGCCGCATTGGCCATGGGGGACGTCATATGACTATCAACCGCAGGGGTTGAGCAGGGTAGAAAGCCAGCCGTAGACGGCAGGGAGCCTGGCGATGCAGAAGAATGTCCCTCGAGAGAGTCAGATTGTCCACCCAGACCAGGAGCAGGGATCGTTGGTCCAGGAGCTGGGACGAAACAGTTGGGTGGAGAACTGGTACCCCCGTCGGGTCCGAGGAGCACTCTGAAGGCATCGAAGAAGCTATAGGAGATGTCTTAAAAGGAAAAACATATTCGTCAAAAATCAAATGCCGCGAGACATGGACCAGATTAGAGACTGGATCCAGGCACCGATATCCTTTGTGGCGAGGACTGTAGCCAAGAAACACACACGTAGTTGACCAAGACAAAAGTTTGTTTGTGACATAAGCTCCCAAATGGGGATAATAGGCACACCCAAACACCTAGAGGTCGGTGTAGATAGGTTGCCTACCAAATAATTTTGAGAAAGGAGAGCTCCTGTGGAGAATGGGCGTAGGGAGACAGTTAATTAGGAAGACGGCGGTCAAAGCAGCCTCAGCCCATAGATTGAGAGGCACACTACTGGTAAGGAGAAGTGTACGAACCATCTCAGAAATGTGACGGTGCTTGCGTTCAGCAAGCTAGCCCGTTTTGTTGTGGAGTGTGAGGGCATGAGAGCTTATGATGAATCCCAAGATAGTTGCATAGGTCAGAGAACGATTTGTTGACAAATTCGGTACCCTCATCACTTTGAAAACTCTTGAGTGTACAACCAAAATGAGTGTGGATAATAGCTAAGAAATTCTGAAAGTGTATGAATACCTCTGATTTTTGGCACATAGGAAAATTCCAGCTGTAGCGCGTAAAGTCATCGGTAAACAAAACATAATATTTGAAGCCAGAGACAAACAATGGGAGATTGCCACACATCAGAATGAACGAGATCAAAGGGAGCAATAGTGCTAATCTCATTACTCATAGAAAAACAAAGTTGTCTGGATTTTCCTAAGACACAACCCTTACAAAAGGACTTATTAAAGTGAAAAGTTGAAGACAATAGATTGTGCGTACCTAAATAGGACAAGAACTTGTGCGAGGGATGACCAAGTCGATTGTGCCAGCAGACAGACGAGGGATTTAACATTCAACATTTAGTCCGAGATGGAGCGATTTTCACATGTGAGCGAGAGTAGTCGGAAGCGGATGGTGGATGCATTGGCGATAGATTGTTGGGAGAAGTGGTGTGCCAAGTAGTGCCAGATCTCACGGGACGCCTCGAGACCCACGACTAACCCAACGTTGGTTTAGAGAGGGTAGCCTTGAGAAGGCTTACCAGACTCTGATCTGTGCGATACCAGGATAGGTATTTAGGATTCGGGGAGGCAGGCTCATCACTGGCAGGGGATGCGAGCGGTGGAGGCCGTGGATATGAACCATCAATGAAGCGCGAATAGTTTTGGCCGATCAAGAAAGGTTGATCTGAGAGGACCACAACATGTAGCTGCCATCATTGAGTTAGACAATGACAAGATTGGTAATATGCGGCACCGAAAAGTGAAGACCTTGGGTCGATAGCAGAGGGGGGGCGGCAAGCATGCATAGATTGCGCCAAAGCCGAGGTGGCCGAGTTGCTGGTGTTAGGATTGATGTGTTCTAAGCTTGTAAAACTTTATGTTTTGGTCTAATAAAGATTGATAGTTATTATTATATGAGATGCATATAGGTACGTAACATAATTACGTGTTCTTTTAAGAACAGAGAGCCATGGTTATATGGTAGTCCACTGAGTTGAAGACTGAGTGGATTGGTCCTATATAATCTAAATCAGTTCGCAGCTATGATCAGGTTGGTCGCCTCATCATGTTAAGCTGTTGGCGATGACAGTTCATGGAAAGTCTTCACCATGGTCATCACTAGGCACAATGTCTGTGGCTGAACGGAACTAACACGGTGTACAGATCAGTGAGCAGACATTGGTACACTAAGCCGTGTTTCTGCTTAGGGTAAAATGGTCCTAAACCCTGAGGAACCACGTCTGATGGACTAACCAGTTGAGTGGTGCTTTGGCGCACCAATGTGTGAGGATCCGTATGCAGTGATCCAAAACCACGGTGTACTGGGTTACCCGGCTGGCGTTGCATTAGCGTGTCACTCCTACAGGCCATCCACACCCCTAAGGGGAGGTGCGTTCCTTGGTGTGACTTATACTGTAACAAACCCAGGCCTGGTGGTCACTAGTTTGACTGTTGACCGGGTTCGATTACTCGACGGGGTAATCAGAGGTACGATATATAGGTCAACCTGGAAGGAACCAAGTCATATGATCATTCGAGTCTGACGGAAGTCTTTACCGCTCGAAGTGAATCATGGCATCAAGTAGAGGGACAACGTGTTTACCACTACTAAGCGGAGAGTAGGGGTATGATGGAGAACATAGTAAGTCTGGATGAATTGGAGTGCAGCCTGCGTCGCACTCTAGGTGGCTACGCAGGTTAACTCGAGCTCAGAGGATCGATGATACACTCGGGTAGTGTGTCGATTGAGCTTGAGTTGGAAGCCATGAACCCCGGTCCCTGATGGTTCCACCTTATCAATATTATGTACGGTTCTTGAACCATCTCCTCGGAACACCTTAAGCACTAAGAGGAAGAAAGAAGTATACGCTCCGTGTGTGCTTGGCACTAGAGCACGGTAGATGTGTAACTACATGCGAGTACTAAGGGGTATGCCCGAGACTAGTACAGATGCGCATGTAGTAATCCCTAGCCATAAGTGAACTTCGCTGCATAGGTGCGATGCACCGGGGTATGTTGCGAGTTGACTAGTTGACTTTGCTAGATGCACCCTCCGGTGGCCTTAGTTAATAGTAAGGTAACTAGTAGAAATCACTTAAGTAATGGCCGCTAGGTCTCGCACACTAAAAATGGTCAAAATGAGGCGTCAGGGCGTTTTGGTAAAAACCTCACTCTGCCGGACCTCACTCATGGCCGACCCTAGCAATAGGAGACCATACTAGGGCCGGCCCTATGTTGTAGGGATGAGAATCCCTCATCTATAGGGCCGGCCATATAGATAGGGACAAGGGTTTGAATTGGTCAAAGTCGAGCCCTAAAAAGTGGAAAAACGGATAAATAGAAGAAGAGATAAATAGGGCGAAAATGGAGAGATAATTGTGGGAGGTCTTTATCCCCTTGGATCCTTATCCAAGGGGGTAGGCCGGTCCTATATATAGGGCTATATGGGGCCGGCCACAATGATGCAAAACTGAACCCCCTCCCTCTCTCTTCTCTCTAGTTCTCTCCCTACTCTTTCTCTCATTTCCCGCTTGCAAATTCGTCTTCCTCGCGAGGAGTTCTAAAGAAGGAGAAGGGTCGTTCTTCGGAGGCACTCAGAGATCCGAGAGCGACGTTCCGTGCATCGTGTGAGATCGGGTGAACAAGAAGGCAACATCTCTATTCGTACCATCGGCATCTTCGCGAACGATCTTCCGTCTCCATCGACAAAGAAGACAATTCTCCGCGGTTAAAAGATCTGTACGAAAAGTATGTGTAATCTAACATGTAGATCTAGCGAGTATTATGATTTGCATGCATGCTAGTTAATCATTACGCTAGATTGCCGTTAGGGTGTTCGATTCATGTGCACATGCACACATATGTAGATTAATTTCGATGAAAGTCTAAATCGTGTAACGTTCACCATGAACGGTCTTTCGACTGCAAAATCGTTTCCGCTGCAAGCCTCTACCATGGAATTATTTCCAACAGCAGCTGGAGGAGGACGTCATCACTCAACAACAGGGAGAAGCGTGTATCGGAGGAGGATGAGGCCTCAACTCGAGACAGCAAGGTGGACAAGGAGTGAAAAAAAAAACTTCGACTCAGATCCCGATTCACCAGAGCAACCGCTCAACGGTGAGAAAAACCACTGTAGAAAGAGAAGAGGAAGGAGAAGATAGGACAAACGTGGTCATCTGATACCATGATCATAAGACATATATTCTATACATATATGAGAAGAACATGAGAGACCTTTTTGTATAGTTATGGAAACCATCATAACCACACAAGATATATGAGATCCTTGATTGAGCTGAGGCGATCTCAATATCCCGAGATCGTCGGCATTGATACAGCTTCACGGAGGCTTCCTAACAGTGAGCAATCGAAGAGGAGGAGGAGGCAAGGAAACTCAGGGGAGAGAGCAGGTGGTTTTCACTCAATCAAATCTCATGCATGGGGCTCTGGTGTTGCTTTTATAGGAGCTCGGGAGAAGAGGATGTCGACATATTTCCGCCAAGTGGCAACGACTGGTTTGGAGAGGAGTACGCTATCTTTCCCTGACAAATAGGAGATTGTTTAGGTGTCAGCAATGTCACGTTAACCCTAGCAGTTGCAGGACGTCAATGCCTATAAATAGGCGAAATTGCATCAGCAGAAGGATCCTTTTGGGGATTCGAGAGCTCAATTTTTGTTTTTTGAGTGCACAACTTCAAGTCCCAGCTAATCAGATCCGAGGCATCGCCTCATACCACAATCTTCTTTTCTTCACCATATCTTCTGTAAAAGCTTTCATCGGCCTGTCGAGGGATAGAATCTTTCAAGAGAGTCGATTCCAAGGTAGCGACTAATTGCTATGGGAGTAGCATACGACCGAACCTCATCTCTCTCTCTCTCTCTCTCTCTCTCTCTCTCTCAATTGATTGTTGGAGGGAATCGTGGGACTAAAAGATTCCCCCACAATACTCAACAGTTAACTGCTAAATATTATTCAACATATCCGATAGTTCGGCACCAATTATGTTCGGTACTGAATTGCCGAACATGGGAGAGAAAATGATAGCTCTGACTTTAGAAAAAGAGGAGAGGAAAAGATGAGAGGTGCCAGTGGGAGGCAACTAGGGGTGGCAATGGGTCGGGTCGGGTTGAGACATAGGTATAAGGGAAAAACACCCAACCCGAACCGACCCGTTTAATAAACGGGTCAAAAACTTAAACCCAAATCCAACCCATCTAATAAACGGGTTGACCCGACCAGACCCAACCCGTTTAACCCGTTTACTAAACAAGTCGGGTCGGGTTGGCCCGGGTTGGGTCAACAGAACCCATGTAAACCTATCGGGTTGGGTCAGACGGGTCGGATTGGGCTGGGTTGGCACGACCCATTTGGTAAACGGGTCAAGTCGGGTCAATCAGGTTATAAGTACAAACCCGAACCCAACCCATTAAATAAACGGGTAAATCGGTTGAACCTGTTTATGACCCGAACCCGTTTAGGCCAAACCCAAACCCGCTAACTTCGGATCGGGTTGGCGGGTCGGGTCAAGGATTGCCTCCCCTAGAGGCAACCCTTCTGTTTAAGCCATGTGTGATGTACTTACTCTGGTTAAAAATAATTTGTGTTTGTCAAGCTGATGTAATCAGTATCTCATCCAGACAAGGGGGGACAACGAAACGTAAGCCTCAACGGAGGAGTTAACCTCATACAACACCAAGTTGTACTGACTTGCGGGGTAACTTGTTACTTACAAACGAAAGCATCGGTTCCCTTGGGCGATGTGGGACTAAATAAAACCATAGTGGGTTCGTCTCTTGGGTCCACTAGACGACGCCAGTGCAGCAGTAGTGGGGTATGTTCCCCCTGAGGTCCCCGGACAAGTTGAGGTGAGATAAGGTGAGGTGAGGTGAGGTGAGGTGGGCTCAGGTTGAGGTCATGGCTTCCGTAACAGATCGGAGGTTGAGCTTGTCGGCTGAAGTCACAAGGGTAGGGCTGCAAAACGAACCAAGCTATTTGTGAGCGGCTCACAAACAAGTATGATTAGAGCTCGTTTAGTTACTAGTCGAGCCGAGCCCAAGCCTAGAGTTTAGGCTCGATTGGGCTCGCAAACGTGCCTCTCTAGGGCTTGTTTGTAGCTCGTGAATAGGCTCACAAATGGCTTCAATAGACCTAGCATATATCGTCCATGTTTTTGATTGATTTTGGAGTTCATGAACAAGCTCTATATAGACCCATCACTAATTGAGCGAAGCCTAGTTTGAAGTTTAGGCTCGTTTCATAACGAGCTAAGCTCAAGCAGACCAAAGGTCGGCTCTACTCGGCTCGATTATAAAACAAGCCAAGCCCAAGCCTAAGCCGAAGCCCGATGTTTAGGCTCGTTTTATAAGCAAACATGCTCAAACATACCAAGGCTCGGCTCGGCTCTTTTGCAACCCTAGGGGCAGATTCCCTTGCCCTCCCAGAAATTGTGTTACATAAATCTCCCCTGAACTCTACACTCATTTCATATCGGTCCCTTAATCTTTTTTTTTTGGAACAATTTGATCCCAGCACTATACTTCATCTGCATTTAGTCCCCCTCTGTCAACTTTTATTTCGAAAACACCCTTTTTCTAGTAAGCATGGGTTAAATGTTCTAAAACAATTTTCAGTCTTATTGGAAATTAAGAAGGGTATTTTTGAGATAAAAAAGTTGATGGATGTGCCTAAATGCAGATAAAGAATAGTTCGGGGATCAAATTGTTCAAAAAAAATTTGAGAGACCTATATGAAATGCGGTGTATAGTTCCGGGATGGTTTTTATAATTTTTCCTAATTATTATGGTTTTGATAGATTTAGGGTTTTATGGTTTGATCAGGCAATTTTGTTGAAAGACTTTGGGGGTGCTTTAAAATGAAACAACTAGTGATGTGCGCCTACAAGGGTGATTATTGATGATTTAATAGTTGTCGTAACTATCGCTAAAAGAATTACCTACTTTTGTTAAAATTTATTTTTGTCTTTTAGCGGCGGCTATAACTGCCATTGTATATATGGCAGCGAATATTCTATCGTGGATAAAAAGTGTGAGAAGTTACGATAAATGTCGCTAATACATCTCTGTATTTTGCGGCAGTTTAGGATAAATGTTGCTAATACCTTTGCCGATATTCCCCTAACGTAATAATTGTCAAAACATCGCTAAAACCTTTGGTGATAGTTTTCTATACTTTTGGCAGGATTTTTTACTGTCACTAAATGTTAGAACATTTTTTTTTTTTTTGAAGGTGGTCACAACAGACATCCAAGGAGGCGCCATAGCCTGGTGCAAGCAGTACAGACACCACATACATGCGGACAACGCCACCCCGGCGAACAGAGGACACCACCAGTTCGACAGCCTGGCCAACACCCAACGCCACTCCGACGACCGATAATAAGGGGATAAAACCACTCCCAAAAGCATCCACCGCCACCACCGACGAGAAACAACCACCTACACCATCGGAGGGATACATGGAGCCCAAGCTCCGACCGCCACTTAAAGGCGCAACACAGAGCCACCACACCATGGCAGAGCTCACCGAGCCACCAACTCATCGGCGGTCCACCTAGCAACCACCACACCCAGCGGGACCACAATACACAACCAAAACAAAAACAAAACAAGGACAAGCCAGGGAAAGGGGCCTCATCACCACGAGTCGTCACGACCTCCGACGAGCCCTCTGGTGCCTCCACGCCACGCCAATCCTGAGCCGCCATCCACGCCGAGACCAGGAGCTGGCGAAACGAGCAGGGGCGAGATCAATGACCTATTCAAGGCCGCCGCAACGAACACCCGAGCCGCCGCACCTCATCGGAGAAGGTGACCCAAACCGTACGTTGCCGGAGCCGGAAGGGACACCCCAAAATTCCAAAAACAGAGAGGAAAATAGCAGGAAACGCCACCACCGCCAACATAGTCGACCAGAGGCAAAATCGTCGATCTCCCACCCCCCCGGTGCCATAGGCGCCGGTAACCGAGGGGGCTGAGGGAGGATTGCTGAAACCCTAGCCTTGAAGATATTTAGGTATTGGACCAGCATGTCCACCTCTTTTCCCTATGTATTGGTCTCGCATATCCGTCTTTTTTTTCCTAATTGTATTATCATAATCGTGGTGTTGCCACAGTACCTTCACCATAGGGATGGTCTTAGGTTGCATCACCCGATCCTTGCGATCTAATATGTTGATTAGTTATTCCTTGGTGGAATCCTTGCTAAGGCTGTGGTCTTGCCAATTCAGCATATGTGTCGGATCTAGTTCGTACCTTAGAAGCATCAAGATGTAGAAACACATTGTGGATACTGGAGAGGTGCGGTGGCAAGGCCGATAGTAGGCCATCGCACCAACCTGGTCCAATATCTCAAATGGTCTAACGTAACAAGAATCTTCCCCCCTCTACCAAAACCGGAAGATTCCTTTGTGAGGTGAGATCCAGAGGAAGACTCGGTCTCTTTCTTGGAACTCCAATGGCCTAAGAAGGCTTCACTCGCTAACCTCTATCCAACAAACTGGTGACTGACACAGCCACTTGTAGAGAGCCACATAAGGAGCCATGCTAATAGTAAACCGATAGCTATTGATGTACAATAATCCCACCACGGGCAAGTGCCTCTCCCAACTCTCGTCAAAATCCAAGCTGTTAGACCGCAACATATTTTCTATTATCTCGATGGTCCGCTCCGATTGCCGGTCCATCTGAGTGTGAGATGCTGTGTTGAACATCAACTTAGTCCTCATAGCCTGTTGTAGTCCTTTCCAGAACCGATCTGTCACACTAGTTATGGAGACTCTGTGGAGCTTTAGGATCTTTCAAATAAAGAGATCGCCTAACTCGTGTGGGTTCATCGTAATTCGCACTGGAGTAAAACATATTATCTTTGTGAGTCGGTCCAACACAACCCATCTGCAACATGGCCATTCTTGGTTCATAATTAGCCTATGATGAAGGTCTATGGTCAAGTGGTACCACTTGCACTCTACAATAGGGAGCGGATATAGGGGGGCTGCTGACCCTTCGTATTCGGTTTTCACCTGCTGACAAGTGAGGCACCTTGAAACAAACTCAGTTATGTCTTGCTTCATTCCCCACCATAAAAAATGTAACCGCTGCTTACTCTAGGTCGTGGGTCGGATAGTTCCTTTTTATAAAATTTATATTGTAAAAGTCATGAATCTTAGTATATAAATTAATTTTTGTTCATGCTTTGGCCCTCCCAAAATGAAATTATTATGCCAATAAAAAATTATGGCTCTGTGTGAAACTCCTTGTCAACCCTGAAAGGTCTGCTCACATTGCACTGACCACTCGAATGCGACGCCCTTGGAGTATCTAGGCATTGACAATGACTCCTTACCTAATTTAGGTTCTCATGCCCATTTAAATTAGGGGTGGCAATGGATCGTGTCGGGTCGGGTCGGGTTCGTGTCGTGTCTAGTTTCTGGTCGTGTTCAAAACCCCTAGACCCGGATCCGATTTAACTAATCATGTCTAGATCCTAAACACGTACCCGACCCGTTTATAAACGGGTAGACCCGATAAGACCCGTTTACCACATGGGTTTTATTCAGTTGACCCGATCCGATTCGACCCGACCTAACCCGATAGACCCGCTGATACTATATATTACAATATCGGATTGCGGTAGACCCAACCCAACACGACCCGTTGAATATTAAACGGGTCTTCTCGGGTCTACCGTGTCCAGACCAAAACCCAGACCCGACCTATTTATTAAACGAGTATCGTTTACGACCCATTTACGACCCGAACCAGTTTAACCCTGACCCAGACCCGCTAACCTGTTGTAAATAATGCTGTTTTCTCCTTTTGTAGTGTGATCAAAGCTAAGAAAGAAAATTAGGGCACAGAATAGTTTGGGCTTAATTTGGAACAGTTAAAGGGCTCGGGCTTCATAGATTAGTGATGGGCCAGGTTCGGGCCAAATCCGACATATAGCTCATGTGAAATGCATTTCAGCCCCAAGGTTTTCCGATTCCGCCAGCCCAATTGACGTGGCAGCGTGCAACTAGTGGCTGAAACCCACTAGCGAAGTCTTTCACCACCAGTTACACGCTGCCACATCAATCGGGCTCGGCGGAAACGGGGAAAACCTTCTGGCTGAATAGCATTTCTCATAATTATTCAGGCCTGGGCAGAGTTTGGGCACCCCAATCCATGGATCAGATAGATACCATTGAATCATTGGCTCAAGAAATACAAGGTAGAAATCAGAGGCATGCACTTCGCGATAAGGCCAACCTGTAAGTACTCGTCAGTCGCAGAGTCGCCCACCCAATGA
The DNA here is from genome assembly GCA_947650365.1 of Chamaelirium japonicum. Taxonomy (NCBI): domain Eukaryota; kingdom Viridiplantae; phylum Streptophyta; class Magnoliopsida; order Liliales; family Melanthiaceae; genus Chamaelirium; species Chamaelirium japonicum. The sequence continues at coordinate 16,292,948 of OX393560.1, read as the reverse complement.
AGGCATCGGAACCAAGAAGATCTTCAAGAAAGATTCGTGCGAGATAAAGAACTCAAAAAAAGAAAAAAAGAGCAGCTGCTTTCACAAGTAAGCAATTACCCACTATGATACATTGAAAAGAAAAAAAAAATGTACCCCCATTAAGTTTCACATCTTTTATACCAAACTAAGCACATTGCCTAGTGTCCTTCCCCACTGGCAAAAGGGTGGATAAATTGGGCTTTAGGGAGAACCAAAAACCCAAAAAAGAAAAAAACAGGAGAAAAAATTTATAAAGATTCCTGTTTGTAACCCACCTGATGGTGTGGGGGCAGAGGAATTATTAGAATGTACACCAAAAATTTTAAAGAACCACCAACAATCGGAGCAGAAAATCCGCTCGATCCGAAATTGTTCCAACTGGCTAAGATTTGTTTTGCTCCTCTGCTTTTTTGCCATGGGGGTTCTGACTCTGAATACATTAGGAAAACCTCTCCCGGGCTCAGCCAGTTAGAGGGGGGAAGTCGTCGTCGTTTTTCAGTTGGTAGCTCTGCTGGGGCCTGCATGTTCGAATCACGAAGTTTAAGAAAGATTATGCTCGTCTCAGTTCAGTGCAACAAGAAAAATAATCTTTCAGAAATCCAACGGTAGATGAGAATGATTGTTCTGACTCTAGAAATCGTGGTATTTCACCATACAGTACTTGTATTATTGCAACTTTCTAGCTATTTCATTTTACTTCTGTTAGCATGGGAAGAAGTCCAAAGAGCACACCATGAGAGAAACTCTCGAAGAAAATGCTCAATGTATTAGGCCACAAAGGCCAACATTATATACAACCTACAAAGAGTGTAGTCATCTACAAGTGAGAATACCACACAAAGGTAAAAGGGAAATACATGTAATAAAAAGACAAAAGGTCAAGATAACTACTCTTAACTCCTCTCTCTCTCTCTCTATCTCTTTCTCAAGGTGGGGTCCACACAGACTTTGCAAAAGGATCAGAGCATAAATGTCAATCTGACCTGGAAATCCGATTGACCTGCAAGCAGGGCAACATGAAATTCGACAGACCTACAAGTAGGCTGACCAAGGAACATGTCAACTTGACCAAAAAACAAGTCACGATACTCTCTCTCTCTCTCTCTCTCTCGCGCGCGCGCACCTGGAAAGAGGGAAGAATAGACCACCGATGGGAAAAAAAAAAAAAGGAATGTTGGGACGGAGTACAACTCAAGGAAGGTAGCGAAAGTAGTTGCCGAAGTGCTGAGTCTGCAAAGTGAGCTGAGCAGGGAGCACGACCACGAAAAATCACGAGCATGAGCACCACAGTTGCTGCTGAGTCAAGGCAAAGAAGATGCAATGTTGGTGACAAACCCAACTAGAGCAACGATCCTCGAGGGACAATATTGTTGGAACAACGGTCTCCGAAAGAGAACTTTAAGTTGAAGAGGACGGCGACGCAACTGGTGGCGTAAAACGGTGAAGTGATGCCATAGGAAGCTAAAGCAAAGATTTGCAGCGAAGCACGGCTCAAAGAGCAAAGTACAAAAGGCAGGCATGGTTCAGTAAAGAGTAGAGTGTGGTTCGAAGAGTAAGGTGTGAAGTGCAAGGCGCAACTCAAATAGGAGCAATGTGCGGCGCAGCTCAATGAAAAGCGAAGCACGACTCGAAGAACGAAGTACAATCGCGGCTCGAGGAAGAGCAATGCGTGGAACAAAATTATGTGGCTCAAAGAAGAATGATGCGTGATGTGCATCAATGAAGAGCGAGGGGAGGAAGCGAAAATAAGCACGGCTCAGAGAGCAAAGTGTGAAGCACAAGTGCGGCAAAAGGAAGAGCAGGCGGTTGATGTGGTTGGAACCAGTAGGTGCAAAAGCAAGGCACGAAGCGAGCAAAGGTGCAAAGCACAAGACGCTACTCAAAGAAGAGCGAAGTGCGGCGCGAGCAAGACTAGCAGAAGTGCTGACGCACATCGTAAGGAAAAGATGTAGCTGCACAAAGCGAAAAGTGCAAGGCGGGGCTCAATAAAGAGCAAGGCACAAAGGGGGGTGACAGCGACTCGATGGATCGAGAGCGGATTGGTGGATTGGTAAGAGAGGTCAATGGAACGGCTCTGTAGATCAGCAAGCGTAACGGCAACAAAAGAGCGTCAGCGCGCAAATCGGGCAAAGTCCAAGGCACAGAGGGTGCGCGGTTGAGGGCGATAGCATGACATCCTTTGATTGCTTTCTAGTAGTTGATGTGCATGGACCCAAAGCAACAACCACAACTACAAGAGAAGAACTGCACGGGAACCACTCAGAACCAACGATAGCTAGATCTGGATTATTCCTTCGATCCAACGGTTCTGATCAAAACCATTTCCATCATAACTCTAGGGCTTCTAAAAATCAGCGGCTATGTGGTATTGCAAAGATCTCCGCGTGGTGGCTTTAAAGGATTGAGATCAGTAGAGGATGATCTTATGAGATCAAAGGATCCAAGGCCAGTGTGAGATCGCAGAGCAAATCTTGTGTGAGATCGCAAAGAGATCGGGGAGGCGGATCCAAGGAATGAAGCAGAAGGTGGAGGTGAACTCAGATCTCGGAGTAGAAGCCGAAGACGGAGGTGGGTGTAGCCTCTGTTTCGGAGATGCATAACGATGCTATGAAGATGGAAGACGAATAGTAAAATCCCAATGTGGGTCGTATCCGGTGATTAAAGTTGATATCAGATTGGGTTTACAAGCTAAACTAGTTTGATATCCAACTTAAAATCAACTGATGAGTGGGTCGTTGGATCAACCAGTGGCAGAGATTAGCTTCTCCTCCCTCCTCTCTAGGGTTTTATTTTCCTCAGTCCGACCTCAAGCACGTCGCCGGAGCCGAATCCCTGTGCTAATGAGGAAAATTTGATTCGGCTATGAGGAGTATCTAAACGAGGTAGAAAACCAAATCCAGGAGGAATAAGATCTACAAATTTGTAGCGTCGGGATGGATGCCGGTGGTGGTTGAAGCTGGCGGTCGGTGTTTCAGATAGTAGCGATGGGAGGCTAGCTAGGTAGCTTCGATCTTCCCGCCACCAACACATTTGATGATGGAGGATCAGATCTGACATTGGAAAATTAGATTTTTAAAGAAAGACAACAAATGGATGAAGCCGGTGGTGGTTGATGCCGGTGACAGAAGCGGATGGCGGTGGTTGGAGTCGGAGAACAGAGAGAGTTGTAGCTCTTATACCATGTAGCATGGGAAGAAGACCAAATGGCACACCATAGGAGAAATCCTCAAGCAAAATGCTCATTGTCCTGGCACAAAGGCCAACATTATAACCTACAAAGGGTGTGGTCAGCTACGGGTGAGAATCCCACACAAAGGTTAAAAAAATACATGAATTATAAAGACATGAGATGAAAGCTAGGGATAACTATAAATTTCTACTAATTTTCAGACTTTATACCATAATTTAATAGCTTTATATGGTAACAAAACTAAAAGATAGATAATTGATTATAAAAGCTTTGAAATACCTAAGTTTCAAAGAGTACGTGCAAGACCCCGTTATCCTAATATGTGCCTTGTCATCCATGTCTGACAGGCCAATAGTTGCAATACAAACAATCACAGTTTATATTCTTTTTCAAAAATTTCAACAGGAAAGAAAGCTTACCTTTCAGGATTCGAGCTCATTGTAATTCTCTGCAATGTTGATGCAGGGATCACTGTTCCAGAACCAAGACTATGGCCGCTGACAGAATCCAAGCTTTTGCCTACTTCTGGCGAGGACCCATATTCAATCTTTCCATTCAAGGGAGATAAGAAGCCATTGGCATGGGGTAACCCCTTCGAAGCAGTGCGTGATGATTTGGGTATATCCAACAGGGAAAGATTTCCACGCTCTTGTGAAGGTGGATCGTGACTGACTTTCTCCACAAGGTTCGTGGCTGTGGCTGTCTCTGTCCGGCCATTGTTACGAAATCTTGGCGACTGAATTGCAGGAACTGGATTTCTTCCTCTTCCACTCGATTGTCCTCCTTTGTAGACATGATAGTTCTGCAGAATGCCAGGAAGAAGGGAAAATAAAAATCGATGCAATGAAACAAACTTGTAAGAACAAATCACCAAGTGCAAGTTGTGCCAGAAGAACATGGAGTTTTCATATGCATAATTCAACTTACCAAAAGGAAACATGCCTTGAATTATACAAGGTAGGCAGCCAATCAATCAGATTAATTAAAACCCTAACTAAATTACATTCACTTATTGGGTGTGGGTCTAACCAGTAGATCCATTTACCAATTTGGATGCAATTCAGGTCGCACGAAATTGGAATAGGTGCAAAAGAAGCAACTAGACCTGTTCGGAGATGGCGAACCAGAGCCAAACGAACTAAAGAGCTGATCAAAACCAACCCATTTGCAGATCTAATCAACCAAAGCAAACCACCAAAAAGAATATAGAGTCAACAAGTTCTGAGCGAAATATACCGCATTGGGAAAGTATGTGCCTGTTCCACGCGGCTTCGGCATATCTTCCAAGCCATAAGCACCAGATGTTGGAGGCGGGTACATTGAGTAACAGCCTGAAGGAGGAAATGGTGGGCCCGTGATCGCTCCATTTGCATTCATACATGGATACATATTCCACCGACGATCAGCATCCCATGAGTATCTGTTACGATATTGAGAAGGAGATGATTGATGAACAGGAAGAAATGTGCCCGACAAATACTCCCGCAACCATTGAGCACATAGAAGACTTTTGAAATGCATCTCATAATCCCCAGAGAGATTCGCCAGGTGATTTGACTTCGGACTTCCATTGCTGTCAATTTCCGCATTTCCTGTCGATGACCACTCTGCATGTTGCGAAAATTCTGACTCGTAAATGTTCCATCTTGATGTCATGGGTCCATCTAATAAGTCAGCAGAGGCAGGGATCCCATGATTAGTATACGAGTGTGTACTACCTGTTGATGACTCGGTCTCGTAGGAGTCCGGCCTTACAAACAGGTTACTTCCTTCATTTGGGGCTAAGCAACTCGTGATCTCGCTCCCAGTCCCAGTTTCTGGACGGAAAAATAGGTGGGGAGCATGATAAACTTTTCCAGATGGTGAGGCACATGTTTCATTATTTGACGGTGGAGTTTTACGAGTTTCATTGGCAGTTCTTGAACCTGAGACTCCGGTAGTGGCACGATTTCCGGCATCACCAGCCAGACGTCTTCCCGAAGCATTCCCTTCTATGTGACAATTTGACTCCGATTGAGTACAATCGTGCAGCCGATTTGCATCCAGATTCTGACTGGAGGGATACCGATGCAACTGCATTCTGGTTTCATCCTCCTTATCAATCGTGATGTTATTGATCTCCTCACACAGTTCTCCTTGGGAATCGGTGGTTGGTGTTCTACAGTCTGGACAACTAGGAAGCCCATCTTGCACGTCCGGCCTTTCTCCACTTCCATGCCTTTCCAATGTGTTCATGAAGAACGTATTGATCTCATCTGCAATACTTTCAGCGGACAGTAAAAGTATTCGCCCAAGCTTTCGGGCACCATAGGTAAATGCACTGCGTATGCGGTAGAAATTTCCTACATACGTAGGGGGTAAGAAAATCAGAAAGAAGAAATGTAAGTTCAAACAATGTTAGTTGATAGAGGGATCAGCTTTCAATCCTAATTTGAACAAGCTGGAGAGAGAGAGAGAGAGAGAGAGAGAGAGAGAGAGAGAGAGAGAAGAGCAGAAACCTTTACTGACACTTCGCCCAAGATTATTGTTCTCCTTTAGTGGATCAACTATGTTTAGATGCTTCTGTGGAAAACTCCGAGAGCTGTTCTCTACCCCCCTTGGCAGATCCGAAAACATTTCCACACAGTTTCTGAGAAATTCCTTACTAAGCAATAAATCCCCCCCACCATTTTTTGGTTCCTCGGCTGCAAAAAAATAGCAACAAAAATGGCCATCAAATAAAACGTTAAGAAGGGGGCAGGGTCGTCTTAGCTTGAATAATTATTTGGGAATAATGGAGATCAAGCGAAAGTCATTTACCAACTAGTCCTGGCAGAGAAGATACAGAGATCGGACCATTTAGGCTGATGCAATAGTTATCCCAATCAAATTTGCTGTAATAGTCTAAAAACCTGTACAAAACCTATAAAAAAAGCCACTGGTACTGTAAGACCTTGTGAGGCAATAAATTTGTATAAGCGCTTATTTTTGATGGAGCACTGACCGCTAAAGGGCCATCCAAAGATGAGTGGAAGAGATGGAAAATATATAAGACCAATGTTTCCAATGCATAGGTAGAAATTAGACCATGATGAGCACCAAGAATGCGGCTCTCATAATAACACCAAGCTTTGATCAATATAATACTTCGTTTAAAGAGATTGTTCTTTCCAACAAGACAGTCAACCTAGAGAAGCAATCGAATGAAAAATGAGTAGTTACATCAAACAGACAATTAAACAATTAGGAAGATATTTAAGATTTTTTGTGGCTTGAGGAATAGAATGAGCATATTTCTAAGGACAAATCTTTGCTACCATACCTTCTCAAGAAAGCAAAGTGTACAGAGTCCACCAATCTGATTGAAGGAGATATCTACGACAATATTCTGAACTAGGCATTTAACAAGTCTAACCTGGCATCAGAAATTCATTTCGTCAAACTAAATTTACAGTAAAAAAAAACATCCCATGCGTATAACTCCAGTATTACGAAAAGAAGTCCAGATTAACGTTGCTCAATAAAGTTTCAACACAGGAAGGTACTGAACTTCAAAAAAAAAGAAGTTTTACCAGCTGACTTCATGAGAATCATGACATCAAATGGCACGATTATAAACAAGTCTAGTCCTAATTATAAAATCATTGACAACAAGTTTGCATAATTGCATGCATACTTCATGATCACCAAGAATCCTTACAAATCAAATATCCTAAATTTTGGATGTACAAAATTTAAGTTACATGATGGCGTCCAAGATTTTGAATAGATATATGCAGCCAATTATGAGAAGTTAGATGGTGGACAAGAGGTCAAACCTACCAACGTGGTCATCTTCAATAGCATAACCTAATCTAATGTTCAGCCAGACTATTGGTGCTAAAAACTATCTGGTGTTTACTAAATAAAAGGCAGGAGACGAAGCATCCTGCTTATAATGAAACTATGTTGATCGGATACAATCATACAATACCGTCGTGTCGACAGAAACAACCCGATGGCTCAGCTAGACTTATTCTGGAAAATCTCAGTGCATTACAATCTGTTACTGGTTTGCAATACTGAACAACCAATCAGTTTTAGCAGAAATGAAAATGAGGATCAATCATGAAATACTACAGAGGAAACTTGCGACGATACATGAAGGCACTTAGACTTATCCAAAAATTCCTATAGATAAATCACAATACCCTCCTGAAGAACTAAAATAGAAGGAAAAGAAGTAGGATGAAAACCTCTGCATGAATGTACTGCACATGCTTTACTTCAAACTCGGCATCCTTGTTCTGCTCTTCAGCGTATAGGGCTGACCGTACTTCACTGGCCAAAGCATCCTCAGAATTGGGAACACTAAGTGCAGTCAGATCGATATCTCCATCAGGAAGATATGTCTTCAATGGAACCGATCCGAATGGAAGCACCTATAGAAATATTGCGTGAGGAAATAGTGGAGGTGAATCTTGACAATAAACAATAAAAGGATCCAAATCACAGGAACTCAAAATAGGTTGAATCTTGGATTTATAATGAAGCATAACGGCAGAAAAAAATTTCACTGCATGTATTATTCCACAAATTCTGACAATTCGAAGATAGCCAACTTAGTAACTTGCTATCATATTCCCACTGCAAATCCGACGAACTTACATAAGTTTATATGGCTCACATAATGATTTACAAGTGAGAATGTCACTGAGGGGCCACAACCTGAGGTGCATCATTAGCAAAATTCGAAATCTCCATTTCGGTGGAAATTTCGACCTTCTGGATATGAAAATATTTCGTGGAAATATTTCGACAGTGTGGAAATATTGCAATTTTGTAGAGATGGTGGAAATATTGATTTTTTGATGGAATTTTTTAGTGAAACTCCGGATAGTCATAAACCAAGTATAGATACACATTTTGGAACACTCAAGTAATATGTGTACCCTATCTAGGGGTTTAGAGCTTCACATAACATGTATTCAATGTATTGAGTCTGTGAGTCTTGTGCAATCTTATTTAGGTTGGTTTTGATATATATTTTTCAAATGTTTTTTAATCTTTTTTTTGGATAAAAATATTTTTGAAATAAAGATTAGTTGATTGTTAAAATAATGTTTCAAACGATTTTGAAAGCGGACTTAAAACAAGAAAGTTATGCAAATTTGAAATTGTGCAAAAATTATGCTGAAATGTGAAACACTGTTTTTTTACTAAGTCTGAAAAAAAAGAGTTTTTATATAGAAAATGTTTTATACATTCAAAATTTCCTAAGACGGACCATGGTTTTCTAGATATATTCGTACTTCTACATCTTGTGGAATTTTTTGAGCTAAAAAGGAGTTGATTTAATCACTTTTCTCACCATGCAGATTTTATAAAAATCCATAAAAACTATTTTCTCCTAATAAAATTGAAAGATTACTTTTTGATTCCTTTGTTTTTTGATTTTTTTAATATTTTTATTGAAATCAAATGGGGGGTATTTGCTTATTTATATATAATAACTTAAAATAAATGGAGAAAATAAAAATTAAGTAAAACGATATTTACTTAAATGTTATTATATGTAAATAAGCTGCTGAGAACCAGGCCCCTCAGTCCCTTTTTATAACCAGTCAGTCACAGAATTTCGGATAAATTTCGTGAAATTTTTCAAAATTTTCGCGAAATTTTGACAAAATCTTGCGATATTTCGTGGAGATGGAAATATTTCGTGGAAATATCGCGATATTTCGCGAAATCGCTCGATATTTTGACATTTTCAGTTCTACTCGAGATTGCAGGTGGTATTTCGTATCGGGCTTTCATTTTTCCGATATATTTCGCGATATTTCGCGAAATATATTGATTTTTTGTTCCTTGATCATTAGCTTATAGCAAAAGAGCTACATGACGGTAACAATGCATGGTTCACAACTTAAAACAAGAGGGTATACACTTTCAGCTCAAAGTAGCCTTTCATTCATACTGAAAAGTAGATTTGTTATTTATAATGTCTTTATGTTTAATGGTGGAATGGGACATATGATTGCATGCTTCTATCTATTTTCTCCTTAAACCACCACTTCTGTGCATATCAGCATTTAAAGGAATCTAAAACTAATACGACAAGCATAAGATGAATCCAATTTATCTGAAGAGAGTAAGGCTGTGTTTGGGTAAGCTTTTTCGTCACCCGCCCGTGATGTCTCATCAGCCCTTTCACTGCACCAACCGTTGGAAGCCGAGGAGAGAAAAACGCGTTGAAATGTTACGTTCTCCAAATCGGGGTAACGTGGACTTCCAAGGGTGGGTCATTGCCCCAATCCAAGAGCAGTGCCCCATTCCACTCTGCCAAGTGCACAAGCACTCAAAGTCTCAAAAGGCAGGCTGCAAAGCTTAGCACGGCAAAAAATGGTTGGAGAAGATTAACCAGATATGGCCAAAAGATCTGTGATAGAATTTTTAGGACTTCAAATCGGACCTTGGGGCGTTACTAACTGCAAAATTTTCACGGACAATAATTAAAACAAGCATCAGATAATCTAAAAGGAAGATTATGGTATGATAGACCCTTATTCAGTGAGTTGCACTATATGTTTACCAAAATATTTTTAATTAGTTTTAGGATACATAGACTGGTAGTTAGTAAACAAAATGCTTGAGTTGCTTTTGTCCACAAAAGAGTTTTCTCTAATCATAGTGTTCCCTTTATCTCCTTTTTTAGTGCAATGTGTGACTTCAAGTATTGCACTTGTTTTCCCTACTAGTGTACACCAATTTGGCAATATCATGGATCACATATACTAATTTCTTTCTGCGCTGGTTAAAATGCATGTGCATACGCATGTGGATCCCTCAGGCCATCTACACTCACATAATTAGCTGAAAATATACATTATCGAGCTGTCCAAATAGCACAGTATTAAGTGTTTATAAGAGATGCAAAATGTGAACAAGGGAAATGAGCACTCGTGATTGATATGACAAGTTCATAAAACACATAACCTATATATATTTCTAATAGAACAAAAAAACAACAGCTGTCTTGATCGAAGTTTAAAATGAAACAGATATTGGAAAGCGTCAACATGATGATAGTCTTGAGATTATCCTTGTAGTTTAAGGGAACATGTTTGCTTCCCAATGCTCATTGCTCAACTACTTTATCTTTTATGAATGAAACTCCAGTTATGTTTCTAGTATCAACTATCAACTCCTCTCGGGCTATATTTGATCAATGGCTATTCAGAAGTGCAGCTTATGCCTTATAGTGTTGTCCCAGAATTTGACAAGGCAAACCTGGTCTTGCGACTGAGAATTTGTGTGCCTATAGAATAGGACCTGCGTCTCTGGCTTGTTCATATCCATGCCCTCTTTCACCCCGGGCTGGCCGCAAGCTTCATGGGCGTAAAAAGAAAGTATTGTTTAAACCTTACCTCGTTTCTTGATCCACCCCAAGCGGCACAAGGCTCTGACATTTGCTCCCAAACAACCTCCCATGCTACTTCATGGGGTGGTCGAACCTTTACAAGTGAGGATGAGCTCACAAGTTCCGCTACTAATGCATCTCACCAAACAACTGGTGGTGGTTCTAGATGAAACAGCTGACCCATCGTAAGCCCGAGTTTTTCATCTCTATGAGTATTGCCGCATTATACAAACAGTACTACCTTCGTCCTTATTTGTGCCCTTAGTCACTCTCTACCGACGAGAACCTATTATCCTCAGCTGTATTATCATCCCTTTTTGGGTATGAGCACCTCCAGCACCATTATCCTCAACAGTACTATCGACGAGAGCAAGATGATGATAAAAAAGATGCACAATTTGATTCTCCTCACCACAGTATGTTGTACTAAGTGTTAGCTTGATGTAGTGAGCCGACTTCCAAGTTCCTTAGGATTAGTTATTGTATATTCTATTTCTTTCCGTGTTCATATTAACTATGTATGTCTATTTTTGCAGTAGTTATGATTCCAATTTAAACTGATTGGATAAGAACGCATCAAATCTCTATGATTCTTATATTAATGTCATAATTCTATTTTTTATGGCTTATATTGATATTCTAAAAAATATCTTGGATTTTTCTTACTTTTCTAGATTTTTTGAATTTTTAAATAAAACAAAACCGCCTATCCTATCTTTTCGACCGAAACGGATCCTGAAAACCTTGAGATTGAAATTAACGGATAGCCACTCTCATGCATGTCCATGTGCGCACATGCAAACTTGTACAAGTTGTTTATGAAGAGCATACAACTTCGATATAATTTGTTCAAACTCACTTGCTAGAATGAAAAGTTAAGCTCAAACTTGATCTTAAAGTTCGATTAGTATATAAGCCCAATTCAAGCCCCCTTTCCATCACCACCACCATAGAGTCATAGACCCACAAGGAGCAGAGCCAGGATTTTTTTTTTTTTAATTTTTTTGGGGTGGGGGTAAAAAATCCATATATTTGTACATTACATTTGTAATTGTTCTGTATTGTCATGTTGTCAAGTGATTGCCATAAAAATCATAAAGAAATATATTAGTGATATATATATATATATATATATATATATATATATATATATATATATATATATATGGGAAATGAGTTCCTATGACATGTCATAGGGAGTACCCTATGACATATGGTGAGTTAGTAACCCTAGAATATTTAGATGTTCTGAATTTTTATGAGGATGATCACCCTATCTTAGATAGGACCCTCGCAAAAAATCGGCTCATTCTAAAACTTCTAGAGGCATCAAATATGATTTTCAATTTAACGGTTAAAATGGATGGCCAATAAAGCTTCTAGCATTTGATGCCCCAACAAGTTTTAGAATGCTTTGATTTTTTGTAGACATTCTATCTAAGGTAAGGTGATCACCCTCAAAAAAATTCAGCACATTCTAAACATTCTAGCATTACTAATTCACCATATGTCATAGGGTACTCCCTATGACATGTCATAGGAACCCAGCCCTATATATATATATATATATATATATATATATATATATATATATATAGGGGCATGCTATGCTGCGGCATGCGGTGCGTGCGGCATCGCACCGCAGCCGTGTGATGCACTGCTGCGTGCATCGCATGCACGCAGCGCGTGCATCACACGGCTGCGGTGCGATGCCGCACGCACCGCATGCCGCATTCAAGCATTTCTCTCTCTCTCTCTCTATATATATATATATATAGAATACGGGGTATGAGCTGACAACCAATTTGACCATTTGAGCTGTCAACTCCTAACCGTCCGATTCAAATCAACAGCCGTTCGTTTTATTTTAAAAAAAAAACAGCTCATACCCACCACTCTCTCTCACAGCTCATACCCACTCACTCTCTCTCTCTCTCATTCGCTGAAGGGCACAAGCCCGACCCCGACAACGCCCTCACCCTCATCCTCTCTCTTGCCCCCTTCGGCTCCGGCAGTGCCTCCGACCACCGGCGGCTCCCCATTTCCAGCCCGCATCTCTCTCTCGCCCCCTCCGGCTCCGGCCACAGGCAGATCCCGACCACCGGCCCCCTCTGGCTCCGGCCACCGGCAGTCCCCCTCCTCCGGCGCCGTCACAGCAGCCCCGATCTTCATCCCCTCCGGCGGCACAGCGAACCCCGGCGGCAGCCCCCTTCATCAGATCCTTCTCGCAGAACCTGTGCTCGTGCTCGATCACCTTCATCAGATCCTTCTCGCAGAACCTCGACGGGTGGAGCTCCCCGTTGGCGCCCACGGTGAGGACCCGCTTCGCCACCTGGCTCACTGTGTTCTTCACGGCGGCCTTCAGGTTCTCCGAGTGCCGCAGGTCAACGGCTTGGCAGAGCGCGACCAAGTAGGTGGAGGACATCAGCTTCAGGATCTCCACCGCCTCCGCCGTCTTCCTCGACAAGATCAGTCCCAAGAAGTTCACGTCTTGGTTGTGCTGCTCCGCGCTCTGGACGTGGGTGGTCACCGGATTCGCGAGAAACTGGAGCTCCGAGCAGTAGGCCGCCATCGCTATCTTCGCCCCTTTGAATCCATAATCCAGGCTCGGGTTCCGGCCGCCGGAGAGATTCGAGGGGAGGCCGTTGTTGTAGAAGTCGTTGACGAGCTCCGAGAACTGCGCGAACATGAGCTTCCCGATGGCGGCGATGGCCAGCCGGGTGTTGTCCATCGAGACCCCAATTGGGGTCCCTTGGAAGTTGCCGCCGTGGAGGGCTGGAGTTCGGGGATGAGGGAGGTCAGGGATGAGGCTGGAGATCGGGAGAGAGCTGCGATCTCAAGGGGGGTTTTATCATAAAAGAAGATCTGGAGCATTCACTCTATGGAAATCGGATGGTCAGCAGTGACAGCTCAAATAAAAAAAAAACTGACAGCTCATACCCCGTTTTCTCTCTCTCTCTATACATATATATATATATATTCTATCTTATTTTTTTACTAGAGTAGCTAGGCGGTCAGAGTACAGGAGACTAGAGCAAGGGCTCAAGGAGGTCCGAAGATCGAAATAGGGGAGGCTGCAACTGCTAATTATTAATTCCATAGTCCAGTGAACATGACATCAACGACCAGGATTCGCAATCACAAACAAGGCGCAACGGCCTTGAGGGAAAGTTCGCTCCACGGTATCCATATCGGGAGTCCAACAGGGAAACTCTCCAACATGGGAAAGAGGAAGTACCCTATGCAGTCAAAGTCGGTAGTTGGCCAAGGGCCGACTAGGGCTAGTCGGGACTAATTCGGATTTAGTCGACCAAACTTATTCTAACCCCTCCCCCCTCCCTAAACATATATGATATATGAACTAGCATAAATGCCAATAAGTATATGATATTAGTAGGTCGACTCGGTCAATAACAATGCATGCCTTTACACTTCACAGCATGGGTATAAATACATAAGTAACAAAACACGATTGTATTGGCTTCATGCTCATGTCAGAAGACTCAGAACTAAGAATTTATCACAATATTTGTTTGCTGAAGTTTAATCTGTGAACAACCTCAATTTTGATTATAGGGTTATATGGATATCAATAAATAAAAAATAATTATTTGTCTATGTTTTTATCTCAGATTCTCAAGTCGTCAACAGATGATTATAAGGAAGAGCCATAGTTGCGACTCAAGATTTTGAGGCAATACAAAAAAATTCAAACAAAATTGCTTGCAGAGACTACTTGCAAAAAAAAAAAAAGTACTTGCAGAATGCCGCCTGGCCGCCTGGGAACTATACTTGCAGAATGTTGTCTGGGGATTAGTCCCAATCGCTAATCGGGAACTAGTCGGGTTTAGTCGAGGACTAGTCGAGATTTCCTCTATCTATGAAAGAATCGAAATTAGTCGGTCAGCAAAATGCCGCCTAGGGACTAGTCGCCGACTAGCCCCGATTTTGATAGCATAGGAAGTACCACCAGGCACTGAGCCCGTTGGTTATATATTATATCTTTAAAGTATTTAATTTTAAGAAACCATTCAATATGTATAACCCTATTTGATGAAGATTTAGCTAAAATTTAGATAAAATCATAAATCAAATCCAACATAAGTCCAAAATCGGGGGAAATAGTAACTACTAACCTCGTCGAGGAAGGCTTGACTAGTGTGTGTGTGTGTAAGAGAGAGAGAGAGAGAGGATGTCGTTCGTTCGGCAATCAAACGAGGACATGGAAAAAGATAAGAATTGATGTTGGTGTTGATGAATCTATAAGGACGGGTCAAAGTTGAGGATCAATGTCAGGTGACTTGATCAACGAGGGAGAGGAAAATGACAAGGACCGATGCCCATGAATTTGAGGTCGGCTGTGCATCGTGAACCTCTTTCACAAGAAATGGGGGGGGGGGGGGGGGGGGCAGGCTCTCATGAAACGGGAATTTTTTGGTGTTGCACATCCGGGCAACTCCTCTCTAGTTAAGATTCCCTCCATTTTCCCACATTAGGATGATAGATGTGGCTGCTTCGTACGAACAACATCACTCACTGGACGATGCGATGCATTGATGCTATGTCTTGTGCATTGGTCCAATTGTGGGAAATGGTGTAGGCCCGAACTACAAAGGAGTCAAATCCCACCCATTTGGTACTTAAAATTTCCTCACGTTGGTACCAAAAATTTCCTCAACTACCCACTAGGACCACCACGTCATGAATCAGTTGCAATTACCAATAATGCATCGTGATAGGGGACATACCACACCGAACGGGTTCCTATATGGGTGGCATGTTGTAATGGGTTACTGATCACTCAGTTTGGGGGTGGCATCAGAAAGATGCATGACGTTACATGCCGAGTTGTTATAGGAGGAAAGGTAAAGAAATTTGGAAGTCTAAGGGAGGGGAAAGTGCCCCTAGGACCCATGTGGATTTGCCCTTGACACAAGTGTGCATGCAAGAGCGTGCATGATCATGCACACACATAATTTCAAGCTTCAGCAGTTAAAATAGTTAGTAAAGAAGCCAAGCACAAGTTTACTTGGGTACGATTAGTAAATAAGATGAGCACGAGCTCAAATCTCAAGCTCGAGCACAATTTGTTTTCACATGAACAAGCCTAAACAAGTTGACTGCAAGCCATTACGAAAGTTAATAAGCCAAGTTTCGAACAGACCTTTTTAAGCTCATTCCGAACACAACTCAGAAGCAAAGGAGAGAGTGATATCTCCTGCACATGCAGGCATTATGATCGTAGTTTAACAGAAATTGACGTGCTCAAGAATAATTGACTCCAACAAGTCAAGGAGGACTCAAGGGTCATCCGAAAGAACCCAGGAACTGCTACAGCACCCAGGAACATCAGACAAAGCAAAGATGGTGGGTGTTTAATGCTATGAATAAATAATACGATTAAAGCTAAGACTACCAATAGAAACCATGCGCATAGCAACAGAAGCAATAATAGTCAATATGTTGCGATGAAGTTTATTCCTATCAAGGTTGGCATATGTCCCAATGAGATTTCCAATGTCTACAAGAATTAAAATAGTGCTCCATACTTCAGGAGGATGGGAGCGAGCGTCAATTTTAACATAACTAAGCCCAATCATAGTTACCAAATCGGGTGTTTTTTGAAAAAAATGCGCATAAAACGCGTATTGATCCCAAGTCATGCAAACAGGAAAAAACTTGTTTTTTTTTTAAAAACGTCCGTACGCGTTTTATACCCGTTTAAAATGGAAAAAACGCATATAAAACAAGTCAGGTTTGGTCTGGATTTAAATTGGGTTCGGGTTTTATTTTGTTCGTGCTTAATGAACGCATATGCTAATGCTATATGTCTTGAACTTTTGATTACTTAATGTTAGAAAATGACATATACATACTTACTTGGTATAATTTTTAAGATTTTTTTTTGTTTTTTTCGATGTTTTCACGTTTTTTTTCCATTTTCATCGTATCTTTCTGATTTTTTTCCATGCCGTTTTTTTTTCGTTTTCCGACTTGGTAAACTATGAGCCCAATTGAATGCATGATAAAGCCTCAGACACAAAACTGCAAGTAAAAAGAAGTGGTTGGTAAGGGAATCTAAGTGAAATATTTCAAGAGCTAAGCAAATTGTTTGACTGAGGTTTACAATAAAAAGGCTCTATATGATGCAAAAAATGACAACCATCAGATTTCACGCACCTTCAACTTTTATTATTTGATTTTATCTGATCGACATACCACCATGCACCAACAGCATTCACTCTTCAAGCCCTCTGACACTAAAAATGAGGTCAAGGTCCACTTACATCGTCTGTAAGTAATGAACCTTCAATTCTCCTCGAGTAATCATTAGAAGAGAATTTGAGGAGACTCAAAATAAATAATTAGACGGTAATGCCAAACCTGATTTATGCTAGATATCATGATCCAAATAATCTATACACAGATCATATATGGATATCACTATATCGGTTCATTTTTGAAGTTAACTTTAGGGAAAATGAATTATACTTTCTAGTTTTTACAAGTTTGATCCTCCCAGGATTTTTCGAGTCTCCAGATCTCAGATCTTGATCATGAGCTTGATCTACAAATGAATTATTTCCATTTGCCTTTGGATGTATATAGTCTCCATGAGAATAGCGCTTCTTTAGGTCCTGGGCCATAGAAAGAACTTGAGCTTAAGTAGATATATATAACATCCCTTGAAAACATCATTTCATTATCCCTCATGCATTTCTAATGTTGACTGCATGAAACTTGACAGTTTTCTCACCAAAATCACTTCAACTATAGATCTAATAGCTGCAGACCTTGCTGATAGGTTACTATGAACTGAACAGTCCATATAAACCTCTCTTCCTGTGATCTCCATAATTCGCCAGCCAACTTGTTCATCGGTGTCTCCCTAAACACATAGATCTGAGTGTCAGCAAGTCTAGTACAAAGGTCCTTGACATCAAGTAACAGATGATACAATCAGTTAATTGATCCCATTTCACGGGACTATTAATTGTATTGTGGGAGTCCCCTCGCTTAAATAGATAGTCAAGGTAGATCTAACTCCTTCCCAAAGACCCCCTAGTTCTGCAGTAATGACAAAGCTTGGGCATAAGTGATGCAGATCAAAGTTTTGGGGGTTTTTTCTTTTTTTTGCTATTTTACGCTTTTTGGAAAAATTACCATTTCACGCCTTATGTATCTTCTATTTTACTGTCCTTAGCCATGCTCGGTTTTTCATTAGCTTTCCATTGACTGTCTTCAAGCTTTGCACGGATTCTAGGTTTGTTATTTGTATAAGCCCAGGTAAGAGAGATGTCCCACCAACAAGAGCCATAGATCCAACATCATTAAGCTAGGATGCTTTTGACCCAACCTATCTTGGGATCAAACCTTTTGGGCTTGTATTAGACTCAAGGTTCTAAAAAGCGCTAGGCGCTAGTCGGGCGGTGGGGGGCCGCCTAGCGCCTAGGCGGCCTAGGCGGGGCCTAGGCGGTGCCTAGGCGTTTTGCCTTTTTTTAATTATTATTTTGATATTATATTATATATATATATATATATGTTTAAAAATTAATATAAGTTCAAGATTATCCTAAACCATTATTTTAAAGAACAAGTATATAACCATAATTCAAGATTGAGTGATTAACAAGAACAAAAGAAAACATGGTCCGCCTGGCCCGCCTAGCTAGCCTCAGCCCGCCTGGCTCGCCTAGCTAGCCTCAGCCCGCCTGGCCCGCCTCAGCCCGCTTGGCCAGCCTAGCTCCGCCTAGACCGCCTAGGCCGCCTTGCCCCGCCTAGACTGCCTTGGCGGCCGCCTAGACCCGCCTAGACTGCCTAGGCAGCCGCCTTGCCCCGCATAGCTCCGCCTGGGAGCTTGGCCGCTTTTCTGGAGCGCCTAGGGCCTAGGCGAGGCGGTGGGGGGCCTCCTAGCGCCTAGGCGCTGCCTAGGCGGCCGCCTGGGCCGCTTTTTAGAACACTGATTAGACTTAACATAAGCCCCCTTAAAACCCTTATTGAATCCCACTGAAAATCCATATTGGATCTTCACTCAAAACATTATTGTATCCCAACGTGAGCCCAAAGGAGGGAGAGAAAACCCCCATAGCTCCCAACCCCATACCCATACCTCAATAATCTTGTGGGTCCCCAATCCCCATAGTATTCATCTCCCCATGCATACTTGCATCCTCTTCTATCTACAGAAAACTTCATCTTACACCTACCTAAATTTCTTCTCGAGCCATCTTCTACCCCCATCTATCATTCATCTTGCCACGAGCCTATATAAATACCAAAACTTTGCTCTGAAACGCTGGACAATCGGCCAAAAGTGATTGATCACAGCTTCATCCACTTTCGTCTAGGTATTTCTACATCCGGTATATTTGTTGTATCTGCGATCAGCTCCATCTTTGTCATCAAGGTTGTCAGGATTGGGATCCCACCAAGGACAAGGATCGGGGGGGGGGGTTGCAGGATCCAATCAAGAATCGTAAGATTCTACAAATGAAAAAAATTAGGTATAATAATTTAAAAATGTCAAAAAACCTTAAAGATTTATTACAAGCAAGCCAAAAACTCAAAAAACATGTGCTTATTAATTTGAAAGATGTAGTTCAAAAGATAGAGCCATTGTTTACAAGTGTTAACTTGCAATTTGTAAAACACATGTAACAAGATCAAGGTTTGAACCTTTGCATCTCTATTATCGGAATTATCCACTTATAATAAATTTCAAAACTAACTTTTATCCCAACACCAACCCTGTGCCTCCTTTGGTTCCTCTGCTAGTCGGAATAATGATAACAATTATTGTTAAGAACTAGCCATAAATTCTGTACTTTACAATGTCATCTGTAGATTTTGTATTTTCTATCTGATGATAAAGTATGCATGAGTATTAACACTTTTACCTTCACTATTATGCAAAATATTAATTAATACTATAGTAAACAGTCGCAATATAATAGGCTAGTAATCATAAATAATGACTTAGGAGTTCTAATACTATCTGTTTTAGACTTTCAATGTATGTGGGTTAAAAAGATTAATGGTTTTCTTCTAAAAATCATAGTAAGTAACTAAGTATTAATTATTCGAGCTCCAATAAATCAAACAAGATGACGTGGCTTAGACTACACGAGCATTGCTTCAAAGTGTTTTGGTTTATTCATATTCTTGAATTGAGATGCAAAAGCAAGGTCCAACCATGCTGTTGCTTACGCTAGCAAACGAAATATTCATGCCCATACGGTGATGACCAGAGTTGGATCCCATGAGGAATAAACAGAAGCAAGGATACGGAAGGTCACCAAGGGTGGAGAAGCAAAGTGTCAAAATGAATGCAGCATGAATAAGTTTTTCTTATTTTATTAAATTTGTCTAAAAAATTACTTAAACAACTTCAATCACTAAGAATTACAAAATTGCTTCAGCTATTTTTTATTTCTCAAGAATTGCTCAAGCTAAGCACATACACACACACACAGGTATACAAACACATTACCAAGGATAAATTAAGTTGTGTCTTTAACTTTATGGAATAAAAACTAATTTAATTTCAGTGACGTTGTTAGATTACAGTGCTCTTCAAGGAGTCTTCTCCAGAACAAACTTGATAACAAACAAATGATTGATATAAAGGTTCCTCAATCACCAATCAAAAAAAGAAAAATGATTCCTGGAGAATGAACTAAAGAACAAGCAATCAAAATTGTATTAGGTGCTAATGCATAATTAATCCACTTAGCGTATAGTAATAAAAATCTATAAATGCTCTTTTATATACTCTCTCATTTTATTATGAGGCAAACACATACTAATTACATGTCCTTTGAGGATGACATAGTCATCATTGCAGTTGAATACATGGAGGAGCTGGATAGGGCCAAAATTGGCATAACTTTCAAAGCACTCAATTTTGCAAAGAGTTTTATTATGCAGCCATTAGGGATTTGCCATTCTAAGGATTGAAGGCCCATCCACATTGATTTTTACCTTAAATTCTATCTAGGGTGTTTATGGACATTCAGAAGTGGAATGTTGCTATTTTTGGTACATTTTGGTCTACTTATTTGGCATGCTTCAAAAATACCGATCATTATGCAATTTCATCAACTTGCTTCTTAAGGTATGCATTTTTTATTTACGAGATTTTGCAAGATTTCAAGAAATTTTTTAGTAACTTTGTAGGGCTTGCTTACCAAAATATTGTAACAAAGTGGACCATATTTTGTAAATACAATTGTGTGGAGAGCTTCTACCCTTTTTATTCTCTTTTACCTGTTACTTCTGCTTCCTGTTCACCTTCACTTGCACGTGGGTTTTACAAATGTTTTAATTAGATGAAAATGGGCCATTAGACAATTTTTTATTGACAAAAGAAACTTCACTTTGCAACTGATCCATGTATAAGAAGTTCCACGTGGTGTGTTCATATGCATACATAGATAAAGAAAGAGAGAAAGAGAGAGGCATGGAGGCAAATTAATCTATGCTTATTCAATGTATCTAATATAAGCACTAGATAAGCAAATTTATTAATTAAACAATTAGAAATGTTGCAATGTCAAGAATCATTCCTCTTTCAGAAAACTCTGCATGCAAGGTTGAATATAATTGGAATTTCATAAACCAAATAAAAAAATCCCCTTAAATGTTTAGGAAAAAAATTGATACATCTATTGATGAAAAATCATACGTAAGGATAAAAATAGAAACATAAAAACTACATAAAGTCCCTACAAAATCACAAAAAAAAAGAATGTTATAATTGTTGTTTACCAAATATTAACATAAATATATATGAGACAACACATGGAAACATCCGCACAAACGGAACGTCGGGAATAACTTCTACAATAGCGACGGCAAAACTGATTGGTAATTATTGAAAGAACATCAAATAAGTAAAGCAATGTACACTAAATTATAAATAATACAAATCCACGCTTCAAAGTTGAAGAAAAAAGCTGCATGCAATGTTGAGTTTAATTGGATTATTAGAAACCAAATACAAATATGGCCCTTATAATATTCTAGAAAGAAGGTATGTATGAAGACCAAGAATCAACATAATGATAAACAAAACCATAATGATTACATGAAACCTGAAGAAAAAAAAGATTAAAAGGCCTAGGAACAGTCCATTAATCTCTACCGTTACTTGTAGGAATTTGCATCTTCAACCTTAATGTTGTATATAATAGGAACATCATAACTTTTACTTGTAAAGAAAGAAGCACAACAATTACATAAGGTAAGGTGAGGAGTCCTAAGGTGAACAAGAGTTTCATGAATCATAGCCATCTTGTTGCATCTTCATATTGTTTGCAAGTTGCGAGCAATGCTGAGGTGGATAATCATAGGTTGGAACCCAATATAGCGACATGATGAAAAGATAGCATTTTACAGATCTCGGTGGAAATCAAAGTAATGCATTGCTCAAACTAGACAATAATGACTTGCCAAAACTATCACTGATGTGTAATTATTAGGGATAAAATAATGTTGAAATTGGGCAGACAGTGGTGCAACCCTTAAGTAAAACAACAAAGCATCAACTATACCTCCCCCCCCACCCACCCACCCATCACCACCCATGCGCCAATTCATAATGACATGTCTACGGATCCCGACCCTATACATATATCACCAACAGAACAAATACCCATGGTGCAAAAGAGTTCAAGATACAGTATCAACTACTAGACAACACAAAAGAGGCAATAAACATATTAGAACTCAAAATGGGATAAATCAGCAGCTGCGCAAATTCTTGAAAGATGTAAATTAAGAGAGACTATGAAATCATGATAAAAGAATCACCTCGGTGCCAAGAAGCCCTCTGATCAGCTTCTGGACATACTCCACCACAGCCCTTCTCCTATACTCAGAGACCACTGTGGGCTGAATGCGCTCTATTATCTCTTGGGTGGCCTGCTCAGCCTGCCGCCAGCTTTTGGCTTTGATCGTCGAAGGGCAGGGGTCGGACGGCTGCGAAGGCAATGGTGGGGGGTTGTAGTCTCCCATCCTACCGTTCGGCTGGCGTGGCCAGGCTTGCAGGTCCCCGTGCTAAAGAATTCGACACCAGGGAGAGGAAATGAGAGATTCAACAGATACCCACGTCCCGAACAGGCGAAAGAACCATCCGGGGACCTGCAAATTGAGGGGTTTAGAACGAAATCTCATCTGGGTCGATCCGGACCATGCATGAAACGATGGGGAGACGATCAGCGCGGTGGGAATTGAATGAATTGCGATCTGGGTAGGAGATGGATCGATGGGAAGGGTGAAAGAAAACGGAAAAGATGGGGAAATGGGTGAATCGAGCCGACGCAAGGGTTTTTGAGGCCCTGGGCTTCGATTCCGATCCGTGGTTCTCTCCGGTTGGTTGCTCTTCCGCTCCTCGGCCAAAACCCCCCGGCAGAGAAAAACCCAAAGCTAGCTCTCTCTCTCTCTCTCTCTCTCTCTCTCTCTCTGGATTTGGGGAGGAGAGCAGTGAAAAGGGCGAAAAAGATTTGGCCTTTTTGATCTTATAACACCAGAGAATTGTACGTACGTTCGAGCAGTGCTATTCAACCCGAAGCCGTTGTCCCGAATGCTCAACCCGAGTGACGTGGCGTTCAATCACCACATCCATTTGCCTGCTGGTTGGGGCTGGATACGGTTCACCGATCGGGGCTGGTGCAACTGACGGTTATGATCCGGACACGTCATTCGGCTGACCATTCGGTACAGACTCTTCGGGACGAATAGTATTTTCCTACAACGTTCCATTTCCACGGAATTTTTTTGGTGACTCTCATATTGGTTTAGCTCAAGGACTTAAAATGTTATGGACGGAATTGACCTCCACAGCATTTCAAAAAAAATTTTGAATTATCACCGACCCAGTGAACCCCCCCCCCCCCCCCTTCTCTCCTCTCATCGTCGCCGTCGGACCTAACCGAACCCCCCACCTCCCACCCTCCCTCCCGCACCGGACCTAATCGAACGCCCCACCTTCCCCCCCCCCCCCCCCCGATCGGATCTAATCTACAGGCCATGGGATGAACCCTAGACCTACCGAACTCTTTGTCAAGGACCTAACCGTTGCCGTCGGAGCAGCTCACGCCCGCCACCCGCCGCAGTTACCGCTGCACCGGAGCCGCTCGAGCCCGCCGCTCACTGCAGCTGACGTTGCTCGAGAGAGAGGGGAGAAGAAAAAGGAAGGGGGGGGGGGGGGGGGGGTTAGTTTCGGGGTTATCTTGAAAAAGTAGGGACCTTAGACTAAACTGATCTCTTATATATCCTTAGGCTAAACCGATCTCTTTATCAGGGACCTTACACACATTAGTCCTTTTTTTTTATGACCTCCTATAACTGGCTTCTATTCAATCTTACCCCTGTGATTTGCCACGTCAGTTGAGCTTTTACCTAAATACATAGAGTCAAAAGATTTTCCTCTTCAATATATATATATATATATATATATATATATATATATATATATATATATATATATATATATATATATATATATATATATATATATATATATATATATGATTATTAGGTATACAAAAGAACACCAAATATACATTATACTATGTTATACATATAAGAAGAAAGTCCAATAATAATCTACTTAAAATATCTAAAAAGATAATTACCACATGTTCACATGTTTTTCCTTAATCGGCTGATAATATAATCAATGGGCTCTTGTCCAAGTGATACTTCCTCTCTCCCTTGTGGGAGAGGTCCCTTGTTCAACTCCTGGTATGGACATCGTGAACTTTCCCTCAAGACAGTTGTTGCCTTGTTTGTACGTGTGAAACCTGAACATTGATGTCATGTTTACGGGATTATGGAATTTAATAAAAAATAGTAGTTATGCCGCATTTCCATTGTTTCGATCTTTGAATCTCTTTGAGCCCATGCTCTAGTGTCTTGTCCTTTGGCCGCCTGGCCAAAGTTTACTTTAGATTGTGCGATGGTAAGGCTTTTAACTGTTTTGAGATAGTAACATCAGTATGTAGCTGAAAACATTAGATAAATAAAAGGCGTGGTTGATATTTTTTTCATTGGTCAGCTTGAACTCAGTAACATTAATGATTAGAAAGCTTAATTTAGACATAGTATACAATTAATGTTTGAAGTGCTTTTAGGGTGATTACCAACACATATTCCAAAAAAGGTGGATAATTATCATGGTTTTCACATCATTTTTACATACTTTGACATGTGTGACGAAACCGAAAACAAATTAATAGTTGTTTTAATCCCTAGCACCAAAATAATACCATGTAATCCAATAAATAAAGGTTTCGCGGACAAAGAATCAATTTGTTCATGGTTAATAGACATTTAGGGAATAAAAAAGTTAACATAATTTACTAGAGCATTACCTATTTTTAGCTCGTATTTGACTAGATTAATATTCTTAGCCTTTCTGAAAAATATATCATCCATAAGTACAATTAAATGACTAGTATTAATATATTGCTTTATAACCAATCGAAACAGAACAAGAAATTTTTCAAGTGATATAGAAGCATTATTGCACTGTATATGAGGAGGGGATGACACGATGGAGAAATGCGCAGTGTTATGCACACGTACTATGTAAGGAAATCATGCAAAAACGTGGAGTGGGAGGCACTGATTCATTCATGGTGTGGGTCCCATGTATTCATGGCATTAATGTTAGAATTGGTGAGGTCTACAGCTCGTAAAAACCTATAGTTTAGCTATATATGGTTGATAGTATACGATTGCATATTGGTACGTACCTTAGTACGTGTTCTGATTACACAAAGAGCCATGGCTATATGGTAATCCACTTGAGTGGGAGACTCAAGGGACTAATCCCATGTAACCTAAATACGTTCGCAGCTCTTATTAGGGTTGGTCACCCTATCAGGATAAACTGTTGGGATGACAGAACGTGGGGGGTATCTCCACCACGGTCATTACCAAGCACAGTGTCTGTGGCCGAATGGAACCAACACGGTGCACAGATCGGTGAGCAGACACTGGTGCACTAAACCGTGCTTCTGCTTAGGGAAAAACGGTCCTAAACCCTGAGGAACCATATCTGGTGGACTAACCAGTTGTATGGTGCTTTGGCACACCAACGTGTGAGGATCCGGATGCAGTGATCCAAAACCACGGTGTACTGGGTTACCCGGCTAGCGTTGCATCAGTGTGTCACTCCTGCAGGCCATCCACACCCCTAACGAGAGGTGCGTTCCTTGGTCTAACATACATCGTATTAAACCCTGGCCAGGTGGTCATCAGTTGGACAGGTGACGGATCCGATTGCTCGTCAGAGTAATCGGAGGTACTATGTATATGGTTAACCTGGAAGGAACCGAGTCATATGAGCACTCGAGGCTGACGGTATTCTCCACCACTCAAATTGCGTCATGGCACCAGATAGGGGGACAACGGGTTTACCATACTAAGCAGAGAGCAGGGGTATAAGGGAGAACATAGTAAGTCCGGGGGAATTGCAGTGCAGCCTGCGTCGTACTCTGGGTAGCCACGCAGGTTAACTTAGACTCAGAGGATCGATGGTACACTCGGGTAATGTGTCGATCGAGTCTAAGTTGGAAGCCATGAACCTTGGTCCCTGAAGGTTCCACCTTATCCATATTATGTACGGTCCTAGTACCATCTCCTCGAAAACACAGGACGCAGTAAGAGAAAACGAGTAGTTCAAATCTATGCTCCGTGAGTGCTTCGCACTAATGCACGGTAGATGCGTAGCTACGTGTGTGCACTAAGGGGAAACCCTAGGTTAGTGCAGAGACACATATAGTTATCCCTTGCCATAAGTTAACTTTGCTACATGGGGGCGATGCACCGGGACATGTTGCGAGTTGACTGGTTGACTTTACTAGGGGCACCCTCTAGTGACCTCAGTTAATAGTAAAGTAACTTGTCAAGATCACTTAAGGAAGAGTCGCTAAGTCTCACATACTAGAAATGATCAATTTGAGCCATAAGGGCGTTTTAGTTAAAACACGCACTGCCAAGCCTCACTAATGGCCGACCCTAGCTGTGGGAGACCTATGCAGGGCCGGCCCATATATTACTGGGGATGAGAATGCCCAGTAATAGGGCCAGCCATAGGGATAAGATAGGGGTTTTGAATTGGTCAAAACAAGCCCTAAAAGTGGGGAAAACGGATAAAAAGATGGAGAGATAGAGGGAGATTTTTGAAGGATGAACTTATCCCCTTGGAGCCTTATCCAAGGGGATAGGCCGGCCTTATTAAAGGGGCTATAGGGGGCTGGCCATACATGATGGAAAAACCGAACCCCCCTCCCTAGATCTCTCCCTAGCTCTCTTTTACTCTCCTCTCTCGTTTCTCTCCCTCGCTTACGCCATTGGATAGCGACTTGTCTTCCTTGCGTAGGGTTTTGTAGAAGGAGAAGGCTTGTCGGATGGAGGCACTCAAAGATCCATCGACAAAGTGCCATGCATCGTGCGAGAACGGGTGAACTAGAAGGTATCTCCCGCAAGCTTTTGCTGTCCAGAATCTATACAGAAAATCAACGTTGTTTCTATGATTTCGGGAGATACAGAAGTCCAAATGAGGTGAAACTTGTTGTAAACGTTGCGTCTTAAAGTTGGCCACCTTTAGTCCAAATTTCAGCCCAATCCGAGTTTGAATCAGAAAGTTATGACCATCGCACCAAAGCTATATCAAGAAGATTCGAGCCCGTCTCCATCGACAAAGAAGAAACTTGTCACGGTGAAAGAATCCGCACACAGGTATGATCTCTAACATTTAGATCTAGTATAAATAGAACATGCATGTATGCTAGATTGATCTTTCATGTTAGATCGACGTTAGAGGTTTGCGTAGTTGCCATGCTAGATTCGTACATGCACATGTAGATCGTTTCAATAAAAATTTTGATATATAACGTACACCGCTCACGGTCTTCGTACTTCACTTTGCTTCCACTGCGGGCCTCTATCATGGATTTATTTCTAATAATTAAGGCACATATAGGGCCCACACCATAACTGAATCAGCGCCTCCCACTCCACGTGTTTGCATGATTTTCTTACATATTGGGTGAGCTAGCATTGCATACATTATAATTAATTAACGTCGACCACTTGGTGTTTGAGCAAAAAAAAAATACATGGAGTGTGGGCCTAGCATCCCTTATGTGGGGCATTTTTACTTGAACTGGGCGGTTCGGGTGGCAAGCACAATCTAACAAACCAGAAAAATAAAGCAGACTGAATTTACATGGAAAAGCCCTTCTCAAAGTCAAAGGGAAAAAAACCACGGGGTGGGGTGAGAATTCACTAACACAGCAATCTGGTTACAATCACTCCCGCTAACCTAGTTACACCCTGAGAGGACCGGTTACCCAAGATACCGACCTCTGCAATCTCACTTAAAATACGGACCTCCGCTATTTTACTCTCTACCTCCGCAAATTCCAGGAAGAATCGGGCAGCACCTCCTCCAGACTCCGGTCCCTTCTGCTGAAGGGGGTAGGTCCCCTTTTTTAGCTCCGGGATGACAGTTGGCGTGCGCTCTACGCGAGATGGGTTGATGACGTGCTCCCGTAGAGTACTCAACCGTCGGTGTGGTGGGGACGTGGCGCCCGGCTGGCACCCGGTTACTTCAGTCGGGAATCATGGGAGCGTGGACTGTACTCCCATAACCGTCGTGCGCCCGAGATTCCCAAGTTCAACCGTCATGCATTTTGGGGGCGTGATTCTCGGGTATTTTGATCTCCCTCGAGCTGCATCTTCACGCACGGTCGATCATCAAAGAGGGGGGGCTCCTTCCTCACTTTCGTACATGGTCGATCGGTAGCCAAAAGGAGGGGTAGTCCCCCTCTCTTCATTTTAGTGCGCGGCCGGCCATTATGGGGGGGGGGGGGAACTTGGAATCCCCCCCTCTCCTTGCTTAGTGCATGGCCGACCAAATAAGAGAGGGAGGGGGAGGTTTGACTCCCCTCTCTCCCAATTATAGTGTGCGAATGACCAAGGGGGGGAGTTTGACTCCCCCTCTCCCAATTAGAGTGCGCGGCCGACCAGTGAGGGGGAGTTTGACTCCCCCCTCTCCCAATTATAGTGCGCGGCCGACCACGGGGGGAGTTTGACTCCCCCCTCTCCCAATAATAGTGCACGGCCGACCCCCTGGGGGAGCTTGGACCCCCCCTACTTTGTTTTAATGTGAGGGCCTACCCGCGATGAGATTGCAGCTTCCGGTAAGTTCGCTTGCTTCTTCGGGGCGCAAAGTGTGCTCTTCTTCTCCTCTTCGCGCGTGGCCGACCTGTGACGAGATTGTGGCTACCGGTAAGTTCGTGACAAAACCCCCCTTCCGGTTTTTTCTCCTCTTCGCACGTGGCCGACCCGCGATGAGATTGCGATTACCGGTAAGTTCGTGACAAAATCCCCCTTCCGGTCCAGTCATCTGGGTACACATAATACCCCCTCCTGATCAGTCGGTTTTTAGCCCCGCCTGATCAGGACTATTTCACCTCGGTTTGCATGCCAGTTTCGGTTTGTGTGCCATGATGGTCCTAATCCTAGTTTTAGCGTTGTTGGAGCTTCAAATGGTAGTTCGGGTTTTTTCCAGTTTTTGCCACATGACGTCACCACGCACCGCTACCCAGCTTTCCCCTTTTTCGGGATTCAAACCAACCCCCCAAAGCTCTAAGTTTTCCTATAAATAGGGTCCTGAGGGTTCATATCTCCTCCTCTGCTTTAAATTTTCTCTCCTTCTCTTTTGTTGGTGAAGGTTTGTTCGGGTCGGCAGTGCGTTGCATGAGTCGGTAGCTTAGCTGCAGCTCTCTTTTGGATATATGTCTTTGGGCTGCGTGTAAGAGGTTGCATGTCTTGTTGCTACTTATGGTCAGCCGCTTGCAGTCGACTACGTGTCTCGGTGTGTTGAGTCGCTGCTTCTTCATCGACGATGTCGTTCGGTTGGTTCTCTGTTCCCATGAAGTTCCCACTGCTGGAAGACATCTGGACGGTATACTGCATTCCTGCTGACATTTCTCTTTCCTTCGCGACTGGTCCTTTGGACCCTTCGGACGATCGCACGATCGTGACTTTGGGACAATTGCGGTGCGGCCTGAGACTTCCTTTAGCGAGTTTCTCCGGTCATCTGCTGGAGCACATAGGGGTGTTTCTTGGCCAGATTGTCGGCAACGGATGAAGGATACTTTGTTGTGTTGAAGCAATAGACGAGATGGCGGGGCAGCAACTTTGCATGGCTTATTTTCTTAAGAAATACTTCATCAAAGACTACAAAGTGACCGTCAGATCCGTGTACTCATATTTCAGCTTACAGGCTCGCGTCGACAGTCGATCTCCTATTGGAGGCTTGTGTGACTCCGTCAGGGGCTGGAAGGGGTATCCCCTCATGGTTGGGGGACCGTGGAGGAGTCGTCACAAGGTCCCCAGGACTATTTCCCATCTGGCTTACACTATCGAAGACTTCTACCCCTCTGGGCAACTCAAGTACCCTGAGGGTGTCGAGGAAGATTTGGATGCACTGATCAAGAAAGTCACCTAGGATGATGACGACTGGAGATAGCTATTCCCGAAACTCCCGATAGTTAGAGCTCACAACACTCCCAAGAAGGGAAAACAGACCGTAGCCACTAGTGGAAGAGGGGAGCAATTTGTTTCTTCTACGGAACTTCCCGATAAGTATGTCAGCTCCGTTAGACGCTACAACCCCAACACCTTAACGTCTAAACTTTGCGTGATCCTCAGGCGTCGCACGAGGTCTATTGCAGCTGCAGGTGAGGGTAGTCGAACAGCTGCCGCTCGTGACACAACAGTGTCAACTGGGCATTCAAGGAGGCATGTCATCCTGGGCGAGTCTACTAGCGACGTCAGTGAGGATGACGTCTCTGGCGCTCACGTCACAAGGCAGTATGCTTACAAGGTGTTGCGATCCCTTCCAGATGATTGGGTTGGGGATGTGCTTTCCCCTGGTCCAAAATTTGTTGAGGTAGACGAGTCGGAGATATCATACGGGTACACTCCCCCTCTTTCCTTCGGGAGGAGTGTACAAGTTGTGTCATCCGACTCTGCAGGGTCGCGAATCTGAACTTCGTCTCGCACCTGTGGTGCTCCAACCTTTGACATGTCGGGAGATCACTTGAACGTACGACCCCATGTTCCTTCGCCTTCCTCCTCTTCTTCAGTGGGTGCCACCAGGCCCCCTCCTGCGTCTCCTCACGGGGATACTGAGCCTGCACCTCACCATCGTGCTAACTAGACCTCTGCTCATCATGAGATGGAGGAGGAGGGTCTGGCTTTTCCTCCAGGACGGGAGAGGGATGATACAGTGGCAGGTAATATAGGCTGGCAAGACTCACTTGTTGACCTTTGCGAGGTGAGTCTTCTTGGAGTCGATGGTTTCCTTCTAGTAGTGACTTGCTCTACTAGCTCTTCGATACTCATCGTTTCTACTTTTGACAGATGGGGAGATGTATCATCATGGTGGCTGACCGGGCTGCCGAAGGGAGTACACAAAGGATTACTCAGCTTGAGCTCTCTCTGAGGACTACTCAGCGAGAGTTGGTTAAAACTTGGGACATGCTGGCAGAGGCCCGAAAGCTCCACTCCGAGGAGGTGGTTGAAATCAAGTCCTAACTTGAACTTGCGCAGGCGGATCTTGATGCAGACCGCTTTGAACTTGAGGCTGCTCTGGAGACCGTGTGGTCTGAGCTCGCTGCGGCGAATGCTTGGTTCAAAGATCAAGCCGCCATAATCAGGACGCAACAGAGCAAGTCAAATATAGCCCGAGCAATTTTATGAGGCTGAACTCGCTGTGGTAAAATCTTCCCTCGAGCTTGCTGCAGAACAGGCTGCTGCATCGGAAAAGGAGGCGCTCACTCGGTAGTATGAGGTTCTCAACAAGGCGGTGTAGGCGGCTCTCGATGATCAGGCGGTCGGATGGCAGAAGAAAGTCGATAAGTTACGCAGTCGACTGTCGAAGGAGAAAGGGAAAGCCCTCTCAGAGGATTGACCCCTTCTTATTTTGTATCTGGCAATGTAATAAAACAATCTTATGGCTTGTACTGGAATATTTGGTAATTATCTATCTTCATGCTTTAGTTGTGTTTTTCCTCTCATCAACCTTGTGCATTGATTACACTCCGACAACATGTCACTTACACTTGGCTTAGGTAGATTATTCGATCGTACCTAAACGGGGTCTATCGACCAATCTTCCTGTGTGTTCTCTGACCGGTCATACCCTATGAATAGACCTATCAACTTGTCGGCCAGGTGGTAGAACTAGCTAGGAGTGTTATGTACCACATGGTTTAAGTTGGTCAGTCAGTCGTACCCAAGCGGGGTTTGTCGACCGATCTTCCAAGGCGTTCACCGGTCGATCATGCCCTATGCAGGGACCTATTGATCGATCGGCCAAGTGGTAGAACTCGATTGGAGTGTTATGTACCACTTGGTTTAAGCTGGTTGATCGGTTGTACCCAAGTAGGGTCTATCAACCAATCCTCCAAGACATTCACCAGCCGGTCACGCCCTACGCAGGGACCTGTTGACCTGTCGGCCAAGTGGTAGAACTCGCTTGGAGTGCTATATATCACTTGGTTTAAGCTGATTGATTGGTCTTACCCAAGCGGGGTCTGTGGACCAATCTTCTGAGGCGTTCACCGGCTGGTCACGCCCTGCGCAGGGACCTGTTGATCGGTCGGCCAAGTGGTAGAACTCGCTTGGATTGCTATGTACCACTTGGTTTAAGTTGGTTGATTGGTCTTACCCAAGCGGGGTCTGTTGACCTATCTTTCGAGGTGTTCACCGGCTAGTCACGCCCTGCGCAAGGACTTGTTGATCGGTCGGCCAAGTGGTAGAACTCGCTCGGAGTATTATGTACCACTTGGTTTTTGTTGTGTTAGTCAACCACCATCATTACACATATACAAAAACACTGAGAAAACACATTTTTATTAAATAGAATTCGAGCTACAATGTGACTACATGCATCGCTTCTGCTCAGCTGCCTTAACAGAACTTGCACAAATTGGTTGCATTTCATGCCCTTGCCAGCACGTCGCCATCTTGGGTCTTCAAACGATAGGCACCATTCTTCCCCATGCTATCCACGATGTATGGCCCTTCCCAAGTAGCTCCTAACTTGCCACTTCCTGGCTCTTTGGTATTATCAAGGACCTTCCGCATGACCAGATCCCTTGCTTGAAGATTCTCCTTCTAACTTTGCGATCGTACGCCTTCTTAATGGATTGATGATAGTTAGCTAAGCGTGCTCTCGCTCTTTTCCTATTTTCCTCCAGTAGGTCTAGGCTATCAAGTAGGAGTTCGCCATTCACCTCTGGGTCGGCAGCTACAGTTGTCCGCAACGTCGGCACTAGTGCTTCCGTGGGCAAGACTGCTTCAGAGCCGTAGGTGAGGCTAAAAGGGGACTCGCCCGTCGATCGCTTCGGTGCCGTGCGGTAAGCCCATAGAACTCTTGGTAAGGCTTTCTCCCGTAGACCCTTTTTCTGCTCCAGCTTCTTCTTCAGCATGTCCAGAATAACTCGATTCGTCGACTTTGCTTGCCCGTTACTCTGTGGGTACCGGGGTATAGAGAAAAATAACTTGATGTTGTTATTGGCGCAAAACTTCTTAATTGACTTCGCATCGAACTATCGCCCGTTGTCTGCAACAAAGGTCTACGGCAATCCGAATCGACAGATGATGCTACTCCATAAAAACTTTCTGACTTGCACTTCTCCGATTTTCAGCAAAGGAATGGCCTCCACCCACTTGGTGAAGTAGTCGGTGGCGATGAGGAGAAACTTTCTTTGATTAGGCGATGTCGGGAACGGACCCAAAATATCCAACCCCCACTGCTGGAAGGGCCAAGGGCTGGATATTGGGTGCAACTCTTCAGCTGGTTGGTGTATGGAGGGAGCATGCTTTTGGTATTAAAGATATCTCCTCATGTATCCTTCCGCATCTGCTTTCATGCTGGGCCAGTAGTAGCCCTATAACTTTATCTTCCGCGCTAGGGATCTTCCTCCAGAGTGATTCCCACATCCTCCTTCATGCACTTCCCTCATGATCTCTACCGCTTGCCCTCCTGCGAGGCACTTGAGATAGAGTCCGTCGAACAAGCACTTGTATAGTTCATCTTCAATGAGAGTGTATCTTGGTGCATGCACCTTGATTCTCCTTGAATCATCAGTGTCTTTTGGTAGTATCCCATCAAGAAGGTACTTCTTCATATTGACTACCCACTCATTACCGGCTGCGGTAGCATGCACCGCTCTAGTGGCTTGTATCATCTCGATCAGGTGGCTATCCTCTGGGTGGTCCACTATTCTGGGGCTGACCTGTACCTTGATGATGACCCGCTTTTTTTTATCTTCGCCAAGGATTGACTCTAGGTTAGCGAGGGCGTCCGCTCACTTGTTCTCCAATCTGGAGAATTGGTGGAAGTCTATGCTCTCGAATTTGGCCATCAGTTCCCGTACTAGCTTCAAGTCGGCCAGCATTCTCGCATCGCGGGCTTCGTATCTGCTTGTAATCTGATTGATCACCAGTTAGGAGTCGCCATAGACCTGTAAGCTGGTCACCCCCAATGCTTCTGCCATCTCCAGCCCCGCCAGCATCGCCTCATATTCGGCCTCGTTGTTCATTGCCGGGAAGAGTAGTCGCACTGACTTTTCAAGTTTTGTGTGGTCAGGGGTTATCAGGACCACCCCCACACCACTCCCAGTTGCGTATGATGAGCCGTCTATGAACAGCCTCCAACCTTCTTCTTCGTCTTCCCCTTACCCTGCTGCCACACCAACTCCTATGGGTCGGCCGGTAGCTACCGACAGGTCTTCCAACATTCCTGGTACCGATGTAGTATCTACCGCTAGAAAGTCGCTGAGAAAGTCTGCGAGTGCTTGGCCTTTGATGGCTTTCTGAGGCAAGTATCGAGGGCTAAATTCTTGCAGTTCAGTTGCCCACTTACTCAGACGACTTGACCGCGTAGAGTTGTCTAGTACTTCCTTCAGGGGGTGCTCGGTGATGACATCAATAGGATGGGCGACGAAGTACGGGCGGAGCCTTCTTGATACATACACCAATACCAGTGCAACTTACCCGATCCGCGCATATCTAGTTTCACCTGATGTCATGATGCGGCTGACGTAGTAGATGGGTCTCTCTTGTTGTAGCTCGTATGTCCTGAGCGTGGATTTTCTGTATTAACATTAATAAAGATGACTTTGGTTAATGCTTTAATTAGAATACTACTTTGGTATATGTTAATACACATATAACAAAGGACCCTAGGGAACACAGTAGGCCACTGAGGCGCATAGTGGATCCATGCTTGGGAGACCCAGTGGACCAGTTGTGTGTAGACCTAGAACTAGTTTACAGCTTAGGTGATGTCGGTCGCTTCACCGAGAACAAGTTGTTGGCAGGTAGAGGATGTGGTGAAGTCTCCACCACTGGAACGTGGGATTCCTATTAACCTGACCAAGCACGATGATCGTGTTGAACAGGAACCAAGACGGTGCATAGTTTAGTGATTCAGACACTGGTGCATGAACCGTCTTACTACTATAGATAATCTGTCCTTAACCCTGAGGGACCATGTACACTGGGCCAACCAGTTGTGTAGTGCTTTGATGTGCCAACGTGTGCGGACCTTCCATAGTCCAATACTACGGTACGTTGGGTTACCCAGCTGGCGCTTGAGTGATATGTAATCCCTATAGGTTATCCGATGTCCAGTGTTGGATGGGTGCGTTTTGATGAGTCAATCTATCCACACAGTTAACCCAGGACTGGTGGTTATCAGTAAGACTGATGATGTTCCAGATTCTAGGCATAGCACCGAAAGGTGTATGGTGTTATAGATAACAAGTCATCAATTCCTAGCCAGATGATCGATCGGGATCTGATGGTGCTCCCCACCGCCTGAGTCATATCATGGCACCAGTAATAGGAGGGACTAAGGATTATCAGAGTATAGTAGAGAATAGGGTTATGAGGGAGTAACATAAGTTTAGGATCACTAGAGTTCAACTCACGTCGCACTATGGGTGGCTACGCGGGTTAATCGGATTAGGACTGATTAACGGAGCTTTCGGTGTATCACCAGAACAGTTAATCAAGGATCCGGTTGGAGCTAGAGATCCCGAACCCTGAAGGTTCCACGATGTCGTTGCGTATAGGAATCGTTCTCCGACCTGGTTGGATACGTTGGATGCGAAGTAGCACGATAGAGCGCAAGCCCGGAGCCTAAAAACTTAATTCATATGTGTTAGGGGTCATAGGGGTATTTTGGTAAATACTAAAATATGGCTCAGAACATATTGAATATGGATCTTAGAATGAGCGGAATAATTCCAGGAGCTCATAGGCACTGACGGAACTCGATTCCAAGTAGCGCACCTCACTTAATCTCTCTTTCAGTTTTTCACTTTTTGTGAAGGGCGTTTTCGTCCAGGCTTCACGATAGAAACTTGGAAACCCTGAAACCCCCCCCCCCCCCCCCCCCCTCATCCTAATATCTTTAGGGTCGGCCCTAGCTTGCATATGGCACTAGGAGGTATTGGTGCAAATTTTGGCAAGAAGCCCACAGAGACTACCGCGGGACCCACCAGCCCTGCCTGGTGGGCCCACAAAGACTACCGCGGGACCCACCAGCCCTGCCTGGTGGACCCACAGAGACTACCGCGGGACCTACCAGCCCTGCCTAGAGGATCCCCAGATGTAACGGCGGGACCCACCAGCCCTGCCTATGGAATTCCCAGATACGACAGCAGAAACCGCTATTTGCCCCAGTTTTTCTCCCAAGAAATCCTATAAATAGCAGAGCCTTCTAGTGAAAAGAGGATCCAGATCCAGAACCAAAATCTGAAATCTGATTTCAGAAACCAGAGCTCTAAAATTCCAGCTTTCGACCTCCCAACTCTCCTCGATCTTCTTCTTGTCTCTGAAGAGGTCAGAAATACTTCAGTGACACTCGGCCTGTCGAGGTCACAGTAAACTAAGAATTAGTGAATTCGGGTTGCTCCCTATAGCACGGAGACGTAGGCTTCGGCTGAACTCCGAGACAACATCTTGCGCCACTTCTCTATTTGTATATCGGAAGTGTGAACTCCAAGTCACCAAGGCATCGACCTTCAAAGGCATCATTCAATCAACAGATCAATCATTCAACTTCAATTGACTAGTGGAGTGAAGTCTTCGGATCGGCACGAAGATTTTTCCCTCATAGTTTGGCGCCGTCTGTGGGATCGAACGAGAAGCCAAGTTCGCTATGCAACTAACATCAGATCGGTTGAGTAGATAACCGGTCTAGATTGTCAGACTTCCCAGCCCCTTCGGTTGAGCAGACAACCGTTAGAATACCGGCAATCTTGTTGCATCCTTCGCTCTCTCTAAATGGTGAAGACGAAGCATCAGGATCATCCAGAGGGAAGTAATATACGTCAACCTCGACCAGAGACTCGTTCGATGAGTCAATGGATCAACTTCGGGTAGCCCCTCACTATCCCCGAAATGGGGGTTCGTTCAGGAAGCGGGAGATCAGTTGATCGACCGATCGCCCCACCCCCTCGACAGTCAATAGGGCAGACTGCCCCTGCTCCTGCTGAAGACCCGCCATCTACCTACCAAATTTCGGTGGTCGACTTTCAGCTGCTACAATTGGCCAAGCAAAATGCCACCCTCACAACTGAAAGGGACGCCCTCAAGAAGGCAGCCTTCGAGGTCGGAATTGCTCTCCCTATCCCTTCATTCAGTGAAAAAGTTGATCCGCCACGGTAATCGATTCACTCCAAACCATGAAGGTCAATGGGCATCACTGCTTCACGTGAAGATTCCGTGGTGATGAGTCCATGAAAGCAGAGTGTTTGGGATCGTATCGATGATGAGTCCTCTCAATCCTCTTCGGGTCGCAACTGTGTCAGACGGACACCATCGAAGCCCAACTTGCAAGAGAGGCACCAGATGAAAGGGGCACCCTCAAAGGGCAGAGCTTCTCCATCTCTCCCACTCTAACATGAAGCTAGAATGGATCTCCATCACCGGCTCCATTCGGCCACTACTCAAAGGCCCGGACAAGACCTCGTGATCTTGCCTCTCGATCTGCATCCAGGTCGAGGGCATGGTCATAGAGAGGGATATTCTTCTGCTGGACCTCTTCACCGGAGTTTGTTTCAATCAACATTTTCAAAGAGGTGGAGAACTCCAACTCTCCCCAAATTCAATTGCCTCAAGGGAGATCCGACTCTCCACATACATGCCTTCAAGCAAGCTTTGACGCCGCACGAAGAAGAGAACAACGTGCTCTGCCGCACCTTCGCCGGGAGCCTAGATGAGCCATCCCTCGATTGGTACCATAACCTTTGGGCTGGATCCATTACCCAGTTCGGAGTCTTGGCTAACCATTTCGTGCAACATTATCAGCTCAACTTGAAGCCGGAGAAGAAGCTAGACTCCCTCTACAGGCTGAGGATGGGTGCTGATGAGAGCCTTCACAGCTTCACGTGAAGATTCCGTAACGAGCATGCCGCTCTCTCAGGATGATATCTGGATGACGAGGCTATCATGTTAGCCTTCCAGAATGCCCTCCGCTTCGATCTACATATCTATAATGATTTCTTTCGCAATCCTCCCCCTTCCCTGGGTTCGATGTTTGATCGAATCCAGAGGAAAATCGAAGTTGAAGATGATCAAGTCGCCCGAAATGGACGAGAAACAAAGCGACGACCCGCCGAAAGAGAAGCCCCGAAGTACGCTGCCAAAGCTCACAATGCAGATCCCCCTACATCCAAGCGGTCAAGGAACGATGGGTGTAGATCCCCTCCGAAGAAGACTATATTCACGGATTGGACTCTACTGATCGAGCATATCCTTGATCGAATTCAACATGAAGAATTTCTCCGAAGGCCTAATCCTCTGCAGCCTGATACCAAAGTCACAGCTGATAAAACAGTCTACTGCGATTTCCACCACAGCCATGGCCATCCTACCGACCAATGCTATCGACTGAGATACCATCTTGAGGATTTGATACATGAAGGCCATCTCCAAGAGTTCGTCAAATGCGGACAAGATCAACGTCGACCTTCCGCAAAGGGGAAAGAAGCTTACTGGATCCATCAAATCTCTATTGATCAATCACCTATCACTGTGCATGCCAACGTCTTTGGCATTCACGGATCGTTGCACAATCAGACATTGACGGGGAAAGAAGTTGACCGGGAAGTGCGACGCATCTTCAACATTCGCTCTGCAGCGAATAAGGAAGATACCTGGATCGAAAAACCTGTCAAGGGATTAACTTGGCCCTCCATCATCTTCAATGACTCTGACCTTCAAGGAGTCCATACTCCATATCGGGACCCCCTGGTCCTGAAGCTTATCATCGACGGGAGCACAGTCAATCGCATCCTCATCGACACAAAAACTCTATCGATATCATGTTCTCAGACTGCTTCAAACGCCTGGAACATAAATACTCTAGTCTTGAGGTCATCCCAACGGTGATCACGGGCTTCAACGGGGAGCAGAGCATAACAATGGGGGAATCGAGATTCACCCTCAACCTCAGCCGAGAGACTCGAGTCTCGGTAAGGTTCGCCATCATCGAAGGGACATCCAACTACAACATCATCTTTGGTCGACCATTCCTCCATCAGATCAATGACATCTCCTCCTCCTACCATCAACTCCTCAAATTTGCAACGGGAGAGGGTATTGTCTGCATTCGAGGAGATCAACAAGCTGGGCGATCCTGCGAAGCGGCTGCTGCCAAAACAGATCATAGGGTAAATCTCGCTCCCCCAAAGAGACCAAGAGATGAAGCTGGTCTTTCTTTAAGATAGCAACCAAAGAAGATCCCACTGTCCGAACCCCCACCGATCGAGTAGGAGGCCACCTTCAATCAAAGAAATCACTCCAATCAATATCGGCAGCGAAGATCTCCCTCGAGAAACCTTCATCGGTACTGGTCTCAGCGACGCAGAAGTGCAAGACATTGTATCCTTCCTTCAATCCAACATTGACATCTTCGCCTGGTGTTTCAAAGATATGCCTGGGATCAACCCAGATGACGCGTGTCACAAACTCGCAATCAAAGAAGGAGCAAAGCCCGTCAAGCAAAAACCGCACACGATCCGGCCAGAACGACAAGTTGCAGTTCAAGAGAAGATCAGTAAGCTACTCGCAGCAGGCTTTATTCATGAAGTAGAGTACCCTACTTGGATCTCCAATATAGTCGTTGTCGCAAAGAAGAATGGGAAAGTCAAAGTATGCATCGACTTCACCAACCTCAACAAGGCTTGTCCCAAAGACCCATTCCCCATGCCAATGATAGATAGACTCGTCGATGCCACTGCTGGCCATGAGCTCCTATCTTTCATGGACAGATACTCGGGGTATAATCAGATTCCACTACATCCGGATGATCGGGAGAAGACGTACTTTGTGACTGACCGAGGTCTTTACTGCTACAACGTAATGCCCTTTGGCCTCAAGAATACTGGATCAACCTATCAAAGGCTAGTCACAAAGATGTTCGAAGATCAAATCGGACGCAACGTCGAAGTTTATGCTGACGATCTCCTCACCAAAAGCTCCAATCGTGAAAGCCACCTCTCTGATCTGGCGGAAATATTTTAAATCCTCTGAAAATACCGCATGAAGCTCAATCCAGCTAAATGTGCTTTCGGTGTTCAATCGAGCAAGTTCCTAGGTCACCTTGTGATCAGGAGAGGTATCGAAGCTAACCCCAACCAAATTCGAGCTATCTTCTATATGCCATCGCCTACCAATCGGAAGGAAGTGCAACGCCTCACTGAAAGATTAGCTACCCTCAATCGATTCATCTCGAAATCTTCCGACAAGTGCAAACCTCTCTTCGACAAGTTGCGAAAGGCGGACACCTCTGGATGGAGTCCAACTTGTGAACAAGCTTTTCAAGACGTCAAAAGTTATCTCGTACGAGCTCCCATTTTAACAGGTCCGCTCCCAAAAGAAGATTTCTGGCTCTATCTTGCCATCTCCGATCAAGCAATCAGTATGGTCCTGGTTAGCAAACAAGAAGGCATCGAACATCCGGTCTACTATATCAGTCATACACTTCTTCCGGCAGAGACTCGCTACTCAAAGATAGAGAAGGTCATCCTAGCCTTGCTCACCACATCACGGTGTCTTCAACCCTATTTTATATCCCACCCGATCACAGTAATCTCAGAACACCCACTCAAAGACATCCTCGACAAGTCAGGTCGAGCAGGTCGAATGACCAAATGGGTGATCGAAATGAGTGCTCTCGGGATTCAATTTGAACCTCGCACTTCGCTCAAAGGGCAGGCAGTCGCTGACTTCCTAGCCGACTTCCCCGTGGAAGACCCCATAGCTTGGGAAGAAGACATCGATATGCGCCTCGAAGACGGAGATGATCCTCCATTTAATCTGATTCCAAAGACTAATCCAAGCCTTGAGGCTCCTACTACCTCGCCAGCTCGATGGAAACTCTATACTGATGGAGCTTCAAGCACGATATGTTCGGGAATTGGGATAGTCTTAGTATCCCCCAAACTTGATCATCTTCAAAAGGCCATTCTCCTTGGATTTAACGCTACCAATAATGAAGCCGAGTATGAAGCACTCATCTCCGAGCTTGAAATGACTGAATCCCTGGGGATAGATCGACTCATCGTCTACAGCGACTCCCAGCTAATAATAAGGCAGATCAACGGGGAATACACGATATGAGAAGAGAGGATATAGCATTACTTAGTTCTGGTGCGACATCACCAGCAACGTTTTGCTAGCACTGAATTCATTCAAGTCCCGAGAGCGAAAAATCGAGAGGCAGATGCCCTGGCTAATGCTGCCTCGGTTCTTGGAGATTCACTCGGAGAAAGGCGGATACAAATCGACTATCAAGAATCCCCCAAAATTACCCTCGAACAGCAGATCGTCGCCACTACAGAAAGATCTGAGGGTGGAGAACAGTCGGCCTCCGATCATGCCACAGCACATGAACCCAAAGATTGGAGATGAACAATCTTCGACTTCTTTAAACAAGGCAGAATGCCAGAAGATCCAATTCAAGCCAGAAAACTTCAAAGGAAGCTTCTATGCTATAGCATCCAAGGAGAAGATCTATATTTCAAATTGCACAATGGGATGTTACTCAAATGTGTTGGTCCTTTACAAGCAAAGGCAATCTTAATCGATATCCATTCCGGAACCTGCAGAAATCATTCGGGAGGAAGATCTCTTGAAGCCAAGACAAAGCTTCAAGGTTAGTACTGGCCGACAATGGCAAGAGATACTCACCAAGTGGTTCAAAGATGCGAGCCTTGCCAGCGACACGCTCGAGCTATCCATCTCCCAGCAGACGAGCTCCATCAACTAACAAGCCCATGGCCCTTCCATAAATGGGGGCTGGACTTCTTGGATCCTTTCCACCAACACCAAGCAAGAAGAAGTATCTGCTGTTGGCCACATATTACTTCACCAAGTGGGTTGAAGCGGTGCCACTCTTCCGAGAGACTCACGATGAAGTCATCAAGTTCATCAGACATAATATCTTTTCAAGGTTTGGCATGCCATAAGTCTTAATTGCTGACAATAGAGCTCAATTCGACTCCGACAAGTTTCGGGGGTTCTGCCTAAACAATGAAATTAAGCTTTTCTACTCAACACCAAGGTACCCTTAGTGCAATGGTCAAGCCGAGGCCTCTAACAGAGCTATCCTTGGTCTACTCAAAAAGAAGCTCGATGACAAGAAAGGATTATGGGAGCAAGTCCTACCTGAAGTCTTATGGGGCTATCAAACTACTCCGAGAAGATCAACTGGGTTATTACCCTTTCGTCTGACCTATGGGTCAGAAGCAGTTCTCCCAACAGAAACTATATCAAACACTTTGAAGACCAGAACAATTGAAGAGGGGGTTAACGAAGAGCTTCGAATCAATGACCTTGATCTCTCTGAAGAGTTACGAGATTGAGCAACCATTCGTGTTGCCAAGTATCAACAGAGGATCAAACGAGACTACGATCAGAAGGTCAGCAAGAGACAGTTCCCAATTGGCAGCCTGGTCCTCAGAGCAGTCTTCTACAATACAAAAGAACACAGCAGCGGAAAACTAGCTCCCAACTGGGAAGGACCCTACATCATCGAATCAATAGGAGGCAAAGGATCTTATCGTCTGATTTCGCTAGAAGGAGATAGGCTACCACGAGCTTGGAATGCTAGACATCTCAAAATGTTCTATACTTGATGTAAACTCCATACTGAATAAAGATTGCTTTCAAATATCCATCTCGTCTACTCAAGTTCTCAAGCAGTCTCGAGTTATCTAACTTTAAATTTCTAGGTCGTTTAACAAGTTTGGGAGCTTGAGTTGCGGCTCAACCCCTTACAGGCAGATGTTAAACAATTTCGGGTTGTGAAACCAAAACAACCTTCAAGTTACCAGGTCAATTTAACAAGTTTGGAAGCCCGTGTTGCGACATGACCCCTTACAAGCAGATGTTAAATAACCTTCAATTGACAAATCATTTAACAAGTTTAGGTACTCGAGTTGCGACTCGACCCCTTACAGGCAGATGTTAAACACTTTCAAGTTATGATACAACTCAATCTTCAATTACTAAGTTACTTAACATGTTTGGATGATCGAGTTGCGACTCAACCCCTTACAGGCAAATGTTAAGTATGTTCGAACATTCCATTCAAAGCACAAACATTCAAAGAATTCAACACAAGAGACATTCGATTTTGATACCAAAAAACAAGTCTTTATTTCTCAAAATTTTCAAGTACAAGCGAGCAATTACATATGCAAGTTATAGATACAAAAACAAAGAGAGAAGATAGAAAACATCAGGGATTTGCTACACTTGGAGTGCGCGACTTGTCTCCCTCAGACCCACCACGAGCCTTGCTCGTTGCAGACGCTTTGGAAGATAGATAGCTGCTAGTGTGAGCCTTGAGGGCTTCTACTGCCTTCTCCGCAGTCGATCTGAAACTCTCGCCTTCAAGAAGTGCCTGCTCGAGCTTCTCCTCTTTATTCGTGAGAGCCGCCTCCTTTGCAGCAAGCTTCGCTTTCAGCTCATTGATCTCCGTAAGTCGATTGAAAGCCGTAGTTTCCATCTTGAAGAACCTGTTCTTCAAGTCGAAAAACTCCTTGTCCAAGTCAACATAGGAGGCGTGCAGATTCTTCTTCTCCAACTGTTTCTGACGAACAACCTTCTTACTGGCAAACAAAGCTGCCTTCAGCTTCTCCTTCTCCTCGTTTGCAGCCTCCAGTTGAGCGCTCAAGTGAGAGACTTCTACCGAAGTCCCCCGTTCACCGGCCCTCCTGAAAAGCCTGCTAGCGAGCTTCAAGACTGCTGAGTTCTGCCAACAACCAAGAGAAAGTTAGAAACATGTCGGAAGATTACCACTGGAAAAACGAGTCATGTTGATGCACCTACCACAACTTCGAGCCTGTCGAAGGCTTCTTCCAGAGATGCATCAGGAAGGTTACACAACCTCCTTAGCGCCACCGTTGGGTGGTTGATATCAACCTCACCCAAGTCTCGCATCATCGGGAGGAAACCACCAGGAGTATCTACAGACAGAGC
Organism: Chamaelirium japonicum; assembly: GCA_947650365.1. Classification (NCBI taxonomy): domain Eukaryota; kingdom Viridiplantae; phylum Streptophyta; class Magnoliopsida; order Liliales; family Melanthiaceae; genus Chamaelirium; species Chamaelirium japonicum. The sequence continues at coordinate 16,248,768 of OX393560.1, read as the reverse complement.
AAAAGTCAAGATACCTTAGACATCAGAAGCAACGATCAAAAAGAAGAGAGCAAAAAGAGTATACCTGTAGTGCCCCCCCGGGTTGTTTCACCCTGTCCCTTGCCCCGATCGGAACTTCTAGCCCTGGGGGTTGACTTCTCCCTCGCAGGGGATGGGACAGGGGCTGGTCGGGGAGTCCCAATCTCCTCACGACTTCCTCCATCCCTTCGTAAAGGGGAAAGAACATCGCGAGGGGGTGAGACATCCCCTTTCTCGCGCTTATTGCCAACTCTCTCAAGAGTGGCCACGAGCGCGACAGTTTCTTCAGCTATCTGCTCCGTAGTTAGTCGAGGCGCTTGCCCCGACTGCTCGACCTCGACCTCGCCACTCGTAGAAGCCCCCTCTAGACGGGGACCCCCCGTGGGAATCTGATCGAGGGGTATGGGGTTGCTACCAACCCCATCGCTCCCTGAGTACTTGATCTTGATGCGCTTGGGCCGCACCATAGTCTCGAAGTGGTAGGCGGCCGACACCTTCTTGCCGTCGCCCACCGTATCCATCACATCCTCCATACGACGGGCCTTAGCCTGGAGGCCTTTGCAGCCTCAGGAGGAGGGGGAGGAACTTCATCTCCACCTTTTTCTTCCTCCTCTCCTCCGCTGCTTGTTTCCTCCCCATCATCATCACCCCCCTCCTCCTCCTCTTCTTCTTCTTCTCCGTCTCCTCCTTCCTCTTCTTCTTCTTCACCTCCCTCTTCCTCTTCTTTTTCTTCTTTCTTCTCGACCTCCTCCTCCACTTCCTTCATAACCCTTCTCTTCTTGACCTGGCCCCGCCTGGTCACAACTAGCCTTTTCTCGGTAGGACCCGAGCGCCGCCTTGCCCCATACACCTTCTTCTCGGCCCTGATATAGCGGACCAACTTGCCTGTCTCTAGATCTTCTTCGTAATCAGAATACAAGGTGTCGTTGTCTTCATATCGGACCATCAGTCGGTGCATCAGGTTAGCATTGCCGTGCCTAATCGGGCAGTTCGAAAACTGCTTCCATGATCTGGTGCCATAAATCAGCTCCAAGAAGAGGTTGTCGATCGCCCCGACACGATCTGACATCCAGCCCAACTCCCCTCCAGGGGCGTACTTCTCCACTTCCTTGTGCACCTAATAATGGGGAGTTTCAGGGACAGAGAATGGAGTTTATGCTCCTCAGACGGCAATTGGCCAGTCCGTGTAGAGCTTGTCGGATGACACAGTGTCAGTGATCAGGCGGAGGGTGGAGATGCCGTGCAGGTTGAAGAACGGGCTATCCTTCCTTGACACCCACTTATAGTGGTAGAAGAAATAGCCCAATTCTATCCGGGCCGGTTCATCCTCAGGGATGCTGGAGTAGCAGACTCTCAGCTCCTTCTGATGATCAGACTCCACCCTGCAGAATGCATAGAGGATCCTCCACGCGTTCCCTGTCAGCTGCCCGGGGCAAAGGCCCGAAGTATTCAACACTTGAGCAGCAAACATCGGCAGAGGCAGACGAAGGCCATAGTTCAGTTGACCGATCAGGACGATCGTCCCCATAACCTGCTCCTTGCTGGCGACATCGATGAAAACAACCCGCTTATCAATCCTGAAAGCGGACTGAACTCCGGCGAGGGCAGGACGGTAAGCACCTTTGGTGAAGCAGTTGAGGAGCTTCTCCCACGTGGCCCTCTTCGCCTCCATATTCGAACACCGACTCTTCTCCAGTGGCCTCAGCGGCCTCAGCACAAACTCCGCCTTGGGAATATGCTCTGGCCGAGTCGGAGCAGTGGCAAACCCCACTCCTAGATGCCTCTTTCCAAGCAAGCCTAGGGCACCTTTACCTTGCCTCTGCCAATAGGCTTAGGCAAAGTCTCGACCCTTTCCTTCCCCTTCTGAGAAGCCCTCATCTTGGAAGGGACAACATTCCTCACGCTATCTGAGGAGGGAGCGACATTCTTCGCACTGCCAGATGATGCTATTTCAACCGATCGGGAGAATGCGGAAAGCAGGAAACTCGGGAGCAAAAAGTTCTGGACTTTGAAATTTTTTTGAAAGCGTGAGGCAAAAATGAAATCCAGAAAGAGCTTATAAACCCCAGAGAAACTGGCACGAAAACCAAAAGTACACATGGCATCACCAGGTCAAAAGCCGTGTTTTTTAATAGGACACGTGGCATCAATCCGGAGGAAGCGCTCTTCCAGGCGAACCGTCGAAACCAGACGAAGCGTCAGACCAGCTGAATCGCCGGTCCAGATAAACCGTCGGTTCGAGTGAACCGCCGGTCCAGATAAACCGTCGGTTCGAGCAAACCGCCAGTCCAGAAGAATCATCGGTCCATATGAACCACCGGCTCGAGCAAAGCAACGAACCTGGAGAAACTACAACTCCAGAGCACCTCAACTTCCGCCGGTTAAAATTGGTCGATCGATCAAACATGGCCGATCGGACAAAATTGACCAAACGCCGATTCGAAGACTTTACCCATTCGACAGGCAGGTGATCGGGTAATTTTCAAAGGATCGGGCAGAAAACAGGCTCTTTTGCCCGATCACCTCAACCTCCACCGGTTGAATTTAATCGATCGGTCAACTTTGACCGATCAGATAAATTCAATTGATCGAGTCGATTTCTACTGGATCGGGCAAAATACTTAGGTTTTGCCCGATCGTCTCGACCTCCACCGGTTGAATTTAATCGATCGGTCAACTTTGACCGATCGGATAAATTCAGTCGATCGAGTCGATTTCTACTGGATCGGGCAAAATAATTAGGTTTTTGCCCGATGGCCTTAATCTCTACCGGTTGAAATTAACCGATCGGTCAACTTTGACCAATCGGATAAGTTCAACCGATCGGGTCGATTTCTACTGGATCGGGCAAAATACTCAGGTTTTTGCCCAATCGCCTCAACCTCCACTGGTTGAAATTAACCGATCGATCAACTTTGACCGATCGGATAAATTCAACCGATCGGGTCGATTTCTACTGGATCGGGCAAAATACTTAGGTTTTGCCCGATCGCCTTAATCTCCACAGTTTGAAATTAACCGATTGGTCAACTTTGACTGATCGGATAAATTCAACCGATCAGGTCGATTTCTACTGGATCGGGCAAAATACTTAGGTTTTTGCTCGATCGCATAAACCTCCACCGGTTGAAATTAACCGATCGGTCAACTTTGATCGATCGGATAAATTCAACCGATCAGGTCGATTTCTACTGGATCGGGCAAAATACTTAGGTTTTTGCTCGATCGCATAAACCTCCACCGGTTGAAATTAACCGATCGGTCAACTTTGACCGATCGGATAAATTCAACCGATTAGGTCGATTTCTACTGGATCGGGCAAAATACTTAGGTTTTTGCCCGATCGCATCAACCTCCACCGGTTGAAATTAACTGATCGCTCAACTTTGATCGATCGGATAAATTCAACCGATCAGGTCGATTTCTACTGGATCAGGCAAAATATTTAGGTTTTTGCCCGATCGCATCAACCTCCACCGGTTGAAATTAACCGATCGATCAACTTTGACCGATCGGATAAATTTAACTGATCGGATCGATTTCTACTGGATCGGGCAAAATACTTAGGTTTTTGCCCGATCGTATCAACCTCCCCTGGTTGAAATTAACCGATCGGTCAACTTTGACCGATCGGATAAATTCAACCGATCGGGTTGATTTCTACTGGATCGGGCAAAAGACTTAGGTTTTTGCCCGATCGCCTCAACCTCCACCGGTTGAAATTAAACGATCGGTCAACTTTGACCGATCGGATAAATTTAACTGATCGGGTCGATTTCTACTGGATCGGGCAAAAGACTTAGGTTTTTGCCCGATCGCCTCAACCTCAACCGGTTAAAATTAACCGATTGGTCAACTTTGACCGATCGGATAAATTCAACCGATCAAGTCGATTTCTACTGGATCGGGCTAAAAACTTAGTTTTTTGCCCGATCACCTCAACCTCCACCGGTTGAATTTAACCGATCGGTCAATTTTGACCGATCAGATAAATTCAACCGATCGGGTCGATTTTTACTGGATCGGGCAAAAGACTTAGGTTTTTTCCTGATCGCTTCAACCTCCACTGGTTGAAATTAACCGATCGGTCAACTTTGACCGATCAGATAAATTCAACCGATCAAGTCGATTTCTACTAGATCGGGCAAAAAACTCAGTTTTTTGCCCGATTGCCTCAACATCCACCGGTTGAATTTAACCGATCGGACAACTTTGACCGATTGGATAAATTCAACCGATCGGGTTGATTTCTACTGGATCGGGCAAAATACTTAGGTTTTTTTCCGATCACCTCAACCTCCACCAGTTGAAGTTAACCGATCGGTCAACTTTGACCGATCAGATAAATTCAACCGACCGAGTCGATTTCTACTGGATTGGGCAAAAAACTTGGGTTTTTGCTCGATCGCCTCAACCTCCACCGGTTGAATTTAACCGATCGGTCAACTTTGACCGATCGGATAGGTTCAACCGATCGGTTCAATTTCTATTGAATCAGGCAGAGAGCTTTGCTTTTTAACCGATTGCCTCAAGCTCCACTAGATGAATTTAACCGATCGGTCAAACTTGACCGATCAGTCAAACTTGACCGATCGGTCAATTTTGACCAATCGATTATGCTCTTGACAGGGGGTTGTCATTTTGCACCAAGAAATCCAAGCCAGCCAGGATGACATCTAGCTAACTTGGAGGGGGTAACTATGGGTGCAAATTTTGGCAAGAAGCCCACAGATACTACCGCAGGACCCACCAGACCTGCCTGGTGGGCCCACAGAGACTACCGCGGGACCCACCAGCCCTGCCTGATAGGCCTACAGAGAACACTGTTGGAATTTGGATCCGCTAATCAGAGTCGTAGCGGAAGCAAAAGAAAGATCCGAAGATCATACAGTATATGTTTCATTACAATTAATTCTACAAAACAATATACATACAAATCTATGATTTTAGCATATGTGCGGACACCTTAGAGGCATACTACGATCTACGGAAGACATGCATGCATCTAGTTAGGTGTTTAGAATCATCATACCTTATGGATCTATGATCCGGAGATGACGGAACGATGAAGAACCGCACTTGAATCGCAAGGGAAACTGTCGGATAGCACCTTGTCCTTTGCGAATTGAAGAATCCTCGAAATCCCGTCTCTGAGTGCAAGGATTACGAGTTGACGGAGGAATCCGTTGCGAAGATGATGGCGAGCCGCGAGGTTTTCTCCTTCTCTTTCTCTCTTCTTCCTTCTCCTTCCTTCCTTTTTCTTCTCCCTTCTTCTTCCTCTCTTTTCCTTGGCCGAAACCACAAAGGAGGAGGCTTGGGAGGTTCGCATTTTTGGAGGAGAGGGGGAAGCACATAGGGCCGGCCCTCTCTCTCCCTATTCTACTTATAGGGCCGGTCTCCCATGGCTTCAAGGAAGCTAGGGCCGGCCCTAGATAGATTAGGATAGAGGGGGGGGGGGTTTAGGGATTTCCAATGTCTATCGTGAAGCCTGGACGAAAACGCCCTTCACGAAAAGTGGAAAACTGAAAGAGAGACTGAGTGAGGTGCGCTACTCGGAATCGAGTTCCGTCAGTGCCTATGAGCTCCTGGAATTATTCCGCTCATTCTAAGATCTATATTCAATATGTTCTGAGCCATATTTCAGTATTTACCAAAATACCCCTACGGCCCGTAACACATGTGAATTAGGTTCTTAGGCTCCGGGCTTGCGCTCCATCGCGCTACTTCGCATACAACGTATCCAACTAGCTTTAGGAACAATTCCTATAAGCAACAACAGGGTGGAACCTTCAGGGTTCAGGATCTCTAGCTCCAACCGGATCCCTGATTAACTGTTCCGGTGACACACCGAAAGTTCCGTTAATCAGCCCTAATCCGATTAACCCGCGTAGCCACCCAGAGTGCGACACGAGTTGAACTCTAGTGATCCTAAACTTATGTTACTCCCTCATAACCCTGTTCTCTACTATACTCCAATAATCCTCAGTCCCTCCTATTACTGGTGCCATGATTTGACTCGGGCAGTGGGGAGCACTGTCAGATCCCGATCGATCATCTGACTAGGGTTTGATGACTTGTCATCTATAACACCACACACCTTCCGGTGCTATGCCTAGCATCCAGAACATCGTCAGTCATACAGACAACCACCAGGCCTGGGTTAACTGTATGGACAGATTGACTCATCAAAACGCACCCATCCAACACTGGACGTCGGATAACCTGTAGGGATTACATGTCACTCAAGTGCCAGCCGGGTAACCCAACGTACCGTGGTATTAGACTATGGAAGGTCCGCACACGTTGGCACATCAAAGCACCACACAACTGGTTGGCCCAGTGTACATGGTCCCTCAGGGTTAAGGACAGATTATCTATAGTAGTAAGACGGTTTATGCACCAGTGTCTGAATTACTGAACTATGCAACGTCTTGGTTCCTGTTCAACACGATCATCGTGCTTGGTCAGGTGAATGGGAATCCCACGTTCCCGTGGTGGAGACTTCACCACATCCTTTACCTGCCAACAGCTTGTTCTCGGTAAAGCGACCGGCATCACCTAAGCTGTGAACTAGTTCTAGGTCTACATAGAACTGGTCCATTGGGTCTCCCAAGTATGGATCCTCCATGTGCCTCAGTGGCCTACTGTGTTCCCTAGGGTCCTTTTATTATATAAGTATTATCATATACTATAGTAGTATTCTAATTAAAGCAATAACCAAAGTCATCTTTATTAATGTTAATACAGAAAATCCACGCTAAGGACACACGAGCTATAACAAATACCGTGAGACCCACCAGCCCTACCTGGTGGGCCTATAGTGACTACCGCGGGACCCACGAGCCCTACCTGGTGGGCCCACAGAGACTACTGCGAGACCTACTAGCCCTGCCTTGAGGGCCCATAGAGACTACCGCGGGACCCACCAGCCCTGCCTAGTGGGCCCACAGAGACTACCGCAGGACCCACCAGCCCTACCTGGTGAGCCCATAAAGATTACCGCGGGACCCACCAGCCCTGCCTGGTGGGCCCACAGAGACTACCGCGGGACCCACCAGCCCTGCCTGGAGGATCCCCAGATGCAACGACGGGACCCACCAGCCCTGCTTGTGGAATCCCCATATACGACAGCAGAAACCGCCATTTGCCCCAGTTTTCATCCCAGGAAATCCTATAAATAGCAGAGCCTTCAAGTGAAAAGAGGATCCAGATCCAGAACCAAAATCTGAAATCTGATTTCAGAAACCAGAGTTCTGGAATTCTAGCTTTCGATCTCCTAACTCTCCTCGATCTTCTTCTTGTCTCTGAAGAGGTCGGAGATACTTCAGTGACACTCGGCCTATCTAGGTCACAGCAAACTAAGAATTAGTGAATTCGGGTTGCTCCCTATAGCACAGAGATGTAGGCTTCGGTTGAACTCCGAGACAACATCTTGCGTCACTTCTCTGTTTGCATATCGGAAGTGTGAACTCCAAGTCACCAAGGCATCGACCTTCGAAGGCATCTTTCAATCAACAGATCAATCATTCAACTTCAATTGATTGGTGGAGTGAAGTCTTCGGATCGGCACGAAGATTTTTCCCCCACAGGAGGCCGGCCCTATATGTAGATTGGAGGGGGAGGGGCCGACCCTATGTGCTCTCCCCCTCCAGAAAATCCGACCCCCCTCTCCCTCTCTCCCTCTCTGAGGTTTTAGCCAAGGAAGAAAAAGGAAGAAGAAGGAAGAAGAAGGAAGAAGAAGGAGGAAGGAAGGAGAAGGAAGAAGAGAGAAAGAGAAGGAGGAGATCTCGCGGCTCGCCATCGTCTTCGCAACGAATTCCTCCGTCGGCTCGTAGTCCTTGCACTCATAGGTAGGACTTCAAGGATTCCTCAATTCGCAAAGGACAAGGTGCTATCCGATAGCTTCCTTTACGATTCACGTGTGGTTCATCATCGTTCCGTTCTCTCCGGATCATAGATCCACAAGGTATGATGATTCTAAACACCTAACTAGATGCATGCATGTCTTCTGTAGATCGTAGTATGCCTCTAGGGTGTCTGCACATGTGCTAAGATCATAGATTTGTATGTAGATTGTTTTGTAGAATCAATTGTAGTGAAACATACACCGTATGATCTTCGGATCTATCTTTTGCTTTCGCTGCGACTCTGATAAGCGGATCCAATTACAATAATTGGTATCAGAGCATGCTTTGGTGTATGTTTCATGCATGAATTCGTGAAAAATCATGTGAATATATGATGGCATATGTTTTCGTCGGGGTTCGGTGTAGATCATGCATATGGATTATGCTATGTATCATCCTTTTGCAGGTGCCGCGCTAAATAGTAATATATGATTGCCTGCCTCTGGGGGTCGGACCCCAGATTTAATTTTGCATTGATTATTATTGTGCTTGTGGATTTTAAGGCTCTAGATTGGCGAGGGTGGAGGTTGACCACCCTCGGATCCCTGACCATGTTTCTAGGATTGTTTCCTTTTCTTTTTAGCAAAATTATACACGAACGAGCACTTGTATGGAGCGTGTTAGTTTTTCGATCACAGGAAGAAGGAGATGATGCTACATCCACGGTTCGGGCAAGTGGTACCATAGCGTGCAAAGACCCGGCAAAAGCGTGCATATTGGCGATGATCGAGATCATCGTCGGAGATCGTGCAGAACGAAAGAGCAGGATATCTTGGTTGTGCTATTCAGGTTCAGGGGTCGGACCTTGGACTTGATTCAGTTTGGATGCTATTTCTATTGATTCTCTTTACTTAGTATTTAGAGAACCCCGATGATAATTTATTTATCTATCTTGCTTGTCAGTTTGTCTCTAGATCAGGCTTAGGGTTAGTACTAAGCTTATGGATTCATCGGTGTCTCTATATGTTCTAACACGTGCGAATCCGGTGGCTAGCTAAAAGGAAAGGTGGTAACCGCCCTCGTGATAGTTCAGGTAGCCAAGTACTGTGCACCGAGATAGACGCAATGTTAGATTTGTTAAGAGATAACTAATGTCCCCATAAAAAATATGATAACCCTAGTGGGATGCCTTTTCCCCACATAGTCCTAGCGACCAAGTTAGGTTAGGATTTTACTAAGTGATACCCGTTTCTAGTTGATGTTTGATGGTAATGTGAACTCATCACGATTTGGTTATGCCACCATTAGTTTGAGGTCCGGTGGAGGTTATCGGATGTCCCTATTTGGCCAGTATCGAAACCTATAATAAGATGATGTCTACTATGACATCAGGCATCAAATTATGAACGAGCCGTCATTCTAGTGGGTGTCATTTTCATATTGACCTTAGGCTAGGCTCCAGAGCTTAGGATTATGGGAAAACTAGTGAGGTATCGGGATCCTTGGAATCTATGTAATGTGATCCTTGCAAGAAAGGCGAAAGCTGAGTATTCGAGGTAGGGACTATGATATTTTTCAAGGATACTAATGCTTTGCGGAAAGGTTTGTAATCCTAGTGGGAGCACGGTAGACCAGGGTCTAAGTCTAGGAGGTCGTGACCTTTCTAGATATACATAAAACCTCATAAAGAAGGGATGTGTAAGGGGTTCCCTCCAAAGGGGAGCCCCTGGCCTCCACAATCAACCAGCTAAGGGTCTGGGTGGGAGGTACACAGTTCGATATTCCTACCGGGTGAGAGCTGTGTTTCCTTCCATGCTGGTTCACCTATTGGTTTCCTTCGGGACATGGAGGATGCCGGTGGCAGTGGGTGACGGTTTTTTCCTGCACCGTGGGAGCCTATGAACCCCCCTGCCGACACCACGTAGATTTATAGGAAGCATCCGAAAGCTTGTGTGAAGCTGTCATTGCTGCGCACGCAGGTTACATAAAGCTGGCCAAAAGGAGACTGGAAGGTCTTTTAGTTTGCCATGGGTAATTCTGATAAAAACTGGGTTGTAAAAACTCTATTGGCAGAAGCAGTTGCATGCTCTCATCGAGATGCTGTCTCCAATTCAAGGCCGATAGTCTCAGTGCTCGAGCTCAGAGAATTTAGATTCCTGGATGTCTCCACTTTAGGTAGTGAAGACATAGCGGCTGGAGTAAACATTATCTATTTCTAAATTTCATTAAATAGATTGTAGTAGACCCTAACTTTTTCTTTAAACCATTGTTTACAGAAATCATAACCAAGCTCGACCCCCTTGCCTCCATCCTTAATGAAAACAAACTTACGGGACCAAACTACGAGGACTGGAAAACCTGATGCTCATCTTAAGGGTTGGCAAACACACAATTGCCCTAAGTACCCCTCAACCGGCCATACCGAGACTAAGTACAACTAAGGCCCAGTTGAAGGAATGGAAAGACTGGCTTGATGCTGATGAGATATGCAAGTGCTATATAGTGGCATCCATGCAGACCGTCCTTCAGAAGCAAGTCGAAGACATGGCCTTCGCTTCAGACATGATGCTCTATTTAAAGGAAATGTTCGAGGGTCGCAGTCGGATAACTCGTTACCTGACCATCAAAAAATTGATATCCATAAAGATGGCAGAGGGGACTTTAGTTCGAGATCATATGCTGAAATTGTTTGGCTATGTGAATGAGCTTGGTTCCTTCGATGCCATTTTGGATGCAGAGATCCAGACCGACATTTTCCTAGCATCTCTATTAGGAACGTTTGAGGGCTTCATTACTAACTTCAACCTTAACCGGTTGGAGATGTCTAATGCAGAGCTCCTAGCGGCGCTCCAGGCGGCAGAGGATGGGATAAAGGCAGGAGCCCAATCTCTGAACGTAGAGCGAAATTCTTCTCTAAAAGCCAAAGACAAGTTTCAGAAAAAAAAGTCTAAGAAGCCCGTGAAGATGGACCAGGTACAGTCGAAGGTTCCTAAGCAGAATGGTCTGGCGAAGCCCAAAGGAAAATGTTTCCAATGCGACAAGAAGAGGCACTGGAAGGGTGACTGCCATGCGGCTCCCAAGAAGGCTGAGACAGGTATATCTCAAATCCACATAGTGGAATACCTAATAGCATTCAGTTGTTCTCCAGTCTCATGGATTGTGGATTCTGGTTCCACTAACCATGCCTGCAATAATTTGCAGGGGTTCAAGGAGATAAGAAAATTAGGTGATGGGGAGATCATCCTAAGTATGGGAACTGAGGCCGTGGCAGAGGCTGAAGCAGTTGGAGACGTCATCTTGCAGTTTCTTGATGGAAGAAGTTTATTACTTAGAGACATACGTTATGTATCGTCCTTAAGACGAAACTTAATTTCTGTTTTCTTTTTGAATAATAAAGGTTTTTCAGTTTTATTTGATGCTTCTGGTGTATCAATTAAATTGAATGGTTCCTTTGTTTGTAAGGGAAAGATACAGAATGGTCTCTATGTAATTAACTCCAATCATAAGTAGGATATATGCTATGCAGTTGGCATGATAGGTAGGTATCAATCAAATCTGGGTCTAGGATACTGGACTGCTATGAAAAGTATACTCAAGTATCTCCGTAGGACGAGAGATTATGAGTTAGTTTACTCTTCACAGGAACTGATGCCGATTAGGTATACGGATTCTGATTTTACATCAAATCCAGAATCCAAGAGATCGACGTCAGGGTTTGTGTTTTTATTAGGAGGAGGAGCTGTCAATTGGAGGAGAGTGAAGCAGGGATGCATCGTGGATTCGACGACAGAGGCTGAGTACGTTGCGGCGTACGAAGTAGCCAAGGAGGCGTTGTGGCTTAAGAAGTTCCTCACAGACTTAGGATGTGTACCAGGAGCTCAAGATCCGATTGTCCTTTACTGCGACAATAGTGGAGCGGTAGCACAATCCAAGGAGCCAAGATATCACCAGAAGAGTAAGCATATCGAGCGAAAATACTATATTATCTGGGACTTGCAGAAGCGAGGGGAGGTTGCAATGACTCAGGTGGCGTCTGCAGATAACATGGCGGACCCTTTCACAAAGGCGTTACCGACCAAGACTTTTGAGAAGCACGTGGATGCCATAGGAGTTAAGATTGTTGTTCCCCGCTAGGCCAAGTGGGAGATTATTGTAGCTCGTGTGTCCTGAGCGTGGATTTTATATATTAACATTAATAAAGATAACTTTGGTTAATGCTTTAATTAGAATACTACTTTGGTATATGTTAATACACATATAATAAAGGACCCTAGGGAACACAGTAGGCCACTGAGGCACATGGTGGATCCATGCTAGGGAGACCCAGTAGACCAGTTGTGTGTAGACCTAGAACTAGTTCACAGCTTAGGTGATGCCGGTCGCTTCACCGAGAACAAGCTGTTGGCTGGTAGAGTATGTGGTGAAGTCTCCACCATGGGAACGTGGGATTCCTATTAACCTGACCAAGCACGATGATCGTGTTGAATAGGAACCAAGACGGTGCACAGTTCAGTGATTCAGACACTAGTGCATGAACCATCTTACTACTATAGATAATCTGTCATTAACCCTGAGAGACCATGTACACTGGGCCAACCAGTTGTGTGATGCTTTGATGTGCCAACGTGTGTGGACCTTCTATAGTCCAATACCACGGTACGTTGGGTTACCCGACTGGCGCTTTAGTGACATGTAATCCCTACAGGTTATCCGACGTCCAGTGTTGGATAGATGTGTTTTAATGAGTCAATCTGTCCATATTGTTAACCCACCTAGCATCCAATTATTCTCCAGTCTCATGCATCCAGTTATTTTGGAACTGACATCGATGTACCAAAACTCGGTCTGGACACTTATAACACCACCTCACAACATTAAACCTGTTGGGTGTAAGTGGGTGTACAAAAGAAAAAGAGGTCCGGATGGTACCGTTGAGACTTACAAAGCTAGAGTAGTCGCTAAGGGTTATACCCAGCGAGAAGGGATCGACTATGACGAAAGCTTTTCGCCAGTGGCTATGCTTAAGTCTATCCGGATCCTCTTATCCATTGCAGCCCATTATGATTGGGAGATCTGGTAAATGGACGTCAAGACCGCATTCCTCAATGGGGATTTGGAAGAAGACATCTACATGTCTCAGCCTCCAGGCTTTGTCGCAAAAGGTCAGGAAAGTCTAGTGTGCAAGTTGCAAAGGTCCATTTATAGACTGAAGCAAGCATCCAGAAGTTGGAACATGCGTTTTGATTAGGCTATCCAGTCTTATGGATTTGAGCAGAACGTGGATGAACCATGTGTTTATAAACGGAGCGATAAGACTGCAGTAGTTTTTCTAGTGCTTTACGTAGACGATATCCTGCTCATTGGAAACGATGTTTGAACGTTGTCTACAGTGAAGGTATGGTTATCCTCTTAATTTGACATGAAAGACCTGGGTGAAGCGAGTTATGTTCTGGGGATCAAGGTAACTCGAGATCGCCAGAACAAGACTCTCTCGCTGTCACAGTAAGCCTACATAGATACTATCTTGGTCAGATTCAGTATGCACAACTCCAAGAAGGGACTGGTTCCATTCAGACATGGAATAAAATTGTCCAAGGATCAAGATCCTAAGACTCCTGAGGAGAGGGCAGAGATGCAGAAGATACCTTATGCTTCGGCTGTAGGGAGTCTGATGTATGCTATGCAGTGCACGAGACCAGATATATGCTATGCAGTAGGCATGATGGGCAGGTATCAGTCAAATCCGGGTCCAGGGCACTGGACTGCTGTGAAAAACATACTCAAGTATCTCCGTAGGACGAGAGATTATGAGTTAGTTTACTCTTCACAGGAACTGATGCCGATTGGATATACGGATTCTGACTTTGCGTCAGATCGGGAATCCAGAAGATCGATGTCAGGGTTTGTGTTTTCATTAGGAGGAGGAGCTGTTAGTTGGAGGAGCGTGAAGCAGGGATGCATCACAGATTCGACGACAGAGGCTGAGTATATTGCGGCGTGCGAAGCAGCTAAAGAGGCGGTGTGGCTCAAGAAGTTCCTCACGGACTTAGGATGCGTACCGGGAGCTCAAGATCCTATTGTCCTTTACTGTGATAATAGTAGAGCGGTAGCATAATCCAAGGAGCTAAGATATCACCAGAAGAGTAAGCATATCGAGCAAAAATACTACAGTATCCGGGACTTGCAGAAGCGAGGGGAGGTTGCAGTGACTCAGGTGTCGTCTGTAGATAACATGGCGGACCCTTTCACAAAGGCGTTACTGACCAAGGCTTTTGAGAAGCACGTGGATGCCATGGGAGTTAAGACTGTTGTTCCCCGCTAGGCCAAGTGGGAGATTGTTGTAGCTTGTGTGTCCTTAGCGTGAAATTTCTGTATTAACATTAATAAAGATGACTTTGGTTATTACTTTAATTAGAATACTACTCTGGTATATGATAATACTCATATAATAAAAGGACCCTAGGGAACACAGTAGGCCACTGAGGCACATGGAGGATCCATGCTTGGGAGACCCAGTGGATCAGTTCTGTGTAGACCTAGAACTAGTTCACAGCTTAGGTGATGCCGGTCGCTTCACCGAGAATAAGCTGTTGGCAGGTAGAGGATGTGGTAAAGTCTCCACCACGGGAACGTGGGATTCCCATTCACCTGTCCAAGCACGATGATCCTGTTGAACAGGAACCAAGACGGTGCACAGTTCAGTGATTCAGACACTGGTGCATAAACCATCTTACTACTATAGATAATCTGTCCTTAACCCTGAGGGACCATGTACATTGGGCCAACCAGTTGTGTGGTGCTTTTATGTGCCAACGTGTGCGGACCTTCCATAGTCCAATACCATGGTACGTTGGGTTACCCGGCTGGCGCTTGAGTGACATGTAATCCCTACAGGTTATCCGACGTCCAATGTTGGATGGGTACGTTTTGATGAGTCAATCTGTCCACACAGTTAACCCAGGCCTGATGGTTGTCAGTATGACTAACGATGTTCCGGATACTAGGCATAGCACCGGAAGGTGTGTGGTGTTATAGATGACAAGTCATTAAACCCTAGTTAGATGATCAATCAGGATCTGACGGTGCTCCCCACCGCCCGAGTCGTATCATGGCACCAGTAATAGGAGGGACTGAGGATTATCGGAGTATAGTAGAGAACAGAGTTACGAGGGAGTAACATAAGTTTAGGATCACTAGAGTTCAACTCGTGTCGCACTCTGGGTGGCTACGCGGGTTAATCGGATTAGGGCTGATTAACGGAACTTTTGGTGTGTTACCGGAATAGTTAATCAAGGATCCGGTTGGAGCTAGAGATCTCGAACCCTAAAGGTTCCACCCTGTCGTTGCGTATAGGAATTGTTCCCCGACCTAGTTGGATACGTTGGATGCGAAGTAGCGCGATGGAGCGCAAGCCCGGAGCCTAAGAACCTAATTCATATATGTTACGGGCCGTAGGGGTATTTTGGTAAATACTGAAATATGGCTCAGAACACATTGAATATGGATCTTAGAATGAGCGGAATAATTCCAGGACCTCACAAGCGCTGACGGAACTCGATTCCGAGTAGCGCACCTCACTCAGTCTCTCTTTCAGTTTTCTACGTTTCGTGAAGGGCGTTTTCGTCCAGGCTTCACGATCGACACTGGAAATCCCTAAAAACCGCCCCCCCTCTATCCTAATCCTACTAGGGCCAGCCCTAGCTTCCTTGAAGCCATGGGAGATCGACCCTATAAAGGAATAGGGAGAGGGAGGGGCCGGCCCTAAGCCTCCTCTTCTCCAGAAAATCCGAATACCCCCCTTTGCTCCTCCTTTGTGGTTTCGGCCAAGGAAAAGAGAGGAAGAAGAAGGGAGAAGAAAGAGGAAGGAAGGAGAAGGAAGAAGAGAGAAAGAGAAGGATGAAACCTCGCGGCTCGCCATCATCTTCACAACGGATTCCTCCGTCGGCTCGTAATCCTTGCACTCAGAGACGGGATTTCGAGGATTCTTCGATTCGCAAAGGACAAGTGCTATCCGACAGTTTCCCTTGTGATCAAAGTGTGGTTCTTCATCATTCCGTCATCTCCGGATTATAGATCCATAAGGTATGATGATTCTAAACACCTAACTAGATGCATGCATGTCTTCTGTAGATCGTAGTATGCCTCTAGGGTGTCCGCACATATATATGCTAAGATCATAGATTTGCATGTAGATTGTTTTGTAGAATAAATTATAATGAAACATACACCGTATGATCTTCGGATCTTTCTTTTGCTTCCGCTGCGACTCTGATTAGCGGATCCAATTCCAACAGTCTCTATCATGGGAACGTGGGATTCCTATTAACCTGACCAAGCACGATGATCGTGTTGAACAGGAACCAAGACGGTGCACAGTTCAGTGATTCAGACACTGGTGCATGAACCGTCTTACTACTATATATAATCTATCCTTAACCTTGAGGGACCATGTACACTGGGCCAACCAGTTGTGTGGTGCTTTGATGTGCCAACGTATGTGGACCTTCTATAGTCCAATACCACGGTACGTTGGGTTATCCGGCTGGCGTTTGAGTGACATGTAATCCCTACAGGTTATCCGATGTCCAGTGTTGGATGGATGCGTTTTAATAAGTCAATCTGTCCACATAGTTAACCCAGGCCTGGTGGTTGTCAGTAAGACTGACGATGTTCCGGATACTAGGCATAGCACCGAAAGGTGTGTGGTGTTATAGATGACAAGTCATCAATTCCTAGTCAGATGATCGATTGGGATCTGATGGTGCTCCCCACCGCCCGAGTCGTATCATGGCACCAGTAATAGGAGAGACTAAGGATTATCAGGGTATAGTATAGAACAGGGTTACGAGGGAGTAACATAAGTTTAGGATCACTAGATTTCAACTCACGTCGCACTTTGGGTAGCTACGCGGGTTAATCGGATTAGGGCTAATTAACGGAACTTTCGGTGTGTCACCGGAACAATTAATCATGGATCCGGTTGGAGCTAGAGATCCCGAACCCTGAAGGTTCCACCCTCTTGTTGCGTATAGGAATTGTTCCCCGACCTGGTTGGATATGTTGGATGCGAAGTAGCGCGATGGAGCGCAAGCCCAGAGGCTAAGAACTTAATTCGCATGTGTTAGGGGCTGTAGGGGTATTTTGGTAAATACTGAAATATGGCTTAGAACATATTGAATATGGATCTTAGAATGAGCGGAATAATTTCAAGAGCTCATAGGCACTGACGGAACTCGATTCCGAGTAGCGCATCTCACTCAATCTCCCTTTCAGTTTTTCACTTTTCATGAAGGGCGTTTTCGTCCAGGCTTCACGATAGACAATTGGAAACCCTGAAAACCGCCCCCCCCTCATCCTAATCTCTTTAGAGCCAGCCCTAGCTTGCGTATGGCACTAGGAGGCCGGCCCTATATATAGATTGGAGGGGGAGGGGCCGGCCCTATGTGCTCTCCCCCTCCAGAAAATCCGACCCCCCTCTCCCTCTCTCCCTCTCTAAGGTTTCGGCCAAGGAAGAAAGAGGAAGAAGAAGGAAGAAGAAGGAGGAAGGAAGGAGAAGGAAGAAAAGAAAGAGAAGGAGGAGATCTCGTGGCTCGCCATCGTCTTCGCAACGAATTCCTCCATCGGCTCGTAGTCTTTGCACTCAGAGGTAGGACTTCGAGGATTCCTCAATTCGCAAAGGACAAGGTTCTATCTGACAGCTTCCCTTGCGATTCACGTGAGGTTCATCATCGTTCTGTTCTCTCCGGATCATAGATACATAAGGTATGATGATTCTAAACACCTAACTAGATGCATGCATGTCTTCCGTAGATCGTAGTATGCCTCTAGGGTGTCCGCACATTGCTAAAATCATAGATTTGCATGTAGATTATTTTGTAGAATCAATTGTAGTGAAACATGCAGCGTATGATCTTCGGATCTATCTTTTGCTTCCGCTGCGAATCTGATAAACGGATCCAATCACAACATCTCCACCTTATCCCGCTCGCATATCGGTATTGCGCTGATTGCTGCCTCGGATACCGAAAGATACACCCCCAGTGTTGCACCTGGCTCAGGGGCTGTCAGGATTGGAGGTCGACTGAGGTACATCTTCAGCTCTTGAAAAGCTTCCTCGCAGTGTTGGTCCCAATCGAAGGGGGCGAGCTTGCTTAGCCTTTCAAACAAGGGCCAACACCGGTCTGAGGATTTGGATATGAAGCGGTTATGGGTGTTGATCCAATTGGTTAGCTTCTGTACTTCCTTCCGTGACTTGGGCGATGGCATCTCCTCCAAAGCTCTGATCTGCTCCGGGTTGGCTTCGATCCCCCGTCGGGTAACCAAGTAGCCCAGAAATTTTTCCGATGTCACTCCAAAGGCACACTTGGCCGGGTTCAACTTCATGCTGTATCTTCTCAGAGTTGCAAAGGTTTCCTCTAGGTCTTGCATATGTGTCTCCTCTGCCTAGCTCTTCACGAGTAAGTCGTCAACGTAGACCTCCACGTTCCTTCCGATTTGCTCGATGAATATCTTGTTTACCAGCCTTTGGCATGTTGCTCCCGTATTCTTCAACCCGAAAGGCATCATTAGAGTCCTCAACCTGTGTCGAAGGTCGTGTACTCCTGGTCCTCCGGGTACATGGGGATTTGGTGATAGCCCGAGTATCTATCCATGAACGAGAGCCTCTCATGCCCGGCCGTTGAATCTACCAAGGTATCAATCCGAGGTAGCGGGTAGTGTGGGGGAAAATCTTCGTGCCGACCCGAAGACTTCTCCTCACCAGTCAATTGAAGTTTTGAGTCGAAGATCATTGTTCGATCTGTCGATTGGAGTTAGAACTCTCAATATGCAAGCAGAGAAAGTTGGACACGAGAGATGTGATCTCGGAGTTCAGCCGAAGCCTACGTCTCCATGCTATAGGAAGCAACCCGAATTCACTAACACTTATATCGAAGCGATCTCGACAGGCCGAGTATCACTGAAAACACTCTGATCTATTCGAAGGAGAGAAGAAGATCAAAGAGAGGTGGAAGAAGGAAAGCTGAGAAATTCCAGAGCTCTGGGTTCTGAAAATCAGATCTCAGAGTGGAAATCAGAATTTTCGGATCCTTTTACATTCGAAGGCTCTGCTATTTATAGGATTCTCTGGTGGTAAATGGCGGTTTCTGCTGTCGGATCTGGGGATCCTCCAGGTAAAGCTGGTGGGTCCTGGTATTGTCTTCGGGGACCCACCAGGCAGGGCCGGTGGGTCCTGCTGTTGTCTTCGGGGACCCACCAGGCAGGGCCGGTGGGTCCCGCTGTTGTCTTCGGGGACCCACCAGGCAGGGCCGGTGGGTCCTGCTGTTGTCTTCGGGGACCCACCAGGCAGGGCCGGTGGGTCCCGCTGTTTGCAGACTTCTTGCCAAAATTTGCACCGACAGTTACCCCCTCCAAGTTAGCTAAGAGAC
Source organism: Chamaelirium japonicum (assembly GCA_947650365.1). Lineage (NCBI taxonomy): Eukaryota > Viridiplantae > Streptophyta > Magnoliopsida > Liliales > Melanthiaceae > Chamaelirium > Chamaelirium japonicum. Next base: position 16,229,477 of record OX393560.1, on the reverse strand, counting down.
CACCTTGGCTAGCTTGGATTCGTGGTGCAAAGCTAACGACCCCCCTGTCACACATGCAGAGGAGCTTTTTGTCGAGTGTTAGCGTTTTTTTTTTGAAAATAAAATTTTCATCGATCAAATTCAACCGATCGGTCAAACTTGACCGACCCCCTCCAAGTTAGCTAAGAGACCACCTTGGCTAGCTTGGATTCGTGGTGCAAAGCTAACGACCCCCTGTCACATATGCAGAGGAGCTTTTTGTCGAGTGTTAGCGTTTTTTTTTTGAAAATAAGATTTTCATCGGTCAACTTCTGACTGATCGGTCAAAGTTGACCAATCGGTCAAGTTTGACCGATCGGTTGAATTTGACCGATCGGTCGAGTTTGACCGATCGGTTAAATTCAACCGGTCGAGGTTGGAGTGATCGGTCAGAAAACACAGTTTTCTGACCGATCCAGTAAAAATTCGACCGATCGGTTAAATTCAACCGGTCGAGGTTGGAGTGATCGGTCAGAAAACACAGTTTTCTGACCGATCCAGTAGAAATTTGACCGATCGGTTGAATTTAACCGATCGGTCAAGTTTGACCGATCGATTAAATTCAACCGGTCGAGGTTGGAGTGATCGGTCAGAAAACATAATTTTCTGACCGATCCAGTAGAAATTCGATCGATCGGTTGAATTTGACCGATCGGTCAAGTTTGACCGATCGGTTAAATTCAACCGGTCGAGGTTGTAGTGATCGGTCATAAAACACAGTTTTCTGACCAATCCCGTAGAAAATCGATCGATCGGTTGAATTTGACCGATCGGTCAATTTTGACCGATCGATAAAATTCAACCGGTCAAGGTTGGAGTAATCGGGCAAAAAGTCAAGTTTTTTGCCTGATCCAGTAGAAAATCGACAGATCGGATGAATTTGACCGATCGGTTAAATTCAACCGGTCAAAGTTGGCGGGATCGGGCAAAAAGCCAAGTTTTTTGCCTGATCCAGTAGAAAATCGACCGATCGGATGAATTTGATCGATCGGTCAAATTTGACCGAATGGTTAAATTCAACCGGTCAAGGTTGGCGGGATCGGGCAAAAAGCCAAGTTTTTTGCCTGATCTAGTAGAAAATCGACCGATCGGATGAATTTGACCGATCGGTTAAATTCAACCGGTTAAGGTTGGTGGGATCGGGCAAAAAAGCCAAGTTTTTTGCCTGATCCAGTAGAAAATCGACCGATCGGATGAATTTGACCGATCGGTCAAGTTTGACCGATCGGTTAAATTCAACCGGTCGAGGTTAAGGTTCGAACCTGCCCATTCGAGGTGGTAGTATAGCCTGTTCTTCTTCTTGATCTTCGGGCAGAGTATTGAACGTTGATGGAGTTTGATTTTTTTTTCTGCTTTGAATCTTTGGTTTGTCTGAATGGGGTTTTTCGAACCGGTGGTCCGGTTCACTTGGACCGGTGGTTTGCTTGGACCAGTGGCTTACATGGACCGGTGGTCTGACGCTTCGTCTGGTCCGACGGTTCGCCTGGTTTTGCGCTTGCTACGGATAGATGCCACGTGTACCTGCGAAAACACGCGATTTGATATGGTGATGACACGTGTCGTCTCGATCTGTGCACCAGATTCCCTCAAGGTATATAAGCTTCTCTGGCTGTCATTTTCGTCTCACGTTTTCAGAAAATTTTCGAAGTCCAGAGCTTTTGTTTCCAATATCTCGTTCTCTATTCTTTGTCCTTTTTCGATCGATCGCATTGCCTCCTCTGGTAACTCGAAGAAGATGAGCGCGGTCCCCTCGAAGAGGAAGGGGAAGGAGATTGCTGAAGAATCATCCCCCCCAAAGGTCGCGGCAAGGGCAAGGAAGTGCTGGTGGAGTTGGGCCAACTGGGCAAAAGACATACTGGAGTCGGGTTCGCTTCTGCTCCTTCAAGGCCGGAGCATATTCCGAAGGCGAAGTTCGTCTTGGGTCCTCTGTTGCCTCTGGCTGAGGAGCCTGCTTACATCTACAACACAGGTGGCCAGCTCACTGACTCGAAGAGGGCAAAGTGGCAAAGGCTGCTGGCATGCTTCACAGAGGGGAAGATCTGGCCTTCACTGCCTGGGATTCAATCTGGTTTTGGCATTGACAAACAGACAGTGTTTGTGAACGTTGCCAGCATGGAGTAGGTGATGGGGACAGTGGTCTCCGTGGGTCAGCTGAACTGCGGACTTCGTCTTCCGCTGCTGCCGTTTGCCGCGAGGTTGCTGAATACCTCCGGCCTCTGCCCATGACAGCTCACCGGTAATGGATGGAGGATAATCTACACCTTCTGCCGCGTAGAGTCAGATTTCCAGAAGGAGCTGAGGGAATGCTACTCCAGCCTTCCAGACGACGAAGAGGCCCGGATTGAATTGGGCTACTTCTTTTTTCATTATAGATGGGCTTCGAGGAAAGACAGCCCTTTCTTCAACCTCACAGGGGTTTCTGCTCTACGCCCCCTTGCCGACACAGTTGCCTCCGACAAGCTGTATACTGAGTGGCCGCTCTCAGTGGCTGGTGCCTGGATGCCACTCTCAGTGCCAGAGACTCCTCGTATTGAGGTAAACAAGGAGATCAAGATGTATTACGCAGGAGGAGAGCTGGCTTGGCCTTCGGAGAGGGTTGGGGCCATCGACAACCTGTTTCTGGAGTTGACCTGTGGGACCAGGTCATGGAAGCAGTTTTCAAATTGCCCAGTCAGGTATGGCAATGCCAACCTCCTCCATAGATTACAGGCCAGATATGAAGACAATGAAGTCTTGTACTCAGACTACGAGGAGGATCCTCAGTCTGGCAAGATTATCAGAAAGATCCGAATCGAGAAGAAGGCCTATGGTGCGAGGCGCAGATTGCCCACCACTGAGGAGAAGCTGGTGATACAACGAGGCCCAGCGAAAAAGAAGAGGAAAATCCTCATTAAGCAGAAAGAAAATGAGGACAAAGAAAAGGAGGAGGAAGATGAAGAAGAAGAAGAAGAAAAGAAGAAGGAAGACAAGGAAGAAGAAGAGGAAGAGACCGAAATCGGCAGCAACGGCAACGGTGGCAACAATGAAGATGAGGAGGATGGGGGTGGTGAGGATGATCTTCCTCCCACCCCCACTGGTGGAGATGATGGAAACGGGGGTGGTGAGGAAGAAATTCCTCCCACCCCCATTAGTGGTGATCAAGGACTGGGGGGTGGTGGGGATGAACTTCCTCCCACCCCCACTGGTGGTGCAGAAGAGGAAGATTCTCTTCCTATCCCCATCGATGAGGCTAAGGCCCGTCGCATGGAGGGAGTCATGGATGCGGAGGGTGACGGCCACAAGGTGGTTCCCGCCTATCACTTTGAGGAGTTGAAGAAGCGCCCGATGCGCTTGAAGATAAAGTTCTCAGGGAGTGGTGGGGTTGGAAGCAACCCCACGCCCCTCGATCAAATACCTCCCGAAGTTCCCCGCATCGAAGGAGCAACTACGAGCGGGGGGTTTGGAGGTTGAGCAACCCCCACCCCCCTCTCGCTCTTTGGCCGAGGAGGTGGCTGCCCTCATGGCTGGGCTTGATCAGCCAGGCGAGCAGCAAGAGAAAGGGGGTGTCTCGCCTCCCCAGGGTGCTTCTTCTCCTATTTACTTGGAGAGGGAGAGCCGTGTGGGCGATGGGGCTCCCCAACCCCAGCCAGAACCAACTCCCACCAAGGAGAAGTCGACCCCTCGGGGTAAGAGCTCCGATCGTGGGAAGGGAAAGGCTCCTCGAGTCGATGTCTCAGGTACCTGCAATAATTTTGCCTTGATTGACTTGCCTTCGAAGTTTGAATTTATTCTAACTCTTTGAACTTTTGTGTTGATTGTAGGTACGCCTGCTGGCTCGACTCGGAAAATAAAGAACTTGGGTGAGGTTGACATCAACCACCCAACTGTTGTGATCCGGAAGCTCTGCAACCTTCCGGAGGCTACTCTGGATGAAGCCTTCGATAGGCTTGAAGTAGTGGTAAGTGCCTCTGCTTGATCGATCATTGAAGTTGTATTTTCAGAATAATTCTAACTCTTTGGTCCATATGTAGAACTCAGCAGTTTTGAAATTTGCGAGCAAGCTCTTCAGGAAGGCAGGAGAAAGGGAAGCTTCAGCTGAAGTATCCCGTTTGACTGCTGAACTGGAGGCTGCAAACGAAGAGAGAGACAAGCTGAGGGAAGTTCTATCCTCGAAGAAAGAGTCTCTCAAAGCCAAGATCGAGGCTCTTCGCAAGGAGAAGCTGGAGAGCAAGGGCTGGCAGAACGGCTACGAGGCCCGGGGTCACGAGCTCGAGGATTTGAAGAAGCGATTTTTCAAGATCGAGAACTTATCCTTCGATCGTGTGGCCCGAATAAAGGAGTTGGAGGCTGAACTTGCTGCAAGGGATACCACTCTTGCTGCTAAGGAGACAGCCTCAGCTGCCAGGGAAGAGGCTCTAAAAAAGGAGCTGGAGCATATGCGTACCGAATGCACGAGTTACAGGGAGACGGCTGAGAAGGCGGTGGAAGCACTCAGGGTCCACGCTAGCAGCGTCCGATCTTCTAAGGCTTCAGTGGCGAGCAAAGCTCGTGGTGGATCCGAGGGAGAGAAGTCGCGCACGCAAAGTGTGGCCAAGCCTTGAGACCTTCCATCTTCTTTTTTATCGTTTGAACTTGTAAACTCTTTGATATGTAACAGCTCACTCCTGTACTTAGCAAATTTTTTGATAATAGAGATCCTTTTGGTGTTTGGAAATTGAATGTCTCTGGTATTGAATTCTTTGAATGTTGAGTTCTGGAATGTTATTGGAATGATTGAATATTCATACACTTGAAAATAAGGGATTGAGTCGCAACTCGATCACCCGAATTTGTTAAGTAACTCGAAAATTGAAGGTTGTTGCAATGCACAACTTGAAATCGTTAACATTTATATATGAGGGGTTGAGTCGCAACTCAAGTACCCAAACCTGTTAGACGATATTGAATTTGAAATTGAAGGTCATTTAACAGTTGTAAGTAAGGGGTAGTGTCGCAACACAAAGCTCCCAAACCTGTTAAATAGACGTAGTAATTTGAAGGTTGTGTTGTAGCACAACCCGAAACTGTTTAACATTTGCCTGTAAGGGGTTGAGTCGTAACTCAAACATCCAAACTTATTAAACAACCTGGTAATTTGAATATAGACGATTTGAAACTGCTTCAGAACTTGAATTGAAAAGCTGAACATTTGCACACTTGAACATTTGAAAGAGAACTTTATTCATCATGGTATTTACATCATGGATAGAACAATTTAAGGTGCCTAGCATTGCAAGCTCATGGCAGTCTTTCCCCTTCTGGTGAAATCAGCCGGTAAGACCCTTTGCCTCCTACTGATTCGACGATATATGGACCTTCCCAGTTGGGAGCAAGTTTCCCACTGCTGTGTTCTTTAGTGTTGTAAAAAACTACTCTGAGAACTAGGCTGCCCACTGGCAACTGTCTCTTATAGATTTTCTCATCGTAGGCTCGTTTTATCTTCTGCTGATACTTGGCAATACGAAGGGATGCTTGGTCTCGTAATTCTTCAGAGAAATCCAGATCATCGACGCGAAGCTCTTCATTGATCCCTTCTTCAACTACCTTGGTCTTCAATGTATTTGATATATTATTTGTCGGGAGTACTGCTTCCGATCCATATGTTAGACAGAAAGGTGAGAACCCTGTTGATCTTCTCGGAGTTGTGCGATATCCCTAAAGAACTTCAGGTAGGACTTGTTCCCACAATCCTTTCTTGTCGTTGAGTTTCTTCTTGAGTATACCAAGGATAGCTCTATTGGATGCTTCAGCTTGACCATTGCATTGAGGATATCTTGGAGTTGAATAAAAGAGCTTGATTCCGTTATTCAGGCAGAACTCCCGAAACTTTTCGGAGTCAAATTGAGCCCCATTGTCAGCAACAAGAACTTGGGGCGTGCCAAACCTTGAGAAGATATTGTGTCGAATGAACTTGATCACTTCATCATCGGTCTCCCGGAAGAGTGGCACAGCTTCGACCCATTTGGTGAAGTAATCAGTGGCCAGTAGTAGATACTTCTTCTTGCTCGGAGTTGGAGGGAAAGGACCCAAGAAATCCAACCCCCATTGATGGAAAGGCCAGGGACTTGATAGTTGATGGAGCTCATCTGCAGGGAGATGGATGGCACGGGCATGTCGTTGGCAAGGCTCGCACCTTTGAACAACTTGCTGAGCATCCTTTGCCATTGTTGGCCAGTAGTAACCTTGTAGCTTCGTCTTGGCTTCAAGAGATCTTCCTCCCGAATGATTTCCACAAGCTCCAGAGTGGATATCAATCAGGATTGTCTTTGCTTGTTCGGGACCAAGGCACTTGAGCATCACCCCATTGTGAGATTTGAAGTATAGGTCTTCTCCTTGCGTGATAAAGCATGGGAGCTTCCTTTGAAGTCTTCGGGCTTGATTGGGATCTTCTGGTAATTTGCCATGTTTGAAGAAGTCAAAAATTGACTGTCTCCAATCTTCATGCTCACTTGTAGTAGTAAGGTTCAACATCAATTGATTTCCATCCCAAGATCTCTTTGTAGTAGCAAGGATCTGTTGTTCGGGGGTGGTCTTGGGCACTTCTTGATAATCGATTTGTATTTGTCTTCCTCCGAGCGAATTGCCAAGAACTGAGGCAGCGTTGGCTAAGGCATCTGCTTCACGATTCTCTGCTCTTGGAATTTGAACAAATTCAGTATTAGTAAATCATTATTGAAGACATCGTACTAAAGCCAAGTAGAATTGCATTCTTTCTTCACGAGCTGTGTACTCTCCATTGATTTGCCTTATGATCAACTGGGAGTCGCTGTAGACGATGATTCGATCTACCCTTAGGGATTCCGCCATTTCGAGTCCGGAAATGAGTGCTTCGTATTCGGCTTCGTTGTTGGTGGCATTGAACCCGAGGAGAGTGGCCTTCTGTAGATGATCAAGTTCGGGGGATACCAAGACTATCCCAGTTCCCAAACCGATCGCACTTGAAGCTCCATCAGTGTAAAGCTTCCATGGAGGAGTTGTGGCGATTGCTTCGAGGCTTGGATCGGTTTTTGTTGCAAGACTGAACGGAGGATCAGCTTTATCTTCTAGGCGCATATCGACATCTTCTTCCCAAGTGATGGGGTCTTCGACCGGAAAGTCAGCTAGAAAATCAGCAATGGCTTGACCTTTGATGGAAGTGCGAGATTCGAATTGAATCCCCAGAGCACTCATTTCGATCACCCATTTGGTCATTCGACCAGCTCGACCAACTTTGTCAACAATATCTTTGAGTGGGTATTCTGAAATGACAGTGATCTGATGAGAGACGAAGTAGGGTTGGAGGCGACGTGATGCAGTGAGCAAGGCCAGGATGACCTTCTCAGTTTTTGAGTAGCGAGTTTCAGCCGGAAGAAGAGTATGTCTGATGTAGTAGACTGGATGCTCGATGCCTTCTCTTCTGCTGACTAGGACCGCACTGATTGCTTGATCGGTCACGGCGAGATAGAGCCATAAATCTTCTTTGGGAAGAGGAGCCATCAGGATAGGAGCTTGCACCAGATATTTCTTGATGCCTTGAAAAGCTTCTTCGCAAGTTGAACTCCACCCTGAAGTATCCGCCTTTCGTAGTTTGTCGAAAAGAGGCTTATATTTGTTTGAAGACTTTGAGATGAATCTATTGAGGGCAGCAAGTCTTCCAGTGAGACGTTGAACTTCTTTTTGATTAGTAGGTGATGGCATGTCAAGGATGGCTCGAATTTGGTCGGGATTGGCTTCAATGCCCCTCCTGGTCACAAGATGACCCAGGAATTTACCCGATTGAACTCCGAAAGCACACTTAGCCGGATTGAGCTTTATACGATACTTTCGAAGGACTTGAAAAGTTTCCGCCAGATCGGATAGATGCTTTCCTCGAATGGAGCTCTTTGTGAGGAGATCATCGATGTAGACTTCGACGTTGCGACCGATTTGATCTTCGAACATCTTTGTGACTAACCTTTGATAAGTGGAACTAGCATTTTTGAGTCCGAACGGCATTACATTGTAACAGTAGAGACCTCTGCTAGTCATAAAGCATGCCTTCTCTTGATCATCAGGATGAAGTAGAATTTGATTATATCCAGAGTATCCATCCATGAAGGATAACAACTCGTGGCCAGCAGTGGCATCGACGAGTCTGTCTATTCTTGGCATGGGGAATGGATCTTTGGGACAAGCTTTGTTGAGGTTGGTGAAGTCGATGCACACTCTGACCTTTCCGTTCTTTTTTGGGACAACAACTATATTAGAGATCCAAGTAGGATACTCTACTTCACGGATGAAGCCTGCTGCAAGTAGCTTGGTGATCTCTTCTTGAACGGCAATTTGTAGTTCTGGTTGGATTGTGCGTGGCTTTTGTTTGACGGGTTTCACTTCTTCTTTGATAGCGAGCCGGTGGCAGGCATCATCTGGATTGATCCCTGGCATGTCTTCAAAATACCAGGCGAAGACGTCGATATTGGATTGAAGGAAGGATACCATGTCTTACGCTTCTGTGTCGCTAAGACCGGTACCAATAAATGTTTATCGAGAGAGATTTCCACAGCCGATATTGATAGGGATGATTTCTTCAATTGAAGGCGAGGCTTCCCATTCGATTGGTGGAGGTTCGGTCAGTGGAATCTCCTTTAATTGCTATTTGGAAGAGGGACCAGCTTCGTCTCGAGGCCGCTTTGGAGGTGCAATATTGATCTTATGATCTGTTTTAGCTGCAGCAGCCTCACAAGACCTCCCAGCTTGCTGATCGCCTTGAATACAGACAATGCCTTCTCCCGTCGCAAATTTGAGGAGTTGGTGGTAAGAAGAGGAGATGGCATTGATCTGGTGGAGGAATAGTCGCCCTAGAATGGCGTTGTAGCTGGACACTCCTTCGATAATTGCAAACCTCACCGAGACTCGAGTCTCTCGGCTAAGGTCGAGAGTGAATCTTGATTCGCCCACCGTAATGCTTTGTTCGCCGTTGAAGCCAGTGATCACAGTCGGGACGACGTCGAGGCTTGAGTATTTATGTCCCAGACGTTTGAAACAATCTGAGAACATAATATCGATGGAGCTCCCGGTATCGATGAGGATTCGATTGACGGTGCTTCCGTCGATGAGGAGTTTCAAGACCAGGGGGTCTCGATGGGGAGTATGAACTCCTTGAAGATCGGAGTCGTTGAAAACAATGGATGGCCAGGCCAAACCTTCGATAGGCTTCTCAATCCAGGTATCCTCCTTGTTCGCAGCAAAACGAACATGGAAGATGCGACGAACTTGCCGATCCACTTCCTTCCCGGTCAAGGTTTGATTGTGCAATGTTCCATGAATACCAAAGACGTTGGCATTCACAGAGATTGGTTGCCGGTTGGAGGAGATTTGATGGACCCAACATGCTTCTTTCCCCTTTGCAGAGGTTCGACATTGATCTTGTCCGCCCTTGACGTAATCTTGAAGGTGGCCTTCTCGCAATAAGTCTTCGAGATGAAATTTCAGCCGATAGCACCGATCGGTGGAGTGGCCGTGACTTCGATGGAATTCGCAGTAGACTGTTTTGTCCGCCGTGAATTTAGTGTTTGGCTGAAGCGGATTGGGCCTTCGAAGGAATTCTTCGTGTTGAATACGGTCGAGGATCTGTTCGACCGGTAAATTCCACTCAGTGAAAGTGGTCTTCGTTGGAGATCGACGTCCGTCATTTTTTGCTCGCTTGTTGGCTGGAGGGGCTGCTGCCTCAGCATTGTGGGCTTTGGCAGCATACTTGGGAGCTTCTCTTTCCGCCGGTCTTCGCTTCGTTTCTCGCCCTTTTCGAGCGACTTGATCATCTTCAACCTTAATCTCTCTCTGGATTCGATCAAACATAGAACCCAGAGAAGGAGGGGGATTGCGGATAAAGTCATTGTAGATATGTTGGTCGAAGCGGAGTGCATTCTGGAAACCTAACATTATAGCTTCATCATCCAGATGTCTCCCAGAGAGGGCAGCGTGCTCGTTGCGAAATCGCCTTGTGAAGCTGCGGAGACTTTCGTCGGCGCCCATCCTCAATCTATAGAGAGAGTCGAGCTTCTTTTCCGGCTTCATGTTCAGCTGGTAGTGCTGTACGAAGAGGTGGGCCAAAATTCTGAACTGAGTGATGGACCCAGCTCGAAGATTATGGTACCAATTGAGGGATGGCTCGTCGAGGCTTCCTGCGAAGGTGCGGCAGAGCACATTGTTCTCCTCTTCGTGCGGCGTTAAGGCTTGCTTGAATGCGAGTATGTGGAGAGTCGAATCTCCTTCGACGCAATTGAATTTGGGGAGAGTGGGAGTTGTCCATCCCCTTGGAAATGTTGATTCGAACAAGCTTCGATGGAGTGGCCCGGTGGAGGAGTATCCATCTCTACAACCATGCCCTCGATTAGGATGTAGATAGAGAGGCAAAATCGAGAGGTCTTGCTCAGGCCTTTGAATATCAGCAGATTGGAGTCGGTGATGAAGATCCAATCTGAGTCCACGCTGAAATGGAATAGATGGAGAGATTCTACTCTTTGAAGGAGCGTCTTTCATCTGGTGCTTCCTTGGTATGTCGAGCTTTGAAGGTGTCTTCCGGTCGCAGTTGCGACCAGAAGAAGATTGGGAGGACTCATTGTCAAGGCGATCCCAAACACTCTGCTTCCATGGGGCAGCAGAGGGAGTTGGGTCACGATGAATCCTCCCGGGGGCCGCAATGCCCATTGACCTCCGTTGCTCGGAGTGGATTGATGGTCGTGGCCGATCGACCCTCTCATTAGTCGAGGGGATGGGAAGAGCAATTCCAGCCTCGGAGGCTGCCTTCTTGAGTGCGTCCCTCTCAGCAGTGAGGGTGGCATTCTGCTTTGCCAATTGAAGTAGTTGGAAATCGACCACCAAGATTTGATAGGTTGAGGGAAGGTCTTCGGCGGGAGCAGGGGTTGTATGCCCTATTGATGGATAAGGAGGTGGGGCAATCGGTCGATCAACCGATCTCCCACTACCTGATCGAGTATCCATATTGGGGGCAGCAAGGGGCTGCCCGAAATTGAGCCTTTGACTCATTGATCGAGTCTCAGGTCGAGGTTGACGTGTGTTACTTCCTTCTGGTTGACCTTGGTGCTTCGTCCTAGCCATTCAGTAAGCGAAGGGTGCAACGAGAGTGCCGACATCCGAGTGGTTGTTTGCTTAACCGAGGGGGCGAGAAAGTTTGACTATTTATCAGTTGTCCACTTGACTGATCTAATAGTAGTTGTGGAACGGACACAGCTTCTTGTTCGATCCCACAGACGGCGCCAAACTGTGGGGGAAAATCTTCGTGCCGACCCGAAGACTTCTCCTCACCAGTCAATTGAAGTTTTGAGTCGAAGATCGTTGTTCGATCTGTCGATTGGAGTTAGAACTCTCAATATGCAAGCAAAGAAAGTTGGACACGAGAGATGTGATCTCGGAGTTCAGCCGAAGCCTACGTCTCCGTGCTATAGGGAGCAACCCGAATTCACTAACACTTATATCGAAGTGATCTCGATAGGCCGAGTATCACTGAAAACACTCTGATCTATTCGAAGGAGAGAAGAAGATCAAAGAAAGGTGGAAGATGGAAAGCTGAGAAATTCTAGAGCTCTGGGTTCTAAAAATCAGATCTCAGAGTGGAAATCAGAATTTTCGGATCCTTTTACATTCGAAGGCTCTGCTATTTATAGGATTCTCTGGTGGTAAATGGCGGTTTCTGCTGTCGGATCTGAGGATCCTCCAGGTAAAGCTGGTGGGTCCTGCTATTGCCTTCGGGGACCCACCAGGCAGGGCCGGTGGGTCCTGCTATTGTCTTCGGGGACCCACCAGGCAGGGCCGATGGGTCCCGCTGTTGTCTTCGATGACCCACCAGGCAGGGCCGGTGGGTCCTGCTGTTGTCTTCGGAGACCCACTAGGCAGGGCCGGTGGGTCCTGCTGTTGTCTTCGGGGACCCACCAGGCAGGGCTGGTGGGTCCCGCTGTTTGCAGACTTCTTGCCAAAATTTGCACCCACAGGTAGCTGTCCTTTGGGCACGCCTGGTTGAGGTTCGTGAAATCAATGCAGACCCGTATGACTCCGGACTTCTTGGGGACGGCGACCACGTTGGCGATCCACTTTGGATATTGGGCCTCTCGGATGATACCTGCCCGTAATAATTTCTCTGCTTCTAAGTTGACAGCAACTGCTTTCTCTGGTGCTAGCGACCGGGGCTTTTGGCGGACAGGCGCAGCTCCTTCACGAATGTTGAGGTGGTGGCAGGCTATCTAGGGCTTTATACCTGGCATGTTTTCAACCGACCATGCGAACACATCTTGGTTTGCCTTGAGAAAGGCCGTCATTGCCTTGGCATGGAGCTTTGATAGCTGCGACCCAAAGAAGGTGATCCTTGGATTTTCCGCTTCTCCCAGGTTCATGGGAAGAATGGGCTCGACTGCCAGCGACTCCTCCCATTCAGTGCTCTAGTTGTTTATTGACTTCTTCGACTCATCCGGTTCTTTAGATTCAACCGGTCAGTCAGTCTTCTACGGGCGCTTCGACTCGTCCAGCTCATTAAATTCAGCTGACCGGTCGGTCTTCAATGGGTCCCTCGGCTCAGCTAGCTCTTTAAGTTCATCCAACTGACCAATCTTCTTTAAGTTCTTCAATGAAGTCAGTTCTTTACATTCAACTGACAGGTCGGTCTTCAACAGGTCCCTCAACACTGTCAGTTCTTTAAGTTCAACTGACAGGTCGATCTTCTGAATGGCTTGGCCTCCTCGTGCTCCTACACTTGATTCAGCGAGGTGCTGAATTGTTGAAGCTTCTTGACTCTGCTTCGTAGTCTAGAGGTTGAAGATGCCCGATTTAGCTTCGTCTTCACCTGGTTCTCCTCCCTTAATCTGGCACGTCGTCTTTAGATGGATGACACTAAGCTCACACTTGGTTGCTGAGGACTGGTCGCCTCGAATGCTCATCACGCCCTTGTCGGTCCAAAACTTCACGGCTTGGTGGGCCAACGAGGGGACCGTATGGTGATGTAATAACCTGGATAATTGTGGTAATTAGAATGGTGAGTTTATCTGCTTTTATTAATTGCGAATAATTTTAATTCTTCGTCAGTTTAATAGAAATAAAAATCTTAGAAATCCTTTGATTATTTTGTCTTCATCGTATAATAGTTTTATTCGTGTTTGCGAGTTTCACATAAGGCTATCCTTACTCGTCGATTCGAGCTACGGGTAGGAAGCTAATTGTGGTTGTACCACGGACTGCCCATTGGCATCACAGAATTTCTGCTTCGATTCAGATCCTAGGATGGCCATAAGTCAAACATCATCAGGTGCGCATCGTCGCCCCGATTCCAACGCATATTTTTGGGGGATTTTTCGGCGAGTGGTTAGGGAGATATGATTTTTCGAAGTTTACATTGCGGTTAGGCATTTGGATCCGATCCGGATTAGGATTAGGACTCCAATCCGAACCGAATCAACCCATCCAAATCTAATCCGATCAGCTGGAGATAATTTCTTTCCTCTCCCGTTAGCCTTGGATTCCATTCCCATAGGTTCGATGAGGATCGGACGGTGGGAGGGGGAGACCCTTTCTCCAAGTCATTAGGGTTTTCTCTCTAAAAGCCTTCATCGTATACCTCCTCTCTTTACCCATTGTGTGCACCTCCATCTAGATCTCTCTCTTGCTGCGTTCCCCTCTCCCCAACAGTCCTCTCGTTGGCAACGTTGATCCCCTCCGGTAAGAATCCCCCCACCACCTCCTCCTTCCTCTCCCTATTCCCATCTTCTTCTCTTCTCCTTCCTCCTCTCTTCTTCTCCATGCTGATCTTCTCCTCTCTTTTTTATTTTATTTTATTTTTTCTTTGGGTTGCTGCTGTAATCAGTAGGAATAACAACCAAGGAGGAAGGGATTGTTTGGTCCTCCTCCCCTCTCTTTTGATCACTACAGATTTGCAAGAAATTGGCCTTGTTTTAGATTTGATTGGACCCTCTTTCAGGTGCTTTTTAGTTGTTGTTTCATAGCAGAATTCAAACCAAAACATCCCCCTTTCGGTCCTTACTTCCACTGCCTCGTTGTAGAAATTCCAGCGACAAAACAGTAGTTGTGACGGCCCTTGTGTAGGCATTTTATTCCGCCAATTTCACCCCTTGTCTCACTGCATTATGCTGAAAAACTAACCCTTGGACAGCCATGAAACCTTGGTGATTTCATATTTCTTTAAGTCTGTTTGTCCTCTAATCTCCTCTCTTCATCTCTCTCAAAGTTTCTTTCTAATTCTCACTTTATCTAATATTTCTCTCTTCCTTCTCTTGCTTATATTCTTCATCTAAAATTTATCTAATTTGTATCTCTATATTATGAAATCTAAAAGATGTCTTTTAATCGTATTTGTGACTACCTCTAGGAATTCCCGATTGTACCCGAATCTGAAGCGGAGCAACACGTCGGTTGTAGTCATGCTTCAACTGGTTAGTCGTATTGCATGCCACTAATTTAAATAAATATTTTAATTATAGAATATTGCATGTTTAGTTAGGAACCGTGGCCGTGGCACATGTCGATGTGCCAGGCCATTAGGTAGATCTTATATTAAATTGTGTTTATTATTCGCGATGGGTGATGTCCTGTGTCGCATGGGGAACATGGTGATGTTCCCGGACTTTAGTATGGTAATATTCTCGGTATCAGTTTGGCCGAGGGTTGACCTCTTTTTTACTTTGGGTTGTACCCCAAGACACTCGTACGGTGTTTTACACTGGGACTTAGCAGCGACTAGTTGCTTAGAAGGATGGATTTTACAAGATTTACTAGTTTCTTGATTTTAAGGAATTACGATGTTAAATCGGGAATAAGTCATGGCAGGTTGCATAACTCGGAAGGAAAATACCATGGCAGGTAGTACGGTATTTGTCATTGCAATAGCATGACAGGCTACCTAGGGTTCAGGTAGGAGGTCCATGTGCGCACAAGGGTAGTGAGCCCCCGAGTGTAGCATAGTCTGAATAAAGTAAGTAGGACCAAAAGGTTGGGCTAGGAAAGAAAGAAAAGTACAAGAATGATAGTCCCTAGCAAGGACATGTTTAGTTAGCCCAGTCTTGGAAATTATTCCAAAGAAACTAAGTTGGGCCGGAGTTGCTCCATCGTGAGAGACGAGAAACCCCACTTGGCCACTTGGGTATAGTATAGTACTTTGTTGTGCACGCTTTTTTTCTCTCTTAGTGCACAGGACGATAGAGTAGGTTCCCCTCTGAAGTGAAATAGGGACCCTATGGCACACTTCATTTCTCTCTTAGTGTCATAGTAATATCTTCGGGACAGTAAAAACCGAGTGCTCACACTTCTTTTGTTTTCTTTTTTTCTTCTCTTTTTTCGTTTTCTCTTTTGATCACTTTAGGGATTTCTCTCATGAAGCAGAATAGGATGCCTCATGAGGGAATTCTCTTTACAACTTAAAATATAGGACAATGGGTTCTCTCATGAAGTGATATGGGTCACCTTATGAGGGAATCGTCTGTTAGTATGTGTATCATATAAATAATAAATGGACACTGTAGAGTAGGGTACATTATATAAATTTGTAGTACTTCTGGTTGTAGTTTTACAGTTTCTTTATAGTACTTCTCTTCCAGTTACTTGTTCTTTTATTGTTAGTTTTCGTAGAAATAAATTTGATATATATTGTTGTATATAGTTGCTTCTATTTGTTTTTGCTAGAACCACTAAGTAATCGTACTCAGGGGGAGTTGTTTGTTGTTTTTCTCTCCCCCAGGTTCTCACCATCAGGTGGAGCGTTAGGAACGTGACTACAGTTCCTATTCTAGTAGAAGTAGCAGCATGGTGCAGGAGTTTGTGAGGGTAGGAGTGATAGCTGTAGTTTCCATTCTGTTTTTTATTTTAGTATTGTTCTTTCGTGTTAATATAATTGGACTTGAGACATTGGTTATTATGTTTAGTGGACTTGGTAATTAGTTTATTGTTATACTCTGTGGCTTCTGTTTACCTTTCATATATATCACCCTCGAGTTTTGGACCCTCTCTCCTTAGTCCTAAATTTGGGGTGTGATAACTTGGTATCAGAGCCGGTACTCCTCGGGATGGGGGGGGTCTAACCCTACACGAGGATGTGTAGCCATAAGGGGGGTGGATTGTGACGACCAAGATCCAATAGGCGAATAGCCAAGACTCCTGAGGTTGGGATGCTAAGATTGATGAGGTGATGTGAGGTGAGGTGTACAAGTCCACGAGTTAGCCCCACATCGCTTGGAGAGAAGGAAATCTTGAGCTACTTATATAATTTCTCTTCCCAAACATACAAGATGGGTTTTAAAACGGTGCACCGTTACGGAATTCGTAAGAACTCTGTAGTTAAGCATGCTTGGGCGAGAGTAGTACCAAGATGGGTGACCACCCTGGGAAGTTCTCATACGGGCACGGGCAAAGCGGATGTTACAGGTGAAGCCACGGTCTTCTGAGGATGATGTTGTATACTGAGTTTGCTTCTATTACGATAAACCAGGTGAGGTTGGTGAGATGTCCTATTATGATTGGGAGGGTGATCTCACCAACCACCCTTGCAGCCTCTCCTATGAAGCCCATTATCGTTGACAATGATTCGGTCAACTACCCGCGATCTAGCTGCATTGCATCGAAGGAGCTGAGGAAGAGTATGTCCACCGAACTCCCGGCATTGACTAGGATCCTCTTCATCAAGCAGTTTGCTATCTGCATCCGTATGACCAGGGGATGATTGTGAGGCCTCTCTATCCCGACCAGATCAGCCGCCAAAAACTGTACTGCTACTTCCACTCTTGGCTCGGGGTGGATGATAGGGTCGAGCACCACATGGTGAACTTGCCTTGCTTGCTCTATGTGCCGAACTTGACGGTTGACCGAATTTGAGGATGGTACCGGGTCATGGTACCCATAGACTGTGTCTATCTCTCGGAGCTGGCATTTTTCTGGTGAGGGACTAGGTAAACACGGTGTTGTCGCTCCCTGTTGGACTTCTCTGACGGCCTTAGTCTCCTTTCGTTGAGGGAGGTTAATAAAGCAGCCAAGGTGGCTGGCCTCAATAAGATCCTCAATATGATGCTTGAGCGCCCAGCGCTACACGGTAGTATGGCCTTGGCCTTGGTGGTATTCGCAATACCTTGATGTATCCATGGCTCCCCATTCTCCGGTTTCAAGTGGTGGCGCCCACTTGAAGTAAGGTTCACTCTTGATGGCTTCCAAGATTTGGTCTATAGGGACGTTCAGTACCGTGAATTCCCTATTCCACTACGACCTTGTTGGCCTATTTTGCCTTTGCTGCTTCACGACGTGCCGTGTCGCCTCCCCTTGCTGCTTGTTAACATTCTTTACAGCGGCTAGCTTGACGTAGCTCTGGTGCGGAACTCTGGTCTCTACGGCCTTCCTCTTGCGGTCCACGTCTTCTATCTTGATATATTTCTCAACACGCCGCGATAGTTCATCGATCATCTCTGGGGTTCGCTTAATGAGTGACACGTTGACGAGTTGGTTGGGATGAATAACATTCTTGAAGGCCGCAATCACCATGCGATCCTGCCCGTCAGTGTCCGCCAAGCTCAGGTATTCGGTCCTGGACCTATGGTAGAACTACCTTAACGTCTCCTTCTGGGTCATACTCATCCCGAAGAGTGACTCTAGAGTCTTCAGCTCTCGGCGGTTACACCGATATTGATCGATGAACCGTGTGTGCAGTTTCGAGAAGGATAAAGGCCTAAGCATGTGGAACTATTCGAGAGGGGTTCCTGACAAGCTGTTGGCGAAGGTCCTGCAGAGGATATGGTAATCCTTGTGGGGGACCAAGGTGTCCCAAAAAATAAGCACGTGCTCTACTGGGTCCTTCGACCCATCAAACTGTTAGGTTTGATGTGGTCTACAGCTCGTAAAACCCTAGGTTTGGCTGTATATGGTTGATAGTTTATTTAGGATTGTATAAAGGTACGTATTATTATACGTGTTCTATTTAAAGAACCTAAGGAGCCATGGCTATATAGTAGTCCATCTGAGTGGGAGACTCAGTGGATCGGTCCTATGAGCCTAAATCGTTCACAGCTCTGATTTGGGTTGGTCGCCCTATCAGGATAAGCTGTTGGAATGACAGAGCATGAGAATCTCCATAATGGTCATTACCAGGCACAATGTCTGTGGCCGAACAGAACCAACACGGTGCACAGATCGGTGAGCAGACACCGGTGCACATAGCCGTGTTTCTGCTTAGGGTAATCGGTCCTAAACCCTGAGGAACCGTGACTGGTGGACTAACCAGTTGTGTGTAACTTTGGTTCACCAACGTGTGAGGGATCTAACCACGACCCAATACCACGGTGCGCTGGGTTACCGGGCTGACGTTGCATCGGCACGCCACTCTTGCAGGCCATCCACATCCTTATCGGTAGGTGCGTTCCTTGGTATGACATACACCGCACTAAACCCAGGCCTGGTGGTCAGCAGTTGAGCTGTTGACCGGATCCGGTTGCTTGGCCAAAGCGATCGGAGGTGCTATGTGATAGTCAACCTGGAAGGAACCTAGTCATATGGTCACTTGAGTCTGACGGTGCTCTCCACCGCTCGAGTTGACTCATGGCACCAAGTGGAGGGACATTGTATTACCAATACTAAGCGGAGAACAGGGGTATGCGAGAGAGCTTAATAAGTCTGGGAGAATTGGAGTGCAGCCTGCGTCGCACTCTGGGTGGCCACGGAGGTTAACCGGGACCCAGAGGATTGACAGGGACACTCGGGTAGTGTGTCGATCGGGTTCGGTTGGAAGCCATGAATCCTAGTCCCTGAAGGTTCCACCCTATCCACGATCATTACGGATCAATACTTTTTCCTTGTCTCACAGCATATTATGAGTTGAAGAAATAATGCCTAATCGTCCTGTGTTCCGTGAGTGCATAGCACTGGAGCATGGTGGTAGCACAGGACTAAGTGTGTTCACTAGAGGGCAACCCCAGAGTAGTGTAGATACATACGATGTTGCCATTATACCATTAGGAGTCCATTCCGTGTGTGCGTGTTGCACTAGAACGCAGAATGTGAGTTTAGTAATTTTTACTATGGGGCACCCCACCTTTAACTAAGGGCACCCTAGTAAATAGTAAAAATACTATTCATCATCCCATGGTGTATTGACTTGTTGCTGATGCCAATGAGGTGCCCTAAGTGTTAGGGTGCATTATCGTGCACGTAGATGGGCCATACATTGTCCCGCATGAGGTGAACGACCACTAGATGCATGAGGGCATTTTGGTCATTACAAAATGTCCCGCATGCCCTAGTGGCCGCCATCCTCACTAGGGCTAGCATGCATGGCCATCAAACTTATAATTAAGGGATTAATTCAGATTTGAATGATTTTGAATCATCTCCTTAATTGCAACAATTCTAATATGACAACTAGTATTAAAAAGGGGCATTGAATTTGAGAGTAATGAGAGGGAGAGAGAGAGGAACGGTTTCAAATGACAAGAGAGAGTGAGGGGCACGAATTTCAGATCTGAAATGGTGCATCCTTCTCATATTTCCGATGAAGAACCAAAGCCCCTTCGCTTATGGTTCGGATTTTTGTCATCTCTCTCTCTCGGGTTCATCTCTTATCTCTCCCTCATCTTCTTCTCCAAGTGTGTGTGTGAGATTGATGGAGATTGCTTGCACTCTGAGGCACTCAGAGATTAGAGTGCAAGGATCCGGGCTGATATGTGAGATCGGGTGAATCCGATGAGATTCATTTCTCTCTTGCATGAGGATCCGGCTCGAGATTGCTGCCCAGATTTTACGGGTAGATCTGCATTGTTTTGATCACTGAAGGAGCTATAGAAGTCTAAATGACTTCAAACTGGTTGCAAACTCTTGGCGTTGAAGTCTTCTTTCCGATAAATCAATTTTCGCTCCGTTCCGATGTCGAGATAGAAAGTTATGGCCTTTGCACTGAAAGGTGTTCGTGCAGATCCGAATTTGTCTTCATCAATTTTGAAGCAATTCTTCGCGGTGTTAAATACCGCACGAAGGTATAACCTACTAACCCCTAGATCTATCATAATGCATACATATGAGATATGTCAATCATTTCGATAGATGACTATAGGGGTTCGATTCGTATTTGTTTTATCATTTACGCATATGATTAATATGAATGAAAATTTTAAAATGTACCGCACACCGAAACGATCCTCGTGATCAACTCCACCTTCCACTGCGCCTCCGATATCATTCCAACAAATGGTATCAGAGCCATTTTGGTGTGCGATTCATGAGAAAATTTTTCATGGAACGAATCGTATGTGCATTTGATGAACGAATGCGTCACCGAGGTTTGCGTAGATCATATATTCATATATGTCGCATGTTATGCATAGTGTGTTTTGCAGGGCACCGCTATAGTGTGATTGTTTGCTTTCGGGGGTCAGACCCCGAAATATAATTGCATGGTATTTCGATTGTTTTTGTGATGGATGAATGTAAGGCCTAATGGGACAAGCGCATGGAGATTGACCACGGCTTGGTTTTTCCCGGCCCTTATTTCTATTCTTGTCTTTATTCTTCTACCTAGGAAAATATGTACGAACGAGCAATTGCTCGGAGCGTACTAGTATTTTCAGTTACAGGTTGAAGTCTTGGAGGACAAGGATAGATCAGAGATTCATCACTGGAGGACCGAGCGCGGTGGCCCAAAGTAAGGAATATTTGGAGCCATTGAAGAAATGTCAGAGCATTGCTAGTCAGGTTCAGGGGTCGGACCCTGAACTTGATATCAATGGATGTTTGTTTTTTTCTTAGGTTGGATATTTCTTTAAACCCCGGTGAAAGAATATAATCTGATACAGTATGTGTTAGATTGTGGGATACCCTTTCCCCACTATTTATGGGATGCCTTTTCCCCACTTGGTCCATGCGACCATTAGGTTAGATCTCCATTTATTGACACCCGTAGTCTAATTGGTGTTTGATGGTAGTTGGATCCCATAACACTCGGTTATGCCACCATTAGGTAGAGGACCGACGGAGGTTGTCGGATGTCCCTAATTGGTTTGACATCGAATCCAATAGTGATATGGTGATCATCTACGACATCAGACATCAAGTTACATATGAGGAGTCATACTAATGGGAGACCTTTTCTAGTATGTCTAGACCATAGGCTAGGCTCTAGAGCACAAAGGGTAATGATCATTTTATTTAGTATCGAAGGCTTGGAGAGTACGTAATGTGATTCTCGGGAGAAAGGTGACAACTGAGTATCCACGGGATAGGGACTATGGTCCTTTCCAAGTCTATCTATACTTTATAAGAGGTCTTAACTCTAGTGGGAGCGCGGTATGACCAGGGTCTAGGTCTAGGTTGTCGCAACCTAGGAACTAAAATACTTGCATTAAAATAACCCTCACTATAATTAAGGGATGTGAAAGAGGACTCAGTGTGAGTGCCCCTGGCCTCCACGGCCAATTGCTGAATTTCTGGGTGATAGGGTATGACTAAACATCCCCCTCGGGTGAGAGTTATGTTCTGTCATGCCGGAGGCTTAGCAGTCTCCTTCGGGATATGGTGGTCACGATGCCAGGAGAGAAGGGCTTTTCCCGCCCTCGCGGGGGCCGCATGAACTCCCGTGTCGTGATTGCCTAGGCTGGTGGGTAAGCATCCGAAGCACCCGTGAGGCTACCCGTTGCGTCGCATGGAGATCACGGGGGGCTGGCCAAAAGGTATCATGGTCCATCATAGTCCGGTTGTGGCAGATTTGGATTGGGTCGGAAAGACCCGATGTGAGCGGAGGACGATACACACTGCCCCCTCGGGCGGGTGTATCCGAATCTGAGATCTCGCATACATGGTAAATTACTCCATTGAAATGTCTTCGCTTTGAGGGTAGCGTTGGCATATGGATGTAATTAGCTTGTTTTAATAATATCCTTAAAATAAGTTTTAATACAATCTATATTCAACCATAGATTCCCTGTTCGCTATCCCATTAGAGAACTAGATAACGGGTACCGACTTCGTAGACCGGTAATGCCATAATGATCTTATATTTAGGGTTAGTAAACTACAATGGCTATAAATCTTAATTTCCCTAAACCAGACCTATCGGGTCTAGATGCCACTATAGTACAGGATAGGGCATATAACGACTAACGAGAGTCTGTAGAGATGTGCAAGTGCTATGTCATAGCATACTTGCAGACAACTCTTCAGAAGTAAGTCAGACATATGTCGGGTCCTCTGATGTAATGTTCTGTTACAGCATCAGATGTCTAAGGGGCGCAGTCAAATGACTCGCTATCTCACCATCAAGAAACTCGTCAGCACTAAGATGTTTGATGGAATACTGGTTTGGAAACACATTCTTGGGTTCCAGAGCAAACTGGTTTTTTTTGAAATAGTGCTAGATGTCGAGGTGATAGAGAACATCTGTCTTGCATCCTTATATGGAACCTTTGAAGGCTTTGTCAGAGACTTCAGCCTTACAAGCTGGAGATGACAAATGCGGAACTTCTGGGAGCTATCCAGGTCATTAAGGATGGGATCAAGATTAAAGGTAATTCCTTTAGTGCGTAACTTAGGCTTTCTATGAAGTGCCTAAAAGTAAGAACTGATCAGAAACTAAAAACAATGACTGCATAGAATCAGGAGCGGACTCTTAAGTCTGGTGAAGCCTAGTGCGAAAGTGCTTCCGATATGGCAACAGAAGGGGCATTGGAAGATTGAACATATGGTCTCAGGGTGCTAGGACAGGTAAACATCAACTCTTGATAGAGTCGAATTGCCATCTAGTAGCAGTGCTTCTGCTTCTTGAAATATGGACTTCGTGTCTATAGAGATTCAAGGAAAGTAGAAGGCTACTTATTGGTAAGGTGGTCCTAACATAGATACTGATACCATAACAACTGCAGAAGCTATTAATATGTTATCTTAGATTTTTCGATAGAAGGATTTTGATCCTTAGAGATTTAGTTATGTTTCCTCCAAGCTAAATAAAGGTTTTCAGTTCTAATCGATGGCTTTAGTGCATCTCTTAAACTGAATAGGTACCTTTATTGCTAAAGGAACAGTTCATAATAATCTCTTTGTATTAAAATCTAGTTCGAAAATAGATTACAGGATAGCTGTAGTATCTAATTCATATTCATCTTATTCCTTGGGATAACATAATCCAATTGTGGCTCCTATGACTTCGATATATTGTCTCAGACATAATTCAAAGGTAAGTGAAGGCTGAGTTTCTAGATACAGACCCCTTGCAGACCCTTCCGACCTGCGAGTCTTGTTTGGAAGGCCAAATAACTAAAAAGGGCCACTGAGGTATTGGATTTTGCTCATTCTGACGTATGTGGTTCCAAGAGCATCCATATAGATGATATCCATTGGATGAGTTCCATAGGTACCTGATGGGGCATGGGATGATATCCCAGTTAATTGCTCCAGGGACACCATGCCAGAATGGAATATCCAAGAGAAGGAATCAGACCCTGTTGGATATGGTCTAAAGAATGATGAGTTTTGCCAAGTTTACTACCCACCTTCTATGGGTTACACCTTGAGACACAGTAGAGTATATCTTGAATAATATCTCAATAAATCAGTGCCTCATACCCCTGAAAAGCTGTGGTCTGAGCGAAAGCCTATACTACGGCATTTTAGTATATGGGGATGTCCTGCATATGTGCAGAAGGACAAGAGGGATAAGATGGAGACTAAGTTCAAGGTGTATCTGTTTATAGGTTATCCTAGAAAAATATAAGGTGGACTATCCATGATCCTGAGGAATAGAAGGTGATCGTTTCTACGAATGCCATTTACCTAGAGCGGGATTCTATTATAGACCATATGTTCACTAGTAAGGTAGTTCTGGGTGAATTACTAGATACTAGTGGAGAGCGCATGATCGGAAACGTAGTGGTAATAGATGATGCAGACACTAGTATACCAGAAACTGTAGAAATAATTTGCTTTGTACCACAACCATCTTGTCGCAGTGGGAGCACCATTAGAGCTCTTGAAAGATTTTGTGGACAAACTTTGTGAATTAGTCCATAAATTCAAGAGGATGGCCCCTTGAGCTACGATGAAGTAGTGAAATTTTTTGACAGAACTGTCTAACAGAAAGTCAAGGAGACAAAGCTTGCATCAGTGTTCAGTGATACTCTTTTGTACCAGGGTTCATCATAGCTTTATTAAAACATATTTGGATTGGGTCAAAGTTAAAGACCCGTGTAAGCGGATCACTGTGCGCACCCTCCCTCGAGTGGGCGTATACTAAATCTAAGGCTTGCGCACCTAGCAACTTAGCCAATAGGGTAGAAGTCGGCAGGAGGATATATGATGCAGTTTCCAGGCTTAGGAGTTAGCAGGTCAGGAATACCTGGCTTACAGAATTGCAAAAGGTTCATTTATGGACTAAAGCAAGTATCCAGGAGAAACAATATCTATCTTGATCAAGTATGATCTATTCATACAGATTTGATCAAAATAAGTCAAGTGTGTATAAGAAAAGCGATGGAACTATAGGGGTGTACCTAGTACTTTACATAGACGATGTTCTACTGATTGAAAATGAAGTAGGAACGTTGCCTAAGTTAAATGTCTGTTTATTATCTTAATTCGACTGAAAGACCTTCGTGAGGCGAGTTATGTTCAGGAGATCATGGTAACTCGAGATCATCAGAACAAGATTCTCACGCTATCACAGGCTATGCATAGAGATATGGTTCTAGCCAGAATCAATATACAAGACTCCAAAAGGGGTTTCTTGCTAAAGCTTGAAACTGTCGAATGATATAAATCATTTGACACCTAAGGAGATGGCAGAAATACAGAAGGTGCCCTATGCTTATGCAAAGGGTAGTCGTATGCCATGAATGTATAAGATGCTAGTTATCTGTTGGGCAGCAGAAATGGAGGGTCAGTTTTAGTCGAATCCGGGTCCAGTTAGCTGGACTGATGTGAAGAGTATACTCGATATCCTCGTCAAACAAGGACTACGAGTTAGTTTACACTTCACAAGACTTGACGCCGATTGGATGCACAAGATCTGATTTAGCATCAGATGTGTAATCTAGAGAATCGACTTCAGGTATAGTTTTTCACCTTGGGATGAGAAGCGGTTAGTTAGCAGAGTGTGAAGCTATAATGCATCACAGGCTCTACTACAGAAGCATAAGCACATTGTAGCGTGCGTGACAGGAAAATAGGTGGTATGGCTCGGTAAGTTTATAGTAAACTTGGAAAGCATACCAGAGGCTCAGTTTTTTGTTGTAATAACAAAAGAGCAGTAGCAAGAGCCTAGGCACCACCATAAAGGGGAAACATATCAAATACAAATTCTACTTGATCTGGTAGTTTTAGGAGGAAAGGCAAGTGGCGGTAATCGAGTTAGCATCTACAGATAATGTTGCAGATTCCTTTAGAGAATTCCTGCAAAGGCTTTTGGGCAGCATGTAGAACCTATAAAGCTCATGACCGTTTTTCCTCGCTAGACCAAGTGGGAGATTATTAGGTTTGATGTGGTCTACAGCTCGTAAAACCCTAGGTTTGGCTGTATATGGTTGATAGTTTATTTAGGATTGTATAAAGGTATGTATTATTATACGTGTTCTATTTAAAGAACTTAAGGAGCCATGGCTATATAGTAGTCCATCTGAGTGGGAGACTCAATGGATCGGTCCTATGAGCCTAAATCGTTCACAGCTCTGATTTGGGTTGGTCGTCCTATCAGGATAAGCTGTTGGAATGACAGAGCATGAGAATCTCTATAATGGTCATTACTAGGCACAATGTCTATGGCCGAACAGAACCAACACGGTGCACAGATCGGTGAGCAGACACCGGTGCACATAGCCGTGTTTCTGCTTAGGGTAATCGGTCGTAAACCCTGAGGAACCGTGACCGGTGGACTAACCAGTTGCGTGTAACTTTGGTTCACCAACGTGTGAGGGATCTAACCACGACCCAATACCACGGTGCGCTGGGTTACCGGGCTGACGTTGCATCGGCACGCCACTCTTGCAGGCCATCCATATCCTTATCGGTAGGTGCGTTCCTTGGTATGACATACACCGCACTAAACCCAGGCCTGGTGGTCAGCAGTTGAGCTGTTGACCGGATCCGGTTGCTTGGCCAAAGCGATCGGAGGTGCGATGTGATAGTCAACCTGGAAGGAACCTAGTCATATAGTCACTCGAGTCTGACGGTGCTCTCCACCGCTCGAGTTAACTCATGGCACCAAGTGGAGGGACATTGTATTACCAATACTAAGCGGAGAACAGGGGTATGCGAGAGAGCTTAATAAGTCTGGGAGAATTGGAGTGCAGCATGCGTCGCACTCTGGGTGGCCACGCAGGTTAACCGGGACCCAGAGGATTGACAGGGACACTCGGGTAGTGTGTCGATCGGGTTCGGTTGGAAGCCATGAATCCTAGTCCCTAAAGGTTCCACCCTATCCACGATCATTACGGATCAATACTTTTTCCTTGTTT
The DNA here is from genome assembly GCA_947650365.1 of Chamaelirium japonicum. NCBI lineage: Eukaryota > Viridiplantae > Streptophyta > Magnoliopsida > Liliales > Melanthiaceae > Chamaelirium > Chamaelirium japonicum. The sequence continues at coordinate 16,203,003 of OX393560.1, read as the reverse complement.
CACAGCATATTATGAGTTGAAGAAATAATGCCTAATCGTCCTGTGTTCCGTGAGTGCATAGCACTAGAGCATGGTGGTAGCACAGGACTAAGTGTGTTCACTAGGGGGCAACCCCAGAGTAGTGTAGAGACATACGATGTTGCCATTATACCATGAGGAGTCCATTCCGTGTGTGCGTGTTGCACTAGAACGCAGAATGCGAGTTTAGTAATTTTTACTATAGGGCACCCCACCTTTAACTAAGGGCACCCTAGTAAATAGTAAAAATACTATTCATCATCCCATGGTGTATTGACTTGTTGCTGATGCCGATGAGGTGCCCTAAGTGTTAGGGTGCATTATCGTGCACGTAGATGGGCCATACATTGTCCCGCATGAGGTGAACGACCACTAGATGCATGGGGGCATTTTGGTCATTACAAAATGTCCCGCATGCCCTAGTGGCCGCCATCCTTACTAGGGCTAGCATGCATAGCCATCAAACTTATAATTAAGGGATTAATTCAGATTTGAATGATTTTGAATCATCTCCTTAATTGCAACAATTCTAATATGGCAACTATTATTAAAAAGGGGCATTGAATTTGAGAGTAATGAGAGGGAGAGAGAGAGGAACGGTTTCAAATGACAAGAGAGAGTGAGGGGCAAGAATTTCAGATCTGAAATGGTGCATCCTTCTCATATTTTCGATGAAGAACCAAAGTCCCTTCGCTTATGGTTCGGATTTTTGTCATCTCTCTCTCTCGGGTTCATCTCTTATCTCTCCCTCATCTTCTTCTCCAAGTGTGTGTGTGAGATTGATGAAAATCGCTTGCACTCTGAGGCACTCAGAGATTAGAGTGCAAGGATCCGGGATGATATGTGAGATCGGGTGAATCCGATGAGATTCATTTCTCTCTTGCATGAGGATCCGGCTCGAGATTACTGCCCAGATTTTACGGGCAGATCTGCATTGTTTTGATCACTGAAGGAGCTATAGAAGTCCAAATGACTTCAAACCGGTTGCAAACTCTTGGCGTTGAAGTCTTCTTTCCGGTAAATCAAGTTTCGCTCCGTTCCGATGTCGAGATAGAAAGTTACGGCCTTTGCACTGAAAGGTGTTCGTGCAGATCCGAATTTGTCTTCATCAATTTTGAAGCAATTCTTCGCGGTGTTAAATACCGCACGAAGGTAAAACCTACTAACCCCTAGATCTATCATAATGCATACATATGAGATATGTCAATCATTTCGATAGATGACTATAGGGGTTCGATTCGTATTTGTTTTATCATTTACGTATATGATTAATATGAATGAAAGTTTTAAAATGTACCGCACACCGAAACGATCCTCGTGATCAACTCCACCTTCCACTACGCCTCCGATATCATTCCAACAAATGGTATCAGAGCCATTTTGGTGTGCGATTCATGAGAAAATTTTTCATGGAACGAATCGTATGTGCATTTGATGAACGAATGCGTCACCGAGGTTTGCGTAGACCATATATTCATATATGTCGCATGTTATGCATAGTGTGTTTTGCAGGGCACCGCTATAGTGTGATTGTTTGCTTTCGGGGGTCAGACCCCGAAATATAATTGCATGGTATTTCGATTGTTTTTGTGATGGATGAATGTAAGGCCTAATGGGACAAGCGCGTGGAGGTTGACCACGGCTTGGTTTTTCCCGGCCCTTATTTCTATTCTTGTCTTTATTCTTCTACCTAGGAAAATGTGTACGAACGAGCAATTGCTCGGAGCGTACTAGTATTTTCAGTTACAGGTTGAAGTCTTGGAGGACAAGGATAAATCAGAGATTCATCACTGGAGGACCGAGCGAGGTGACCCAAAGTAAGGAATATTTGGAAGATGCCATTGAAGAAATGTCAGAGCATTGCTAGTCAGGTTCAGGGGTCGGACCCTGAACTTGATATCAATGGATGTTTGTTTTTTTCTTTGGTTAGATATTTCTTTAAACCCCGGTGAAAGAATATAATCTGATGCAGTATGTGTTAGATTGTGGGATGCCCTTTCCCCACTATTTGTGGGATGCCTTTTCCCCACTTGGTCCATGCGACCATTAGGTTAGATCTCCATTTATTGACACCCGTAGTCTAATAGGTGTTTGATGGTAGTTGGATCCCATAACACTCGGTTATGCCACCGTTAGGTAGAGGTCCGACGGAGGTTGTCGGATGTCCCTAATTGGTTTGACATCGAAACCAATAGTGATGTGGTGATCATCTACGACATCAGACATCAAGTTACATATGAGGAGTCATACTAATGGGAGACCTTTCCTAGTATGTCTAGACCATAGGCTAGGCTCTAGAGCACAAAGTGTAATGATCATTTTATTTAGTATCGAAGGCTTGGAGAGTACGTAATGTGATTCTCGTGAGAAAGGTGACAACTGAGTATCCACGGGATAGGGACTATGGTCCTTTCCAAGTCTATCTATACTTTATAAAAGGTCTTAACTCTAGTGGGAGCGCGGTATGACCAGGGTCTAGGTCTAGGTTGTCGCAACCTAGGAACTAAAATACTTGCATTAAAATAACCCTCACTATAATTAAGGGATGTGAAAAAGGACTCAGTGTGAGTGCCCCTGGCCTCCACGGCCAATTGCTGAATTTCTGGGTGATAGGGTATGACTCAACATCCCCCTCGGGTGAGAGTTATGTTCTGTCATGCCGGAGGCTTAGCAGTCTCCTTCGGGATATAGTGGTCACGATGCCAGGAGAGAAGGGCTTTTCCCGCTCTCGCGGGGGCCGCATGAACTCCCGTGTCGTGATTGCCTAGGCTGGTGGGTAAGCATCCGAAGCACCCGTGAGGCTACCCGTTGCGTCGCATGGAGATCACGGGGGGCTGGCCAAAAGGTACCATGGTCCATCATAGTCTGGTTGTGGCAGATTTGGATTGGGTCGGAAAGATCCGATGTGAGCGGAGGACGATACATACTGCCCCCTCAGGCGGGTGTATCCGAATCTGAGATCTCGCATACATGGTAAATTACTCCATGGAAATGTCTTCGCTTTGAGGGTAGCGTTGGCATATGGATGTAATTAGCTTGTTTTAATAATATCCTTAAAATAAGTTTTAATACAATCTATATTCAACCATAGATTCCCTGTTCGCTATCCCATTAGAGAACTAGATAACGGGTACCGACTTCGTATACCGGTAATGCCATAATGATCTTATATTTAGGGTTAGTAAACTACAATGGCTATAAATCTTAATGTCCCTAAACCAGACCTATCGGGTCTAGATGCCACTGTAGTACAGGATAGGGCATATAACGACTAACGAGAGTCTGTAGAGATGTGCAAGTGCTATGTCATAGCATACTTGCAGACAACTCTTCAGAAGTAAGTCAGACATATGTCGGGTCCTCTGATGTAATGTTCTGTTACAGCATCAGATGTCTAAGGGGCGCAGTCAAATGACTCGCTATCTCACCATCAAGAAACTCGTCAGCACTAAGATGTTTGATGGAATACTGGTTTGGAAACACATTCTTGGGTTCCAGAGCAAACTGGTTTTCTTTGAAATAGTGCTAGATGTCGAGGTGATAGAGAACATCTGTCTTGCATCCTTATATGGAACCTTTGAAGGCTTTGTCAGAGACTTCAGCCTTACAAGCTGGAGATGACAAATGCGGAACTTCTGGGAGCTATCCAGGTCACTAAGGATGGGATCAAGATTAAAGGTAATTCCTTTAGTACGTAACTTAGGCTTTCTATGAAGTGCCTAAAAGTAAGAACTGATCAGAAACTAAAAACAATGATTGTATAGAATCAGGAGCGGACTCTTAAGTTTGGTGAAGCCTAGTGCGAAAGTGCTTCCGATATGACAACAGAAGGGGCATTGGAAGATTTAACATATGGTCTCAGGGTGCTAGGACAGGTAAACATCAACTCTTGGTAGAGTAGAATTGCCATCTAGTAGCAGTGCTTCTGCTTCTTGAAATATGAACTTCGTGTCTATAGAGATTCAAGGAAAGTAGAAGGCTACTTATTGGTAAGGTGGTCCTAACATAGATACCGATACCATAACAACTGCAGAAGCTATTAATATGTTATCTTAGATTTTTCGATAGAAGGATTTTGATCCTTAGAGATTTAGTTATGTTTCCTCCAAGCTAAATAAAGGTTTTCAGTTCTAATCGATGGCTTTAGTGCATCTCTTAAACTAAATAGGTACCTTTATTGCTAAAGGAATAGTTCATAATAATCTCTTTGTATTAAAATCTAGTTCGAAAATAGATTACATGATAGCTGAAGTATCTAATTCATATTCATCTTATTCCTTGGGATAACTTAATCCAATTGTGGCTCCTATGACTTAGATATATTGTCTCAGACATAATTCAAAGGTAAGTGAAGGCTGAGTTTCTAGATACAGACCCCTTGGAGACCCTTCCGACCTGCGAGTCTTGTTTGGAAGGCAAAATAACTAAAAAGGGCCACTGAGGTATTGGATTTTGCCCATTCTGACGTATGTGGTTCCAAGAGCATCCAGATAGATGACATCCATTGGATGAGTTCCATAGGTACCTGATGGGGCATGGGATGATATCCCAGTTAATTGCTCCAGGGACACCATGCTAGAATGGAATATCCAAGAGAAGGAATCAGACCCTGTTGGACATGGTCTAAAGAATGATGAGTTTTGCCAAGTTTACTACCCACCTTCTATGAGTTACACCTTGAGACACAGTAGAGTATATCTTGAATAATATCTCATCTAATCAGTGCCTCATACCCCTGAAAAGCTGTGGTCTGAGCGAAAGCCTATACTACGGCATTTTAGTATATGGGGATGTCCTGCATATGTGCAGAAGGACAAGAGGGATAAGATGGAGACTAAGTTCAAGGTGTATCTGTTTATAGGTTATCCTAGAAAAATATAAGGTGGACTATCCATGATCCTGAGGAATAGAAGGTGATCGTTTCTACGAATGCTATTTACCTAGAGCGGGATTCTATTATAGACCATATGTTCACTAGTAAGGTAGTTCTGGGTGAATTACTGGATACTAGTGGAGAGCGCATGATCGGAAACGTAGTGGTAATAGATGATGCAGACACTAGTATACCAAAAACTGTAGAAATAATTTGCCTTGTACCACAACCATCTTGTCGCAGTGGGAGCACCATTAGAGCTCTTGAAAGATTTTGTGGACAAACTTTGTGAATTAGTCCATAAATTCAAGAGGATGGCCCCTTGAGCTACGATGAAGTAGTGAAATTTTTTGACAGAACTGTCTAACAGAAAGTCAAGGAGACAAAGCTTGCATCAGTGTTCAGTGATACTCTTTTGTACCAGGGTTTATCATAGCTTTATTAAAGCATATTTGGATTGGGTCAAAGTTAAAGACCTGTGTAAGCGGATCACTGTGCGCACCCTCCCTCGAGTGGGCGTATACTAAATCTAAGGCTTGCGCACCTAGCAACTTAGCCAATAGGGTAGAAGTTGGCAGAAGAGAGGATATATGATGCAGTTTCCAGGCTTAGGAGTTAGCAGGTCAGGAATACCTGGCTTACAGAATTGCAAAAGGTTCATTTATGGACTAAATCAAGTATCCAGGAGAAACAATATCTATCTTGATCAAGTATGATCTATTCATACAGATTTGATCAAAATAAGTCAAGTGTGTACAAGAAGAGCGATGGAACTATAGGGGTGTACCTAGTACTTTACATAGACGATATTCTACTGATTGAAAATGAAGTAGGAACGTTGCCTAAGTTAAATGTCTGTTTATTATCTTAATTCGACTGAAAGACCTTCGTGAGGCGAGTTATGTTCTGGAGATCATGGTAACTCGAGATCATCAGAACAAAATTCTCACGCTATCACAGGCTATGCATAGAGATATGGTTCTAGCCAGAATCAATATACAAGACTCCAAAAGGGGTTTCTTGCTAAAGCTTGAAACTGTCGAATGATATAAATCATTTGACACCTAAGGAGATGGCAGAAATACAGAAGGTGCCCTATGCTTATGCAAAGGGTAGTCGTATGCCATGAATATATAAGATGCTAGTTATCTGTTGCGCAGCAGAAATGGAGGGTCGGTTTTATTCGAATCCGGGTCCAGTTAGCTGGACTGATGTGAAGAGTATACTCGATATCCTCGTCAAACAAGGACTACGAGTTAGTTTACACTTTACAAGACTTGACGCCGATTGGATGCACAAGATCTGATTTAGCATCAGATGTGTAATCTAGAGAATCGACTTCAGGTATAGTTTTTCACCTTGGGATGAGAAGCGGTTAGTTAGCAGAGTGTGAAGCTATAATGCATCACAGGCTCTACTATAGAAGCCTAAGCACATTGTAGCGTGCGTGACAGGAAAATAGGTGGTATGGCTCGGTAAGTTTATAGTAAACTTGGAAAGCATACCAGAGGCTCAGTTTTTTGTTGTAATAACAAAAGAGCGGTAGCAAGAGCCTAGGCACCACCATAAAGGGGAAACATATCAAATACAAATTCTACTTGATCTGGTAGTTTTAGGAGGAAAGGCAAGTGGCGGTAATCGAGTTAGCATCTACAGATAATGTTGCAGATTCCTTTAGGGAATTCCTGCAAAGGCTTTTGGGCAGCATGTAGAACCTATAGAGCTCATGACCGTTTTTCCTCGCTAGACCAAGTGGGAGATTGTTAGGTTTGATGTGGTCTACAGCTCGTAAAACCCTAGGTTTGGCTGTATATGGTTGATAGTTTATTTAGGATTGTATAAAGGTACGTATTATTATACGTGTTCTATTTAAAGAACTTAAGGAGCCATGGCTATATAGTAGTCCATCTGAGTGGGAGACTCAGTGGATCGGTCCTATGGCTAAATCGTTCACAGCTCTGATTTGGGTTTGTCGCCCTATCAGGATAAGCTGTTGGAATGACAGAGCATGAGAATCTCCATAATGGTCATTACCAGGCACAATGTCTGTGGCCGAACCGAACCAACACGGTGCATAGATCGGTGAGCAGACACCGGTGCACATAGCCGTGTTTCTGCTTAGGGTAATCGGTCCTAAACCCTGAGGAACCGTGACCGGTGGACTAACCAGTTGCGTGTAACTTTGGTTCACCAACGTGTGAGGGATCTAACCACGACCCAATACCACGGTGCGCTGGGTTACCGGGCTGACGTTGCATCGGCACGCCACTCTTGCAGTCCATCCACATCCTTATCGGTAGGTGCGTTCCTTGGTATGACATACACCGCACTAAACCCAGGCCTGGTGGTCAGCAGTTGAGCTGTTGACCGGATCCGGTTGCTTGGCCAAAGCGATCGAAGGTGCGATGTGATAGTCAACCTGGAAGGAACCTAGTCATATGGTCACTCGAGTCTGACGGTGCTCTCCACCGCTCGAGTTGACTCATGGCACCAAGTGGAGGGACATTGTATTACCAATACTAAGCGGAGAACAGGGGTATGCGAGAGAGCTTAATAAGCCTGGGAGAATTGGAGTGCAGCCTGCGTCGCACTCTGGGTAGCCACGCAGGTTAACCGGGACCCAGAGGATTGACAGGGACACTCGGGTAGTGTGTCGATCGGGTTCGGTTGGAAGCCATGAATCCTAGTCCCTGAAGGTTCCACCCTATCCACGATCATTACGGATCAATACTTTTTCCTTGTCTCACAGCATATTATGAGTTGAAGAAATAATGCCTAATCGTCCTGTGTTCCGTGAGTGCATAGCACTGGAGCATGGTGGTAGCACAAGACTAAGTGTGTTCACTAGGGGGCAACCCCAGAGTAGTGTAGAGACATACGATGTTGCCATTATACCATGAGGAGTCCATTCCGTGTGTGCGTGTTGCACTAGAACGCAGAATGCGAGTTTAGTAATTTTTACTATGGGGCACCCCACCTTTAACTATGGGCACCCTAGTAAATAGTAAAAATACTATTCATCATCCCATGGTGTATTGACTTGTTGCTGATGCCGATGAGGTGCCCTAAGTGTTAGGGTGCATTATCGTGCACGTAGATGGGCCATACATTGTCCCGCATGAGGTGAACGACCACTAGATGCATGGGGGCATTTTGGTCATTACAAAATGTCCCGCATGTCCTAGTGGCCGCCATCCTCACTAGGGCTAGCATGCATGGCCATCAAACTTATAATTAAGGGATTAATTCAGATTTGAATGATTTTGAATCATCTCCTTAATTGCAACAATTCTAATATGGCAACTAGTATTAAAAAAGGGCATTGAATTTGAGAGTAATGAGAGGGAGAGAGAGAGGAACGGTTTCAAATGACAAGAGAGAGTGAGGGGCACGAATTTCAGATCTGAAATGGTGCATCCTTCTCATATTTCCGATGAAGAACCAAAGCCCCTTCGCTTATGGTTCGGATTTTTGTCATCTCTCTCTCTCGGGTTCATCTCTTATCTCTCCCTCATCTTCTTCTCCAAGTGTGTGTGTGAGATTGATGGAGATCGCTTGCACTCTGAGGCACTCAGAGATTAGAGTGCAAGGATCCGGGATGATATGTGAGATCGGGTGAATCCGATGAGATTCATTTCTCTCTTGCATGAGGATCCGGCTCGAGATTGCTGCCCAGATTTTACGGGCAAATCTGCATTGTTTTGATCACTAAAGGAGCTATAGAAGTCCAAATGACTTCAAACTGGTTGCAAACTCTTGGCGTTGAAGTCTTCTTTCCGGTAAATCAAGTTTCGCTCCGTTCCGATGTCGGGATAGAAAGTTACGGCCTTTGCACTGAAAGGTGTTCGTGCAGATCCGAATTTGTCTTCATCAATTTTGAAGCAATTCTTCGCGGTGTTAAATACCGCACGCAGGTATAACCTACTAACCCCTAGATCTATCATAATGCATACATATGAGATATGTCAATCATTTCGATAGATGACTATAGGGGTTCGATTCGTATTTGTTTTATCATTTACGCATATGATTAATATGAATGAAAATTTTAAAATGTACCGCACACCGAAACGATCCTCGTGATCAACTCCACCTTCCACTGTGCCTCCGATATCATTCCAACACAAACTTGGGGAGGCGTGGAGGATTCCACCCTCGGGGGAATGGTTCCCTGAGGAGCTTCTCAATCAGTAGTGACCGTGCGGCTCCTCGGATGGCGACCTCCTCTAGCCGATCAGGAGCTCGGGCTCCTGACTGGTCTCGCTGGGTTCCTTCTTGATCTCTGAGTTGCTCCGCGGCATATACTATGATGTGATTATGGAGGCTTCTTTGGTCAGCAGTGTGAGCCGCTTGCCGACTAGCTGGCGTCACCCAAGTGTGGTGATTATCGCTTTAGGCGGCGAGGTTGTGCTGAGCCCATCTTCGAGTGGTACTTGGAGGTAGGCGGCTGTCAGGGGTATGCCCCGAGCCTGGATCATACATCCGAGCATGCCGATGCTGCCGGGTCTTGCCTGTTTCTTTCAGCTGGCTCTAGGCTACTTGAGTCTCACCCATCAGGATTCGCACTTTGGACCTCCACCGAGCGATTTGTCCTAACCTCCACCTGAGGTATTGGTTGTGGCTGCACTTGCCCTGGTTGGGCAACTTGTGTAGGAAGGCTTTGTCCCGCTTGGGCTAACATACCTTGGTTGAGTGGGCCACCAGCAGATGTGACCCGCACGAAGTCGCGTAGCTCCTCATAGTTGCACTGCATCGTCTGGAGTTGGGTGGTGAGGGCTTGTTGGATCATCATCATGGTAGCCAGAAAAGCCTCTGACAGGCCTCCTACTAAAGGAGCCAATGCAACCACCGGAGCTTGGCTGGACTTCCCAACCCCCAGTATGGGATTCAGCAGTGGGGCTATACGCTCTGAGTTCATTGGTGGTTGCACGGGATACCCGACATCATTAGCATCTCCAAGTGGAGCAGCCTCGGAAGGGAGTTGCGAAGTCGAACGGATACGATACGGTCCATCGGCCATTGTTCTTCAACCTTGTGGTAGTAGCTATGGCTTCTACGTCTGCTAGTCGGTCGACACCACGGGTCGATCGGTCAGTAGACTCGAGCTGGTTGCAGGTAGCCTCGAACTGGTTGAAACCCACGGGTCAACAGTCGAAAGCTCTGGTAGGAAGTCTCGAAGACGATCCCACAGACGGCACCAAGATTGTGGGGGGTTTTTACTTGAACCGGGCGGTTCGGGTGGCAAGCATAATCTAAAAAACTAGAAAATAAAGCAGACCGAATTTACGTGGAAAACCCCTTCCCAACATCGAAGGGGAAAAAACCACGGGGTGGAGCGAGAATTCACTAACACAGCAATCTAGTTACAATCACTCCCCCTAACCCAGTTACACCCTGAGAGGACCGGTCACCCAAGATACTGACCCCTGCAATCTCACTCAAAATACCGACCTCCGCTATTGCACTCTCTAGCTCTGCAAATTCCAAGAAGAATTGGGCAGCACCTCCTCCAAACTCCGGTCCCTTCTGCTGAAGGGGTAGGTCCCCTTTTATAGCCCCGGGATAATAGTTGGCGTGCACTCCGCGCGGGATGGGTTGATGACGTGCTCCCACAAAGTACTCAACCGTCGGTGTTGTGGGGACGTGGCGCCCGGCTGGCACCCGGTTACTTCGGCCGAGAATCGCGGGAGCATGGGCTACACTCCCGTAAACGTCGTGCGCCTGAGATTTCCAGGTTCAACCGTCTTGTATTTTGGGGGCATGATTCTCGGGTATCTTGATACCCCTCGAGCTACATCTTCGTGCACGGCCGATCATCAGAGGGGGGGGGGGGGTGCTCCCTCCTCATTTTCGTGCATGGCCGATCGGTAGCCAAAAGGAGGGGCAGTCCCCCTCTCTATATTTTAGTGCGCGGCTGACCATTATGGGGGGGGGAAACTTGGACTCCCCCCCTCTCCTTGCTTAGTACGTGGCCAACCAAAGGAGAGAGGGGGGGAGGGGGGAGTTTGACTCCCCCCTTTCCCAATTATATTGTGTGACCGATCAAGGGGGGGAGTTTGACTCCCCCCTCTCCTAATTATAGTGCACGGCCGACCAAGGGGGGGAGTTTGACTCCCCCCTCTCCCAATTATAGTGCGCGGTCGACCAGGGGGGGGAGTTTGACTCTCCCCTCTCCCAATTATAGTGCACGACCGACCAGGGGGGGAGTTTGACTCCCCCCTCTCCCAATTATAGTGCGCGGCCGACCCCTTGGGGGGGGGGGGGGGAACTTGGACCCCCCCTGCTTCGTTTTAATGTGCGGCCTACCCGTGACGAGATTACAGCTCCCGGTAAGTTCTCTTGCTTCTTTGGGGTGCGAAGTGTGCTCTTCTTCTCCTCTTCGCGTGTAGCCGACTGACCGTGACGAGATTGCGGCTACCGGTAAGTTCGTGACAAAACCCCCCTTCCGATTTCTTCTCCTCTTAGCGTGTGGCCGACCCGCGACGAGATTGTGATTACCGGTAAGTTCGTGACAAAACCCCCCTTCCAGTCCAGTCATCAGGGTACACACAATATTTACGAATTTGAACGGACATAGATAAATTTTTTTTACTCAAATTCGAATTTGGGCAATCATGATCGCTCGTATGACCAACCCGAGCAACCTGAGGAACCCGAGGAACATATTATATATATATAGAGAGAGAGAAAATATGGTATGAGTTGGCAGCCCATTGCAATTTGAGTTGCCAGCCACTTGTCGTCTTTTAGACCATTTAATATCTCAAAAAAAAGGGGATAGTTATATACCACCCACGTCCCTCTCTCTCTCTCTCTCTTTCTTGTTCGTTGAAACTCGACCACCAGCAGCGCTTTCTCCCCTCCAGTGCCGATCGCAGTGCTGCTGTGGAGCGGGCCGATCGTAGCTCCCTCCGGTGTAGCCTCGCCTTCTGATACCCTCTAGAGCCGATCGTACTCCCCTTCGGCAGCCCCCGACCAGTGGATCACACTCCCCCTCCGGCACAACCTCACCCTTCGCTGTAGCCAAATCGCGTGTGATTCACTCGCCGGGCTGGAGGTCGGGGAGTGGGGCGCTCCGGCATGCAACAACCCCGACCACCCTCATCCCCTTCGACACCCCCTCCCCGACCGATGATCACACTCGGGCCCCCTCCAACCACACAAACCCTTCCGGCAGCCCCTCGCCGACCTGTGATTGAACTCAGGCCCGTCGGCAAGCAACAACCTCGACCACCCTCATCACCTTCCCCTCCGGCGTGGTGGCTTGATGAAAGGGAACGGGCGAAAATGCTATCATAGGCAGGGCTGGAGGTCGGCAAGAGGGGCACCATCACAGTGTTGGAACAAGGAAGGCGAGTGTGATTCATCTAAGGTTTTCGATCGGACGGATGACAATTTTAAATCGGACGGCTAAAAATGGACAACTCAATTTCCAAATAGGCTGTCAGCCTATATCCCGTATCCTTTCTCTCTCTCTCTCTCTATATATATATATATATATATATATATATATATATATATATATATATATATATATATATATATATATATATATATATAATATTTCACTAGGAATGGATAAAGAGAGCCGTTCGATACAATCATAAGTGGCGGTTAACAAAATAAAGGCCCAGATCTTTCTGCATTGTGCATTGGATAGTTATGCACGATCTATTATGGTAGTGTGTCGCCGTCCATTAATGATCAAGTGGTTAGCAACGAACAGTGGGCTGAACTGACAAGTGTTTGGCAACCAATGGTGTGTCACCGCTCTCTCTCTCTCTCTCTCTCTCTCTCTCTCTCTCTCTCTCTATCCCCCCGTTAGTTAAGCCCCCCACCCCCACCCCAATTCTCTCTCTCTCTCTCTCTCTCTCTCTCTCTCTCTCTCTCTCTTTCTCTCTCTCTCTCTCTCTTACTCTCTCTCTCTCTCTCTCTCTCTCTCTCTTCCCCCCCGTAAGTTACGCCAACCCCCCCGGCACCCCCCACCTACGCCCGCGCGCCCACACACACCGCTCTCTTTCTCTCCCCGTCCGTTACGCCAAACCACCCCCCTACCTCGCCTCTCTCTCTCTCTCTATCTCTCCCGTCAGTGAAGCTCCCACCCCGCATGAGATCTCTTTCTCTCTCCGATTCACTCTCTTTCTCTCCTTCTACGACCCTCAGACCCCTGCACCTACCCCATCCTACTCTCATGTTGACCTCGAGCACCTCTGGCGACCTCGAGGAGGAGCAAGAGGGCTGCCGCTCGCCTGTGACGCTTGTCGGATTGGGGCAAGGCGGATCGAAGATCAGAGCTATGGCCAGCCAGCCGTTCGTCGAAGCCGCTGCCCACCGCCCATCTGTCCGTCGAAGCTAACGCCCCAATCCGACCCCAGGCGGAGTGCGGCGGGTTCGGACGCGAGACGATCCCGGCGAAAGGAGGAGCAAGAGGCTGCACGACTATCGCTCGCCGCCAGTGCTGCCGCTCGCCACCCGTTCTCCAGCCGTGGATTGCCTCGATGGGGGTGGAGCCACACAGGGCGAGGGCCTAAGCGCCCCGATTACCCTATCGCCTCCTCCCTTCCCAAATCTCGCAGCCCGATCGCCCGGCCACTCACCCCCCTCTCCCTATCCCTATCCTCCGCGTCGACGTCTTCGACCCCGACTCCCTCCTCACCCTCTACCGCCGGACACACATCGTCCTCAACTACGTCGGGCCCTTCCGCCTCTACGGTGGTCCCGTTGTCGCCACCTGCGTCGATGCCGGTGTGGACTACCTCGACATCTCCCCCTCGGCCTCTCGAGCAGTTCACCCATCCTCACCCCTTCTCAACGCAGACACATAGAGAGAGAGAGAGATAGAGGCCAGATCATGTGACTCCCTCCTCACCGACGTTGTCTGCCACCTCGCTCTGAGCACGGCCTCCGACCCCCACCCCCCTTCTCTCTCTCTCTCTCTCTCTCTCTCTCTCTCTCTCTCTCTCTGTCTCTGTGTGTGTGTAAGCTTTGGTATTTTATTTTTAGGTGACGAGCCGGCTCCCCCGGATCTCCACCTCTGATGGATGACTCTTCGGTGAGAATCCCTATGCACCGGCCAGCCTGGGAATTGCCAGCTACGCCCGACGCACGGACCTTACGCCCGAAGCAATGGAGAGGTGCAATGGGAAGGAGGATTGATTGAGATTTGAAGACTTGGTTTTTTTTTCTTGGTGAGAAAGGGGGAAGGAGGAAAGGGAGTGAGGTAAGGGAGATTTCAAATACTTTTGTTGGTGAGCTTTTGGAAATGTAAGACAGAGCCTTCTTTCTTCTGTGTTAGTTTTCTTTAGTCGGCTCCAATGACGGCTACCGCCAGCACCAAGTCTCTCTCTCTCTCTCTCTCTCTCTCTCTCCTGTTCTAAGATTTTCATTTTTTTCCTGTTGATTGCAGTTTCATGTGGTAGCTGGAGTTGTTGCAGATTTGCAACCATGGGGTATTGGGTGTTCCTGTTTTTTTTCTTTTAATCATGGCTAAATGCATCTGTTTTTTTCCCTTAAACCATGTAAATTTGTGTTTTATATTTGCGCTACATTTGATTCAGTTCATACGTGTCCTTGCCCATCTTCTGTTCGACTAAATGCCCAACCATCTCCAGTTCATATGTTTCCTTGCTTCATGCGTTTCCTTACCCATCTCATGCATTTGATTCAGTTCATACATTTCCTTGCCCATCTCCTATTCGACTAAATGCCCAAGCTTTTAGTTCATACGTTTCCATGTCAACAAATTTCCCCTTCGAATTCCATTCCAAAAAAATCCTCTTAAATTCCCGTCTAAAAAATTGTGTGGCTGATTTTCCTTCACTTTTCATATCTTTAATTAGCAGGGGATAAAAGGAAAAACATTAATATTGTGTGGCTAAATCCGGATGCAATTCTTAAGCCACAAATGCAGGCCATTAATATTTGAATTACTGTTGTTGTTCTATCCGTTAATCTTTGCTGTTGAGTTACCTTGATCGGCACAAGCAATATCAGACCACACTTTAGTGACTTAGGCTTTCCATTTGCTTGGCATCGGACAGCTGTGGTTCTATATTGATCGATAATTAACTTGCAGTTATTATGATTGATGTTTTGCCAAAGCGAAGGGTTCAAGCTCTTCTCTACGATATACTGATATTGATAGGATGAAGTCAAGGCCGAGTTCATTGATTGAAGAGTTAGAGTATAAGATCCACAAGATGAGGGAATAAAGAGTTCAAACCAACGCGAAGAGTATTTCAATTGTTGATTGGCAGCGATGAAACAAAAACCTACACTAATTAGGGAAATATTTTGATGGGATAATCTTATACCTAAACGCCAAGGCAACAAGAGCCTACACGTTATCAGAATAGAATATGGGATCTGATGGGGAAAGTATTTATGGATTGGGTTGTGGGTTTTGATATGTTGGGTTATCCTTTTGTTTCGAATATATGAGAAATTTAAGCACTTCAAATATCCACCTTATACCATATAATCTGATCGTCCGAGTGCAAGAAAGTTGAGTTGGGTTGTGTTGATATTTGTGGCAAGCAAATACGACATCTCTTTCTCTATTTTCATCTGTGCTTATGATTTAGGGTTTTTGATTTTGATTTTATGACATCATATTTTTGTTTGATGCCAATGTAATCAGAGTTGTACCTATGTTCATTTCTCATTTAGAGCAGCCCCTCTTTTTCAATCTTTTTTCTCTTCATATCACTTATCTTTATATTAGTATTCATTTTGAAGCATGCTAATCCGACAACGATTTTGTTCCAACCTCTTTAAAGAGGTTGTAGCATTCCCCTCTCTCCATTTTAGGGGTATTTGTGCCATTTCATACTATTCATTATAGTGAATGACCAAAAGCCCTCGAAATAGACCAATGAGAGAGGCATGCTCCAACTTCATTAAGGAGGTTGGAACAAAATCGTTATCTGCTGATCCATATGGTTCTGTTTTGAATCCATGTATATTGTTCGTATATGTATTCATTGGGTCAGGGAGATGTCCATATGCTGCTGCTGCTGGTGGTGGTGGTACTATCTTATCTGTCATGAAGTTGTCGGCCCACCCCACATAACACCTCAAAGTTGTGTGTGTTGACCTGATTTTGGAAAAGTAACTTGATCAAATTTTTTTCGGATTTGAATTTGATCAATGTTGAATATATTAGCTACATTTTGGGGATACCATAATCCCGTTGCGATCCCCCATAAAGCCCTGAACCCAGAGAGAGAGAGAAAGTTGTGGCTCGAGAAAGATGGGGAGAGAAATTGCAAGAGAGAGAGAGAGAAAGTTGTGGCTCGAGAAAGATAGAGAGAGAAATTGCAAGAGAGGGAGAGAGGTGGATCAGAGAAAGAAGACTTGCTGGCCCTTATCCTCCACCCTGACGAACCACAATCTCTTCCCACTCTCGAAATATTATCGCCTCCCTCAGAATAGTCCCTTCACTCACAAAATATTATAGTTACCCACAAAATATTGTCACATTTCTCGAAATATTTTCATCGCCCTCGAAATATTTTGTTCCGCCCTTGAATTATTTTCAACTGAAAGAAACGTTTCAAATATTTAACTGGTGGCTGAAACCCACTATCGATTTTAAAATCTTTAACGACACCAGTGCAGTTGCACGTTGCCACATCAATCGGGCCGGCGAAATCGGGAAAACCTTCGGGCTGAATAGCATATCTCTTTTCATGTTAATGGTGACTGAAAATACCTATGATTAATGCCTTTGACTTTATCCTCTGCAAGATAGGCATCATATCTCAGATCTTGGTGAAAATCACAACCCAAGTGAAAGAATGATTAGGCAGCATGGAAGGCAGGAAGAACAGTTAAGGCCTCCTCTTGCAGTGCTTGCTCAAAATTTTAATAGTGTGGGTGGCTTAAAAGCTCAGATTCCCGTCAACAACAACGTGAAGGCAGTTGGATATGGTGGTAAGCTATCTCAGGGCTCCGTTTTCTTAGTTCCCTCTAAATCAATTCATTTCACGAAAAGTGCATGTTAAGTAGCACAGTACCAGCTCCTAATTATGGAACTTTGTTACCAACTCACCTAGCTGGCACTTACAGGTGGTAGATTCTAATGCTAACCCCTATTATGTCCTATTCCATGCAGTATCCTAATGAGCCCCAGAAGTCAGCATCTTTGCATCTGCATGCTGAAAGGAGCGACGATAAAGAGATGGAGCCGAACCCGAGCAAAAGCAGGAGCTTCCTCACGTCGTTGCTCACTAGGCGCAAATTAAGGAAAGATGAGATGCTTTATACCTACTTGGATGAGTACTAAGATAGTTGAGACTCAAAAGAGAAGCATTACAAGGGCAAAGGAAAATAAAAAAGAACCCTCCAATGGGTTCCCCCCTTCATATAGTTCATACATGTCCTTTTCGGTTACACAAATGCTATGTTGTCTTATGGATGAGAAACAATCATTTGTAAGCTGTCATCTAAATTGTTATATATGTCTTACCATTAAGATTAGGGATTGTGTTCTGAAGTTGGTGGTTTTGTTTTAGTGCAAGGGCTACTATGGAGGCCCTTGAGCAGGATTTAAGCAGATCAAACACAATGTATAGTCTCCTACTGAGAGCTCAGTTGGTTAGACATGCGCAACCCGTGGCCCATTGTGGTCAGTACATCATGACATTTTAGTGTGCCAGAACATGATTAGACCAAGGATTGAAACTCGCCATTGGAGTGAGAAATGACCTGAATTTTAATAACCCGTCGATAGAAAACCTTGCCACTAAACAGCCTGTTTGGTTCGCTGAAGTTCGAACGCTAGAATGCAATGCGGCCGCAACTGCTGCTGTTGGACCACGCAGCAAACAACCGCGTATTCCAACTACACATTTTTGTCACATTTAAATACAAATTGTGCCGGTCCAGGATTGATACTGCTGCAATTTTGATTACTTCAAAGTAACCCACATAAAATTAAAGATTACAGTAAAGATTATAGAATAGGTTTTCAAATCTGGCTTGGAAGGGACTGAATCAGACCGTAGTGCCGAGGGGCTGAATCGATTAATTCCATTGCCAAAGGAGTATTAGAGAAATCTAATAACAAAATTAGGCAATAGTTAAGCATAATGCAAGAACAAAGCTTAGTTGTTTGTGCAATCAAAACAAGACCACCAGATGTTCACAAGAAACAAAATCAACCGAGATTTAGGAACTACTTTTGATGAATCCATATAAGTTCTGATTCTGATTCGTTACACCAAATGGCCAACCCCTCCCTCTCTCTAATGCGGAGACAGTTCACTGGAGGCATGGCCGTGGTCGCTGTAGTGCCGACAGATATGGGTTTTGAGGGTTATATTAATCCACTCAGAATGTCAATGTCAAGAAGATGGGCAATTAGAGGGAGGGGGTTTGATCGGCTCCCACTCCCCCCTTTTTCTCCGATGGATCACCATTTAGTTATGGAGAGGGTGATAGAACATAGATTTAAAAAAAAACAATATAAATTATTGTTCACACCCTCAAAATATTATCAGTGCCCTTAATTTTTTTTGTCACTTTTAAAATATCACCACCTTCCTCAAAATATCGTTCTATTGTTTGATGACCCTAGAAGTTTTGGAATTCCTTGAGAATTGGTGAAGATAATCATGATACCCTAGACAACACACCCACCAATTTTTACAAAATTCCAAAACTTATAGGGTGGTCAAAATGATCGTAGCTTATTTTCTCATTCTGTAGCTCATAGCTCAAAAAATATTGTTATCACCCTCGAAATATTGTTCTCTTGCTCAAAAATATCATCACTTTTAAATTATTATTGCTACCTTTAAAATATTGTCTATTCCCTTAAAATTTTATCACGCCCTCAAAATATTTTGCGTGCCGACAGGCACGGGCTTTCCTAGTGTATATATATATATATATATATATATATATATATATATATATATATATATATATATATATATATATATATATATATATATATATATATATATATATATATATATATATATATATATATATATATATATAGGGGCATGCTATAATGCGGCATGCGGTAAGTGTGGCACCACACCGCAGCCGTCTGATGCACTCGCTATGTGCATCGCATGCACGCGCGGTGCATTAGACGGTTGTAGTGCGGTGCCGCACTTACCGCATGCCCCATTATAGCATGCCCCTATATATATATATGTATATATATATATATGTATATATATATATATATGTATATATATATATATATATATATATATATATAGAGGGCTGTTACGTTGAGATGTGAGCTGCGGTTTTAGAAAGTGAGCTGCGGGTATTTTGACCCCCTAAAAAGTTTTGGAATTTGATGAAATTTGGTGAGGTGGTTGTCTAGGATAAGATGATCATCCTCACCAATTTTCATCAAATTCCAAAACTTCTAGGGGGGTCAAATGGTCGAAGCAATTTCTGCCGTCCGCAGTCACCGTTAAAATCTGCAGATTTTGCTTCGATCATTTGACCCCCCTAGAAGTTTTGGAATTTGATGAAAATTGGTGAGGATGATCATCTCATCCCAGACAACAACCTCACCAAATTTCATCAAATTCCAAGACTTTTTGGGGGGTCAAAATACCCGCAGCTCACTTTCCCCCCTTGGCAGCTCACAGCGCACTGTAACAGCCCTCTATATATATATATATATATATATGTATATATATATATATATGTATATATATATATATATACATATATATATATATTCATATATATATATATACATATATATATATATATACATATACATATATATATATATATATATATATATATATATATATATATATATATATATATATATATATATATATATATATATATATATATATATATATATATATATATATATATATATATATATATATATATATATATATATATATATATATATATATATATATATATATATATATATATATATATATATAGGTGCGGTCTGCGGTCCGTGTAGTCCGCAGACGTCTGATGCATAACTCCGTGCATCAGATGCACGCGGCCGGTGCATCGGACAACTGTGGACCGCACCTAAGCATTCCCCTATATATATATATATAGTAGTGATATATTGCGGTCGGGTAACGTGCGATTTAACAAGCGGCCACCACCTTTCAGGGTATTTTTGAAATTTTTTTTTTTTGGGATTGATCACCCACCCTTGGATAGCACACACAAAAAATTTCAACTCGATCGAAGACCTGTTAGCCGTCCAAATATGATCAACTTGTATCGGCCATTCATTTT
This sequence comes from Chamaelirium japonicum, assembly GCA_947650365.1. Lineage (NCBI taxonomy): Eukaryota > Viridiplantae > Streptophyta > Magnoliopsida > Liliales > Melanthiaceae > Chamaelirium > Chamaelirium japonicum. The sequence continues at coordinate 16,182,860 of OX393560.1, read as the reverse complement.
TGTCGTTATTTTGATCAACACATTTGGACGGCCTACAGGTCTTGAATCGAGCTGAAATTTTTTGTGTGTGCTATCCAAGGGTGGGTGATCAATCCCAAAAAAAAAAAAATCAAAAAATACCCAGGAAGGGGGTGCCACATGTTAAGGCCGCAATGTATCACTACTATATATATATATATATATATATATATATATATATATATATATATATATATATATATATATATATATATATATATATATATATATATATATATATATATATATATATATATATATATATATATATATATATATATATATATATATATATATATATATATATATATATGAGGAATGGGATGCTGCCTATCAAAGCAGCATTTTTTGCTGCTTTGAGACATTGTTTGACAATCCTAGAAGTTTTGGAATTTGATGAAATTTGGTGAGGGTGTTGTCTAGGGTAAGATGATCATCCTCACAAATTTTCATCAAATTCCAAAACTTCTAAGAGGGTCAAATGGTCGAAGCAAAATCAGTCGTCTGCAGTCGCCGTTAACAAAAAAAATTTCAAGAGTAGCGATAATATTTCGAGGGTGTTAACAATATTTCATGAGTGGTGATAATATTTTGATGAAGGTGACTATTTCATGAGCTGTGTTTGTATCTTACGGTTTGTCTCTCGACTCAATTAAATATTTATGTGGTAGTGCCCGTGCCTGTCGGCACTCAGACGGTCACCTTCGGCGGCAAAAAACTTTTGGCGAAGACGCTCACATTCGTTGGGGGCGTCAAAACTCGTTCGGCAACCCCCACATTCGGCGAGGGCTTCCACATTCGATCACGGCGTCAAATTTCAACCATAGCGAGGACGCCCACATTAATTAAGCCCTTGCTATAGCGCCCTATCCTCTGACCGCCTGGCCGGTCCAACAAAAAAAAAGAAAGAAAAAACTGCATGCATGGTCCCAACCCCCTTATCTGTAATTAGTTTTAATTTCCTCCAATATATTTAAGAAATCATTATTCAACCAGATGTGTGATAGTGTATTATGTCAACCCCTTTCTCTCGATCTCATTTGTGGTACTTTGCTTTTCTTCTCCGAGATTTTTTATTTGGTAAAATGTGTTTCCTTGTTTTTTTTGTTAGTGATAGAAATTGGCATGATAGATAATCTTTTAATATTATCCTCTATCTAAAAGCTCTCTTTAGATAAATTGGTTTCTCAAATGGCTACACAGGTCGATCTTGTAGGATAGTACTACGACGAAGGGGAGAATGTGAAGTTTGGGCTCCCCATGACCCTTATCAACATATAATTTATTCATCAAATTGGAAAGTACTCGAGACCACACATAATTTGTTCATCAAATTGGATAGTTCGAATTAAATGAAAGAAAAAAAAATCAATTTGTAGACTTTCTACCAAAAATAATTTAGGAAAAGTTTGACATAAGTCATTTTTGAGAGATGACTTTTCAGTTTGTAGACTGTATACCAAAAGAAATTCATGTCTAGCTCCATCGTCGCTGCTTGCACCTGCGCTCACGTCCGCCACCACTGTTCACGCGAGAGAGAAATAAGGCAAGGGTGTTTTGGAAAATTAGGTAAAATCTTAGGAAACATGGATCTATCGTAAAATCCCATCTATTTTCGGGACTTTTCAACGAACCGATCTACAATCAGGGACCTGGCACCAATTAACCCAAAAAGTATGCTGTTGAGTAAGGGTCACGTGGGATAGGCGTTTGGCCCAAGGACGTTGCAGATGGTGTTCGATGAAAACAGAGCAATGCTATTTGAACATAATGAGGAACAACCTCACGGACAACCCATGTTTGAGTGGTGGTGTCGGCCAGGACTTGGTGCGAGCCCTCTCTCCGAAGCCGATCTCACTCTCTCCGAACCCTCTCTGCTCTTCTCTCCACCCGATTCTCCCCTCTCTCTCTCTCTCTCTCTCTCTCTCTCTCTCTCTCTCTCTCGTGTATGGGTCACGGCCAGTGTCTGAAGGTCACCTCCCCATCAAGTCACCCGGGCCACGGGCCACGGCTGGACGCAAGGGCGAAACAACTCCTCTCAGAACGACCGTCGCCCCATCACCAATCTGACTCTGATTGTCGACCGGAGGAACTCTGGCAGTCCGAGGCGGCCACTCGACTTCCGATCTCTCTCCCTCTGCCTTCTCCCTCTCGATCGTCGGCTGCACCAACACCCGAACACGGCATGCTCCGTCTTTGCCCCGTCTGTCTCTATGTGCGTGTGTCGCCGGCCACCACCCCAACGGTCATCGCTCAGACGGCCACAGGACCGAACTAAAGCGGAGCTGTGCACAGGGAGCTCCGGCGAGGAGGATTGGGTCCGACGGGGCATCGACAAGAAGAGAGAGAGAGCTGGAGAGAGATTAGGCAAACAAATAGCGTCAAGACGCCGACGGGGCACCGCCAAGCAGAGGGAGAAAGAGAGCACCCCTTGGTATTCACCGGCGACGAATCCGACGCCGCCGGCGACGATGTGCTCCCTCTGCCTTCTCCCTCTCGATCGTCGGCTGCACCAACACCCGAACACGGCATGCTCTGTCTTTGCCCCGTCTGTCTCTATGTACGTGTGTCGCCGGCCACCACCCCAACGACCACCGCTCAGACGGCCACAGGACCGAACCAAAGCGGAGCTGTGCACAGGGAGCTCCGGCGAGGAGGATTGGGACCGACGGGACACCGGCAAGAAGAGAGAGAGAGAGAGCTGGAGAGAGAGATTAGGCAAACAAATAGCGTCAAGAGGCCGACGGGGCACCGCCAAGCAGAGAGAGAGAGAGAGAGAGAGAGAGCACCCCTTGGTGTTCACCGGTGACGAATCCGCCGCCGCCGGCGATGATGTGCTCCTGCTGCTGGATCCACCCGATCCGAGACCCCCCGGCTATGCCGCCTTCTTGCTCTGCCGAGCTGTCCCCGATCCATGGGAGGGGGAGTTGGATCCAGCTCTCCCCGGCTGTGGATCGAAGAAGAAGAGGGGATCGGAGGAGAGAGAGAGAGAGGTGGAGGTGGGGGTCGGGAACGGGGTAGGGTTCGGAATAAAAGAGGGAGAGAGGAGAGTGAGGAGAGCTCGTTTAAACGAACGACGGTGAAGAAGGGAGATAGATAATGGCACAGTTGTCGGTATTGATCACCTTCCATTTTAACCCAGCTCTGATGGGTCCGAACGGGTATTAATCACCTTCCATTTTTTGAAGACTGATCGGATAAATCACAGCAGTTAATCTATATCTTTCAAGTGAATGACACTCACCCTAATAGCAATGAACGGCTGTGTTTATCTCTTAGGGTTTGTCTCTCGACTCAATTAATGTTTATCCCCCCCACAAAACCCTGAAATATTATATAGATATATGGGTCAGGATCGGATGACCCAGCAAATAACCCAGCACCTTTTGATGCACCTAGAGGTTGTAGAATGAGCTGATTTTTTGTAGACATATTGTTTATGGTATGTTGATCATCCTCACAAAAAATCAGTCCATTCTAAAACCTCTAGGTGCATCAAATTCGCTCTTCAAATCAATGATTAAAATTGATAGTATATATATATATATATATATATATATATATATATATATATATATATATATATATATATATATATATATATATATATATATATATATATATATATATATATATATATATATATATATATATATATATATATATATATATATATATATATATATATATATATATATATATATATATATATATATATATATATATATATATAGGGTCAGGATCGGATGACCCAGCAAATTTTGACCCATTAATAACCCAGCACCCTTTGATGCACTTAGAGGTTATAGAATGGGCTGATTTTTTGTAGGGAGGCTGTCTATGTTATGTTGATCATCCTCACAAAAAATCAGCCCATTCTAAAACCTCTAGGTGCATCAAATGCGCACTTCAAATCAACGGTTTTTGACTATCAATTTTAACCGTTGATTTGAAGAGCACCCTTTGATGCACCTAGAGGTTTTAGAATGGGCTGATTTTTTGTGAGGATGATCAACATATCATAGACAACATGTCTACAAAAAATCAGCCCATTCTAAAACATCTAGGTGCCTCAAAGGGTGCTGGGTTATTTGATGGGTCATCCGATCCTGACCCATATATATATATATATATATATATATATATATATATATATATATAGAGAGAGAGAGAGAGGAATGGGATGCTGCCTATCAAAACAGCATTTTTTGCTGCTTTGAGATATTGTTTGACCATCCTAGATGTTTTGGAATTTGATGAAATTTGGTGAGGGTGTTGTTTAGGGTAAGATGATCATCCTCAAAAATTTTCATCAAATTCTAAAACTTCTAGGGGGTTCAAATGGTCGAAGCAAAATCAGTCGTCTGTAGTCGCCGTTAAAATCTGCAGTATTTTGCTTCGACCATTTGGCCCTCTTAGAAGTTTTGAAATTTGATGAAAATTTGTGAGGAAGATCATCTTACCCTAGACAACACCGTCACCAAATTTTATCAAATTCCAAAACTTCTAGGATGGTCAAACAATGTCTCAAAGCAGCAAAAACGCTGCTTTGATAGGCAGCATCCCATTCCTCTATATATATATATATATATATATATATATATATATATATATATATATATATATATATATATATATATATATATATATATATATATATATATATATATATATATATATATATATATATATATATATATATATAGAATACGGGGTATGAGCTGACAACCCATTTGGGCATTTGGGCTGTCAGCTCACAGCCCTCCGATTGTGGATCAGCGACCGTCCGTTTTATATAGAAAAAAAAACACCAGAGCCATTCTCTCCCTCTCCCTCTCCCTCTCTCTCGCGAACGGCAGCGGCAGCGGCAACCGGACCGGAGGCGGACGGGGGCCGGGCCGGAGTTGTAGGGGGCGGCGGACGGGGGCCGGGCCGGAGGCGGGCGCCGGAGCGGACGGGGGCCGGGCGGGGGCCGGGCTGGAGGCGGACGGGGGCCGGGCTGGAGGCGGACGGAGGCCGGGCTGGAGGCGGGCGCCGGAGACAGGCGCAGGGCCGGGGGCGTAGGAGGCAGGCGTAGCACCGGAGGCGGACGGGGGCCGGGCTGGAGGCGGACGGAGGCCGGGCTGGAGGCGGACGGAGGCCGGCCTGGAGGCGGACGGGGGCGGGCGCCGGAGGGGTCGGTGGTTCGGGCTGGGCAGAGAGAGAGAGAGAGAGAGAGAGAGAGAGAGAGAGAGAGAGCGAGAGAGAGAGAGGAGAGGGACGGCACAGTTTTGTTTTTTATTTTTTTTTAAACGGACGGTCCGATCAGTGGGATCGGACGGCTGTCAGTGACAGCTCAAATAAACATTAAGGCTGGCAGCTCACCTCCCGTTTTCTCTCTCTCTCTCTCTCTCTCTCTCTCTCTCTCTCTATATATATATATATATATATATATATATATATATATATATATATATATATATATATATATATATATATATATATATATATATATATATATATATATATATATATATATATATATATATATATATATATATATATATATATATATACAGAGAGAGAGAGAGAGAGAGAGAGAGAGGGATGTTACAGTGAGCTGTGGGCTGCCGGGGGGGAAAGTGAGCTGCGGGTATTTTGCCCCCCCAAGAAGTTATAGAATTTGATGAAATTTGGTAAGGTTGTTTCCTTGGATAAGATGATCATCCTCACCAATTTTCAACAAATTCCAAAACTTCTAGGGGGGTCAAATGGTCGAAGCAATTTTAACGGTGACTGCTGACGGCTGAAATTGCTTCGACCATTTGACCACCCCTAGAAGTTTTGGAATTTGATGAAAATTGGTGAGGATGATCATCTTATCCTAGGCAACAACCTCAGCAAATTTTATCAAATTCCATAACTTCTTGGGGGGGCAAAATACCCGCAGCTCACTTTCCCCCCGGCAGCCCACAACTCACTTTCCCCCCGGCAGCCCACAACTCGCCGGAGGGGTCAGGGGTCACCGGAAAGTTGTCGGGCCGGTGAGGGGGCTAGAGGGGGATGGGGTCGGGGATGGCAGATGGCATAGAGTTCAATTTTTTTTTTTTAAGAACGGACGGTGCGTGATTTAATCGGAGGGCTGATAGCTGACAGCCCAAATGGAGAAATAGGTTGTCAGCTCATACCCCGTATTCTCTCTCTCTATATATGTATATCTCTCTCTCTCTCTCTATATATATATATATATATATATATATATATATATATATATATATATATATATATATATATATATATATATATATATATATATATATATATATATATATATAGGGGACGGGGAGCCTGGACCTCAGGTGCAGCGTGAACGCTGCACCGGAGCCACCCTCGCGCGCCACGTGTCCAAGAAACCGGCTGCCCCGCTTTTAAAACCCCGGGAAGAACCGCAGCCGTCCGATTCTTTAGATCGGACGGCAGATCCGGCCGCCCGACTCTCAAATGCACGGGATCGATCGCAACCGTCTGATCCGTGTAGTGCACCCCGCCCGTCGCCGTCTGATCCGTGCAGTGCACCCCCGTCCGGTGTATCAGTTGGGCTGGGTGATTCCTGTCCGTTCGATCGAGGGAATCGAACAAACGGAAACGTTTTTCGCTGTTACTGTAGCGACTACAGTAACAATGATAACTACTTCTTTGTTATGTCGTTGGAGTAAAGTAATTTTCAAAAATTTTCAATACCTGCATATATAACTCAGAGAACTTTAAAAGTAAAGGGCAAGTAAGGATTGAACCATACGTAATTTGATGCCTAGAGAAGATATCACAAATGAAGCTAGATTGACTTGAAGGGAGTTTGTATTTTTTATTATTTTTGAAAATGATTTATTTTATTTTAGAAAGTAAATCTTAGAACTAATACTAATACTTGATAGTTTTAGAAAATATAAAAGGAAATCCGCCCAGGAGAGGGATTTGTAAACCATAGTATAGAGTTACTTTTCTTGCAATGTTACTCTCGTTTATCCACACTTGAGAACAGAAGTTTTACCATCTCAAGCGGAAGATTTAGAGTTAAAGCCCACTTTATCTAATTTTATTATATAATATTTTCCCAATATTATGAATAGAATTCTTCTTATAGTGAAGAAGTAAAACTAATTCAATTGTAAGAATTTATATAATGAAAATTAGATAAGAATAAATTTAATCATTTGCCTACTTAACCAATGATTAACTATTGGAGTGTGAAGTATCACCCGAATCCCAATTGAATGGAAACACGGGAGAGCTAGCTCTCCATAATTAAAATCAATTAATATAGAGACATTAACATTTAGCGCAATAGAGAGCAATTTACAAGTGAAGCTAACTATTTATCATGGCATCGGATCCCTCTACCTAGCGGGAGGGAGAGTTTAGCCTACCATGGTTTTGGCCATGGTGTAAGTATGAAAAAAATAAAGACAGAAATAATATTGCAGAAGAAGAAGACGAATGCATAAAAATAAAATGACAAAAGAGCTTTATTAAAAGAACACAGATAGTTACATCAACTAATTCAGAAATTCAACATTATTGCGCACTTGTTTCGCACCCTCTCGACAAAATAATGGATGATAGCTCTTGGAAAAACCGGATACCCCTCCCTGGGGGGAGGGGGTCCTGCCTATCATGGTTATCATTACGAGAAGTGAAATAAAATAAAAACTTATGGGAGAAGAACACATACGTAAAAAATGACAAATGAAAAAAATTACGACCACTACTTCATAACATCATTTTAGAAATAAAAGGCTACAATGCACTCAATCTCTTCGCACCCACTCTACAAACAAAAACTGATGAAAGCTATGTGGAAAATGGATACCCCTCCCTGGAGGGAGGGGTGGGTCGGTTCCCTTCTTCTTCTTTTAGGTTCGTCCGTCCTCTTATATAGGATAGAGAGGAAATTTGCAACGTGAGAACGTGAGAGGGAAAGATAGAGAGAAGTTAGGAGGGGTTAGTGCATGGGTTGGATGCATCGACGGTTGTGATTGGAATGGGGTAGAGAGAGGTAAGGAAAGAGGGAAGAGAGACGATCGGGATGAGAGAGCAAGAGGTTCGGATGTGAGAGAGGAAAATAGATATGGAAAGAGAAAATAGAGAATTTTGGTTAGAGAGATTATAGGGCTTGAATGGAGAGAGATATGTTCGCAATGAGAGAGAGAACGGGAAAGAGAGTGGGAGATGGGATCTTGTGGCTGGGTACAGCTATGCATGGAGATCGCGAGGGGATTCTCGGATGGTTTTAGAAAGAGAGAGAGAAATCGGGGGTGAAGAGGTTATGGAAGGAGAGAGAAAACCGAGAGAGAGGATCGGGATCGCGTGCAGATTTTAGAGAGAGAGGGCTTGGACGGTTTTAATTAAATTCGGCTAGAGAGAGATAAGAAAGGAGAGAGAAATATGGAAGAGAGGGATCGGTGCTGAGGTCTGTTTTGGAATAGAGAGATATAGGGACGGTTATTAGAGAGAGAAAGGAAGTGACACCGCAGGGGGGTCTCGGTTTGTGCGGACAGCTGTGATTATGCATGAGAGAGATTTATTTAGAGAGAGAGATTCGGTGGGAGACGTGTATAGCTCGGGCGGTTAAGGAAAGAGAGAGAATTAGAGCTGACTGTATCGAGGACCGGGTCGATTTCCTGAAAATCAAACATAAAATAACATCCATCAGATTTTGATATGATACTTAATCTATAGAAATTTAAAATATAATTTGCAATATCGGCCTCCATATTTCTCATGCAGGTAATATATGATTACAACGTAATATATTGTTTGTGTTGTATGAAAATGGGTTATGCAATGATGAAAAGAAATTTTTGCATTTTACTTATAATATTATTGTTTTAAGTAAGAGAGTGATGAGATATGCATGATAAAAAAGGGATAAATCGCATCATTTGGATGCTCAACAAACAACGAAAATCGATTTTATCTGTTCGATTCCCTTGATCGAACGGATGGGAATCACCCGGCCCAGCGTTCACACCGGGCGAGGGTGCGCTGCACTGATCAGACGGCTACGGGCGGGCTGGGTGAAAACAATCGGACGACGGGCGATCGATCCACTGTTTAAGACGCGGGGCGACCGGATCTGCCGTCCGATCTAAAGAATCGGACGGTTGTGGTTCTTCCCGGGGTTTTAAAAGTGTGGCAGCCGATTTCTTGGACATGTAGCGCGCGGGGGGTGGCTCCGGTGCAGCGTTCACACTGCACCTGAGGTTCAGGCTCCCCGTCCCCATATATATATATATATATATATATATATATATATATATATATATATATATATATATATATATATATATATATATATATATATGGGAATGCTTAGGTGCGGTTCGTGCGGTCCGCAGCCGTCCGATGCATCGGCCGTGTGCGTCCGATGCACGGAGTGGTGCATCGAACGAGTGAGGACCGCACGGGCTGCAGACCACACCTAAGCATCTCTCTCTCTTTATATATATATATATATATATATATATATATATATATATATATATATAGAGAGAGAGAGAGAGAGAGAGAGAGAGAGCGAGGGATGATTGGTTGCGCTATGCGCTGCACAGGAAAATACACTGCCGTTTATCAACCGTCCGATGGAGTGTGAGCTAATGGATGAGATTCACCCCCACCAAACAAAATCGTTGTTACTATAGCGGATACAGTTACAATGATTTCGTTCTTCGACTCCGGTACCGACCCCGACCAGCCCTCATTCTCCGACTCCGGCCCCGCCCTCTTCCGATTCTAGCCCTGCCCTCCTTTGATTCCAGCCCCGCCCTCCTTGGGTTCGTTCGATTCCCATCGATCCAATGGATGGGATTCACCCATACCAAATGAATTCGTTGTTACTATAGCAGGCGCTACGGTAACAACGATTTTCATTTGGTATGGGAGAATCTCATCCATTGGCTAACACTCGATCTGACGGCTGATAAATGGCAACACATTTTCCCTCGTAACGCACAACGCAACTAATCATATATATAGTAAGAGAGGTATGCTAAAATGCGGAATGCGGTACATGCGGCACCGCACCGCAACCGTCTGATGCATTCGCTACGTGCATCGCATGCACGCAGCCGTGCATTTGACGGCTGACATGCGGTGCCGCACGTACCGCATGCCACATTCTAGCATGCCTATATATATATATATATATATATATATATATATATATATATATATATATATATATATAAAAAAAAAAGGGACAACGGTTAGGGGGGGGGGGAATGAACTAAGACAAAGAGTGACTGAGATTTGTTGAGTGGAGGGGGATAAATAGATAGAGTCGATCACAGTCGTCCATTTCACCCAGAGGAGCCCCTACCAATGAATCGTACTCGACCCAAATAGCAATCCCCATCAATTGAAACCCTAATCCGTACACCTTCCATCCCTCTCTCTCCATCCCCTCGATCCCCCCTCTCAGCCCCTTTCCTCTCTTTCCTCTCTCGGGATTTTGGCCGATGAGAGAAGCAGTAGAGCGGCACCCATGCGGCATGAATAAGAGGAGAAGCTGCCGATGACGACCGCCATCCCAGTGCCCTTCTTCCCTCCTCCCCTGTAACATCCGCCCCAAACACACAAGATATTATCCGCTCTGCCTGTACCCGAACGAGAACTTCCTAGGGAGGTCACACATCCTAGTACTATTCTCGCCCGAGCACGCTTAACTATGGAGTTCTTACAAAATCCATAGCAGTGCACGGTTTTAAAACGCGTCTTCTATGTTTGGGAGGGGAAATTATATAAGTAGCTCTGTATCTCCTTCTCTCTAGGCTACACGTCCTTGTGTAGGGTTAGACCCCCCCATCCCGAGGAGAACTGGCTCTGATACCATTTTGTAACATCCACCCCAAACACACAAGATATTGTCCGCTTTGCCCGTGCCCGCACGAGAACTTCCTAGGGAGGTCACCCATCCTAGTACTGCTCTCGCCCGAGCACGCTTAACTACGGAGTTCTTACGAAATACGTAGTGGCGCACAGCTTTAAAATACGTCTTCTATGTTTGGGAAGGAAAATTATATAAGTAGCTCAGGATCTCCTTCTCTCCAGGCAATGTGGAGCTAACTCATGGCCTTGTACACCTCACCTCACCTCACCTCACCTTACCTCATCTATCTTGGCATCCCAGCCTCAGGAGTCTTGGCTCTTGGCTATTGGCCTATTGGATCTTGGTCGTCATAGTAACTGTTCTAATTCATTCGTACGAATGTAGCCATTCTAATTCATTCGTATGAACAAATATAGCTATTCTAATTTATTCGTACGAATGTAGCCATTCTAATTTATTCGTATAAAGGTAGCTATTCTAATTCATTCGTATGAGCCATTCTAATTTTTTTGTATGAATGTAGCCATTGCAATCCATTCGTTCGAACGAATATTGCCATTATAATTCATTCGTACGAATATAGCCATTCTAATTCATTCGTATGAAGGTAGTCATTCTAATTCATTTGTACGAACCATTCAAATTTATTCGTACAAATGTAGTCATTCTAATTTATTCGTACGAATACAGCTATTCTAATTCATTCGTACGGAGGTAGCCATTCTAATTTATTCGTATGGGTCATTTTAATTGATTCGTAGGAATGTAGCCATTCTAATTCATTCGTACGAACGAATATAGCCATTCTAATTCATTCGTATGAGTGTATCCATTCTAATTTATTTGTACAAGCCATTCTAATTTATTTGTACGAATGTAGCCATTCTAATTCATTTGTATGAACAAATATAGCCATTCTAATTCAGTCATATGAATTTAGCCATTCTAATTCATTCGTACGAAGGTAGTTTTTCTAATTCATTTGTACGAAGGTAGCCATTCTAATTCATTTGTAGAAATATAGCCATTCAAATTCATTCGTACGTAAGTAGCCATTTTATTTCATTCGTATGAGCCATTCATTTGAACGAATGTTGCCAATCTAATTCATTCGTACGAATATAGTTATTCGAATTCATTTGAACGAAGGTAGCCATTCTAATTCATTCGTACAAATGTAGCAATTCTAATTTATTCGTATGAATGAATATAGCCATTCTAATTCATTCGTACAAATGTAGCCATTCAAATTCATTCTTATGAAGGTAGCCATTCTAATTCATTCTTACGAGCCATTCTAATTCATTGGTACGAATATAGCCATTCTAATTCATTCATACGAATATAGCCATTCTAATTTATTCAAACGAAGGTAGCCATTCTAATTCATTCGTACGAGCTATTCTAATTCATTCGTACGAACGCAGCCATTCTAATTTATTCGTACAAATGAATATAGCCATTTAATTCGTTCGTACAAATGTTGCAATTTTAATTCATTCATATGAAGGTAGCCATTCTAATTCATTCGTACGAGCCATTCTAATTTATTCATACAAATGTAGCCATTCAAATTCATTTATACGAGCCATTTTTATTCATTCGTACGAATATAGCCATTCTAATTCATTCGTATGGATGAATATTGGCATTCTAATTCATTCGTATGAAAATAACTATTCTAATTCATTCGGGCAAAGGTAGCCATTCTAATTCATTCGTATGAGCCATTCTAATTCATTCGTGCAAACGTAGCGCTTCTAATTCATTCATACGAATGTAGCCATTCTAATTTATTCATATAAAGGTAGCCATTCTAATTCATTCGTACGAGCCATTATAATTCATTCGAACAAATATAGCCATTCTAATTCATTTATACGATGGTAGCCATTTAATTTAATTGTAAGAGACATTATAATTCATTTGTATGAATATAGCCATTCTAATTCATTCGTAAGGAATTAGAATGGCAACATTCATTCATACGAATGAATGTTTCCATTCTAATTCCTTCGTACGAATGTAGCCATTCAAATTCATTCTTACGAAGGTTGCCATTCTAATTCCTTCGTACGAATATAGCCATTCTAATTGATTCTTACGAAGGTAGCCATTCTAATTCATTCGTTCGAGCCTTTCTAATTCATTCATACAAATATAGCCATTCAAATTCATTCGTTTGAACGATTATAGCCATTCTAATTCATTCGTACGAATGTAGCCATTCTAATTTATTTATACGAAGGTAGCCATTCAAATTTATTCGTATGAGCCACTCTAATTTATTTGTACGAATATAGTCATTCTAATTCATTCGTACGAAGGTAGTCATTCTAGTCCATTCGAACGAGCTATTCTAATTCATTCATATGAATGTAGCCATTCTAATTTATTTGCCCGAGCCATTCTAATTCATTCTTACGAACGAATTTAGCCATTCTAATTCATTCGTACGAAGGAAGCCAATCTAATTCATTCGTACAAACGTAGTCATTCTAATTAATTCGTACGAACGAATGTAGCTATTCTAATTCATTCGTAAAAATGTAGCCATTTTAATTCATTCTTATGAAGGTAGCCATTTTAATTCATTCATACGAGCCATTCTAAATCATTCGTACAAATATAGCCATTCTAATTCATTCGTACGAATGCAGCCATTCTAATTCATTCGTAGGAATACAGCCATTCTAATTCATTCATATGAACGAATGTAGCCATTCTAATTCATTCAAACGAACGAATGTAGCCATTCTAATTCATTCGTATGAATGTAGCCATTCTAATTCATTCGTATGAGCTATTCTAATTCATTCATACGAATGTCATCATTGTTATTCATTCGTACGAACAAATGTAGCCATTCTAATTCATTCGTACGAATATAGCTATTTTAATTCATTCGTACGAAGGTATCCATTCTAATTCATTCGTACGAAGGTAGCCATTCTAATTCTTTCGGACTAGCCATTCTAATTCATTCGTACGAATGTAGCCATTTTAATTTATTAGTGCGAATGAATGTAGCCATTCTAATTCTTTAGTACGAGTGTAGCCATGCTAATTTATTCGTACGAAGGTAGCCATTCTAATTTATTCGTACGAGCCATTCTAATTCATTCGTATGAATGTAGCCATTCTAATTCATTCGTAGGAACGAATGTAGCCATTCTAATTTATTCGTACGAATGTAGCCATTCTGATTCATTCGTACGAAGGTAGCCATTCTAATTCATTCGTATGAGCTATTCTAATTCATTCGTACGAATATAGCCATTCTAATTCATTCATAGGAAAGTAGACATTCTAATTTATTCGTACGAAGGTAGCCATTCTAATTCATTCGTACAAGCCATTATAATTCATTAGTTCGAAAGTAACCATTCTAATTCATTCATGCGAACGAATTTTGCCATTCTAATTCATTCGTATCAATATAGCAATTCTAATTCATTCGTACGAAGGTTGCCATTCTAATTCATTCGTAAGAGCTATTCTAATTCATTCATACAAATGTAGCTGTTCTAATTCATTCGTATGATTGAATGTAACCATTTTAATTCATTCGTACAAATGTAGCCATTCTAATTCATTCGTACGAATATAACCTCTCTAATTCATTCGTATGAACGAATGTAGACATTTTAATTCATACGTACAAATATTGTCATTCTAATTCTTTTGTACAATGGTAGCCATTCTAATTCATTCGTACGAGCCATTCTAATTCATTCGTACAAATGTAACCATTCTAATTCATTCGTATGAACGAATATGGCCATTTTATTTTATTCGTATGAATATAGACTTTCTAATTTATTCATATGAAGGTAGCCATTCTAATTCATTCGTACGAGCTATTCTTATTCATTCGTACGAATGTAACGATTCTAATTCATTCATATGACAGGATATATGCATTCTAATTTATTCGTACGAAAGTAGCCATTATAGTTTATTTGTTCGATGGTAGCAATTCTAATTCATTCTTACGAGCCATTCTAATTCATTAGTACGAATGTAGCCACTCTAATTCATTCGTAAGAATATAGCCATTCTAATTTGTTTGTACAAAGGTAGCTATTGTAATTCATTCGTACGAGCTATTCTAATTCATTCAAACAAACAAATTTAGCTATTCTAATTCATTCGTATGATAGTAGCCATTTCAATTCTTTCGTACGAATGTAGCCATTCTAATTTATTTATACTAATGAATGTCGCAATTCTAATTTATTCGTAGGAAGGTATCCATTCTAATTCATTCGTACGAACGAATATAGCCATTCTAATTCATTCATATGAACGAATGTAGCCATTCTAATTTATTCGTACGAAGGTATTTATTCTAATTTATTCGTACGAATGAATGTAGACATTCTAATTCATTCGTACGTATGTAGCCATTCTAATTTATTCTTGTGAAGATAGCCATTCTAATTCATTCATTCGAGCCATTCTAATTTATTTGTACAAATTTAGCAATTCTAATTCATTTGTACGAATAAATTTTGCCATTTTAATTCATTCATATAAATTTAGCAATTCTAATTCATTCGTACGAAGGTAGCTATTCTAATTCATTCGTACGAGCCATTCTAATTAATTTGTACGTATGTAGCCATTCTAATTCATTTGTACAAATATAGCCATTCTAATTCATTCATATGAAGGTAGTCATTCTAATTCATTCGTACGAGCCATTCTAATTAATTTGTACGTATGTAGCCATTCTAATTCATTCGTACAAATATAGCCATTCTAATTCATTCATATGAAGGTAGTCATTCTAATTCATTCGTACGAGACATTCTAATTCATTCACACGAATATAGCCATTCTAATTCATTCGGACGATCGAATATAGCTATTCTAATTCATTCGTACGAACCATTCTAATTCATTCGTATAAATATAGCCATTATAATTCATTCGTACGAAGGTAGCCATTCTAATTCATTCATACAAGTCATTCTAATTCATTCGTACAAATATAGCAATTTAAATTCATTCGTAAGAACGAATATAATTATTCTAATTCATTCGTACAAATGTAGCAATTCTAATTTATTTATACAAGCTATTCCAATTTATTTGTACAAGCCATTCTAATTCATTCGTACGAATATAGCTGTTCTAATTAATTCGTACGAAGGTAGCCATTCTAATTCATTCGTACGAGCCATTCTAATTCATTCGTAGGAATATAGCCATTCTAATTCATTCGTAGGAATATAGCTATTCTAATTCATTCATACGATGGTAGCCATTCTAATTCATTCGTACGAGCCATTCTAATTTATTCATACGAATGTAGCCATTCTAATTCATTCATACGAACGAATATTGCCATTCTAATTCATTCGTACGAATATAGCCATTCTAATTCATTCGTACATTGGTAGCCATTCAAATTCATTCGTAAGCGCCATTCTAATTCAATTGTACGAAGGTAGCCATTATAATTCATTCGTACGAATGTACCTATTCTAATTCATTCGTATGAAGGTAGCCATTCTAATTCATTCATACGAGCCATTCTAATTCATTCATAGGAATGTAGCCATTCAAATCATTCGTACGAACGAATGTAGCTATTCTAATTCATTCATACGACTGTAACCATTCTAATTCATTCGTTCGAAGGTAGCCATTCTAATTCATTTGTACGAGCCATTCTAATTTATTCGTATGAACGGATATAGCCATTCTAATTTATTCACTCGTACGAATGTAACCACTCTAATTTATTCGTATGAACGAATGTAACTACTCTAATTTATTCGTACGAATGTAACCACTCTATTCATTCGTATGAGCCATTCTAATTCATTCCTACGAATGTTACTATTCTAATTCATTCGTACAAATATAGCCATTCTAATTCATTCGTATGAAGGTAGCCATTTTAATTCATTCATACGAATGTCGTTATTCTAATTCATTCATATGAACAAATATAGCTATTCTAATTCATTCGTACGAATATAGTCATTCCAATTCATTCGTATGA
The DNA here is from genome assembly GCA_947650365.1 of Chamaelirium japonicum. Classification (NCBI taxonomy): domain Eukaryota; kingdom Viridiplantae; phylum Streptophyta; class Magnoliopsida; order Liliales; family Melanthiaceae; genus Chamaelirium; species Chamaelirium japonicum. The sequence continues at coordinate 16,165,959 of OX393560.1, read as the reverse complement.
AAGTAACCATTCTAATTCATTTGTACGAGCCATTCTAATTCATTCGTATGAATGTAGCCATTGTGATTTATTTGTTCGAACGAATGTTGCCATTATAATTCAGTTGTACGAATGTAGCCATTCTAATTCATTCGAACGGAGGTAGCCATTCTAGTTCATTCATACAAACCATTCAAATTCATTCGTACAAATATAGCCATTCTAATTCATTCGTACGAATACAGCCATTCTAATTTATTTGTACCAAGGTAGCCATTCTAGTTCATTCGTACGAGCCATTCTAATTCATTCATACGAATGTAGCCATCTAATCCATTCATACGAACGAATATAACCATTCTAATTCATTCGTATGAATGTATCCATTCTAATTTATTTGTATAAGTCATTCTAATTCATTTGTACGAATGTAGTCATTCTAATCATTCGTACGAATGAATATAGCTATTCTAATTCATTTGTACAAATTTAGCCATTCTATTTCATTCGTACAAAAGTAGCTATTCTAATTCATTCGTATGAGCCATTCTAATTCATTCGTACGAAGGTAGCCATTCTAATTCATTCATAGGAATATAGCTATTCTAATTCACTTCTATATAGGTAGCCATTCTAATTCATTCATATGAGCCATTCTAATTTATTCGTATGAGCTATTCATTCGAACGAATGTTGCCATTCTAATTCATTCATACAAATATAGTCATTCTAATTGATTCGCATGAAATAAGCCATTCTAATTCATTCGTATGACCCATTCAAATTCATTTGTACAAATTTAACCATTCTATTTCATTCTTTTGAACGAATGTAGCCATTTTAATTCATTCATAAGAATGTTGCCATTCTATTTCAATCCTACGAATATAGCCATTGTAATTCATTCGTACAAACAAATATAGCCATTCTAATTTATTCGCACGAATATAGCCATTCTAATTCTTTCGGATAAAGTTAGTCATTCTAATTTATTCGTACGAGCCATTCTAATTTATTCTTAGAAATGTAACCATTCTAATCATTCGTACGAACGAATGTAGCCATTCAAATTTATTCGTAGGAATGTAGCAATTCTAATACATTCGTAGGAATGTAGCCATTCTAATTCATTCGTACGAGTGTAACCATTCTAATTTAGTCATACGAATGAATGTAGCCATTCTAATTCATTCGTACGAATATCGCTATTCTAATTTATTCGTACGAAAGTAGCTATTCTAATTCATTCGTACGTGCCATTGTAATTCATTCGTATGAAAATATCCATTCCAATTCATTCGTACGAACGAATGTTTCCATTCTATTTCATTCATATGTATATAGTCATTCTAATTCATTCGTACGAAGGTAGCCATTCTAATTCATTCATATGACCTATTCTAATTCATTCGTATAAATGTAGCGATTCTAATTCTTTCGTATGAACGAATATAGCCATTCTAATTCATTCGTATGAGCCATTCTAATTCATTCGTACGAATATAGCCCTTTTAATTCATTCATATGAATATAGCCAATCTAATTCATTTGTTTGAAGGTATCTATTCTAATTAAATCGTATGAGCCATTCTAATTCATTTGTACGAACGTAGCCATTCTAATTTATTCATACGGACGAATATAGCCATTCTAATTCATTCATACGAATATAGCAATTTTAATTTATTCACACGAAGGTAGCCGTTCTAATTTATTCATACGAACCATTCTAATTCATTCGTACGAGCCATTTTGATTCATTCGTAAGAATATAGCCATTCTAATTCATTCATATGGATGAATGTTGGCATTCTAATTCATTCGTATGAAAGTAGCTATTTTAATTCATTCGTGTAAAAGTAGTCATTCTAATTCATTCGTACGAGCCATTCTAATTCATTCGTACGAATGCAGCCATTCTAATTCATTCATTTGAAGGTAGCCATTCTAACTCATTCATACGAGCCATTCTAATTCATTCATTTGAAGGTAGCCATTCTAACTTATTCGTACGAGCCATTCTAATTCATTTGTACGAATGTAGCCATTCTAATTCATTCATACGAACATATGTAGCCATTCTAATTCTTTCGTATGAAGGTAGCCATTTAATTCTTCGTAAGAGATATTATAATTCATTTGTACAAATATAGTCATTCTAATTCAATCGTACAAATGAATGTAGCCATACTAATTCCTTCATACGAATGTAGCCATTCTAATTCATTCGTATAAATATAGCTATTCTAATTCATTCGTACGAACGATTGTAGCCATTCTAATTCATTCGTACGAATATAGCCATTCTAATTTATTTGTACAAAGGTAGCCATTAAAATTCATTCGTACGAGCCATTCTAATTCATTCGTACAAATATAGCCATTCTAATTCATTCGTACAAATGTAGTCATTCTACTTCATTCGAACAAGCCATTCTAATTCATTCGTACGAATATAGCCTCTCTAACTCATTCGCATGAGCCATTCTAATTCATTAGTACAAACGAATTTAGCCATTCTAATTCATTCGTATGAAGGAAGCTAATCTAATTCATTTGTACGAGCCATTCTAATTCAATCGTACGAATGTAGCCATTCTAATTCATTCGTACAAACGAATGTAGCCATTCTAATTCTTCGTACGAACGTAGCCATTCTAATTCATTCGTACGTGCCGTTCTAATTCATTCGTACGAATAAAGCCTTCCTAATTCATTCGTACGAATAAAGCCTTTCTAATTCATTCGTACGAATGTTGCAATTCTAATTCATTCGTACAAACGAATGTATCCAATCTAATTCATTCGTATGAATATAGCCATTCTAATTCATTCGTATGAGCCATTCTAATTCATTCATACGAATGTTGCTATTGTAATTGATTCGTACAAACGAATGTAGCCATTCTTATTCATTCGTATGAACGAATTTAGCAATTCTAATATATTCGTATGAATGAATTTAGCAATTCTAATTCATTCGTACGAAGGAAGCCAATCTAATTTATTCGTACAAGCCATTCTAATTCATTCATATGAATGTAGCCATTCTAATTCATTCGTACGAACGAATGTAGCCATTCTAATTCATTCATACAAATGTAGCCATTATTATTTATTCATACGAATGTAGCAATTTTAATTCATTTGTATAAACTATTCTATTTATTCGTACGAATGTAGCCATTCTAATTCATTAGTAGGAATGTTGCCATTCTAATTCATTCATACGAAGGTAGCTATTCTAATTCATTCGTACAAATGTAGCCATTCTAATTCATTCATTCTAACGAATGTTGCCATTCTAATTCATTCGTATGAATATAGCCATTCTAATTCATTCGTACGAAGGTGGCCATTCTAATTCATTCGTATGAATATAGCCTTTATAATTTATTCTTACGAATAAATGTAGCCATTTTAATTTATTCGTACGAATGTAGCTATTCTAATTCATTCGTACGAAGGAATCCATTCTAATTCATTCGTATGAATATAGCCCTTCTAATTCATTCGTATGAACGAATGTAGAAATTCTAATTCATTCGTATGAGCCATTGTAATTCATTCGTACGAATGTAACCATTCTAATACATTCGTATGAACGAATGTGGCCATTCTAATTCATTCGTACGAATGTTTCCTTTCTAATTCATTCGTACGATGGTAGCCATTCTAATTCATTCGTACGAGCTATTCTTATTCATTTGTACGAATGTAGCCATTCTAATTCATTCGTATAAATGGTTCTAGGCATTCTAATCATATTCGTGTGAAAGTAGCCATTCTAGTTATTTGTACGATGGTAGTAATTCTAATTCATTCGTTCGAGCCATTCTAATTCATTAATATGAATGTAGCCATTCTAATTCATTCGTATGCATGTAGCCATTCTAATTGATTTGTACAAAAGTAGCTATTCTAATTCATTCATACAAGACATTCTAATTCATTTGTACGAATGTAGCTGTGGGTGCAAATTTTGATCAGAAGCCTCACAGACAGAGGGACCCACCAGCCCTGCCTAGCGGGACCACAGAGACCTGCCTTGGGGGTCCACGAAGACTACAGCGGGACCCACCAGCCCTGCCTGGGGGGTCCACGGAGACTACCACGGGACCCACCAGCCCCGCCTGGGGGGCCCATAAAGACTACCGCGGGACCCACCAGCCTTGTCTGACGGGACCACAGAGACAACAGCGGGATCCATCAGTCCTGCCTGGGGGGTCCATGAAGATTACCACAGGACCCACCAGCCCTGCCTAGCAGGTCCACACAGACGACAGCGGGACCCACCAGCCCTGCCTGGGGAATCCTCGGATACGAAGGCAAAAACCGCCATTTGCCCCGGATTTCCTCCCAGAGTTTTTCTATAAATAGCAGACCCTTCAAATGTAAAAGGATTTGAAATCTGATTCCTAAAACCAGAGACCAGAATCCAAAAACCCAGATCTCTGACTTCGATATTCTATTCCTTCGATCTTCTTTTCGAAGAGATCAGTGACACTCGGCCTGTCGAGGTCACTTCGAGCGAATTGTTAGTGAATTCGGGTTGCTCCCTATAGCACGGAGACGTAGGCTTCGGCTGAACTCCGAGATCATACCTTGTCTCAACCTTCTTATTATTTGCATATCGAAAGTCTTAACTTTAAGTCACCAAGGCATTGACCTTCGGACCTACCTTCCAGTCAATAGATCGATCAAAGACCTTCGACTCAACTTCAATTGACTTGGGCGGAGTTTCCGGATCGACACGGAAATCATCCCCCACAGTTTGGCACCATCTGTGGGATCGAATGAGAAGCCAAACTCACTCTATAACAAACATTAGATCGGTTGAGCAGACAACCGGTCTAGATAGTCAAACTTCCCAGCCCCCTCGGTTGAGCAGACAATCGTTAGGACACCGACAATCTTGTCGCATCCTTCGCTTTCTCTAAATGGCGAGGATGAAGCATCAGGATCATCCAGAGGGAAGTAACACACGTCAAGCTCGTCCAGAGACTCATTCGATGAGTCAGTGACTCAACTTTGGGCAGCCCCTCGCTGTCCCCAAAATGGGAGCTCGTTCAGGAAGCGGAAGATCGGTCGATCGACCGATCGCCCCACCCTCTGACAGTCGATCGGACAAACTGCACCTGCTCCTGCGGAGGACCCTCCATCCACCTACCAAATCTCGGCGGTCGACTTTCAGCTATTGTAATTGGCTGAGCAGAACGCCACCCTCACAGCTGAAAGGAATGCCCTCAAGAAGGCAGCCTCTGAAGTCGGGATTGCTCTCCCTGTCCCTTCATTCGATGAGAGAGTCGATCCGCCTCGGTAATCGATTCACTCTGAGCCATGAAGGTCAATGGGCACCGCTGCCCAAGAGAGGATTCGTCGCAACCTAACCCCCTTTGCAGCTCTATGGAAGCAGAGTGCCTGGGATCGTATCGACGATGAGTCCTCTTAGTCTTCCTTAGGTCACAACCGTGTCAGATAAGCACAATCGAAGCCCAACCTACGAGTGAGGCATCAAATGAGGGAAGCACCCTCCAAGAACAGAGCCTCTCTATCTCTCCCGCTCCAATATGACGCCACAGTCGATCTTCGTTACCAGATCCATCCGGCTACTACTTAAGGGCTTGGACAAGGCCTCTCGATCTTGCCCAACGATCTGCATCCAGGTCGGGGACACGGTCGTAGAGAAGGATACTCTTCTGCTAGACCCCTCCACCGAAGTTTATTTCAATCACCCTTCCCGAGAGGTTGGAGGACTCCGACTCTCCCGAAGCTCAACTGCCTCAAAGGAGATCCAACCCTCCACATCCTAGCCTTCAAGCAAGCTCTAACTCTGCATGAAGAAGAGAACAATGTGCTCTACAGTACCTTTGCCGGGAGCCTCGATGAACCTTTTCTCGATTGGTACCACAATCTTCGCGCTGGGTCTATCACCCAATTCGGAGTATTGGCGAACCACTTAGTGCAGCACTATCAACGCAACTTGAAGCCTGAAAAGAAGCTCGATTCCCTCTACCGGCTGAGGATGGGAGCTGATGAGAGTCTTCGTAGTTTCACACGAAGATTCCGCAATGAACATACCGCTCTCTCCGGACGACATTTGGATGATAAGGCAATCATGTTGGCCTTCCAAAATGCTCTCTGGTTTGATTTGCATATCTACAACGACTTCATCCGCAATCATCCCCCTTCCCTGGGTTCAATGTTTGATCGAATCCAGAGAGAGATCGAAGTCGAAGATGATCAAGTCGCCCGAAAGGGACAAGAAACAAAACGACGACCTGCCGAAAGAAAAGCCCCAAAATACACCGCCAAAGCTCACAATACGGAGGCAGTGGCCCCCCCAGCATCGAAGCGACCAAGGAATGACGGACGTAGATCACCTCCGAAAAAGACTACATTCACAGATTGGATCCTCCCAATCGAACAGATCCTCGATCAAATTCAACATGAAGAGTTCCTCCGAAGACCGAATCCTCTAACCGGATACCAAAGTCACCGCTGATAAAACGGTCTACTGTGATTTTCATCGCAGTCACGGCCATTCCACCAATCGAAGCTATCGACTGAGGTATCATCTAGAGGACTTACTACGAGAAGGCCATCTCTGGGAATTTGTCAAAGGCGGGCAAGACCAACACCGACCTTCTGCGAAGGGGAAGGAAGCTTGCTGGATCCACCAAGTTTCTACCAATCTATCAACCGTCTCCGTACGAGCCAACGTTTTTGGCATCCACGGAGCACTCCATAATCAATTGCTAATCGGTAAAGAGGTTGATCGGCAAGTGCGATGCATCTTCAATATTTGCTCCGCAGCGAACAAAGAGGATACATGGATCGAGAAACCCATCAAAGGCCTAGCATGGCCATCTATCATCTTCAATGACTCCGACCTTCAAGGAGTCCATACTCCACATCAGGATCCCCTGGTCCTCCGGCTTATCATTGATGGGAGCACTATCAACCGCATTCTCAGCGATACCGGAAGCTCCATCGACATCATATTCTCAGATTGCTTCAAACGCCTGGGACATAAATACTCAAGCCTTGAAGTCGTCCCGACTGTGATCACAGGCTTCAGTGGTGAGCAAAGCATGATAATGGGGGAGTCAAGGCTCACCCTCGACCTCAGCCGGGAGACTCGAGTCTCCGTAAGATTCGCCATCGTCGAAGGGACTTCCAACTACAACATCATTCTTGGGCGACCATTCCTCTATCAGATCAATGCTATCCCCTCCTCCTACCATCAACTCCTTAAATTTGCAACGGGAGAGGGTATCGTCTGCATCCGAGGAGATCAACAAGCTGGGCGATCTTGTGAAGCGGCTGCCGTAAAAATAAACCACCGAGTAGACCTGGCACCACCAAAGCGCCCGAGAGATGAAACAGACCCTTCTTCAAGATAGCAACCAAAAGAGATCCCACTGGCCGAACCTCCACCAATCGAGTGGGAGGCTTCACCTTCAATCGAAGAAATTATTCCAATAAACATCGGCAGTGGCGATCTCCCTCGAGAGACTTTCATGGGTACCAGTCTCAGCGACACAGAAGCGCAAAATATGGTATCCTTCCTTCGATCCAACATTGACGTTTTTGCTTGGTGCTTCGAAGATATGCCCGGGATTAACCCCGATGACGCATGTCACCGACTGGCTATCAAAGAAGGAGTGAAGCCCGTCAAGCAAAAACCACGAGCAATTCGACCAGAACATCAGGCCACCGTCCAAGAGGAGATCAGTAAGTTACTCGCAGCAGGCTTCATCCGCGAAGTAGAGTACCCTACTTGGATTTCCAATATTGTCGCGGTCCATGAGAAGAATGGGAAAGTCAGAGTCTGTATCGACTTCACCAACCTTAACAAGGCGTGTCCTACAGACCCATTCCCCATGCTAAGGATAGATCGACTCGTCGATGCCACTGCTGGCCACGAACTACTATCGTTCATGGACAGATACTCCGGGTATAACCAGATCCCCCTATATCCGGATGATCAGGAAAAAACATGCTTCGTGATGGACCGAGGCCTCTACTGCTACAACGTGATGCCCTTCGACCTTAAGAACGCTGGATCAACCTATCAAAGGCTAGTCACGAAGATGTTCGAAGAACAGATCGGCCGCAATGTCAAAGTCTACATCGATGATCTTCTCACCAAAAGCTCAAACCAGGGGAACTACCTCTCTGACCTGACAGAGACATTTCAAATCCTCCGAAAGTATCGCATGAAGCTCAACCCAGCTAAGTGTGCCTTCAGAGTTCAATCGGGTAAATTCTTAGGTCACTTCGTGACCAGGAGAGGCATCGAAGCCAATCCTGACCAGATTCAGGCAATCCTCGATATGCCTTCGCCTACAAATCGGAAGGAGGTTCAACGCCTCACTGGAAGACTAGCTGCTCTCAATCGGTTCATCTCAAAATCTTCCGACAAATGCAAGCCTCTGTTCGACAAATTACGGAAGGCAGACACCTTCGGATGGAGTCCGATCTGCGAACAAGCCTTCCAAGACGTCAATAACTATCTCACGAGAGCTTCTATCCTTGCAACTTCACTCGCGAAGGAAGATCTTTGGCTCTACCACGCCGTGACCGATCAAGCCATAAGCGCGGTCTTAGTAAGCAAAAGGGAAGGTGTAAAACATCCAGTCTATTACATCAGCCACACCCTTCTTCTGGCAGAGACTCGCTACTCAAAGATTGAAAAGGTCACGATGGCCTTACTTACGGCCTCACGACGCCTACGACTTTATTTCGTCTCTCACCCGATAACTATTGTCTCAAAACACCCACTCAAAGACATTCTCGATAAGGCAGCTCGAGCGGGTCGAATAACAAAATGGGTGATCGAGATGAGCACTCTCGGGATTCAATTCGAACCTCACACTTCACTCAAAGGGCATGCGATTGCTGACTTCCTTGCTGAATTCCCTGTGGAAGACCCCATTACTTGGGAGGAAGATATCGATATGCGCCTCAAAGATGAAGATGAACCTCTATTCAATCTAGCACCAAAAACCATCAATTCAAGCCTTGAGGCTCCTGCTACCCTGCCAGCCCGATGGAAGCTCTACACTGATGGAGCTTCAAGTGTGATCGGTTAAGGAATCGGGATAGTCTTGGTATCCCCCGAACTTGATCATCTTCAAAAGACCATTCTCCTCGGGTTCAACACTACCAACAATGAAGCCGAGTATGAGGCGCTTATCTCCGGATTAGAGATTGTTGAATCCCTGGGGGTAGATCGACTCACCATCTACAGCGACTCACAACTGATAACAAGGCAGATCAACGGGGATTACATAGCGCGAGAAGAAAGGATGCAACATTACCTAGCTCTGGTGCGACATCACCAATAATGTTTTGCTAGCACCGAATTCATCCAAGTTCCGAGAGCAGAAAATCGAGAAGTAGATGCCCTAGCTAATGCCGCTTCGGTTCTTGGAGACTCGCTCAAAGAAAGGCGAATACAGATCGACTATCAAGAGTCGCCCAAGACTATCATCGATCAATAGATCGTCGCCATTACTGAAAGATCTGGGGGTAGGAAACAACCAACCCCCAGTCTTGCCACAGCAAACAAACTCGGAGATTGGAGACAGCCAATCTTCGACTTCTTCAAGCAGGGCAAAACTCCAGAAGACCCAATTCAAACCAGAAGACTTCAAAGGAAACTTTCATGCTACAGCTTCCAAGAAGTGGATCTCTACTTCAGATCGCACAATGGGATGTTGCTCAAATGTGTTGGTCCCCTACAAGCAAAGGCGATCCTAATCGACATCCATTCCGGAGCCTGCGGGAATCATTCAGGTGGAAGATCTCTCGAAGCCAACAAAAAGCTTCAAGGTTACTACTGGCCAACCATGACAAGAGATGCTCGCCAAGTGGTTCAAAGGTGCGAGCCTTGTCAATGACACGCTCAGACTATCCATCTCCCAGCAGCTGAACTACATCCGGTAACAAGTTCATGGCCTTTCCATCAATGGGGGTTGGACATCTTGGGTCCTTTCCCACAAACACCCAGCAAGAAGAAGTTGTGGGTGCAAATTTTGGCAAGAAGTCTGCAAACAGCGGGACCCACCGGCCCTGCCTGGTGGGCCCCCGAAGACTACAGCGGGACCCACCGGCCCTGCCTGGTGGGCCCCCGAAGACTACAGCGGGACCCACCGGCCCTGCCTGGTGGGCCCCTGAAGACTACATCAGGACCCACCGGCCCTGCCTGGTGGGCCCCCGAAGACTACAGTGGGACCCACCGGCCCTGCCTGGTGGGCCCAAGAGCCTGTAGAATCCCCCCTCGAGATGGTAGCGGGGTCCACCAGCTTTACCTGGAGGATCCCCAGATACGGCAGGAGAAATCACCATTTACCCGGGAGTTCCTCCCCAGAAATTCTATAAATAGCAGAGCCTTCGAATGTAAAAGGATCCGAAAATTCTAATTTCCACTTCTGAGATCTGATTTTCAGAACCCAGAGCTCTGGAATTTCTCAGCTTTCTCTCTTCCACCTCTTTTTGATCTTCTTCTATCCTTTGAAGAGATCGGTTTCAGTGATACTCGGCCTGTCGAGATCACTTCGATACAAGTGTTAGTAAATTCGGGTTGCTCCCTATAGCACGGAGACGTAGGCTTCGACTGAACTCCGAGATCACATCTCTCGTGTCCAACTTTCTCTGCTTGCATATTGAGAGTTCCAACTCCAATCGACAGATCAAACAACGATCCTCGACTCAAAACTTCAATTGACTGGTGCGGCGAAGTCTTCGGGTCGGCACGAAGATTTTCCCCCATAGTTTGGCGCCATCTGTGGGATCGAACGAGAAGCTGTGTCCGTTCCACAACTACTATTAGATCAGTTTAGTAGACAACTGATCAATAGTCAAACTTTCTCGCCCCCTCGATTAAGCAAACAACCGCTCGGACGCCGGCACTCTCGTTGCACCCTTCGCTTACTGAATGGCGAGGACGAAGCACCAGGGTCAACCAGAAGGAAGTAACACACGTCAACCTCGCCCTGAGACTCGATCAATGAGTCAAAGGCTTAATTTCGGGCAGCCCCTTGCTGCACCCAATATGGATACTCGATCAGGTAGTGGGAGATCGGTTGATCGACCGATTGCCCCACCTCCTTATCCATCAATAGGGCATACAACCCCTGCTCCCGCCGAAGACCTTCCCTCAACCTATCAAATCTCGGCGGTCGATTTCCAACTACTTCAATTGGCAAAGCAGAATGCCACCCTCACTGCTGAGAGGGACGCACTCAAGAAGGCAGCCTCCGAGGCTGGAATTGCTCTTCCCATCCCCTCGACTAATGAGAGGGTCGATCGGCCACGACCATCAATCCACTCCGAGCAACGGAGGTCAATGGGTACTGCTGCCCCCGGGAGGATTCATCGCGACCCAACTCCCTCTGCTGCCCCATGGAAGCAGAGTGTTTGGGATCGCCTTGACGATGAGTCCTCCCAATCCTCTTCTAGTCGCAACTGCGACAGGAAGACACCTTCAAAACTCGACATACCAAGGAGGCACCAGATGAAAGGCGCTCCTTCAAAGAGTAGAATCTCCCCATCTATTCCATTTCAGCATGGACTTGGATCGGATCTTCGTCACCGACTCCAACCTGCTGATATTCCAAGGCCTGAACAAGACCTCTCGATTTTGCCTCTCGATCCATATCTTAGTCGAGGGCATGGTCGTAAAGATGGATACTCCTCCACCGGGCCACTCCATCGAAGCTTGTTCGAATCAACATTTCCAAGGGGATGGAGAACTCCCACTCTCCCCAAATTCAATTGCGTCAAAGGAGATCCGACTCTCCACATACTCGCATTCAAGCAAGCCTTAACGCCGCACGAAGAGGAGAACAACGTGCTCTGCCGCACCTTCGCAGGAAGCCTCGACGAGCCATCCCTCGATTGGTACCATAATCTTCGAGCTGGGTCCATCACTCAGTTTGGAATTTTGGCCAACCTCTTTGTACAGCACTACCAGCTGAACATGAAGCCGGAAAAGAAGCTCGACTCTGTCTATAGATTGAGGATGGGCGCCGACGAAAGTCTCCGCAGCTTCACAAGGCGATTCCGCAACGAGCACGCTGCCCTCTCTGGGAGACATCTGGATGATGAAGCTATAATGTTAGCTTTCCAGAATGCACTCCGCTTCGACCAACATATCTACAATGACTTTATCCGCAATCCCCCTCCTTCTCTGGGTTCTATGTTTGATCGAATCCAGAGAGAGATTGAGGTTGAAGATGATCAAGTCGCTCGAAAAGGGCGAGAAACGAAGCGAAGACCGGCGGAAAGAGAAGCTCCCAAGTATGCTGCCAAAGCCCACAATGCTGAGGCAGCAGCCCCTCCAGCCAACAAGCGATCAAAAAATGACGGATGTCGATCTCCAACGAAGACCACTTTCACTGAGTGGAATTTACCGATCGAACAGATCCTCGACCGTATTCAATATGAAGAATTCCTTCGAAGGCCCAATCCGCTTCAGCCAAACACTAAATTCACGGCGGACAAAACGGTCTACTGCGAATTCCATCGAAGTCACGGCCACTCCACCGATCGGTGCTATCGGCTAAAATTTCATCTCGAAGACTTATTGCGGGAAGGCCACCTTCAAGATTACGTCAAGGGCGGACAAGATCAATGTCGAACCTCTGCAAAGGGGAAAGAAGCATGTTGGGTCCATCAAATCTCTTCCAACCGGCAACCAATCTCTGTGAATACCAACGTCTTTGGTATTCATGAAACATTGCACAATCAAACCTTGACCGGGAAAGAAGTGGATCGGCAAGTTCGACGCATCTTCCACGTTCGTTCTGCTGCGAACAAGGAGGAGACCTGGATCGAGAAGCCTATCGAAGGTTTGGCTTGGCCATCCATTGTTTTCAACGACTCCGATCTTCAAAGAGTTCATACTCCCCATCGAGACCCCCTGGTCTTGAAACTCCTCATCGACGGAAGCACCGTCAATCGAATCCTCATCGACACCGGGAGATCCATCGATATTATGTTCTCAGATTGTTTCAAACGTCTAATATATAAATACTCAAGCCTCGACGTCGTCCCAACTGTGATCACTGGCTTCAACGGCGAACAAAGCATTACGGTGGGCGAATCGAGATTCACTCTCGACCTTAGCCGAGAGACTCGAGTCTCGGTGAGGTTTGCAATTATCGAAGGAGTATCCAGCTACAACGCCATTCTCGGGCGACCATTCCTCCATCAGATCAATGCCATCTCTTCTTCTTACCACCAACTCCTCAAATTTGCAACGGGAGAAGGCATTGTCTGTATTCGAGGCGATCAGCAAGCTAGGAGGTCTTGTGAGGCTGCTGCAGCTAAAACAGATCGTAAGATCAATATTGCTCCTCCAAAGCGGCCGCGAGACGAAGCTGGTCCCTCTTCCAAATAGCAATTAAAGGAGATTCCACTGACCGAGCCTCCACCAATTGAATGGGAAGCCTCACCTTCAATTGAAGAAATCATCCCTATCGATATCGGCAGTGGAAATCTCTCTCGAAAAACATTTATTGGTACCGGTCTTAGCGACGCAGAAGCGCGAGACATGCCAGGGATCAATCCAACATCGACGTCTTCGCCTGGTGTTTTGAAGACATGCCAGGGATCAATCCAGATGGTGCCTGCCACCGGCTCGCTATCAAAGAAGATGTAAAACCTGTCAAGCAAAAGCCACGCACCATCCGACCAGAGCTACAAGTTGTTGTTCAAGAAGAGATCAGTAAGTTACTCATAGCAGGCTTCATTCGTGAAGTAGAGTATCCTACTTGGATCTCCAACATAGTTGCTGTTCCAAAGAAGAACGGAAAGGTCAGAGTGTGCATCGATTTTACCAATCTCAACAAGGCCTGTCCCAAAGATCCATTCCCCATGCCAAGGATAGATAGACTCGTCGATGCCACTGCTAGCCATGAGCAATTGTCTTTTATGGATGGATACTCTGGGTACAATCAAATTCCGCTTCACGTTGATGATCAAGAGAAGACATGCTTTGTGACTAGCCGGGGTCTTTACTGCTATAATGTAATGCCTTTCGGCCTCAAAAATGCTGGTTCCACTTATCAAAGGTTAGTCACAAAGATGTTCGAAGATCAAATCGGTCGCAACGTCGAAGTCTACGTCGACGATCTCCTCACAAAGAGCTCCATTCGAGGAAAGCATCTATCCGATCTGGCAGAAACCTTTCAAGTCCTTCGAAAGTATCGTATGAAGCTCAATCCGGCCAAGTGTGCTTTCGGAGTTCAATCGGGCAAATTCCTGGGTCATCTTGTGACCAGGAGGGGCATTGAAGCCAATTGATGCGATCTAAACTAATCCTAAATTAAGGGGTTAATTTGATCTAAATTATAACTCGCAAGTGCACGAATCGCTTTGTAGGAGCGATACGTATTACGAGATCGATCCCACAGGGATTGCTAATGAGGAGGCGATCCAATCTAGGGTTATTAACTATTTAACCTAAATTACTTTAAATTATAGTTTAATGGGAGTTGATTGTTTTGAGATTAAGAACAAATTAATTAAAGAAAAAAAAACAAGCTAGTTACGGTAAGTCGAGTTCCAAGTGGAGAAGGTACTAAGGCATTCGAATCTACCTCGGTTATTCGTAATTACTAGGTTTATTTAGATTCATCTATGCGAACGAGTAGCATGCGGGAATACAATTTTCGTGCTCGACTCGAGAATATGATCGTGCTCTTAATTAGATTGAAGACATATGTATGATTCAATTTTCATGCAAAGATGTATTAGAACAGAGCATTAGATGTCTAACTAAAGCACAACTAATCAAGATTCTAAATTTTCGTTAAATAACATGCATTGATTACTACGATGATTCATCATAACGACAAAGGATGCATGACATACTATATGAGAGACTTCCATCATAATAATCCGATAATTGAATCAAATATTCGATTATGAGTGCATAGCATAGACAATATAAATAAACCTAATAATTATTCATAATCGGGGTTTCATCTAAGTCTTAGCAGTGTATTTAGTTAATCATGAATGACATTACATCAAAAGGAAGAGAAGGGAAGAACAAGATACAGATCATGCTCGAAACACGCTTTTGATCTTCGTTGTCCTCCTCTCCGATCGATTCTCCTTCACTTCGACTCGGCTGCGGCACGGCTTCGATGGTACGGATGAAGGCGACAGGATGTGGAGGATTAGGGTTCGGACTGCAAAGGTGGATGATGATCGGAGGTGATGGCTAGGTTCGTGGATGGCGATGGCCGGTGGATGTGGAAGAGGGATGGTATACGGTGGGGTGATGGCAAAGGTCCGGTGGTGCTTGGTTTAGTCGTAAGTGGTAGATGGCTAAGGTGGGTGATGGGAGTAGGTACGGTCGTCCAAAGCCTCCCCCTTTGTTTTCCCGAGCCCCCCTTATATAGGAGATAGAGAGAGTCCCCGGTAAAGAGCGGGTTCGGCTGGGTCTCGGTCGGGTAAGAGAGAGGAGAGGATAAGGAAAGAGAAATAACAAGGAAAGCTAGAGAGAGAAACGAGGGGGCAGCGGGAGCTGGAAGTTCGGTGGGGGAGACGTGCATGGCTCGGGTTGCTGGGTTTGGTTATTAGATCGGTTGCAAGAGAGAGGAAGTCGGGTTGCATTGCGAGGGGTTCGGTGTCGCGATCTAGAGAGAGAATCGGTGGGATGGAGAGATGATCGGATGGAGATCTGAAGAGGGCTGCATGGTTCTCGGGATAGAGAGAGAAAAGATCTGATCGCCAGATTTGTAGGGAGAGAAAGAAATGGAAGAAAGAGAGAGAATCCCGGAGAGAGAAGGAAACAGGAGAGAGTCCGAGAGGTTCGGTTGGAGACATGGCTGGGCGGTTAAGTTGCATGAGTTTTAGAGAGAGAGAATCAAGGAGGGAGAGAGAAAGTAGGAAGAGAGAGAGAGAAGTTCGGCTCGCAGGGGTCTCGGGTTGCTGGGTGTTCGGTGTGCATGAGCTGATGCACGGAACGGACGGTCGTGATCGAGTCGGACGGGTAAGGGTGTAAGGGCTGCGATCTGGTTCAGCTGCATGGGATCCGGTTGGGAAAGGAACGGCTGTGATTAGGTGAGAGTGGATGAGCGGCTACAGCTGGGTTGGTCACATGGATCGCAGGGGCTGTTATGGGTTTAAAGGGTACCATGCATGGGAAAGGAACGGCTGGGATTAGTTTCCAATTGATCACGGGTTAGAGAGAGAGTCGGCTGGATGCCATCAGGTTCGGGGCCGGAATCGATGCGCGGGATGGATGAGGTGGAACGGTAAAGGGGTTGCATGCATGGGTTTTATGGATCGGACGGCTAGAATTTGGAGATCAATGGGATGCATACATGGGTTTGATGCATTGAAGGGCTTTGATCGAATGCCTGGGTTTTTAAGTGGCACATTCATGCATGTGCATGGAATGAACAACTGTGATTAAATGGGTTCATTAATCGGACGGCTTGAATAGAAATCTGGGCCTTGGTTTTCGGATGATGGTTGCATGCATGGTGGATATGGCGAGGGGTTTGAAGGCACGGCCAGTCGATCGATTAGGGAATGGACGGCCACGGTCTTGTGAGGCAAAGACAGGGAAGGATCGAAAGAAAAGAACATGATAGGCTTAGGTAACCATCCGAGCCGTTCGAACTCGTCAAGTCCTTGGCATTTGCATAGTCCTTCAGTGATCCGAAGCTAGGAATATGTTGAGCTGGTGACGTCAGATGCCCGACTCAAACAACTGTTCTTTTCTGCATCCCTCGTCATAAGGGCCTCCAAACGGTTTGTACAACCTCCATCAATTCGCCGCGAGAATATCCACGGCTTGGTCTTGATACCCTTGAGCTGACTGCGTCGAGTACCGGATCAATTCCCTGAAAGACACACATGAAATGGCGCTTGTCAGGTTTAAACACGGTTATCGATAAAAGAATGATTTGGACTTTCGGACTCCGTATTTTTCATGCATGTAATATATGAGAGCGAACCAATATGCCGTTGGGTTCGTATGAGAGTCTACTATATCGTGGTGCAAAGAAACTCATGCAGTTTACGTGTATTATGAAAGTTTTACGTAGCAAAGTGACGCTATGTGCATGAAAAAGAAAGGATAATTCGCACCAAATGGACGCTCAACACCAATCCCGACCAAATTCGAGCCATCCTCGACATGCCATCACCTACCAATCGGAAGGAAGTGCAACGTCTCACTGGAAGACTTGCTTCCCTCAATCGGTTCATCTCAAAGTCTTTCGACAAGTGTAAGCCTCTTTTCGACAAGCTGCGAAAGGCAGATACATCGGGATGGAGTCCAATTTGTGAAGAAGCTTTCCAAAACATCAAGAAATATCTGGTGCAAGCTCCTATCCTGACTGCTCCACTTCCAAAAGAAAACTTGTGGCTCTATCTCGCCGTAACCGATCAAGCAATCAGTGCGGTCCTAGTCAGTAGAAGAGAAGGCATCGAACATCCAGTTTATTACATCAGTCATACTCTTCTTCCGGCTGAGACTCGTTACTCCAAAACTGAGAAGGTCATTCTGGCCTTGCTCACTGCATCGTGTCGCCTCCAACCTTACTTTGTCTCTCATCAGATCACTGTCTCCTCAGAACACCCACTCAAAGATATCGTTGATAAAGCTGGTCGAGCTGGTCGAATGACCAAATGGGTGATCGAAATGAGCGCTCTAGGGATTCAATTCGAATCTCGTACTTCCATCAAAGGTCAGGCCATTGCTGATTTTCTAGCTGACTTTCCGGTTGAAGACCCCATCACTTGGGAAGAAGATGTCGATATGCGCTTAGAAGATGAAGCCGATCCTCCAATCAATCTTGCAACAAAAATCGATCCGAGCCTCGAGGCTATTGTGGGTGCAAATTTTGGCAAGAAGTCTGTAAACAGCGGGAACCACCGGCCCTGCCTGGTGGGCCCACGAAGACTACAGCGGGACCCACCGGCCCTGCCTGATGGGCCCACAAAGACTACAGCGGGACCCACCGGCCCTGCCTGGTGGGCCCACGAAGACTACAGCGGGGCCCACCGGCCCTGCCTGGTGGGCCCACAAAGACTACAGCGGGACCCACCGGCCCTGCCTGGTGGGCCCACGAAGACTATCGCGGGACCCACCAGCCCTGCCTGGTAGGCCTAACAGCTTGTGGAATCCCCCAGGAGACGGTAGCGGGGTCCACCAGCTTTACCTGGAGGATCCCCCGATACTGCAGCAGAAACCGCCATCTACCACCAGAGAATCCTATAAATAGCAGAGCCTTCGAATGTAAAAGGATCCAAAATTTCTGATTTCCACTCTGAGATCTGATTTTCAGAATCCAGAGCTCTGGAATTTCTCAGCTTTCCATCTTCCATCTCTCTTTGATCTTCTTCTCTCATTCGAAGAGATCAGAGTGTTTTCAGTGATACTCGGCCTGTCGAGATCATTTCGACATAAATGTTAGTGAATTCGGGTTGCTCCCTATAGCACGGAGACGTAGGCTTCGGCTGAACTCCGAGATCACATCTCTCGTGTCAAATCTTTGATTGCATCTCTCTCTCTATTGACATATCAAAAGCAGCAATTTCAATCAAGCAGATCCAACACCGCTCTTCAACTTCAACTTCAATTGACTGGTGAGGCGAGGTCTTCGGGTCGGCACGAAGATTTTCCCCCACAGTTTGGCGCCGTCTGTGGGATCCGAGCGAAAAGTCAAGTACTCTTCACTACTACCTGATCGGTTGAGCATACAACCGATCTTGATAGCCAAACTTCCTCGCCCCCTCGGTTGATCAGACAACTGATCGGACGTCGGCACTCTTGTTGCACCCTTCGTTCTCTGAATGGCGAAAACTAAGCACCAGGGTCAACCAGAAGGAAGTAACACTCAACAACAAGCTCGTCTTGAGACTCGATCAATGAGTCAAAGGCTCAACTTCGGACAGCCCCTGGCTATTCCTGAGATGGGGGTTCGCTCAGGGAGTGGAAGATCTGTCGATTGGCCGATCGCCCAGCCTGCACGATAGTCGATTGGGCAAACCGCCCCCGCTCCTGCTGAAGACCCTCCATCGACCTATCAAATCTCCACGATCGACTTCCAATTGCTTCAACTGGCGAAGCAAAACGCCACCCTCACCGCTGAGAGGGATGCTCTTAAGAAAGCAGCTTCCGAGGCTGGGATCGCTCTTCTAATCACCTCTACAAGTGAGAGGGTCAATCTTCCTCGACATTCAATCCACTCCGAGCAACAGAGGTCAATGGGCACTGCTGCCCTCGGAAGGATTCAACGCGACCCAACTCCCTCCGCTGCCCCTGGAAGCAGAGTGTTTGGGACCGCCTCGACGACGAGTCCTCCCAATCATCTTCTGGTCGCAACTGCGATAGGAAGACTCCTTCAAAGCCCGATATACCAAGGAGACACCAAATGAAAGGCGCTCCTTTCAAGAGTAGAGTCTCCCCTTCCGTTCCACTCTAACGCGGACTCGAATCGGACCTTCGCCACCGACTCCAACCTGCTGATATTCAGAGGCCTGAACAAGACCTCTCGATTCTACCTCTTGATCTACATCCAGCTCGGGGGCATGGTCATAGAGATGGGTACTCCTCTGCGGGGCCTCTCCACCGGAGTCTATTCGAAGCAACATTTCCAAGGGGATGGAGAACTCCCACTCTCCCTAAATTCAATTGCATCAGAGGAGATCCAACTCTCCATATACTTTCTTTCAAGTAAGCCCTGACACCACACGAAGAAGAAAACAACGTGCTTTGTCGCACTTTTGCCGGGAGTCTCGACGAGTCCTCACTTGATTGGTATCATAATCTCCGAGCTGGGTCCATCACCCAGTTCGGTGTTTTGGCTAACCTGTTCGTGCAGCATTATCAACTCAATCTGAAGCCAGAAAAGAAGCTCGACTCCCTCTATCGGCTGAGGATGGGTGCTGATGAGACCCTCCGCAGTTTCACCAGGAGATTTCGCAACGAGCATGCTGCTCTCTCTGGAAGACATCTGGATGATGAAGCCATCATGTTGGCTTTCCAGAACGCCCTCCGCTTCGATCTACATATCTACAACGACTTCATTCGCAATCCCCCTCCTTCTCTGGGTTCTATGTTTGATCGGATCCAGAGAGAGATTTAGGTCGAAGACGATCAAGTCGCTCGAAAAGGGCGAGAGACGAAGCGAAGATCGGCGGAAAGAGAAGCTCCCAAGTACGCTGCCAAAGCCCACAATGCTGAAGCAGTAGCTCCTCCAACCCACAAGCGATCAAAGAATGACGGACGCCGATCTCCAACGAAGACCACTTTCACCGAGTGGAATTTACCAACCGAGCAAATACTCGACCGCATTCAACACGAGGAATTCCTTCGAAGGCCCAATCCTCTTCAGCCAAACTCCAAATTCACAGCGGACAAAACGGTCTACTATGAATTCCATCGAAGTCACGGCCACTCCACCGACCGGTGCTATCGGCTGAAATTCCATCTTGAAGATTTATTGCGAGAAGGCTATCTTCAAGAGTTCGTCAAAGACGGACAAAATCAACGACGAGCCTCTGCAAAGGGGAAAGAGGTGTGTTGGGTCCATCACGTCTCCTCCAACCGGCAACCTATCTCTGTGAATGCCAATGTCTTTGGTATTCATGGAACATTGCACAATCAAACTTTGACCGGGAAGGAAGTGGATCGGCAAGTTCGACGCATCTTCCACGTTCGTTCTGCTGCGAAAAAGGAGGATACCTGGATCGAGAAGCCTATCGAAGGTCTGGCTTGGCCATCCATCATTTTCAACGACTCTGACCTTCAAGGAGTTCATACTCCCCACCGAGACCCTCTGGTCTTGAAACTCCTCATCGACGGAAGCACCGTCAACCGGATCCTCATCGACACCAGGAGCTCCATCGACATTATGTTCTCGGATTGCTTCAAGCGTCTGGGACATAGATACTCAAGCCTCGACGTCGTCCCGACTGTGATTACGGGCTACAACGGCGAACAAAGCATCACGGTGGGCGAATCGAGATTCACTCTAGACCTTAGCCGAGAGACTCGAGTCTCGGTTAGGTTTGCAATTGTCGAATGAGTGTCTAGCTACAATGCCATTCTCGGGCGACCATTCCTCCACCAGATCAATGCCATCTCCTCTTCTTACCATCAACTACTCAAGTTTGCAACGGGAGAAGGCATTGTCTGCATCCGAGGCGATCAGCAAGCTGGGAGATCTTGTGAGGCTGCGGCGGCTAAAACTGATCGTAAGATCAATATCACTCCTCCAAAGCGACCACTAGATGAAACTGGTCCTTCCAAATAGAAATTAAAGGAGATTCCACTGGCCGATCCCCCACCAATCGAATGGGAAGCATCACCTTCAATTGAAGAAATCATCCCGATCAATATCGGCAGTGGAGATCTCCATCAACAAACTTTCATTGGTACCGGTCTTAGCGATGCAGAAGCGCGAGACATGGTATCTTTCCTCCAGTCCAATATCGACGTCTTTGCTTGGTGCTTTGAAGACATGCCTGGGATCAATCCAGATGACGCTTGTCACTGACTCGCGATCAAAGAAGAGGTGAAGGTTGTCAAGCAAAAGCCACGCACCATCCGACCAGAGCTACAAATTACCGTTCAAGAAGAGATTACCAAGCTACTCGCAGCAGGCTTCATCCGTGAAGTAGAGTATCCTACTTGGATCTCTAACATAGTTGCTATTCCAAAGAAGAATGGGAAGGTCAGAGTCTGCATCGACTTCACCAATCTCAACAAGGCGTGTCCCAAAGACCCATTCCCCATGCCAAGAATTGATAGACTCGTCGATGCCACTGCTGGCCACGAGCTATTGTCTTTCATGGATAAGTACTCTTGATACAATCAAATTCCACTTCATCCAGATGATCAAGAGAAGATATGTTTTGTGACTAGCCGAGGTCTCTACTGCTACAATGTAATGCCATTCGGCCTCAAAAATGCTGGATCCACCTATCAAAGGTTAGTCACGAAGATGTTCGAAGATCAGATCGGTCGCAACGTTGAAGTATACGTCGATGATCTCCTTACCAAGAGCTCCAGTAGAGGAAAGCATTTATCCGATCTGGCGGAAACCTTTCAAGTCCTTCGAAAGTATCGTATGAAGCTCAATCCTGCCAAGTGTGCTTTCGGAGTTCAATCTGGCAAATTCCTGGGTCATCTTGTGACCCGGAGGGGCATTGAAGCTAATCCCGACAAAATTTGAGCCATCCTCGACATGCCATCACCTACTAATCGGAAAGAAGTGCAACGCCTCACTGGGAGACTTGCTGCCCTCAATCGGTTCATCTCAAAGTCCTCAGACAAGTGTAAGCCTCTTTTTGACAAGCTGCGAAAGGCAGATACGTTGGGATGGAGTCCTATTTGTGAAGAAGCTTTCCAAGGCATCAAGAAATATCTGGTGCAAGCTCCTATCCTGACTGCTTCACTTCCAAAAGAAGACTTGTGGCTCTATCTCGCCGTGACCGATCAAGCAATCAGTGCGGTCCTAGTCAGTAGAAGAGAAGGCATTGAGCATCCAGTCTACTACATCAGTCACACTCTTCTTCCGGCTGAGACTCGCTACTCAAAAACTGAGAAGGTCATTCTGGCCTTGCTCACTGAATCGCGTTGTCTCCAACCTTACTTCGTCTCCCACCAGATCACTGTTATTTCAGAGCACCCACTCAAAGATATTGTCGACAAAGCCGGTCGAGCTGGTCGAATGACCAAATGGGTGATCGAAATAAGTATTCTGGGGATTCAGTTCGAATCTCGCACTTCTATCAAAGGTCAAGCTGTGGCTGATTTTCTTGCTGACTTTCCAGTTGAAGACCCCATCACTTGGGAAGAAGATGTCGACATGCGCTTAGAAGATGAGGATAATCCTCCAATCAATCTTGCAACAAAAATTGATCCAATTCTCGAAGCTATTGCTGCAACTCCCCCATGGAAGCTTTACACTGATGGAGCCTCGAGTGCAATCGGTTCAGGAACTGGGATAGTTTTGGTATCCCCTGAACTTGATCATCTCCAGAAGGCCACTCTTCTCGGATTCAATGCCACCAACAACGAAGCCGAATACGAAGCACTCATTTCTGGACTCGAAATGGCTGAATCCCTGGGGGTAGATCGAATCATCGTCTACAGCGATTCCCAGCTGATCATAAGGCAAATCAATGGAGAATATACAGCTCGAGAAGAAAGAATGCAACTCTACTTGGCTTTAGTACGACGTCTTCAATAACGTTTTACTAATACTGAATTCATTCAAATCCCAAGAGCAGAGAACCGAGAAGCAGATGCCTTAGCCAATGCTGCCTCAGTTCTTGGAGACTCACTCGGAGGAAGGCAAATACAGATCGATTATCAAGAAGTGCCCAAGACCATCCCCGATCAACAGATCCTTGCTACTACAAAGAGATCTGGGGGTGGAGATCAATTAATGTTGAACCTTACTACTGCAAATGAACTTGAAGACTGAAGACAGTCATTTTTTGACTTCTTCAAATATGGCAAGGTACCAGAAGATCCCAATCAAGCCCGAAGACTTCAAATGAAACTTCCTTGCTATACTATTCAAGGAGAAGATCTATATTTCAAATCTCACAACGGGATGATGCTCAAGTGTATTGGTCCAGAGCAAGCAAAGGCAATCCTGATTGATATCCACTCTGGAGCTTGTGGAAATCATTCGGGAGGAAGATCTCTTGAAGCTAAGACAAAGCTACAAGGTTACTACTGGCCTACAATGGCAAGGGATGCTCAGCAAGTTGTTCAAAGATGCGAGCCATGCCAACGACACGCTCGAGCTATCCATCTCCCTGCAGACGAGCTTCACCAACTATCGAGTCCATGGCCTTTCCATCAGTAGGGGTTGGACTTCTTGGGTCCTTTCCCACCAACTCCAAGCAAGAAGAAATATCTACTGCTGGCCACAGATTACTTCACCAAATGGGTTGAAGCTGTGCCACTCTTCAGAGAGACCGATGATGAAGTGATCAAGTTCATTCGACACAACATCTTCTCAAGGTTTGGTACACCTCAAGTTCTTGTTGCTGACAATGGAGCTCAATTTGACTCCGACAAGTTCTGAGAGTTCTGCCTAAACCACGGGATCAAGCTCTTCTATTCAACTCCAAGATATCCTCAATGCAATGGTCAAGCTGAAGCCTCCAATAGAGCTATTCTTGGTATACTTAAAAAGAAACTCAACGACAAGAAAGGATTATGGGAACAAGTCCTACCAGTGGTTCTTTGGGGGTATCGCACAACCCCGAGAAGATCAACAGGGTTCTCACCTTTTCGTCTAACATATGGATCAGAAGCAGTACTACCAACAGAAAACATATCAAATACTCTCAAGACCAGGGCAGTTGAAGAAGGAATCAATGAAGAGCTTCGAGTCAATGATCTAGACTTCTCTGAAGAACTACGAGACCAAGCCTCCCTTCGTGTGGCCAAGTATCAGCAGAAGATCAAACGAGCCTATGATGAGAAAGTTTACAAACGGCAATTCCCTATCGGCAGTCTGGTCCTTAGAGCAGTCTTCTACAACACAAAGGAACACAGCAGTGGGAAGCTTGCTCCCAACTGGGAAGGTCCATATATTGTTGAATCAGTTGGAGGAAAAGGCTCTTATTGACTGATCTCACCAGAAGGATATAGATTGCCACGAGCTTGGAATTCGAGACACCTCAAACTGTTCTATCCATGATGTAAACTCTATGATGAATAAAGTTCTCTTTCAAATGTTCAAATGTGCAAGTGTTCAGCTTTTTAATTCAAGTTCTGAAGCAGTTTCAAATTATCCATATTCAAATTACCAGGTCTTTTAACAAGTTTGGGTGTAAGAGTTGCAACTCAACCCCTTACTGGCAAATGTTAAAACGATTTCAGGTTGTCATTCAAAGCAACCTTCAAATCACTGGTCAGTTTAACAAGTGGGGGAGTTTGTGTTGCGACACTACCCCTTGCTTACAAATGTTAAACTGACCTTCAATTTCAATATTCAATTTCAATCAATGTCAATATCGTCTAACAGGTTTTGGGTGTTTGAGTTGCGACTCAACCCCTCACATACAAGTGTTACATGAATTCAAATTCAATTTTCAAGTTACAAGTTTGGGTAATCGAGTTGCGACTCGACCCCTTACATTCAAAAGAGTATCTATTCAAATGCTATCCAGAACCTGATATTCGAAGACATTCAATGCAAGAGACATCCAACTTTCAAACATCAAAAAGATTTCTATTATCAAAAAATTGCCAAGTACAAGAGTGAGCCTTTTCATATCACAAGTCTACAAATTACAACCAAGAAAGAAGGTAAAGATCTCAAGGTTTGGCCACGCTTGGCGCACGCGACTTCTCTCCCTCGGATCCAGCACGAGCTTTGCTCGCCGCAGAAGCCTTGGAAGATCTGACACTGCCAGCATGGGCCCTAAGTGCTTCCACCGCCTTCTCGGCTGTTTCCCTGTAGCTCTTGCACTCGGTCTGCGCATGCTCCAACTCCTTGTTAAGGGCCTCCTCCCTGGCAGCTGAGGCTATCTCCTTAGCAGCAAAAGCGGCATCTCTTACAGCAAGTTCAGCCTCCAACTCCTTTATTCTATTCACACGATCGAAGCCCAAGTTCTCGATCCTGAAGAATCGATTCCTCAACTCCTCAAGCTCGTGACCCCGGGCCTCGAAGCCATTCTGCCAGCCCTTGCTCTCCAGTTTTTCCTTGCGGAGGGCCTCAATCTTAGCCTTCAAGGCCTCCTTCTTGGAGGACAGAAGCTCCCTCAGCTTATCCCTTTCCTCGCAGGCAGCTTCCAATTCAGCCGATAGACGAGAGACTTCAGATGAAGCCTCTCGCTCTCCGTACTTCCTGAGAGCTTCGTGCCGAATTTCAGAACTGCTGAGTTCTGCGAATAAACAAGAAATGATGAGTATATCGAAGGGTTCAATTTGAAAGACAATTCAAGCTGATGCACTTACCACCACTTCGAGCCTATGAAAGGCTTCCTCGATTGGGGCCCCCAGAAGGTTGCAGAGCTTCCGGATTACGGGAGTTGGGTGGTTGATGTCAACCTCACCCAAATCTTTCAAAAGAGAAGCCACGTCAGCAGGCGTACCTACAATCAAACAAAAGTTCAAAAGAGTTAGAATATTTTCAGACTCCAGAGGCAATATGATCAGAAATAGGATCTAATAAGTTTACCTGAGACATCGACTTGAGGAGCCTTCCCCTTCCCACGATCGGAGCGCTTACCCCGAGGGATCGACTTCTCCTTAGTGGGAGTTGGCTCCGGATCGGGTTGAGGAACCCCATCACCCACATGACTCTCCCTCTCCAAGTGAATAGGAGAAGGAGCACCCTGGGGAGGTGAGGCACCCCCTTCCTCTTACTGATCGCCTGGCTGCTTGAGCCCAGCCACGAGGGCTGCCATCTCCTCAGCCAGAGAGAGAGTATGAGAAGGGAGTGGGGGTTGTTCAACCTCCAGACCCCCACTCGTAGTCGCCCCTTCGAGACGAGGAACTTCAGGGAGGATTTGATCAAGGGGTGTGGGGTTGCTTCCAACCCTACCACTCCCTGAGAACTTGATTTTGAGACGCACCGGGCGCTTCTTCAACTCCCCGAAGCGAAAGGCGGGAACCACCTTGTGGCCGTCGCCTTCTACGTCCAGCACCTCTTCCATGCGACGGGCCTTAGCCTCATCGATGGGGATAGGAATAGAGTCTTCATCTGATTCACCACCAGTGGGGGTGGGAGGAATTTCTTCCTCACCACCCCCATTCCCACCATCTCCACCAGTGGGGGTGGGAGGAAGATCATCCTCACCACCCCCATCTTCATCGTCATCATCATTGTCGTCGTTGTTGCAGCCACCATTTTTGGTTTCTTCATCATCATCTTCTTCCCCTTTCTTTTCTTCTTCCTCATCTTCTTCTTTCTTCTTTCCTTTTTCGTCCTGTTGAGGCTCGATGAGGATTTTCCTCTTCTTCTTCGCTGGACCTCGTTGTATCACCAGCTTCTCCTCTGCGGTAGGCAATCGACGCCTCGCACTGTAAGTCTTCTTCTCGACGCGAACCTTCCTGACAATCTTGCCCGACTGAGGGTCCTCCTCATAGTCGGAATAAAAGACCTCATTGTCTTCATATCTGGCTTGCGATCGGTGAAAGAGACTGGCTTTACCATACCTCACTGGGCAGTTTGAAAACTGCTTCCATGACCCGGTACCGCAGGTCAACTCCAGAAACAAGTTATCAATGGCTCCCACTCTCTCCGAAGTCCAAGTAAAGACGCCTCCCTCACAGTACATCTTCACTTCATCGTGCACTTCGGTCCGGGGGTCCTCGGGTACGGAGAGAGGAGTCCAGGCACCGGAAACAGATATGGGCCAATCAGTGTATAACTTGTCTGAGGCGACTGTGTCAGTAAGTGGGCGCAGCGCAGATACGCCGATCAAGTTGAAGAATGGACTGTCCTTCCTCCAAGCCCATCGATAATGATAGAAGAAATATCCAAGCTCGATCCGGGCAACCTCATCCTCTGGAATGCTGGAGTAGCATGCCCTCAGATCCTCCTGGAAGTCCGATTCTACGCGGCAGAAAGCGTAGATGATCCTCCAGGCATTCCCAGTGACCTGCCCGGGGCAAAGGCCGGAGGTGTTCAGTAACCTCGCGGCGAAGGGTGGCAACGGAAGGCACAGACCGCAGTTGAGTTAGCCGATAGTCACGATGGTTCCCATGACCTGCTCCTTGCTGGCAAAGTGGGTGAAGATCCTCTTCTTGTCAATACCGAAGGCAGACTGAATCCCTGGGAGCGAGGGTTGAACCTTCCCTTCTGTGAAGCAGGCGAGCAGTGTCTGCCACTTCTTTCTCTTCGAATCTGTGAATTGGCCACCGGTATTGTATACATACTCCGGTTCCTCTGTCAAAGACATGAGCAGGCCCGGAACAAATTTTACCTTGGGGATATGCTCTGGCCTCGATGGCGCTGAAGCAAACCCTACTCCTTGGTGTCTTTTGCCCAGTTGACCAAGTTCGGCAAGCACCGCCTTGCCTTTGCCACGTCCTTTCGGAGGAGATGGAACCTCAGTGATCTCCTTCCCTTTTCTCTTCAAGGAAACCGCACCCGACTTCTTCGAACTTCCGGAGGAAGCCATTTGATCGATCGACCGAGAGCAAAGAACAAGAAATCGGGAGCAAAAGAGTCTGGACTTCGAAAAATTTTGAAAGCGTGAGGCGAAAATGACAGCCAGAAGAGCATAAATATTCAGAGGGGATCAGGTACACAAATCGAGAGGACACGTGTCTTCACCATATCAAATCGCGTGTTTTTGTAGGTACACGTGGCATCCATCCGTAGCAAGCGCAAAACCAGGCGAACAGTCGGGACCAGACGAAGCGTCGGACCACCGGTCCAAACGAGCCACCGGTCCAAGCAAACCACCGGTCCGAGTGAACCGGACCGCCGGTTCAAAAAACCATTCGGACAAACCAAAGATTCAAAGCAGAAAAAATTAAGCTCCATCAATGTTCAAAACTCTACCCGAAGATCAAAGAAGAAGAACAAGCTATACTACTTCCTCGAAAGGGCAGATTCAAAACTCAAACCTTGACCGGCTGATTTTAGCCGATCGATCAAACTTGCCCGATCGGTCAAAATCAACCGATCTGTCAATTTTCTACTGGATCTGGCAAAAAACCTGTGTTTTTTACTGATCACCCAAACCTTGATCGGCTGATTTTAGCCGATCGGTCAAACTTGATCGATCGGTTAAAATCAGCCGATCTGTCAATTTTCTACTAGATCTTAAAAAACCTGTGTTTTTTACCGATCACCCAAACCTTGACCGGCTGATTTTAGCCGATCGGTCAAACTTGACCGATCGATCGATTTTCTACTGGATCTGGCAAAAAACCTGTGTTTTTTGCCGATCACCCAAACCTTGATCGACTGATTTTAGCCGATCGGTCAAACTTGACCGATCGGTCAAAATCAGCCGATCTGTCAATTTTCTACTAGATCTGGCAAAAAACCTGTGTTTTTTGCCGATCACCCAATCCTTGACCGGTTGATTTTAGCCGATCGGTCAAAATTGACCGATCGGTCAAAATCAGCCGATCTGTCAATTTTCTACTGGATCTGGCAAAAAACCTGTGTTTTTTACCGATCACCCAAACCTTGACCGGCTGATTTTAGCCGATCGGTCAAACTTGACCGATCGGTCAAAATCAACCGATCGATCGATTTTCTATTGGATCTGGCAAAAAACCTGTGTTTTTTATCGATCATCCAAACCTTGACCGGCTGATTTTAGCCGATCGATCAAACTTTACCGATCGATCAAAATCAACCGATCGGTCGATTTTCTACTGGATCTGGCAAAAAACCTGTATTTTTTGCCGATCACCCAAACCTTGATCGGCTGATTTTAGCCGATCGGTCAAACTTGACCGATCGGTCAAAATCAGCCGATCTGTCAATTTTCTACTAGATCTGGTAAAAAACCTGTGTTTTTTACCGATCACCCAAACCTTGACCGGCTGATTTTAGCCGATCGGACAAACTTGACCGATCGGTCAAATTCAACCGATCGGTCGATTTTCTACTGGATCTGGCAAAAAACCTGTGTTTTTTGCCGATCACCCAAACCTTGATCGGCTGATTTTAGCCGATCGGTCAAACTTGACCGATCGGTCAAAATCAGCCGATCTGTAAATTTTCTACTGGATCTGGCAAAAAACCTGTGTTTTTTGCCGATCACCCAAACCTTGATCGGCTGATTTTAGCCGATCGGTCAAACTTGATCGATCGGTCAAAATCAGTCGATCTGTCAATTTTCTACTGGATCTGGCAAAAAACTTGTGTTTTTTGCCGATCACCCAAACCTTGACCGGCTGATTTTAGCCGATCGGTCAAACCTGACCGATCGGTCAAAATCAACCGATCGGTCGATTTTCTACTAGATCGGATAAAAAACTATGCTTTTTGACCGATCACTCCAACCTTGACCTGTTGAAATTAACCGATCGGTTAAGTTTTACCGATCGGTCAAATTTGACCGATCGGTCAAGTTTGACCGATCAGTCAAATTTGACCGATCAGTCTATTTTTACGCTAACACTCGACAAAGCTCCTCTGCGTGAGTTACAGGAGGTCGTTAGCTTTGCACCACGAATCCAAGCCAGCCAAGGTGGCCTCTTAGCTAACTTGGAGGGGGTAACTGTGGGTGCAAATTTTGGCAAGAAGTCTGCAAACAACGGAACCCACCGGCCCTGCCTGGTGGGCCCACGAAGACTACAACGGGACCCACCGGCCCTGGTGAGCCCACAAAGACTACAGCGGGACCCACCGGCCCTGCCTGGTGGGCCCACGAAGACTACAGCGAGGCCTACCGGCCCTGCCTGGTGGGCCCACAAAGACTACAGCGGGACCCACCGGCCCTGCCTGGTGGGCCCACGAAGACTATCGTGGGACCCACCAGCCCTGCCTGGTAGGCCTAACAGCCTGTGGAATCCCCCAAGAGACGGTAGCGGGGTCCACCAGCTTTACCTGGAGGATCCCCCGATACTGTAGTAGAAACCGCCATCTACCTCCAGAGAATCCTATAAATAGCAGAGCCTTCGAATGTAAAAGGATCCGAAATTTCTGATTTCCACTCTGAGATCTGATTTACAGAATCCAGAGCTCTGGAATTTCTCAGCTTCCCATCTTCCATCTCTCTTTGATCTTCTTCTCTCCTTCGAAGAGATCAGAGTGTTTTCAGTGATACTCGGCCTGTCGAGATCATTTCGACATAAGTGTTAGTGAATTCGGGTTGCTCCCTATAGCACGGAGACGTAGGCTTCGGCTGAACTCCGAGATCAAATCTCTCGTGTCAAATCTCTGATTGCATCTCTCTCTCTATTGACATATCAAAATCAGCAATTTCAATCAAGCAGATCCAACACCGCTCTTCAACTTCAACTTCAATTGACTGGTGAGGCGAGGTCTTCGGGTCGGCACGAAGATTTCCCCCCACAGCTATTGCCACAACTCCTCCGTGGAAGCTTTATACTGATGGAGCTTCAAGCGCGATCGGTTCGGGAACTGGGATAGTCTTGGTATCCCCCGAACTTGATCATCTCAAGAAGGCCACTCTCCTCGGGTTCAATGCCACCAACAACGAAGCCGAATACGAAGCACTCATTTCTGGACTCGAAATGGCTGAATCCCTGGGGGTAGATCAAATCATCGTCTACAGCGATTCCCAGCTGATCATAAGACAAATCAATGGAGAGTACACAGCTCGTGAAGAGAGAATGCAACTCTACTTGGCCTTAGTACGACGTCTTCAACAACGTTTTACTAATACTGAATTCGTTCAAATCCCAAGAGCAGAGAACCGAGAAGCAGATGCCTTGGCCAATGCTGCCTCAGTTCTTGGAGACTCACTCGGAGGAAGGCAAATACAAATCGATTATCAAGAAGTGCCCAAGACCACCCCCGAACAACAGATCCTTGCTACTACAAAGGAATCTGGGGGTGGAGATCAACTGGTATTGAACCTTACCATGACAAGCGAGCTTGGAGACTGGAGACAGTCAATTTTCGACTTCTTCAAACATGGCAAAATGCCAGAAGATCTAAATCAAGCCCGAAAACTTCAAAGAAAGCTTCCATGCTATACCATTCAAGGAGAAGATCTATATTTCAAATCTCACAATGGGGTGTTCCTCAAATGCATTGGCCCTAAACAAGCAAAGGTGATTCTGATTGATATCCACTCTGGAGCCTGCGGGAACCATTCGGGAGGAAGATCACTTGAAGCCAAGACAAAATTGTAAGGTTACTACTGGCCAACAATGGCAAGGGATACTCACCAACTCGTTCAAAGATGCGAGCCATGCCAACGACACACTCGAGCTATCCATCTCCCTGCAGATGAGCTTCACCAATTATCAAGTCCCTGGCCTTTCCATCAATGGGGATTGGATTTCTTGGGTCCTTTCCCTCCAACTCCGAGCAAGAAGAAGTATCTATTACTGGCCACTGATTACTCCACCAAATGGGTCGAAGTTGTGCCACTCTTCCGGGAGACCGATGATGAAGTGATCAAGTTTATTCGACACAATATCTTCTCAAGGTTTGGCACGCCCCAAGTTCTTGTTGCTGACAATGGGGCTCAATTTGACTCCGACAAGTTTTGGGAGTTCTGACTGAATAACGGAATCAAGCTCTTTTATTCAACTCCAAGATATCCTCAATGCAATGGTCAAACTGAAGCATCCAATAGAGCTATCCTTGGTATACTCAAGAAGAAACTCAACGACAAAAAAGGATTGTGGGAACAAGTCCTACCTGAAGTTCTTTGGGGATATCGCACAACTCCGAGAAGATCAACAGGGTTCTTACCTTTCCGTCTGACATATGGATCGGAAGCAGTACTCCCGACAGAGAATATATCAAATACATTGAAGACCAAGGCAGTTGAAGAAGGGATTGTGGGTGCAAATTTTGGCAATAAGTCTGCAAACAGAGGGACCCACCGGCCCTGCCTGGTGGGCCCACGAAGACTACAGCGGGATCCACCGGCCCTGCTTGGTGGGCCCACGAAGACTACAGCAGGACCCACCGGCCCTGCTTGGTGGGCCCACGAAGACTACAGCAGGACCCACCGGCCCTGCCTGGTGGGCCCACGAAGACTACAGCGGGACCCACCGGCCCTGTCTGGTGGGCCCATGAAGACTATCACGGGACCCACCAGCCCTGCCTGGTGGGCCTAACAGCCTGTGGAATCCCCCAGGAGACGGTAGCGGGGTCCACCAGCTTTACCTGGAGGATCCTCCGATACTGCAGCAGAAACCGCCATCTACCACCAGAGAATCCTATAAATAGCAGAGCCTTCGAATGTAAAGGGATCCGAAATTTCTGATTTCCACTCTGAGATCTGGTTTTCAGAATCCAGAGCTCTGGAATTTCTCAGCTTCCCATCTTCCACCTCTCTTTGATCTTCTTCTCTCCTTCTAAGAGATCAGAGTGTTTTCAGTGATACTCGGCCTGTCGAGATCACTTCGATATATGTGTTAGTGAATTCGGGTTGCTCCCTATAGCACGGAGACGTAGGCTTCGGCTGAACTCCGAGATCACACTTCTCGTGGCAACACTCTCTTTGATTGCATCTCTCTGTTTACATATCAAAAGCTGCAACTCCAAACGACAGATCGAACAACGATCTCTTCAACTTCAACTTCAATTGACTGGTGAGGCGAGGTCTTCGGGTCGGCACGAAGATTTTCCCCCACAATTTGGCGCCGTCTGTGGGATCCGAGCGAAAAGTCAAGCTCT
This sequence comes from Chamaelirium japonicum, assembly GCA_947650365.1. Taxonomy (NCBI): domain Eukaryota; kingdom Viridiplantae; phylum Streptophyta; class Magnoliopsida; order Liliales; family Melanthiaceae; genus Chamaelirium; species Chamaelirium japonicum. The sequence continues at coordinate 16,132,672 of OX393560.1, read as the reverse complement.
CTCCGCTACTACTAGATCAGTTGAATCTACAACCGATCTGTGATAGCCAAACTTCCTCGCTCCCTTGGTTGATCAGACAACTGATCGGACGTTGGCACTCTTGTTGCACCCTTCGCTCTCTGAAATGGCGAAAAATAAGCACCAGGGTCAACCAGAAGGAAGTAACACTCAACAACAAGCTCGTCCTGAGACTCGATCAATGAGTCAAAGGCTCAACTTCGGACAGCCCCTAGCTGTTCCTGAGATGGGGGTTCGCTCAGGGAGTGGGAGATCTGTCAATCGACCTATCGCCCATCCCGCACGACAGTCGATTAGGCAAACGGCCCCCGCTCCTGCTGACGACCTTCCATCGACCTACCAGATCTCTGCAGTCGACTTCCAACTGCTCCAATTGGCGAAGCAAAACGCCACCCTCACTGCTGAGAGGGATGCTCTTAAAAAAGCAGCTTCCGAGGCTGGGATCGCTCTTCCAATCCCCTCTACAAGTGAGAGGGTCAATCTTCCTCGACCTTCAATCCACTCCGAACAACGGAGGTCAATGGGCACTACTGCCCTCGAGAGGATTCGACGCGAACCAACTCCCTCTGCTCCCCCATGGAAGCAGAGTGTTTGGGACCGCCTCGATGACGAGTCTTCCCAATCATCTTCTGGCCGCAATTGCGACAAGAGGGCACCTTCAAAGCTCGATATACCAAGGAGGCACCAGATGAAAGGCGCTCCTTCAAAGAGTAGAGTCTCCCCTTCCATTCCACTTCAACGTGGACTTGGATCGGACCTTAGACACCGACTTCAACCGGCAAACACTTCAATGCCTGAGCAAGACCTTGCGATCTTGCCTCTTGACCCACCTCTAGGTCGAGGACATGGTCGCAGGGATGGGTATTCCTCCACCGGACCTCTCCATCGAAGCCTCTTCGAGTCAACTTTTCCGAGGGGATGGAGAACTCCTATCCTCCCCAAATTCAACTGCGTCAAAGGAGATCCGACTCTCCATATACTTGCCTTCAAGCAAGCTTTGACTCCGCACGAAGAAGAGAACCACGTGCTTTGTCGCACTTTCGCCGGAAGTCTCGACGAGCCCTCACTTGATTGGTATCACAATCTCCGAGCTGGGTCCATCACCCAGTTCGGTACTTTGGCTAACCTCTTTGTGCAGCACTATCAACTCAATCTAAAGCCAGAGAAGAAGCTCGACTCCCTCTATCGGCTAAGGATGGGTGCTGATGAGACTCTCCGCAATTTCACAAGGAGATTTCGCAACGAGCATGCTGCTCTCTCTGGAAGACATCTGGATGATGAAGCCATCATGTTGGCTTTCCAGAACGCCCTCCGCTTCGATCTACACATCTACAACGACTTTATCCACAATCCCCCTCCTTCTCTGGGTTCTATGTTTGATCGGATCCAGAGAGAGATTGAGGTCGAAGACGATCAAGTCGCTCGAAAAGGGCGAGAGACGAAGCGAAGACCGGCGGAAAGAGAAGCTCCGAAGTATGCTGCCAAAGCTCACAACGCTGAGGCAGCAGCTCCCCCAGTCAACAAACGACCAAAGAATGATGGACGTCGATCTCCTACGAAGACCACTTTTACCGAGTGGAATATGCCAGTCGAACAGATCCTCGATCGCATTCAACACGAGGAGTTCCTTCGAAGGCCCAATCCTCTTCAGCCAAATTCAAAATTCACAGCTGACAAAACGGTCTACTGCGACTTCCACCGAAGTCATGGCCATTCTACCGATCGGTGCTATCGGCTGAAATTCCATCTTGAAGACTTATTGCGAGAAGGCCATCTTCAAGAGTTCGTCAAAGGCGGACAAGATCAACGTAGAACCTCCGCAAAGGGGAAAGAAGCATGCTGGGTCCATCAAATCTCCTCCAACCGGCAACCAACCTCTATGAATGCCAATGTCTTTGGTATTCATGGAGCATTGCATAATCAAGCTCTGACCGGGAAAGAAGTGGATCGGCAAGTTCGACGCATCTTCCATGTTCGTTCTGCGGCAAACAAGGGGGACACCTGGATCGAGAAGCCTATCGAAGGTTTGGCTTGGCCCTCTATCGTCTTCAACGACGCCGATCTTCAAGGAGTTCATACTCCCAACCGAGACCCCCTGGTCTTGAAACTCCTCATTGACGGAAGCACCGTCAATCAACTCCTCATCGACACCGGGAGCTCCATTGAAATTATGTTCTCAGATTGTTTCAAACGTCTGGGACATAAATACTCTAGCCTCGACGTCGTCCCGACTGTGATCACTGGCTTCAACGGTGAACAAAGCATCACGGTGGGCGAATCGAGATTCACTCTCGACCTCAGCCAAGAGACTCGAGTCTCGGTGAGGTTTGCAATTGTCGAAGGAGTGTCCAGCTACAACGCCATTCTCGGGCGACCATTCCTCCACCAGATCAATGCCATCTCCTCTTCTTACCATCAACTACTCAAGTTTGCAATGGGAGAAGGTATTGTCTGCATTCGAGGCGATCAGCAAGCTGGAAGGTCTTGTGAGGCTGCTGCAGCTAAAACAGATCGAAAGATCAATATTGCTCCACCAAAGCGGCTGCGAGACGAAGCTGGTCCTTCCAAATAGCAATCAAAGGAGATTCCACTGGCCGATCCTCCACCGATCGAATGGGAAGCATCACCTTCAATTGAAGAAATCATCCCGATCAATATCGGCAGCGGAGATCTCCATCAACAAACTTTCATTGGTACCGGTCTTAGCGACGCAGAAGCGCAAGACATGGTATCCTTCCTTCAGTCCAACATCGACGTCTTCGCCTGGTGTTTTGAAGACATGCCTGGGATCAATCCAGATGACGCTTGTCACCGACTTGCGATCAAAGAAGAAGTGAAGCCTGTCAAGCAAAAGCCACGCACCATCCGACCAGAGCTGCAAGTTGCTGTTCAAGAAGAGATCACCAAGCTACTCGCAGCAGGCTTCATCCGTGAAGTAGAGTATCCTACATGGATCTCTAACATAGTTGCTGTTCCAAAGAAGAATGGGAAGGTCAGAGTCTGCATTGACTTCACCAATCTCAACAAGGCTTGTCCCAAAGACCCATTCCCCATGCCAAGGATAGATAGACTTGTTGATGCCACTGCTGGCCACGAGCTATTGTCTTTCATGGATGGGTACTCTGGATACAACCAGATTCCGCTTCATCCGGACGATCAAGAGAAGACATGTTTTGTGACTAGCCGAGGTCTCTATTGCTATAATGTAATGCCATTCGGCCTCAAAAATGCTGGTTCTACCTATCAAAGGTTAGTCACAAAAATGTTCGAAGATCAGATCGGTCGCAACGTCGAAGTCTACGTTGATGATCTCCTCACCAAGAGTTCCACTCGAGGAAAACATCTATCCGATCAGGCAGAAACCTTTCAAGTCCTCCGAAAGTATCGCATGAAGCTCAATCCTGCCAAGTGCGCTTTCGGAGTTCAATCTGGCAAATTCCTGGGTCATCTTGTGACCAGGAGGGGTATTGAAGCTAATCCCGACCAAATTCGAGCCATCCTCGACATGCCATCACCTGCTAATCGGAAGAAAGTACAGCGTCTCACTGGAAGACTTGCTGCCCTCAACCGATTCATCTCAAAGTCTTCCGACAAATGTAAGTCTCTGTTTGACAAGCTGCGAAAGGCGGATACATCGGGATGGAGTCCAATTTGTGAAGAAGCTTTCCAAGGCATCAAGAAATATCTGGTGCAAGCTCCTATCCTTACTGCTCCACTTCCAAAAGAAGACTTGTGGATCTATCTCGCCGTGACCGATCAAGCAATCAGTGCGGTCCTAGTCAGTAGAAGAGAAGGCGTCGAGCATCCAGTTTATTACATCAGTCATACTCTTCTTCCGGCTGAGACTCGCTACTCAAAAACTGAGAAGGTTATTCTGGCCTTGCTCACTGCATCACGTCGTCTTCAACCTTACTTCGTCTCCCACCAGATCACTGTCATTTCAGAACACCCACTCAAAGATATCGTTGACAAAGCTGGTCGAGCTGGTCGAATGACCAAGTGGGTGATCGAAATGAGTGCCTTGGGGATTCAGTTCGAATCTCGCACTTCCATCAAAGGTCAAGCTGTTGCTAATTTTCTAGCTGACTTTCCAGTTGAAGACCCCATCACTTGGGAAGAAGATATCGACATGCGCTTGGAAGATAAGGATAATCCTCCAATCAATCTTGCAACAAAAATTGACCCAAGTCTCGAGGCTATTGCTACAACTCCTCCATGGAAGCTTTATACTGATGGAGCTTCAAGTGCGATCGGTTCGGAAACTGGGATAGTCTTGGTATCCCCCGAACTTGATCATCTACAGAAGGCCACTCTTCTCGGATTCAATGCCACCAACAACGAAGCCGAATACGAAGCACTCATTTCTGGACTCGAAATGGTTGAATCCCTGGGGGTAGAACGAATCATCGTCTATAGCTGATCATAAGGCAAATCAATGGAGAATATACAGCTCGAGAAGAAAGAATGCAACTCTACTTGGCTTTAGTACGACGTCTCCAACAACGTTTTACTAATACTGAATTCATTCAAATCCCAAGAGTAGAGAACCGAGAAGCAGATGCCTTAGCCAATACTGCCTCAGTTCTTGGAGACTCACTCGGAGGAAGGCAAATGCAGATCGACTATCAAGAAGTGCCCAAGACCATCCCCGATCAACAGATCCTTGCTACTACAAAGAGATCTGGGGGTGGAGATCAATTGATGTTGAATCTTGCTATTGCCAATGAACTTGAAGACTGGAGACAATCAATTTTTGACTTCTTCAAATATGGCAAAGTACCAGAAGATCCCAATCAAGCCCGAAGACTTCAAAGGAAACTTCCTTGCTATACTATTCAAGGAGAAGATCTATATTTCAAATCTCACAACGGGATGATGCTCAAGTGTATTGGTACAGAGCAAGCAAAGGCAATCCTGATTGATATCCACTCTGGAGCTTGTGGGAATCATTCGGGAGGAAGATCTCTTGAAGCCAAGACGAAGCTACAAGGATACTACTGGCCAACAATGGCAAGGGATGCTCAGCAAGTTGTTCAAAGATGCGAGCCATGCCAACGACACGCTCGAGCTATCCATCTCCCTGCAGACGAGCTTCACCAACTATCTAGTCCATGGCCTTTCCATCAGTGGGGGTTGGACTTCTTGGGTCCTTTCCCACCAACTCCAAGCAAGAAGAAATATCTACTGCTGGCCACAGATTACTTCACCAAATGGGTTGAAGCTGTGCCACTCTTCAGAGAGACCGATGATGAAGTGATCAAGTTCATTCGACACAACATCTTCTCAAGGTTTGGTACACCTCAAGTCCTTGTTACTGATAATGGAGCTCAATTTGACTCTGACAAGTTCCGAGAGTTCTGCCTAAACCACGGGATCAAGCTCTTCTATTCAACTCCAAGATATCCCCAATGCAATGGTCAAGCTGAAGCATCAAATAGAGCTATTCTTGGTATACTCAAGAAGAAACTCAACGACAAGAAAGGATTATGGGAGCAAGTCCTATCAGAGGTTCTTTGGGGGTATCGCACAACCCCGAGAAGGTCAACAGGGTTCTCACCCTTTCGTCTGACATATGGATTGGAAGCAGTACTCCCAACAGAAAATATATCAAATACTCTCAAGACCAGGGCAATTGAAGAAGGAATCAATGAAGAACTTCGGATCAATGATCTAGACTTCTCTGAAGAACTACGAGACCAAGCCTCTCTTCGTGTGGCCAAATATCAGCAGAAGATCAAACAAGCCTATGATGAGAAAGTCTACAAACGGCAATTCCCAATCGGCAGTCTAGTCCTTAGAGCGGTCTTCTACAGCATGAAGGAACATAGCAGTGGGAAGCTTGCTCCCAACTGGGAAGGTCCATATATTATCGAATCAGTTGGAGGCAAAGGCTCTTATCGACTGATCTCACCAGAAGGAGATAGATTGCCACGAGCTTAGAATTCTAGGCACCTCAAACTGTTCTATCCATGATGTAAATTCCATGATGAATAAAGTTCTCTTTCAAATGTTCAAATATGCAAGTGTTCAGCTTTTCGATTCAAGTTATGAAGCAGTTCAAATTATCCATATTCAAGTTACCAGGACTTTTAACAAGTTTGGGTGTTAGAGTTGCGACTCAACCCTTTACTAGCAAATGTTAAACTGATCCTCAATTTCAATATTCAATTTCAATCAATTTCGATATCGTCTAACAGGTTTGGGTGCTTGAGTTGCGACTCAACCCCTCACATACAAGTGTTACACGAATTCAAATTCAATTTTCAAAGTTACAAGTTTGGGCAATCGAGTTGCGACTCGACCCCTTACATTCAAAAGATTGTATCTATTCCAATGCTATCCAGAACATGATATTCAAAGACATTCAATTCAAGAGACATCCGACTTTCAAACACCAAAAAGATTTCTATTATCAAAAAATTGCCAAGTACAGGAGTGAGCCTTTTCATATCACAAGTTTACAAAGTACAACAAAGAAAGAAGGTAGATAAATACATCAAGGTTTAGCCACACTGGGAGCGCGCGACTTCTCTCCTTCAGATTCGCCTCGAGCTTTGCTCGCCGCAGAAGCCTTGGAGGATCGTACACTACTAGCATAGACCCTAAGTGCTTCCACCGCCTTCTCAGTCGTCTCTCTGTAGCTCGCGCATTCACTTCGCATATGCTCTAACTCTTTCTTGAAAGCCTCTTCTTTGGCAGCAGAGGCCTTACTCTGAGCAGCAAGCTGCTCCTTCAGCTCCTTATTTTCAGCTGCACGGTCACAGGACGAGGTCTCGACCTTAGCAAGACGATTCCTCAAAGACTCGAGCTCGTGACCCCGAGCCTCATAACCTTCCTGCCACTTCTTACTTTCCAGTTTCTCCTTGCGAAGATCCTCGATCTTGGCCTTAAGAAATTCCTTCTTTGAGGACAGCACCTCCCTCAGCTTGTCCCTCTCCTCACGGGCAGCCTTCAGTTCAGCTGTCAAATGGGATACTTCAGCTGAAGCTTCCTTTTCTCCCGCCTTCTTGGAGAGCTTGCTTGCGACTTTCAAAACTGCTGAGTTCTGCAAAAGAACAAAAGAGTTAGAATAATTTTGAAGGAACAACTCAAATGATCGATCAAGCATATGCACCTACCACCAGTTCGAGCCTGTCGAAGGCTTCATCCAGAGTAGCTCCTGGAAGGTTGCAGAGTTTCCGGATTACAGCCGTGGAGTGGTTGATGTCAACATCACCCAAATTCTTTATCTTCTGGGTAGAGCCAGCAGGTGTACCTTCAATCAACACAAGGGTTCAGAAGGTTAGAATAAGTTCAAACTTCGTAGATAAGGTAATCAAGGTGGCAAGATAGTCTGAATACCTGAGGCATCTACCCTAGGAGCTTTTTCCTTCCCTTGGTCGGAGCTCTTACCCTTGGAGGTAGTTTTCTCCCTAGCAGGGGTTGGCTTCGGCTGAGGTGAGGGAGTTCTATCCCCCACTCGACTTCCTCTCTCCAAGTGAATAGGAGAGGGAGCATCCTGGGGAGGTGAGGTACCCCCTTCTTCTTGTCGTCCAGGCAACAGCTGCATCTCGGCTAAGAGCGCCGCCGTCTCATCTGCCAAAGATCGCGACGGAGGAGGAGGCTGCTCAACCTCTAAACCACCGCTTGCAGTTGTGCCCTCAAGACGAGGCACCTCCGGGGGTATCTGGTCAAGAGGCGTAGGATTGCTTCCAACCCCACCGCTCTTCGACAACTTTATTTTGAAGCGCATCGGCTTCCTCAACTCCTCCAAATGATAAACGGGCTGTGCCTTCTTGCCATCACCCTCTATGTCCATAACCTCCTCCATACGACGGGCCTTAGCCTCGTCAATACGGATGGGTTGCGAGTCCACATCGTCCCCACCAGTGGGGGTGGGAGGAATTTCTTCCTCACCACCCCCATGTCCTTGACCACCATCAGTGGGGGTGGGAGGAATTTCTTCCTCACCACCCCCATTTCCACCATCTCCTCCTGAGGGAGTGGGAGGAATATCCCCATTTCCCCCATCTTCATCATCTTCATCATCCCCATCATCTTCGTCATCGTCGTTGTCGTCACCACCCTCATCCTCTTCACCTCCACCTTCCTCTTCTTTCTCTATTTCCTCTTCTTCTTCTTCCCCCTTTTCCTCTTCCTTTTTCTTCTCCTCTTCCTTAACTAGAACTTTCCTCTTCTTTTTTGCCTGGACTTGGTGATGTATCATCAATTTCTCCTCCGTGGGCAAGCTGCGCCTGGCTCCGTAAGCCTTCTTCTCAATCCGAATTTTTCTAACAATTTTGCCGGATTGAGGGTCCTCCTCATAATCATAGTAGATGACCTCGTTATCTTCATAGCGGGTCTTCGATCGGTGGAGGAGGTTGGCCTTGCCGTGTCGAACCGGGCAATTCGAGAATTGCTTCCAAGATCGAGTCCCGCATGTCAGTTCCAAAAAGAGATTGTCAACAGCCCCCACTCGTTCCGAAGGCCACACGAGAGCTCCTCTTGCACTGTACATATCTACCTCTTCGTGCACCTTATATCGGGGAACCTCAGGTACCGACAGAGGAGTCCAGGCACCAGACACCGATAGCGGCCAGTCGGTATAGAGTTTGTCGGAGCCAATGGTGTCAACAATCGGACGAAGGGTGGAGACACCGGTCAGATTATAGAATGGGCTGTCTCTTCTCCAAGCCCATCGATAGTAATAGAAGAAATACCCTAGCTCGATCCGGGCTTCTTCACCTTCAGGGAGACTGGAATAACATTCCCTGAGTTCCTTCTGAAAGTCAGACTCCACGCGACAAAAAGCGTAGATGATCCTCCAGGCGTTTCCAGTAACCTGCCCGGGACAAAGACCAGAGGTGTTCAGTAACCTCGCGGCAAAAGACGGCAGTAGAAGGCGCAGTTCACAGTTGAGCTGGCCAATCGTGACGATGGTTCCCATCACCTGCTCCTTGCTCGCGTACGAGACGAAGATTGTCCGCCTGTCGACGCCGAAAGCGGATAGAACTCCCGGAAGTGCTGGGCGAGCCTTTCCCTCTGTGAAACATGCCAGCAACTTCTGCAGCTTCTCCCTCTTCACGTCTGTAAGTTTGCCACCGATGTTATATCCAAACTCCGGTTCCGCCGACAGAGGCAGCTGCGGGCAGAGAACGAATCTCGCTTTGGGGATATGCTCCGGATGGGAGGGTGCAGAAGCGAACCCCACTCCTTGGTGCCTCTTACCCAATTGGCCAAGCTCGATCAATTCGGCCCTGCCTTTGCCACGGCCCTTCGAGACTGACGTTTCTTCAGTGATTTCCTTCCCCTTTCTCTTGGATGGAACTGCACTCTTCTTCAAACTACCTGAAGATGCCATTTGACCGATCGAAAGGACAGAGAAACAAAGAACGAGAGATTGAAAGCAAAGGCTCTGGACTTTGAAATTTTCTGAAAGCGTGAGGCGAAAATGACAGCCAGAAGAACTTAAATATTCAGAGGGGATCAGGTACACAAATCGAGAGGACACATGTCTTCACCATATCAAATCGCGTGTTTTTGTACGTACACGTGGCATGCATCCGTAGCAAGCGCAAAACCAGGCGAACAGTCGGGACCAGACGAAGCGTCGGACCACCGATCCAAGCGAGCCACCGGTCCGAGTGAACCGGACCGCCGGTTCAAAAAACCATTCGGGCAAACCAAAGATTCAAAGTAAAAAAAATCAAGCTCCATCAATGTTCAAAACTCTACCCGAAGATCAAAGAAGAAGAACAAGCTATACTACTTCCTCGAAAGGGCAGGTTCGAAACTCAATGCTTGACCGGTTGAATTTAACCGATCGATCAAACTTGACCGATCGATCAAATTCATTCGATCGGTCAATTTTCTACTGGATCTGGCAAAAAACTTGTGTTTTTTGCCGATCACCCAAACCTTGACCGGCTGATTTTAGCCGATTGGTCAAAATTGACCGATCGGCCAAAATCAACCGATCTGTCGATTTTATACTGGATCTGGCAAAAAATTTATGTTTTTTGCCGATCACCCAATCCTTGACCGGCTGATTTTAGCCGAACGGTCAAACTTGACCGATCGGTCAAAATCAACCGATCTGTCGATTTTCTACTGGATCTGGCAAAAAACTTGTGGTTTTTTGCCGATCACCCAAACCTTGACCGGCTGATTTTAGCTGATCGGTCAAACTTGACCGATCGGCCAAAATCAACCGATCTGTCGATTTTGTACTGGATCTGGCAAAAAACTTATGTTTTTTGCCGATCACCCAATCCTTGACCGGCTGATTTTAGCCGATCGGTCATACTTGACCGATCGGTCAAAATCAACCGATCTGTCGATTTACTACTGGATCTGGCAAAAAACTTGTGTTTTTTGCCGATCACCCAAACCTTGACCGGCTGATTTTAGCCGATCGGTCAAACGTGACCGATCGGACAAAATCAACCGATCTGTCGATTTTGTACTGGATCTGGCAAAAAACTTGTGTTTTTTGCCGATCACCCAAACCTTGACCGGCTGATTTTAGCTGATCGGTCAAACTTGACCGATCGGCCAAAATCAACCGATCTGTCGATTTTGTACTGGATCTGGCAAAAAACTTATGTTTTTTGCCGATCACCCAATCCTTGACCGGCTGATTTTAGCCGATCGGTCAAACTTGACCGATCGGCCAAAATCAACCGATCTGTCGATTTTCTACTGGATCTGGCAAAAAAAACTTATGTTTTTTGCCGATCACCCAATCCTTGACCGGCTGATTTTAGCCGATCGGTCAAACTTAACCGATCGGTCAAAATCAACTGATCTGTCGATTTTCTACTGGATCTGGCAAAAAACTTGTGTTTTTTGCCGATCACTCAATCCTTGACCGGCTGATTTTAGCCGATCGGTCAAAATCAACCGATCGGTCGATTTTCTACTGGATCTGGCAAAAAACTTGTGTTTTTTGCCGATCACATAAACCTTGACCGGCTGATTTTAGCCGATCGGTCAAACTTGACCGATCAGTCAAAATCAACCGATCTGTCAATTTTCTACTGGATCTGGCAAAAAACTTGTGTTTTTTACCGATCACTCAATCCTTGACCGGCTGATTTTAGCCGATCGGTCAAAATTGACCGATCGGTCAAAATCAACCGATCGGTCGATTTTCTATTAGATCTGGCAAAAAAACTTGTGTTTTTTGCCGATCACCCAAACCTTGACCGGCTGATTTTAACCGATCGGTCAAACTTGACCGATCGGTCAAAATCAACCGATCGGTCAAACTTGACCGATCACTCCAACCTTGACCGGTTGAAATTAACCGATCGGTCAAAATTAACCGATCGGTCAAAATTGACCGATCGGTCAATTTTGACCGATCAGTTAAGTTTGACCGATCGGTCAAATTTGACCGATCAGTCTATTTTTTCGCTAACACTCGACAAAAGCTCCTCTGCATGTGTTACAGGGGGTCATTAGCTTTGCACCACGAATCCAAGCCAGCCAAAGTGGCCTCTTAGCTAACTTGGAGGGGGTAACTGTGGGTGCAAATTTTGGCAATAAGTCTGCAAACAGAGGGACCCACCGGCCCTGCCTGGTGGGCCCACGAAGACTACAGCGGGACCCACCGGCCCTGCTTGGTGGGCCCACGAAGACTACAGCAGGACCCACCGGCCCTGCTTGGTGGGCCCACGAAGACTACAGCAGGACCCACCGGCCCTGCCTGGTGGGCCCACGAAGACTACAGCGGGACCCACCGGCCCTGTCTGGTGGACCCACGAAGACTATCGCGGGACCCACCAGCCCTGCCTGGTGGGCCTAACAGCCTGTGGAATCCCCCAGGAGACGGTAGCGGGGTCCACCAGCTTTACCTGGAGGATCCCCCGATACTGCAGCAGAAACCGCCATCTACCACCAGAGAATCCTATAAATAGCAGAGCCTTCGAATGTAAAGGGATCCGAAATTTCTGATTTCCACTCTGAGATCTGGTTTTCAGAATCCAGAGCTCTGGAATTTCTCAGCTTCCCATCTTCCACCTCTCTTTGATCTTCTTCTCTCCTTCTAAGAGATCAGAGTGTTTTCAGTGATACTCGGCCTGTCGAGATCACTTCGATATAAGTGTTAGTGAATTCGGGTTGCTCCCTATAGCATGGAGACGTAGGCTTCGGCTGAACTCCGAGATCACACTTCTCGTGGCAATACTCTCTCTGATTGCATCTCTCTGTTTACATATCAAAAGCTGCAACTCCAAACGACAGATCGAACAACGATCTCTTCAACTTCAACTTCAATTGACTGGTGAGGCGAGGTCTTCGGGTCGGCACGAAGATTTTCCCCCACAGGGATCAATGAAGAGCTTCGCGTCGATGATCTGGATTTCTCTGAAGAATTACGAGACCAAGCATCCCTTCGTATTGCCAAGTATCAGCAGAAGATCAAACGAGCCTACGATGAGAAAATCTATAAGAGACAGTTCCCAGTGGGTAGCCTAGTTCTCAGAGCAGTTTTTTACAACACTAAAGAACACGGCAGTGGGAAACTTGCTCCCAACTGGGAAGGTCCATATATCGTCGAATCAGTAGGAGGCAAAGGGTCTTACCGGCTGATTTCACCAGAAGGGGAAAGACTGCCACGAGCTTGGAATGCTAGGCACCTTAAATTGTTCTATCCATGATGTAAATACCATGATGAATAAAGTTCTCTTTCAAATGTTCAAGTGTGCAAATGTTCAGCTTTTCAATTCAAGTTCTGAAGCAGTTTCAAATCGTCTACATTCAAATTACCAAGTCGTTTAACAAGTTTGGGTGTTTGAGTTGCGACTCAACCCCTTACAGGCAAATGTTAAATGGTTTCGGGTTGTGCTACAACACAACCTTCAAATTACTACGTCTATTTAACAGGTTTGGGAGCTTTGTGTTGCGACACTATCCCTTACTTACAACTGTTAAATGATCTTCAATTTTAAATTCAATATCGTCTAACAGGTTTGGGTACTTGAGTTGCGACTCAACCCCTCACATATAAATGTTAACAATTTCAAGTTGTGCATTGCAACAACCTTCAATTTTCAAGTTATTTAACAAATTCGGGTGATCGAGTTGTGGCTCGACCCCTTATTTTCAAGTGTATGAATATTCAATCATTCCAATAACATTCCAGAACTCAACATTCAAAGAATTCAATACTAGAGACATTCAATTTTCAAACACCAAAAGGATCTCTATTATCAAAAATTTGCTAAGTACAGGAGTGAGCTGTTACATATCAAAGAGTGTACAAGTTCAAATGATAAAAAAGAAGATGGAAGATCTCAAGGCTTGGCCACACTTTGCGTGCGCGACTTCTCTCCCTCGGATCCACCACGAGCTTTGCTCGCCACTGAAGCCTTAGAAGATCGAACGCTGCTAGCGTGGACCCTGAGTGCTTCCACCGCCTTCTCAGCCGTCTCCCTATAACTCGTGCATTTGGTACGCATATGCTCCAGCTCCTTTTTTAGAGCCTCTTCCCTGGCAGCTGAGGCTGTCTCCTTAGCAGCAAGAGCGGTATCCCTTGCAGCAAGTTCAGCCTCCAACTCCTTTATTCGGGCCATGCGATCGAAGGATAAGTTCTCGATCTTGAAAAATCGCTTCTTCAAATCCTCGAGCTCGTGACCCCGGGCCTCGTAGCCGTTCTGCCAGCCCTTGCTCTCCAGCTTCTCCTTGCGAAGAGCCTCGATCTTGGCTTTGAGAGACTCTTTCTTCGAGGACAGAACTTCCCTCAGCTTGTCTCTCTCTTCGTTTGCAGCCTCCAGTTCAGCAGTCAAACGGGATACTTCAGCTGAAGCTTCCCTTCCTCCTGCCTTCCTGAAGAGCTTGCTCGCAAATTTCAAAATTGCTGAGTTCTGCATACGGACCAAAGAGTTAGAATTATTCTAAAAAAACAACTTCAACGATCGATCAAGCAGAGGCACTTACCACTACTTCAAGCCTATCGAAGGCTTCATCCAGAGTAGCCTCCGGAAGGTTGCAGAGCTTCCGGATCACAGCAGTTGGGTGGTTGATGTCAACCTCACCCAAGTTCTTTATTTTCTGAGTCGAGCCAACAGGCGTACCTACAATCAACACAAAAGTTCAAAGAGGTAGAATAAATTCAAACTTCGAAGGTAAGTCAATCAAGGCAAAATTATTGCAGGTACCTGAGACATCAACTCGAGGAGCCTTTCCCTTCCCACGATCGGAGCTCTTACCCCGAGGGGTCGACTTCTCCTTGGTGGGAGTTGGTTCTGGCTGGGGTTGGGGAGCCCCATCGCCCACACGGCTCTCCCTCTCCAAGTGAATAGGAGAAGGAGCACCCTGGGGAGGCGAGACACCCCCTTCCTCTTGCTGTTCACATGGCTGATCAAGCCCAGCCATGAGGGCAGTCACCTCCTTGGCCAAAGAGCGAAAGGGGGGTGGGGGTTGCTCAACCTCCAAACCCCCGCTCGTAGTTGCTCCTTCTATGCGGGGAACTTCGGGAGGTATTTGATCACGGGGCGTGGGGTTGCTTCCAACCCCACCACTCCCCGAAAACTTTATCTTCAAACGCATCGGGCGCTTCTTCAACTCCTCAAAGTGGTAGGCGGGAACAACCTTGTGGCTGTCACCCTCCACATCCATGACTCCCTCCATGCGATGGGCCTTAGCCTCATCGATGGGGATAGGAAGAGAATCTTCCTCTTCTGCACCACCAGTGGGGGTTGGAGGAAGTTCATCCCCACCACCCCCCTGTCCTTGATCACCACCAATGGAGGTGGGAGGAATTTCTTCCTCACCACCCCCGTTTTCATCATCTCCACCAGTGGGGGTGGGAGAAAGATCATCCTCACTACCCCCATCCTCCTCATCTTCATTGTTGCCACCGTTGCCATTGCTGCCGTTTTCGGTCTCTTCCTCTTCTTCTTCCTCGTCTTCCTTCTTCTTTTCTTCTTCTTCTTCTTCATCTTCCTCCTTCTTTTCTTTGTCCTCATTTTCTTTCTACTTAATGAGGATTTTCCTCTTCTTCTTCGCTGGGCCTCGTTGTATCACCAGCTTCTCCTCAGTGGTGGGCAATCTGCGCCTCGCACCATAGGCCTTCTTCTCGATTCGGATCTTTCTGATAATCTTGCCAGACTGAGGATCCTCCTCATAGTCTGAGTACAAGACTTCATTGTCTTCATATCTGGTCTGCGATCGGTGAAGGAGATTGGTGTTACCATACCTGACTGGGCAGTTTGAAAACTGCTTCCATGACCTGGTACCGTAGGTCAACTCCAGGAACAGGTTGTCGATGGCCCCAACCCTCTCCGAAGGCCAAGCCAGCTCTCCTCCTGCGTAGTACATCTTAATCTCCTTGTTCACATCAGCGCGAGGAGTCTCTAGCACTGAGAGGGGAGTCCAGGCGCCAGCAACTGAGAGCGGCCACTCAGTGTATAGCTTGTCGGAGGCAACTGTGTCGGTGAGGGGGCGTAGAGCAGAAACCCCTGTTAGGTTGAAGAAAGGGATGTCTTTCCTCGAAGCCCATCAGTAGTGATAGAAGAAGTAGCCCAATTCAATACGGGCCTCTTCGTCGTCTGGAAGGCTGGAGTAGCATTCCCTCAGCTCCTTCTAGAAATCTGACTCTACGCGGCAGAAGGCGTAGATTATCCTCCACGCATTGTCGGTGAGCTGTCCTGGGCAAAGGCCGGAGGTATTGAGCAGCCTCGTGGCAAACGGCAGCAGCGGAAGACGAAGTCCGCAGTTCAGCTGACCCACGGAGACCACTGTCCCCATCACCTGCTCCATGCTGGCAACGTTCACAAACACTGTCTGTTTGTCGATGCCAAAACCAGATTGAATCCCAGGCAGTGACGGCCGGTTCTTCCCCTCTGTAAAGCACGCCAGCAACTTTTGCCACTTTGCCCTCTTCGAGTCGGTGAGCTGGCCACCTGTGTTGTAGATGTAAGCAGGCTCCTCAGCCAGAGGCAACAGAGGACCCAAGACGAACTTCGCCTTCGGAATATGCTCTGGCCTTGAAGGAGCAGAAGCGAACCCGACTCCAGTATGTCTTTTGCCCAGTTGGCCCAACTCCACCAGCACTTCCTTGCCCTTGCCGCGACCTTTGGGGGGGGATGATTCTTCAGCAATCTCCTTCCCCTTCCTCTTCGAGGGGACTGCGCTCATCTTTTTCGAATTACCAGAGGAGGCCATGCGATCGATCGAAAAAGGACAAAGAACAGAGAACGAGAGATTAGAAACAAAATCCCTGGACTTCGAAAATTTTCTGAAAGCGTGAGGCGAAAATGACAGCCAGAGAAGCTTATATACCTTTAGGGAATCTGGCGCATAGATCGAGACGACACGTGTCATCGCCATATCAAATCGCATGTTTTCGCAGGTACACGTGGCATCTATCCGTAGCAAGCACAAAACCAGGCGAACCGTCGGATCAGACAAAGCGTCAGACCACCGATCCACTTAAGCCACTGGTCCAAGCAAACCACCGATCCAAGTGAACCGGACCGCCGGTTCGAAAAACCCCATTCAGACAAACCAAAGATTCAAAGTAGAAAAAATCAAACTCCATCAACGTTCAAAACTCTGCCCGAAGATCAAGAAGAAGAACAGACTATACTACCACCTCGAATGGGCAGGTTCGAAACTTAACCTCGACCGGTTGAATTTAACCGATCGGTCAAACTTGACCGATCGGTCAAATTCATCCGATCGGTCGATTTTCTACTGGATCAGGCAAAAAACTTGGCTTTTTGCTCGATCCCACCAACCTTGATCGGTAGAATTTAATCGATCGGTCAAACTTGGCCGATCGGTCAAATTCATCCGATCGGTCGATTTTCTACTAGATCAGGCAAAAAACTTGGCTTTTTGCCCGATCCCACCAACCTTGACCGGTTGAATTTAACCGATCGGTCAAATTCATCCGATCGATCGATTTTCTACTGGATCAGGCAAAAAACTTGGCTTTTTGCCCGATCCCACCAACCTTGACCGGTTGAATTTAACCGATCGATCAAACTTGACCGATCGGTCAAATTCATCCGATCGGTCGATTTTCTACTGGATCAGGCAAAAAACTTGGCTTTTTGCCCGATCCCGCCAACCTTGACCAGTTGAATTTAACCGATCGGTCAAACTTGACCGATCGGTCAAATTCATCCGATCGGTCGATTTTCAACTGGATCAGGCAAAAAACTTGGCTTTTTGCCCGATCCCACCAACCTTGACCGGTTGAATTTAACCGATCGGTCAAACTTGACCGATCGGTCAAATTCATCCGATCGGTCGATTTTCTACTGGATTAGGCAAAAAACTTGGCTTTTTGCCCGATCCCACCAACCTTGACCGGTTGAATTTAACCGATCGGTCAAACTTGACCGATCGGTCAAATTCATCCGATCGGTCGATTTTCTATTGGATCAGGCAAAAAACTTGGTTTTTTGCCCGATCCCACCAACCTTGACCGGTTGAATTTAACCGATCGGTCAAACTTGACCGATCGGTCAAATTCATCCGATCGGTCGATTTTCTACTGGATCAGGCAAAAAACTTGGCTTTTTGCCTGATCACTCCAACCTCGATCGGTTGAATTTAACCGATCGGTCAAACTTGACCGATCGGTCAAATTCAACCGATCGGTCGAATTTCTACTGGATCGGTCAGAAAACTGTGTTTTCTGACCGATCACTCCAATCTCGACCGGTTGAATTTAACCGATCGGTCAAAATTGACCGATCGGTCAAATTCAACTGATTGGTCGAATTTCTACTGGATCGGTCAGAAAACTGTGTTTTCTGACCGATCACTCCAACTTCGACCGGTTGAATTTAACTGATCGGTCAAACTTGACCGATCGGTCAAATTCAACCGATCGGTCAAACTTGACCGATCGGTCAACTTTGACCGATCAGTCAGAAGTTGACCAATAAAAATCTTATTTTCAAAAAACGCTAACACTTGAGAAAAGCTCCTCTACATATGTAACAGGGGTCATTTACTTTGCACCACGAATCCAAGCCAGCCAAGGTGGCCTCTTAGCTAACTTGGAGGGGGTAACTGTGGGTGCAAATTTTGGCAAGAAGTCTGCAAACAGCGGGACCCACCGGCCCTGCCTGGTGGGCCCCCGCAGACTACAGCGAGACCCACCGGCCGTTCCTGGTGGGCCCCCGAAGACTACAGCGGGACCCACCGGCCCTGCCTGGTGGGCCCCCGAAGACTACAGCGGGACCCACCGGCCCTGCCTGGTGGGCCCCCGAAGACTACAGCGGGACCCACCGGCCCTGCCTGGTGGGCTCAAGAGCCTGTAGAATCCCCCCTGGAGATGGTAGCGGGGTCCACCAGCTTTACCTGGAGGATCCCCAGATACGGCAGGAGAAACCACCATTTACCCGGGAGTTCCTCCCCAGAAATTCTATAAATAGCAGAGCCTTCGAATGTAAAAGGATCCGAAAATTCTGATTTCCAATTCTGAGATCTGATTTTCAGAACCCAGAGCTCTGGAATTTCTCAGCTTTCTCTCTTCCACCTCTCTTTGATCTTCTTCTATCCTTTGAAAAGATCGGTTTCAGTGATACTCGGCCTGTCGAGATCACTTCGATACAAGTGTTAGTAAATTCGGGTTGTTCCCTATAGCACGGAGACGTAGGCTTCGGCTGAACTCCGAGATCACATCTCTCGTGTCCAACTTTCTCTGCTTGCATATTGAGAGTTCCAACTCCAATCGACAGATCAAACAACGATCCTTGACTCAAAACTTCAATTGACTGGTGCGGCGAAGTCTTCGGGTCGGCACGAAGATTTTCCCCCACAGAAGTACCTACTGTTAGCCATAAATTACTTCACCGAACGGGTGAAAGCGGTGCCACTCTTCCGAGAGACTGATGATGAAGTCATCAAATTCATCAGACATAACATCTTTTCAACGTTTGGCACACCACAAATCCTGATTGTTGACAACGGAGCTCAATTCGATTCTGACAAATTTCTTGAATTCTGTCTAAACCACGGGATCAAGCTTTTCTACTCGACTCCGAGGTACCCTCAGTGCAACGGTCAAGCCGAAGCCTCTAACAGAGCTATCCTTGACTTACTCAAGAAGAAACTCGATGAAAAGAAAGGATTATGGGAGAAGGTCTTACCAGAGGTTTTGTAGGGATATCGAACTACTCTAAGGCGATTGACTGGATTCTCACCCTTTTGTCTGACCTATGGATCAGAAGCAGTTCTCCTAACAGAAGCCATCTCTAATACTCTGAAGACTTGAGCAGTCGAAGAAAGGATAAATGACGAACGTCGTACTGATGACCTCGATTTCTCAGAAGAGGTGCATGATCAAGCAATCATTCGCATTGCCAATTACCAGTAGAAGATAAAACGAGCTTATGATCAGAAGATTAAAAAAAGGGACTTCCCTGTCGGAAGCTTAGTTCTTAGAGCAGTCTTCTCTAATACAAGGGAACGAAGCAGTGGAAAACTAGCTCCCAACTGGGAAGGACCTTACATAGTCGAATCCATGGGAGGCAAAGGGTCTTATCGCCGGATCTCGCCAGAAGGAGATAGACTGTCGCGGGCTTGGAATGCTAGACATCTCAAAATATTTTATCCTTGATGTAACTCCCATACTGAATGAAGAATGCTTTCAAACATCCATCTTATCCATTTGAACCCTCAAACAATTTCAAGTTGTGAGACAGCACAACCTTCAATTATCAAGTTAGTTTAACAAGTTTGGGAGCTCGTGTTGCGACACGATCTCTTACAGGCAGATGTTAAACAACCTTCAATTATCAAGTTGTTTTAATAAGTTTGGGAGCTCGTGTTGCGACACGATCCCTTACAGGCAGATGTTAAACAACCTTCAATTATCAAGTTGTTTTAACAAGTTTGGGAGCTCGTGTTGCGACACGATCCTTTATAGGCAGATGTTAAACAACCTTCAATTATCAAGTTGTTTTAACAAGTTTGGAAGCTCGTGTTGCGACACGATCCCTTACAGGCAGATGTTAAACAACCTTCAATTATCAAGTTGTTTTAACAAGTTCGGATGATCGAGTTGCAACACGACCCCGTACAAGTAAATATAGCAACACATTCAAATATTCCATTCAAGACACTAACATTCTGAACATTCAAAACAGAAGACTTTTCGAACATGCAAAATAAGTCTTTTCTATTACTCAAAATTTTGCAGGTATTAAAGAAAGAAAAAGAGTACATCAGGGTTTAGCCACACTCTGAGCATGCGACCTATCACCCTCGAATCCACCGCGAGACTTGCTCGCCGCAGACGCCTTGGAAGAACGAGCGCCACTAGCGTGTGCCTACCTGAGGGCCTCCATCGCCTTCTCCATAGTTGACCGAAAACTCTCGCTATCAAGGCGTGCCTGCTCGAGCTCCTTTGCGTATGCCTTCTCTTTATTTGCGGAAGCTGCCTCTTTTACAGTAAGCTCCGCCTTTAGCTCCTCGATCTCCGTTAGTCGATTGAAGGCCGTTGTCTCCAACTTGAAGAACCTGTTCTTCAAGTCAAAAAACTTCTTGTCTAAATCAACATAGGAGGCGTTCAAGTTCTTCTTCTCTAGCTGTTCTTGACGAACAACCTTCTTACTGGCAGACAGAGCTACCCTCAGCTTCTCCTTCTCCTCGTTCGCAGCCTCCAGTTGGGTATTCAAGCGAGAGACTTCTGCCGAAGCCCCCCGCTCACCGCCCTTCCTGAAGAGCCTACTGGCAAACTTCAAAACAACTGAGTTCTGCCAATACAAAGAGCAAGTCAGAAGCATATCGAAGAATTACAATTCAAAGTCCAAGTCGCAGCCGATGCACTTACCACGACTTCAAGCTTATCGTAGGCTTCTTCCAGAGATGTGTCAAGAAGATTGCAGAGCTTCCTTATCATCCCCGTCGGGTGGTTGATATCAACCTCACCCAAATCTCGCATCACCGGAGGGGGACCAGCAGGAGTATCTGCAGACAGAGCAAGAGTCAAGGCACTTTAAACATCAAAAGCAATGAACAGAGATGAGAGTTAACAAAGGTATACTTGCAGCAGCCCCTCGGGATATCTCTCCCTGTCCCTTCCCTCGATCGGAGCTCTTAGCCCTGGGGGTCGATTTCTCTTTCACGGTGGATAGGACAGGGGCAGGTTAAGGAGTCTCAACCTTCCCTCGACTTCCTCCCTTCCTTCGTAAAGGGGAAGGAACATCGCAAGGAGGAGAGATCTCCCCTTCCTCACGCTCCTCGCCAACTCCCGAGAGAGTGGCCATGAGCGCGGCAGCTTCTTCGGCCATCTGCGTCGCGGTTAGTCGAAGCGCTGGCCCCAACTATTCGACCTCGACCCCACCACTAGTCGAGGCCCCTTCTTGACGCAGGCCCCATTGGAGTATCTGCTTGAAGGGTATGGGGTTGCTACCAACCCCTCACTCCCCGAGTATCTGATCTTGAGGCACTTGGGGCGCACCATTGTCTCGAAATGGTAGGCGGGTACCGCCTTCTTTCCATCGCCCGCCTCATCCATGACATCCTCCATTCGACGGGCCTTAGCCTTATCGATGGGTATCGTTCCAACCCCAGGAGGAGTAGGGGGAACATCATCTCCACTTCCATCGCCTCCTTCCTCCTCTTCTTCCCCTCCTATTCCTCCATCATCATCGTCGTCCTCTTCGCTTCCGCCACCTCCTTCTTCTTCCTCGTCTTCTTCTTCTTCTTTTTCTTCTTCTTCTTCTTCTTTTTCTTCTTCTTCTTCATCTCCCCCTTCCTCTTCCTCTTCTTTTTCTTCTTCCTTCTCCTTCTCCTTCTCCACCTCCTTCAGCACCCTCCTTTTCTTGACCTGGCCCCGCCTGGTCATCACCAGCTTCTCCTCCGTCTAGCCCGAGCGTCGCCTCACCCTATACACCTTCTTCTCGGCCCTGATATATCGGACCAACATGCCTGTCTCCAGATCCTCTTTATAATCCGAATACAAGGCGTCGTTGTCTTCGTATCGGACCATCTATCGGTGCATCAGGTTGGCGTTGTCATGCCAGATCGGGCAGTTCGAAAACTACTTCCATGATTTGGTGCTGCAGGTCAGCTCCAAGAAAAGGTTATCGATCGCCCCGACTTGATCAGACATCCAGCCCAACTCCCCTCCAGGGGTGTATTTCTCGACCTCCCTGTGCACCTGAGAACGAGGGGCCTCAGGCACAGAGAAGGGAGACCACGCTCCCCAGACAGCAATTGGCCAGTCCGTGTAGAGCTTGTCGGATGGTATTAAGTTGGTGATCGGACAAAGGGTGGAGATACCGCGCAAGTTGTAGAACAAGCTATCCTTCCTCGAAACCCACTTATAGTGGTAGAAGAAATAGCCCAATTCTATTCGGGCTGGTTCGCCTTTCGGGATGCTGGAGTAGCAGGCTCTCAGCTCCTTTTGGTGGTCAGACTCCACCCTGCAGAATGCGTAGATGATCCTCCACGCATTCCCAGTCAGTTGCCCGGGGTAAAGGCCTGAAGTGTTGAGCACCCGAGCAGCAAACATCGGCAGCGGCAGACGAAGTCCACAGTTCAGTTGGCCGATCATGACGATCATCCCCATGATCTGCTCCTTGCTGGCAATGTCGGTGTAGACAACCCGCTTGTCGATCCCGAAAGCGGATTGAACTCCAGCTAGGGCAGGGCAGTGGGCGCCTTCAGTGAAGCAGCTAAGCAGCTTCTCCCACTTGGCCCTCTTGGATTCAGTCGTCTTCTTGCTAGTGCCGTATTCGAACACTAGCTCCTCCTCCAATGACCTCAGCGGCCCCAGCACAAAATCCACCTTGGGAATGTACTCCGGTCGGGAAGGCACGGAAGCAAACCCCACTCCCAAGTACCTCTTGCCAAGCACACCCAGAGCACCTTTGCTTTTGGCTCGGCCTATGATCTTCGGTGATACCTCAGCCTTCTCCTTCCCCCTCTTCGAAGAAATGACATTCTTCACAGTGCCTGTGGAGGGGACGACATTCTTTGCACTGCCAAAAGAAGCCATCACAACCGATCGGGAAAACAAACAGAGAGCAGGAAGCAGGAAATTAGGGAGCAAAAGATGTGGACTCTGAAAAATTTTGATAGCATGGGGGGCGCAAATGAACTCCGGAGTGAACTTATAAACTCGAAAGAACTGGTGGGAAAAACAAAGTGACATGTGGCATCATCAGAACAAAAGCCATGTTTTTGAAAAGGGCATGTGGCGCCCATCCGAGCGAAGCGCTCTTCCAGACGAAACGTCGGACCAGACGAAACATCGGACCAGTCGAACCGTCGGTCCAAGCGAACCACCGGTCCAAGCGAACCGCCGGTCCAAGCGAACTGTCGGCCCAAGTGGAGCATCGAACCTTGAGAGACACCAAATCCATCACCCCTTCGACAGGCAGACAATCGAGGTGATGTACCAAAGGAACGGGTACAATACAGGCTCTTTTGTCCGATCACTTCAAACTCCGCCACCCCTTCGACAGGCAGATCATCGGGGTGATGTACCAGAGGATCGGTCGGTTTTCCACTGGATTGGGCAAAAAACCGTGTTTTTTGCCCGATCGCCTCAACTCCCACCGGCTGAATTTAACCGATCGGTCAATTTTGACCGATCGGGCAAATTCAATCGATCGATCAATTTTCTACTGAATCGGACAAAAAACTGTATTTTTTGCCCGATCGCCTCAACTCCCACCGGTTGAATTTAACCGATCGGTTAATTTTGACCGATCGGGCAAATTCAACCGATCGGTCGATTTTCTACTGAATTGGGCAAAAATCGTGTTTTTTACCCGATCGCCTCAACTCCCATCGGTTGAATTTAACCGATCGATCAATTTTGACCGATCGGGCAAATTCAACCGATCGGTCGATTTTCTACTAAATTGGGCAAAAAACCATGTTTTTCGCCCGATCGCCTTACCTCCCACCGGTTGAATTTAACCGATCGGTCAATTTTGACCGATCAGTCGATTTTCTACTGAATCGGGCAAAAAACTGTGTTTTTTGCCCGATCGTCTCAACTCCCACCGGTTGAATTTAACCGATCGGTCAATTTTGACCGATCAGGCAAATTCAACCGATCGGTCGATTTCCTACTGAATCGGATAAAAAATCGTGTTTCTTGCCCGATCGCCTCAACTCCTACCGGTTGAATTTAACCGATCGGTCAATTTTGACCGATCGGGCAAATTTAACCGATCGGTCGATTTCCTATTGAATCGGGCAAAAAATTGTGCTTTTTGCCCAATCGTCTCAACTCCCACCGGTTGAATTTAACCGATCGGTCAATTTTGACCGATCGGGCAAATTCAACCGATCGGTCGATTTTCTACTGAATCGGGCAAAAAACCGTGTTTTTTGCCTGATCGCCTTAACTCCCACTGGTTGAATTTAACCGATCGATCAATTTTGACCGATCAGGCAAATTCAACCGATCGGTCGATTTTCTACTGAATCGGGCAAAAAACCATGTTTTTTGCCCGATCGCCTCAACACCCACCGGTTGAATTTAACCGATCGGTCAATTTTGACCGATCGAGCAAATTCAACTGATCGGTCGATTTTCTACTGAATCGGGCAAAAAACTGGGTTTTTTACCCAATCACCTCAACTCCTATCGGTTGAATTTCACTGATCGGTCAATTTTGATCGATCGGGCAAATTCAACCGATCGGTCAATTTTCTACTGAATCGGGCAAAAAACACGGTTTTTTGCCCGATCACCTCAACTCCCACCGGTTGAATTTAACTGATCGGTCAATTTTGACCGATCGGGCAAATTCAACCTATCGGTTGATTTTCTACTGAATCGGGCAAAAAACACGGGTTTTTGCCCGATCGCCTCAACTCCCACCGGTTGAATTTAAAGATCGATCAATTTTGACCGATCGGGCAAATTCAACCGATCGGTCGATTTTCTACTGAATCGGGCAAAAAACATAGTTTTTTGCTCGATCGCCTCAACTCCTACCGGTTGAATTCAACCGATCGATCGCTTTTGATCGATCGGTTAAAATCAACGGATCGGCCATATTTAACCGATCGGTCACTTTTGACCGATCAGACAATTTCGACCGATCGGTCGATTGTCTACGGGACCTGACAAAGAACTCTGCTTTTCTACCCGATCGACCCAGGCTCCACTGGTGGAAATTTGACCGATCGGTCAAATTTGACCGATCGGATAAATTTAACCGATCGGTCATGTTTGACCGATCGATCAGATCTGATAGATCGGACAGGATTAGCCTGTCTATCCTCCTCTATCTATCAACAGTTTTCTCTTCTCTGCAGGAACCTGGATCCCGCAAAGTTATACAAAACCTCAACTTCACCGGCCCTTGACAAAAAGTTTGGATTTTGCACTATAAAGTCCAAGTCAGCAAGCAGCCCTTAGCTAACTTGGAGGGGGTAACTGTGGCTGTAAATTTTGACCAGAATCCTCACAGACAGAGGGATCCACCAGCCCTGCCTAGCGGGACCACAGAGACAATAGCGGGACCCACCAACCCTGCCTGGGGGGTCCACGAAAACTATAGCGGGACCCACCAGCCCTGCCTGGGGGGTCCACGGAGACTACCGTGGGACCCACCAGTTCCGCCTGGGGGGCCCACAAAGACTACCGCGAGACCCACCAGCTCTACCTGGCGGGACCACAGAAACAACAGCGGGACCCATCAGTCCTTCCTGTGGGGTCCATGAAGATTACCGCAGGACCCACCAGCCCTGCCTAGCAGGTCTACACAAACGACAGCGGGACCCACCAGCCCTGCCTAGGGAATCCTCGGATACGAAGGCAAAAACCGCCATTTGCCCCGGATTTCCTCCCAGAGTTTTTCTATAAATAGCAGACCCTTCAAATGTAAAAGGATCTGAAATCTGATTCCTGAAACTAGAGACCAGAATACAAAAACCCAGAGCTCTGACTTTGCTATTCCGTTTCTTCGATCTTCTTTTCGAAGAGATCAGTGACACTCGGCCTGTCGAGGTCACTTCGAGCGAAGTGTTAATGAATTCGGGTTGCTCCCTATAGCACAGAGACGTAGGCTTCGGTTGAACTCCGAGATCATACCTTGTCTCAACCTTCTTATTGTTTGCATATCGAAAGTCTCAACTCTAAGTCACCAAGGCATCGATCTTCGGACCTACCTTCCAGTCAACAGATCGATCAAAGACCTCGACTCAACTTTAATTGACTTGGGTGGAGTTTTCGGATCGGCACGAAAATCATCCCCTACAGTAGCCATTCAAATTCATTCATACGAAGGTAGCTATACAAATTCATTCGTACGAGCCCTTCTAATTCATTCGTACGAATATAGCCATTTTAATTCATTCATACGAATAAATGTAGCCATTCTAATTCATTCCTATGAATGTAGCCATTCTAGTTCATTCATACGAAGGTAGCCATTCTAGTTCATTCCTATGAATGTAGCCAGTCTAATTCATTCATACGGACGAATTTAGCCATTCTAATTCATTCGTACGAAGGTACCCATTCTAATTAATTAGTAAGAATGTAGCCATTCTAATTCATTCGTACAAAGGTATCCATTCTAATTCATTCATACGAATGTAGCCATTCTAATTTATTCTTATGAAAATAGTCATTCTAATTCTTTCATTCGAGCCATTCTAATTCATTCATACAAATTTAGCCATTCTAATTCATTCGTACAAATGAATTTAGCCATTTTAACTCATTCATATGAATGTAGCCATTCTAATTCATTCGTACGAAGATAGCCATTCTAATTCATTTGTACAAGCCATTCTAATTCATTCGTATGAATGTAGTCATTCTAATTTATTTGTACAAATATAACCTTAATTTCTAATTCATTCATACCAAGATAGTCATTCTTATTCATTCGTACGAATATAGTCATTCTAATTCATTCGAACAAACAAATATAGCTATTCTAATTGATTCATCCGAATGTAGCCATTGTAATTCAATCGGACGAACGAATGTCGCTATTCTAATTCATTCGTACAACCATTCTAATTCAATCGTATAAATATAGCCATTCTGATTCATTCGTACGAAGATAGCCATTCTAATTCATTCGTACGAACGAATCTATGCATTCTAATTCATTCGTACGAATGTAGCCATTTTAATTTATTTGTACAAGCTATTCTAATTCATTCGTATGAATGTAGCTATTCTAATTTATTCATACAAACGAATATAACCATTTTAATTCATTCGTACAAATATAGCTATTCTAATTAATTCGTATGAAGGTAGCCATTCTAATTCATTCATACGAGCCATTCTAATTCATTCTTACGAAGGTAGCCATTCTAATTCATTCATAGGAATATAGCCATTCTAAGTCATTCATATAAAGGTAGCCATTCTAATTCATTCGTACGAGCTATTCTAATTTATTCATACGAATGTAGCCATTCTAATTCATTTATACGAATGAATATTGCCATTCCAATTCATTTGTACGGATATAGCCATTCTAATTCATTCGTACATAGGTAGCCATTATAATTCATTCGAAAGAGCCATTTTAATTCAATTGTACGAAGGTAGCCATTCATATTCATTCGTACGAATATCCCATTCTAATTCACTCGTATAAAGGTAGATATTCTAATTCATTCGTACAAGCCATTCTAATTCATTCGTATGAATATAACCATTCTAATCATTCGTACGAACAAATGTGGCCATTCTAACTCATTCGTACAAATGTAGTCATTCTAATTCATTCGTATGAAGTTAGCCATTCTAATTCATTCGTACGCGCCATTGTAATTTATTCGTACAAATATAGTCATTCTAATTTATTCATACGAATGAATGTAGCCATTCTAATTCATTTATACAAATATAGCCATTCTAATTTATTCGTACGAAGGTAGCCATTCTAATTCATTCGTACGTGACATTCTAATTCATTCGTATGAAAATATCCATATTAATTCATTTGAATGAACGAATGTATCCATTCTATTTTATTTGTACGAATCTAGCCATTCTAATTCATTCCTATGAAGGTAGCCATTCTAATTCATTCGTAGAATCTATTCTATTCATTCGTATGAAAGTAGCATGTCTAATTGATTCGTATGAACGAATGTAGCCATTCTAATTCATTCGTACAAATGTAGCCATTCTAATTTATTCATATGAGCCATTCTAACTCATTCATATGAATGTTGCCATTCGAATTCATTCGTATGAATGTAGCCATTCAAATTCATTCGTATGAATGTAGCCATTATAAATCATTCGTACGATCCATTCTAATTCATTCGTACGAATATAGCCATTCTAAGTTATTTGTACGAACGAATATAGCCATTCTAATTCATTCGTACGAATATAGCCATTTTAATTGATTCAAACGAAGGTAGCCATTCTAATTCATTTGTACGAGACATTCCAATTCACTCGTATGAATGTAGCCATTCTAATTCATATATTGGAATATAGCCATTCTAATTCATTCGTACGAAGGTGCCATTCTAATTCATTCGTACGAAGGTAGCCATTCTAATTCATTCGTACGACCCATTCTAATTCATTCATATGAATGTAACCATTCTAATTTATTCATACAAACGAATGTAACCATTCTAATTCATTTGTACGAATATAGCCAATGTAATTTATTCATACGAAGGTAGCCTTTCTAATTCATTCGTACGTACCATTGTAATTCATTCGTATGAAAATATCCATTCCAATTCATTCGTACAAACGGATATTGCCATTCTATTTTATTCGTACGAATATAGCCATTCTAATTCATTCATACGAAGGTAGCTATTATAATTCATTCATAGGATTTATAATAATTCATTCGTACGAATGTAGCAATTCTAATTCATTCGTATGAATGAATATAGCCATTCTAATTCATTCATACAAATATAGCTATCTAATTCAATCATACGAAGGTAGCAATTCTAATTCATTTATACAAATATAGCCATTCAAATTCATTCATACGAAGGTAGCCATTCTAATTCATTCGTACGAATATAATCATTCTAACTCATTCATATGAATATAGCCATTCTAATTCACTCGTACGATGGTAGCCATTCTAATTCAATCGTACGAGCCATTTTAATTCATTCATACGAGCATAACCATTCTAATTTATTCGTACGAACGAATATAGTCATTCTAATTCATTCGTATGAATATAGCTAATTTAATTCATTCATACGAAGGTAGCCATTCTAATTCATTTGTACGAGCCATTCTATTTTATTCGTACGAATGTAGCCATTCTAATTCATTCGTACAAGCCATTTTAATTCATTCGTACGAATATAGCCATTTTAATTTATTCGTTTGGATGAATGTTGGCATTCTGATTCATTCGTATGAAAGTAGCTATTCTAATTCATTCGTGTGAAGGTAGCCATTCTAATTCATTCGTACGACCCATTCTAATTCATTCGTACGAATGTCGCCATTCTAATTCATTCATTCGAAGGTATCCATTCTAATTTATTTGTACGAGTCATTCTAATTCATTCGTATGAATGTAGCGATTCTAATCCATTCATACGAACAAATGTAACCATTCTAATTCATTCATATGAAGGTAACCATTTAATTCATTCGTAAGAGACATTGTAATTCATTTGTATGAATATCGCTATTCTAATTCATTCATACGAATGAATATAGCCATTCTTATTCCTTCGTACGAATGTAGCCATTCTCATTCATTCTTACGAAGGTAGCCATTCTAATTCATTCATTCGAGTCATTTTAATTCATTCGTATAAATGTAGCCATTCTAATTCATTCGTATGAACTATTTTAGCCATTCTAATTCATTCGTACAAATGTAGCCATTCTAATTCATTCGTATGAACTATTTTAGCCATTCTAATTCATTTGTACGAATGTAGCCATTCTAATTTATTTGTACGAAGGTAGTCATTCAAATTCATTCGTACGAGTCATTTATTTCATTCGTACGAATATAGCCATTCTCATTCATTCGTACGAAGGTAGTCATTCTAGTTCATTCGAACGAGTCATTCTAATTCATTCATATGAATATAGCCAATCAAATTCATTCGCCCGAGCTATTCCAATTCATTTGTACGAACGAATTTAGCCATTCTAATTCATTCATACAAAGGAGGCCAATCTAATTCATTCGTACAAGCCATTCTAATTCATTCGTACGAATGTAGACATTCTAATTCATTCGTATGAACGAATATAGCCATTCTAATTCATTAGTACGAACGTAGCCATTCTATTTCATTCGTACGAAGGTAGCCATTCTAATTCATTCGTACAAACCATTCTAATTCATTCGTACGAATGTAGCCATTCAATTTCATTCGTACGAATGTATTGTTCCTAATTCATTTGTACGAATGTAGCCATTCTGATTCGTTCGTACGAACGAATGTACCCATTCTAATTCATTCGTACAAATGTAGCCATTCTAATTCATTCGTGCGAGCCATTCTAATTCATTATGTACGTATGTAACCATTGAAATTCATTTGTACGAATGAATGTAGCCATTATAATTTATTTGTACGATTGTAGCCATTTTAATTTACTCATACGAATGTAGAATTTCTAATTCATTCGTATGAACGTAGTCATTCTAATTCATTTGTACGAGTCAATCTAATTCATTCGTACAAATATGGTCATTTTAAATTATTCGTACGAATGTATATAGCCATTCTAATTCTTTCGTACGAATGTAGCCATTCTAATTCATTCGTATGAAGGTAGCCATTCTACTTCAGTCGTACGAATGTAGCTATTCTAATTCATTTGTACGAACGTAGCCATTCTAATTCATTCATATATGTCATTCTAATTCATTCGTATGAATGTAGCCATTTTAATTTATTCGTACAAATGAATGTAGCCATTATAATTCTTTTGTTCGAATGTAGCCATTCTAATTCATTCGTACGAAGGTAGCTATTCTAGTTTATTCATATGAGCAATTCTAATTCATTAGTATAAATGTAACCATTCTAATTCATTCGTATGAACGAATGTAGACATTCTAATTCATTCGTACGAATGTAGCCATTCTGATTCATTCGTACAAACGTAGCCATTCTTATTCATTCGTATAAGCTATTTTAATTCATTCGTACGAATATAGCCATTCTAATTCTTTAGTAGGAATTTAGCCCTTCTAATTCATTCATACGAAGGTAGCCATTTTAATTCATTTGTATGAGTCATTCTAATTCATTCGTACGAATGTAGCCATTCTAATTCGTTCATATGAACGAATATTGCCATTCTAATTCATTCGTATGAATATAGCCATTCTAATTCATTCGTACAAAGGTTGCCATTCTAATTCATTCGCACGAATGTAGCCGTTCTAATTCATTCGTACAAACGAATGTAGCTATTTTAATTCATTCGTAAGGATGTAGCCATTCTAATTTATTCGTATAAAGGTAGCCATTCTAATTCATTTGTACGAATATAGTCTTTCTAATTCATTCGTATGAACAAATATTGACTTTGTAATTCATTCATATGAGCCATTCTAATTTATTCGTACGAATGTAACCATTTTAATTCATTCATATGAACGAATGTGGTCATTCTAATTCATTCGTATGAATTTAGCCTATCTAATTCATTCGTACGAAGGTAGTCATTCTAATTTATTCATACGAGCTATTCTTATTCACTCGTAGGAATGTAGCCATTCTAATTCATTCGTATGAACAGATATAGGCATTCTAATTCATTCGTACGAAAGTAGCCATTTTAGTTCATTTGTACGACGGTAGAGATTCTAATTCATTCGCACGAGCCATTCTAATTCATTAGTATGAATATAGCCATTCTAATTTATTCATATGAATATAGCCATTCTAATTCATTTGTGCAAAGGTAGCTATTGTAATTCATTCGTACGAGCCATTCTAATTAATTCATACGAACGAATTTAGCCATTCTAATTCATTCGCACGAAGGTGGCCATTCTAATTCATTCGTACGAATGTGACCATTCTAATTCATTCATATAAACGAATATAGCCACTCTAAATTATTCGTACGAAGGTATCCATTCTAATTTATTCGTACGAACGAATGTAGCCATTCTAATTCATTCGTACGAATGTAGCCATTCTAATTTATTCTTATAAAGATAGTCATTCTAATTCATTAATTCAAGCCATTCTAATTCATTCGTACAAATTTAGCCATTCTAATTCATTCGTACGAATGAATTTAGCCATTTTAATTCATTCATACGAATATATATGGGATAAAAATCTTTGTTCTGATCCGAAGACTTCACCTCACCAGCCAATTGAAGTCGAGTAGGAGATCGTTGGTCAATCTATTGGTTAGAAGGTATGTTCGAAGGCTGGTGCCTTAATGACTTTGAGTTAGTTCTTTAGGTATGCAAATAAAGAGAGATGCAGTCAGAGAGAGTTAACACGAGAGGTGATCTCGGAGTTCAGCCAAAGCCTATGTCTCCGTGCTATAGGGAGCAACCTGAATTCACTAACACTTTGCTCGAAGTAACCTCGACAGGCCGAGTGTTACTGATGTATCTCCGATCTCTTCAGAGACAAGAAGAAGATCGAGGAGAGTTAGAGGATGGAAAGCTGGAAATTCCAGAGCTCTGATTTCTGAAATCAGATATCAGATGATGGTACTGATCTTCTCTCTGGATTTGGAACTGGGATCTCTCCCTTTTACTTCTGAAAACTCTGCTATTTATAGGATTTCTTGGGAGGAGATTTGAGGGATTCTCTAGACAGGGCTGGTGGGTCCCATTGTTATCTCTGGGGATTCCACAAGCAGGGCTGGTGGGTCCTGCGGTAGTCTTCGTGGGCCCGCCAGGCAGGGCTGGTGGGTCCAGCGGTAGTCTTCGTGGGCCCGCTAGGCAGGGCTGGTGGGTCCCGCGGTAGTCTTCGTGGGCCCGTCAGGTAGGGTTGGTGGGTCCCGCGGTAGTCTTCGTGGGCCCGCCAGGCAGGGCTGGTGGGTCCCGCGGTAGTCTTCGAGGACCCACTAGGCAGGACTGGTGGGTCCCGCGGTAGTCTTCAAGGGCCCACTAGGCAGGGCTGGTGGGTCCCGCGGTTTATCTTCGGGGGCCCACTAGGCAGGGCTGGTGGGTCCCGCGATTTGCCTTCGGGGGCCCACTAGGCAGGGCTGGTGGGCCCCGCGGTTTGTAGACTTCTGCCAAAATTTGCACCCACAGTTACCCCCTCCAAGTTAGCTAGAGGTCATCCTGGCTGGCTTGGATATGGTGCAAAAGTAGCAACCCCCTATCGAGAGTAAAAAAGAGAAGAGAAAACTCGAATTACGGTATTAATGGACTGATCGGTCAATTTTGACCGATCGGTCAAGGTTGAGCGATCGGTCAATTTTGATCGATCGATGGAATTTGACCGATCGGTGGAATTTGACCGATCGGTGGAATTTGACCGATCGGTCAAATTTGACCGATTGGTCAAAGTTGACCGATCGATTGAATTCAATCGGTGGTGGTCGAGGTGATCGGTCAAAAAACATAGTTTTTTGACCAATCCAGTAGAAATTCGACCGATCGGTTGAATTTGACCGATCCGTCAAAGTTGACCGATCGGTTAAATTCAACCGGTCGAGGTCGAGGCGATCGGGCAAAAACTTAAGTTTTTTGCCCGATCCAGTAGAAATTTGACCGATCGGTCAAAGTTGACCGATCAGTTAAATTCAACCGGTCGAGGTCGAGGCGATCGGGCGAAAACCTAAGTATTTCGCCCGATCCAGTAGAAATTTGATCAATCGGTTGAATTTGACCGATCATTCAAAGTTGACCGATCGGTTAAATTCAACCGGTCGAGGTCGAGGCGATCGAGCGAAAACCTATGTTTTTTGCCCGATCCAGTAGAAATTCGACCGATCGGTTGAATCTTGACCGATCGGTCAAAGTTGACCGATCGGTTAAATTCAACCGGTCAAGGTCGAGGCGATCGGGTGAAAACCTACGTTTTTCACCCGATCCAGTAGAAATACGACCGATCGGTTGATCTTTGATCGATCGGTTAAATTCAACCGATCGAGGTCGAGGCGATCGGGCAAAAACCTAAGTTTTTCGCCCGATCCAGTAGAAATTCGACCGATCGGTTAAATTCAACTGGTCGAGGTCGAGACGATCGGGCGAAAACCTAAGTTTTTCGCCCGATCCAGTAAAAATTCGACCGATTGGTTGATCTTTGACTGATCGGTCAAAGTTTATCGATCGGTTAAATTCAACCGGTCGAGGACGAGGCGATCGGGCGAAAAGCTAAGTTTTTTGCCCGATCCAGTAGAAATTCGACCGATCGGTTGAACTTGGCCGATCGGTCAAACTTGACCAATCGATAAAATTCAACCGATCGAGGTTGACGTGATCGGGCGAAAACCTAAGTTTTTCGTCCAATCCAGTAGAAATTTGATCGATCGGTTGAATATGACCGATCGGTCAAAGTTGACCAATCGGTTAAATTCAACCGGTTGAGGTTGAGGCGATCGGGAAAAAGAGCCTGTTTTCTGCCCGATCCTTTGGAAAATTACCCGATCGCCTGCCTTTCGAACGGGTAAAGTCTTCGAACGGCAATTGAGGGCAATCTGTTCTGCTTGAGTTGGTGGTTCACCTGGACCGGTGTTTCTTCTGAACCGACGGTTCGCTTGGACCGACGGTTCGCTTGAACCGGCGGTTCATCTTATTTGACATTTTGTCTGGCTCTGACGGTTCACCTGGAAGAGCGCTTGCTTTGGATCGACGCCATGTGTCCCTTCTGAAAACACGGGATTTGACCTAGTGATGACACGTGTCTTTTCGATTTTCGTGCCAGTTTCTTCGAGGTTTATAAGCCCTTTCTGGATTCATTTTTGCCTCACGTTTTCAGAAATTTTTCAAACTCCAGAACTCTTTGCTCTCGAATTTCTCTCTCTTTATGTTCTCCCGATCGGTCGAATGGCCTCCTCTGGTAGCATGAAGAAGATGAACATGGTTCCTTCGAAGAGGAAGGGGAAGGAGAGGGCCCCAGAGTCGCCGATACAGAAGGGCAGGGGCAAGGGCAAAGCCGCCTTCGGAGTGCTAGGCAAGAGGCACTTGGGAGTGGGATTTGCCTCCGCACCATCAAGGCCAGAGCACATCCTGAAGACAAGTTTCGTTCTGGGGCCCCTAATGTCGCTGTCGGAGGAGCCTACCTATGAGTACAACACCAGCGGGAAGCTCACAGACGTGAAAAGGGCAAAGTGGCAGAAACTGCTAGCCTGTTTCACGAAGGAGAAGAGCCGACTGGCACTCTCAGGAGTTCAGTCTGCTTTTGGGATTGACAAACGGACGGTCTTCACCTCTATAGCCAGCAAGGAGCAAGTGATGGGGACAGTAGTCACCATCGGCCAATTGAATTGCGGACTGTGCCTCCCACTGCTACCGTTCGCCGCGAGACTGCTGAACACTTCAGGGCTCTGCCCAGGACAGATTTTCGGGAACGCGTGGAGGATCATCTACGCCTTCTACTGCATGGAATCTGATTTCCAGGAGGAGCTTAGGGTTTGCTACTCTAGCATCCCCGAGGACGAAGAAGCAAGGATCGAATTTGGCTATTTCTTCTACCACTACAAGTGGGCTTCAAGGAAGGATATCCCATTCTTCAACTTGACTGGCGTGTCCACCCTCCGCCTGATCATCGACACCGTCATCTCTGACAAGCTCTACACCGATTGGCCGATCTCAGTTTTCGGTGCCTGGACTCCCCTCTCTGTGCCTGAGACTCTGCGCTCTCAGGTCCACAAAGAGGTGGACATGTATTGCACGGGAGGAGCCTTCGCGAGGACGTCGGAGCGGGTCGGGGCCATAGACAACATCTTATTGGAGTTGACCTGTGGCACGCGATCGTGGAAGCAATTCTCGAACTGCCCAATCCGGCACGGCAACGCCAACCTCCTCCACCGACTGCAGGCCCGGTATGAAGACAACGAGGTCTTGTACTCCGATTATGAGGAGGATCCTCAATCGGGCAAGATAATCAGAAAAGTCCGGGTCGAGAAGAAAGCTTATGGGGCAAGGCGCCGCCTGCCAACGGAGGAAAAGCTGGTGATGACCTACAGGGGTCAAGTAAAGAAGAGGAGGGTCCTCAAGGAGGAGGAGAAGAAGGAAGAAGAAGAAGAGAGAAAGAAGAAAGAAGAAGAAAAGAAGGAAGAAGAAGATGAAGACGACGATGACGGTGACGATGAAGGAGGAGATGAAGATGATGGTGACGACGATGATGATGATGATGATGACGATGATGATGATGACGATGATGATGGCGATGAAGGAGGAGATGGGGGCGATGGAGGCGAATGAGGAGATGGGGGCGAAGGAGGAGGAGATGGAGATGGTGACGTTGGGGGCGAGGAGTCTCAGCCCATTCCCATCGATGAGGCTAAGGCCCGTCGTATGGAAGACGTGATGGATGCGGTGGGCGACGGCCAGAAGGCGTTGCCCACTTATCATTTCGAGGAGCAGAAGCACCCAACGCGCATCAGGATCAGGTATTCGGGGAGTGACGTGGTTGCGAGCAACCCCACTCCCCTGGACCAATTACCTCCAAGTGTTCCTCGCCTAGAGTGCGCCTCGACGAGTGGTGGGGTGGAGGTTGAGCAACCTCCCTCTACTGCCCGTCTTTCGGCAGCCCAAGTAGCGGAGGAAGTGGCCAACCTCATGGCCAGGATTCAGCAAAACACTGAACGCCCGGAGGAAGGGAAGATAACTCCTCCCCGCGATATTCCATCTCCTTTGCAAAAAGAGGGAGGGAGTCGTGTGGAGGCTGGAACTCCCCAACCTCCGCCAGAGGTGTCCCCTGTCAAGGAGAGGTCGACCCCCAGGGGTAAGAGCTTCGACCGAGAGAAGACGTGCTTCGTGACTGACCGGGGACTTTACTGCTATAACGTAATGCCCTTCGGCCTCAAGAATGCCGGATCTACCTATCAAAGGCTAGTCACAAAGATGTTCGAAGGTCAAATCGGACGCAACGTCAAAGTTTATGTGGATGATCTCCTCACCAAAAGTTCCAATAGGGGGAGCCACCTCTTTGATCTGGCAAAAACGTTTCAAATCCTCCGAAAGTACCGCATGAAGCTCAATCCAGCTAAATATGCTTTCGGTGTTCAATCGGGCAAGTTTCTGGGACACATTGTGACCAGGAGAGGTATTGAAGCCAACCCTGATCAAATTCGAGCCATCCTCGACATGCCATCGCCTACTAATCGAAAGGAAGTGCAACGCCTCATCGGAAGATTAGCAGCCCTCAACCGATTCATCTCAAAGTCTTCCGACAAGTGCAAGCCGCTCTTCGACAAGCTGCGGAAGGCAGATACCTCTGGGTGGAGTCCAACTTGCGAGCAAGCTTTCCAAGACGTGAAAATATATCTTGTGCAAGCTCCCATCCTAACCGTTCCACTTCCAAAAGAAGACCTCTGGCTTTATCTCGCCGTCACTGATCTAGCAATCAGTACGGTCCTAGTCAACAGAAGAGAAGGCGTCGAGAACCCGGTCTACTACATCAGCCATACAATTCTTTCGGTTGAGACCCGCTATTCAAAGACGGAGAAGGTCATACTGGCCTTGCTCACAGCATCGTGACATCTCCAGCCCTATTTTGTCTCCCACCTGATCACCGTCATCTCAGAACACCCACTCAAAGATATCCCCGACAAGCCGGGTCGAGCGGGTCGAATGACCAAATGGGTGATCGAGATGAGTACTCTTGGGATCCAATTCGAATCTCGCACTTCACTCAAGGGGCAAGCAATTACTGACTTCCTAGCTGGCTTCCCAATCGAAGACCCCATAACTTGGGAAGAAGACATCGATATGCGCCTTGAAGACAAAGATGAACCTCCATCCAATCCAACTGCAAAGACCAATCCAAGCCTTGAGGCTCCTGCCACCTCGCCAGTTCGATGGAAACTTCCCACAGACGGCGCCAAACTGTGGGATAAAAATCTTCGTGCCGATCCGAAGACTTCACCTCACCAGTCAATTGAAGTCGAGTAGGAGATCGTTGGTTGATCTATTGGCTAGAAGGTATGTTTGAAGGCTAGTGCCTTAATGACTTTGAGTTAGTTCTTTAGGTATGCAAATAAAGAGAGATGCAGTCAGAGAGAGTTAACACGAGAGGTGATCTCGGAGTTCAGCCGAAGCCTACGTCTCCGTGCTATAGGGAGCAACCCGAATTCACTAACACTTTGCTCGAAGTAACCTCGACAGGCCGAGTGTTACTGATGTATCTCCGATCTCTTCAGAGACAAGAAGAAGATCGAGGAGAGTTAGAGGATGGAAAGCTAGAAATTCCAGAGCTTTGATTTCTGAAATCAGATATCAGATGATGGTACTGATCTTCTCTCTGGATTTGGAACTGGGATCTCTCCCTTTTACTTCTGAAAGCTCTGCTATTTATAGGATTTCTTGGGAGGAGATCTGGGGGATTCTCTAGACAGGGCTGGTGGGTCCCACTGTTATCTCTGGGGATTCCACAGGCAGGGCTGGTGGGTCCTGCGGTAGTCTTCGTGGGCCCGCCAGGCAGGGCTGGTGGGTCCCGCAGTAGTCTTCGTGGGCCCGCCGGCAGGGCTGGTGGGTCCCGCGGTAGTCTTCATGGGCCCGTCAGGCAAGGCTGGTGGGTCCTGCGGTAGTCTTCGTGGGCCCGCCAGGCAGGGCTGGTGGGTCCCGCGGCAGTCTTCGGGGGCCCACTAGGCAGGGCTGGTGGGTCCCGCGGTAGTCTTCGGGGGCCCACTAGGCAGGGCTGGTGGGTCGCGCGGTTTGTCCTCGGGGGCCCACTAGGCAGGGCTGGTGGGTCCCGCGGTTTGCCTTCGGGGGCCCATTAGGCAAGGCTGGTGGGTCCCGCGGTTTGCCTTCGGGGGCCCACTAGGCAGGGCTGGTGGGTCCCGCGGTTTGTAGACTTCTGCCAAAATTTGCACCCACAATATAG
The DNA here is from genome assembly GCA_947650365.1 of Chamaelirium japonicum. Lineage (NCBI taxonomy): Eukaryota > Viridiplantae > Streptophyta > Magnoliopsida > Liliales > Melanthiaceae > Chamaelirium > Chamaelirium japonicum. The sequence continues at coordinate 16,093,762 of OX393560.1, read as the reverse complement.
TCATTCTAATTCATTCGTACGAAGGTAGTCATTTCTAATTCATTCGTACGAATGTAGCCATTCTAATTCATTCGTACAAATATAGCCTTTATAATTCATTCATACGAAGGTAGTCATTCTTATTCATTCGTACGAGCCATTCTAATTCATTCATACGAATATAGCCATTCTAATTCATTCGGACGAACGAATATAGCTATCCTAATTCATTCGTACGAACCATTCTATTTCATTTATACAAATATAGACATTCTAATTCATTCATACGAAGGTAGCCATTCTAATTCAATCGTACAAGCCTTTCTAATTCATTCGTACGAACGAATATATGCATTCTAAATCATTCGTACGAATGTAGTCATTCTAATTTATTTGTACAAGCAATTCTAATTCATTCGTATGAATGTAGCCATTCTAATTCATTCGTACGAACGAATATAGCCATTCTAATTCATTCATACGAATATAGTTATTATAATTAATTCGTACGAATGTAGCCATTCTAATTCATTCATACGAGCCATTCTAATACATTCGTACAAAGGTAGTCATTCTAATTCATTCATAGGAATATAGCCATTCTAATTCATTCATATGAAGGTAGTCATTCTAATTCATTCATACGAGCCACTCTAAATTAGTCAATCGGAGGGTAAAATCTTAAATATCTACTTATAAATTGCTCGCAAGTCCGAAATATGAAAAAACATTCAAGTCCGAATTATCAGATGTGATCCGATAACGATCTGTTCGAATCCAAACTAAGTTCAAAATCCTAAACACGCTAACTTATGAATTTCAAAGGCTTAGACTCTAAATTAGTCAATTGGAGGATAAAATCTCGCCCTGAAATATTTGGTAAAAAATCAGATCTGGCGTTCGAGGGGGGGAGTGAGGCGATGATCTTAACGACTGTTGGGATGATCGCCCACCTCTTCACATGATCTGTTGGGCGAGTCAAAGGGGGGAGCTTGAATTGGGAGGGGGGAGCGTGACGGGGGGACAGCTTGAAAGAGGAGAAAATTTGTGGTATAACAGTGATGCCACCTCAGCAACTATCACGGCCGATCAAATGTTGGAGCACCATTCAGCACTAGTACAACTAATTCATAACCACATGATTAAGTCACCACGAAAATACATTGCACTAAACCCCAACTGCACCATGCTATATATATAGATGTAAATAATTTTTTTAACCAATATATGTTAATTGCAGGATGTGCAGCGTTAGGGGATGAGAGCACCAGCATTGATGCCGGGCGGCGTGGGGTGGTTGAGCTAGGGCACGCAACTTTCCTCAGTTTTGGATTGTGTAAAAATAATTTTATAATAAATATATAATAATTTTCTAGTATTTTGGTAATATTTAGTAATTTGTGGTATATTTGATAAATTGTGGTAATATTTGATTTTGTCAATCATGATAATATTTGTGGTAATAATGTGGTAATTTGTGGTAACATTTGAATATATTGTGGTATTGTTGTAAATCACAGGAATATATTGTGTTAATATTTTAGTAATTTTTTTAAAAAAATTCAAGTTTTATTACCGATGGATATTATATTGTCCGTCGGTAATTTAATATATATATATATATATATAATATTCAAATATTCCCGACGGAAAGTAACTACCCGTCGGTAATATACTTCTTTTGTCCGACGGAACTCATGCTAACCGTCGGTAATAATTTATTATATATTTTTAAAATTTTAATATACTGCCAACGGAGATTAATTATTCGTCGGTAATATAGTTATTTATATCAACGGATATAATAACGAACGTGGTAATAATCTATTATATATTTTTTAAAATAGTAATATATTGCCGACGGACTAATATAATCCGTCGGTATTAAACATTAATACCGACGAAAATTTTAATCCGTCGCCGTTATCTTTCCCGACGCCTTTTTTTTTCGACGGCCAGCGACGAAAATTTGTTCCTTCACTATAAATCAATACCGATGGAATTATTATTACCGACGGATATTTTTCGTCGGTAAAAAAGGTTTTTTTTGTAGTGTATTACCAATCCCACTTTTTATTTTCTAGAGCTCCCAGAGCCTTCTGGTATTTCAGACCCTCAAAGCCTCTTCCACCCTCTGTCTACTTATAACAAGCACTTCTCGGTCTGCCGAGAAGAGCTTTACATTTTCAGAAATAGTGGATTCAAAGGTTGCATCTGACCGCACGGAGACGTAGGCTACAGCCGGATTCGTTACCACATCCTGTGTCAATTCTCTATCTCCATCTTTCTCTATCTCAACAGTGGCTGTGTGACAGCTCAGCACTCAACATCACAGCGCTTTACAGCGCGCCACACCTCGGAGGGTCAAACCTTCAATCGACTGTTTGAGGGGGGTTACGTACAATGGTCAAAATTTCCTCCCCCACAGCTTGTACGGGAGAGTTTTGTCTACTCAGCAACTTTTCTTTTTATCTAGTTAGCTTTTGGTTTTGTTTTATCTTAGTCAGCACAAAACCATCGTCCCTTGTTATATAGATATACTAGTAATGCCCATGCCTATCGGCATGCACATTCGGCGAGGGTGTGACAAAATTTTAAGATGGAGAATATTTTAAGGATGACAATAATAATTTAAAAGCGGTAATAATATTTTGAGGGAGTCGACAATATTTTGAGGATGGTAACACAAAAGAAATGTGAAGATGATCAGGTCGGCATACACATTCGGCGAGGGTGCCTACATTCTGTGAATAAATCCACATTCGATGGAGGTGCCGACATTTGGTGACGACGCCCACATTCGGTTGGGGACACATTCAGTCGTGGTAACCATTTTCAGCATGGCGACAATATTATTCAGTAACCGCCCAGCAAGAAATAGTTGTAATGTTAATGTGAGCGTCGTCGGCATGCACATTTAATGAGGGCGCCCACATTCGGCTTGGGCACCCACACTTGGTTGGGGTGCCCACATTCGGTGGGGGTATGGTCATATGGGCAACATTGTTCTATATCATATAGGGTGAGGGAGCCGTATACCTGGGTGGACGGCCTCCTTCGACGGCAAATAAAATAGATACATTACAAAGATATAGTAAAATAGCCCTTACCTGAAGAAACAAACAAATTTAGACGGCGACAACAAAATTTCGAGGGCATAACGAAATTTCAAAAGCGTAATAATTTAGAGTCTCCATAGAAGCATCGACGGGTACGATGTCGAGCCTACGACAGTGGGAGCTCCGGCACGGTACTCCTTTCAAGAACACCAAAAAAACATTGCTTGAGATTACATGATTGGGGATGAAGTTAGAACCCCGTCCTAATACCCAGGAGGATGTGAGAACCCACCGATGCCTAATCTCCATTAACCCCAAACTTTAGTTCGATTATTAAACCAATACAACAGGTCGAGCCTTGATCACACATTACATTCTTTAAATCATACATATTGACCAAATACAGATCTGTTATCACAAACACTCTCATCAGGCAACATCACATCCTCAGCCGCATTTTATGACATCGGCATGCCTACCGAGTGTGCCCGACCAAAACTATTAATTAAGTAAATATGATATTAAAAGAAATAATTTGGCCAAACATAGAGGGAAATATATATTTTAAAATTTTTACATGTTTGCTACTACTACTTTAGTTCAACATATTATTGTTAGAATTGGTGAGGTCTACAGCTCGTAAAACCTATAGTTTAGCTATGTATGGTTGATAGTATAAGATTGCATCTAGGTACATACCTTAGTACGTGTTCTGATTACAGAACAGAGAGCCATGGATACATGGTAATCCACTTGAGTGGGAGACTCAAGGGACTGGTCCCATGTAACCTAAATACGTTCGCAGCTCTGATTAGGGTTGGTCGCCCTATCAGGATAAGCTGTTGGGATGACAGAGCGTGGGTGTCTCCACCACGGTCATTACCAGGCATAGTATCTGTGGCCGAACGGAACCAACACGGTGCACAGATCGGTGAGCAGACACTGGTGCACTAAATCGTGTTTCTGCTTGGGGTAAAACGGTCCTAAACCCTGAGGAACCATGTCTGGTGGACTAACCAGTTGTGTGGTGCTTTGGCGCACCAATGTGTGAGGATCCGGATGCAGTGATCCAAAACCACGGTGTACTGGGTTACCCGGCTGGCGTTGCATCAGCATGTCACTCCTGCAGGCTATCCACATCCCTAACGGGAGGTGCGTTTCTTGGTCTGACCTACGTCGTATTAAACCCTAGCCAGGTGGTCATCAGTTGGACTGGTGACGGATCCGGTTGCTCGAAAGAGTAATCGGAGATACGATGTATGTGGTCAACCTAGAAGGAACCGAGTCATATGAGCACTCGAGTCTGACGGTATTCTCCACCGCTCGAGTTGCATCATGGCACCAAGTGGAGGGACAGCGGGTTTACCATACTAAGCGGAGAGCAGGGGTATGAGGGAGAACATAGTAAGTCCGGGGGAATTGGAGTACAGCCTGCGTCGCACTCTGGGTGGCTACGCAGGTTAACTCGGACTCAGAGGATCGATGGTACACTCGGGTAGTGTGTCGATCGAGTCTGAGTTGGAAGCCATGAACCCTGGTCCCTGAAGGTTCCACCTTATCGACATTATGTACGGTTCTTATACCATCTTCTCGAAACACAGAACGTAGTTAGAGGAAGCGAGAAGTCCAAGCATACACTCCGTGAGTGCTTCGCACTAGTGCAAGGTAGATGCGTAGCTACGTGTATGCACTAAGGGGAAACCCTAGGTTAGTGCAGAGACGTATGTAGCAATTCCTTGCCATAAGTGGACTTTGCCACATGGGTACGATGCACCGGGACATGTTGCGAGTTGACTAGTTGACTTCACTAGGGGCACCCTACGGGAACCTCAGAGAATAGTGAAATCACTGGTGCACTTCACTTATGTGTGCCTTGCAAAGTCTCGTACACGAGGAACGGCCAACTAGTGGCATAAGGGCGTTTTGGTCATACCATGCGCCACTATGCACTAAGGGGGCCGGCCCTAAGTGTTGAGAGACTGGTCAAGGCCGGCCCTATTAGTTTCGGGAGGTTGTTGCCTCCGATGAAGGGGCCGGTTATGAGGTGCAGAAAACGGGCTGGTTTTGACCGTTTTCGAAAACAAGGAAAGGATAGAGATAAAAAAGAGATATATAGGGATAAGGTTTGAATCAATTATCCTTATCCATACTGTCCTTATCCATATGGATAGGCCGGCCCTATATTTGAGAAGGAGAGAGAGGGGGCACAAAATTAGATGCATGGGCAAGCCCTAGGGCCGGTCATGCAAGCCATGGGGAAACCGAAGCCCCTCTCCTCTCTTCGCATCTCCTCCCTCGTCTCTCTCTCCCTCGCTTGCGTCATTGGATGGCGACTCGTCTTCCTCGCATGGTGTTTCGTAGAAGGAGAAGGCTCGTCGTATGGAGGCACTCAGATATCTATCAACGAGGTGCCGTGCATTGTGTGAGATCGGGTGAACTAGAAGGCGTCTCCCGCAACCTTTTGCTGTCCAGAATCTGCACAGAAAATCAATATTGTTTCTACGATTCTGGGAGCTACAGAAGTCCAAACGATGTGAAACTTATTGAAAAGTTGCGTCTCGAAGTTGGTTACCTGCAGTCCAAATTTCAGCCCAATCGGAGTTCGGAACAGAAAGTTATGGCCATCGCACCGAAGCTATGTCGAGCAGATCCGTAGCCCGTCTCCATCGACAAAGAAGAAATTTGTCGCGGTGAAAGATTCCGCACGCAGGTATGATCTCTAACAAGTAGATCTAACATAATTAGAACATGCATACATGCTAGATCGTTCTTTCACGTTAGATCGTCATTAGGGGTTCGCGTAGTTGCCATGCTAGATTCATACACGCATATGTAGATCGTTTCGATGAAAATTTTGATATGTAACGCACACCGCTCACGGTCCTCGGACCATCACTTTGCTTCCGCTGCGGGCCTCTGCCAGGGATTTATTTCCAACAATTGGTATCAGAGCTCGCTAGTGGTGTGCGTTTCATGTTTATCATGAAACCGTCATGTGCGCGCATGAATAGTATGTGCCGCCATCGGGGTTCTACGATTAGATCATGCATAGTATATTTTTTTGTGTGTTCTATGAATCGTTCTTGCATGGCGCCGCTTCTAAAATTATTCTGGATATGTGATTGCTTGCTACCGGGGGTCGGACCCCGTGTTAGCGATTTTGTCTGGATGTTTTTTCTTCTGTGTGTGGATAGATTTTAGAGCCATAGTCGGGCAAGAGGTGAAGATTTACCACCCTTGATTCCCAGGCTTTTGCTAGGTTTGTTTTCCTTTTCTTTTCTAGGAAATTGTGTACGAGCGAGCACTTGCTCGAAGCGTACTAGATCTTTTTCGGTTACAGATTGAAGAGGAGGACTTGCCGTGGAGATCCACCACCGGGAAGATAAGCGGAACCTTGGAGGACGATGACGATCCGGCGAAGCGTACACGATGACAGCAAAGGGCAGAAAGCGTCAGGAGATCGTATACAGAGGCTTGCACCGGATCGAGGAGCCTTGCGAAGGAGAAAGAGAGCCTACGCTGTGCCAGTCAGGTTCAGGGGTCGGACCCTTAACTTGATTCAGTTGTGTGCTTGTTTCTTTCAGTAGTTCTTTATATTTCAGTAGAGAACCCCGATGCGATAATTTGATTATCTGTGTTAGAGGGATGCCCTTTCCCCTCGGGTCCTAGTGACCTTATTAGGATAGGATTCCACTAGTGACGCCTATTATTTAATTGACCCTTGATGATAGCATGAATTCCTCACATTTGGTTATACCCACATTAGGTCAACACCCGATTAGTCGGGTGTGCCTATTTGGCAAGCATCGAAATCTAGAATGAGTTGGAATTCTACTATGACATCATTCGTCAAATTTATAAGCAAGGCGCCATGGTAGTGGAAGACCTTTCCTGTCAGTCTGACCTTAGGCTAGGCTCCAGGGCATTAGCGTAATAGCCAAGTTTGCAAAGCATCGATGTTCTTGGGATATATAATGTGACCCTTGAGTGGAGAAATCCACTCGAGGCAGGGACTATGATATTCCGAGATCGATTAATACTTTGCAAAAGGCTTGAAACGCTAGTGGGAGCACGATATGACCAGGGTCTAGTGTATAGGTTGTCGTGACCTTAGTGTACACTCATACTTGCATTAAATAACCCTCAAATTTAATAAGGGATGCAAGAGAGGACTTTTAGAGATCCCCTGGCCTCCACGGCCAATCACTTCGTGCTCGGATGGGAGGGCATAACTCAACAACCCCCTCGGGTGAGAGCTGTGTTTTTCCATGCCAAGTTACTTAGTGATCTCCCTCGAGATATGGCGGTTACGGCGCCAAGGGTTCAGGCTTTACTCACCCTCGTGGGGGCCGTTAGAACTTTCGTTCCGTAATTGCCTAGGCTCGTGGTTAAGCATCCGAAGTACACGTGAGGTATTCGTTGCGAAAACAATGGTGATCACGTGGTACTGGCCAAAAGATAACCATGGTTCATCAAAGCCCTTAGTTGGCAGATTTGGATAGGGTCAAGGGAAAGACCCGTGTAAGCGGATGACCTGCACACTGCCCCCTCGGACATGTGCAGCCTATTCCGAGATCTTACATACATGGTTAATTAATCCATAGAGGTGTCTTCGCTGTGAGGGTAGCGCTGACATTTGGATATAATTAGCTTGTTTTCAAAAATCCATAAAATAAGTCATTTTGCATTCGTTTTCATTTAACCATATAGTTCCCCTATCCACTATCCCATAAGAGAACCAGTTATCGGGTCTCTAACTACGTAGAGCGGAAGCGTTTTTCTTTAGCTTATGCATAGGGTAGTAAACGTACATTGGCTTCCAATCTAAATATCCCTGTACTAGACCTAACGGGTCCAGATATCACTAGGGCACTAACTAGGGCATATGACGACTAGCAAGAGTCTAAGGAGATGTGCAAGTGCTATGTTATAGCAGACTTGCAGACAACTCTTTAGAAGCGAGTCAGAGATATGCCGGGTCTTCTCTAATAAAGTTTTACTTGCATAAGATGTCTGCTAGGCGAAGTCGGTAGACTCATCGCTTATCCACCAAGATACTTGTCGGTACCGAGATGTCTGAGGGTATGTTTGTTCGGGAACACATACTTGAGTTCCAGATCGAACTAGATTCCAAAGACATAGTACCAGATGACGAGGTGGTGGAAGACGTCTATCTTGCATCCTTGTCTGGAACCTCAAAGGCGTTGTCAGAGACTTTAGCTTTAACAAGCTAGAGATGACAAACGCAGAACTTCTAAGAAAATTTCTAAGAGACAAAGGATGGGATCAAGATTAAAGGCAAAGCCTTTAGTGCTTAACCTAGGTCTTCTTTAGAAGAATCTAAGGGAGTAACTTATAAGAGATCGAAAACTATTCTAGTGCAGAAACTAGTGTGGACTCCTAAGTATGGTAACGCTAAGGACGGAAGAGTTTCTATTTTAGCAAGTATAGAGGGTATTTGAAGATTGAGTATGGCCTCAGGATGTTAGGATTTGAGTCGCTATCTAGTAGCAGTTCTTATGCTTCTTAGAATGTAGACTTCGAGTCTACAGAGATTCAAGGAAAGTAGAAGGCTACTTTATAGTGAAGTAATCCTAACATAGGTACTGATGCCATAAGCCACTGCGGAAGCTGTTAGATATGAATGTCTTAGTTTTTCCGAAATACAGATTTTGTTTTTTTAGAGATGTAGTTCTGTTTCCTCCTTAGTAAATAAAGTTTTTTAGTTTTAGACAGCACCGTATGTGTGTATCTTAAACTGAAAAGATAGCTTCAGTACTAGAGGAATAGATCAGAATAATCTCTTTAAATTTAATCTTAATTCGGAAATAGATTTCATAACAGCTGCAGCGTCAAATTTAAATTCATCTAAATCCTTCGGAGAATCTATCCCATTTGTGATCCCTCTGATTTAGATATTTTGCCTCAGATAAATTCAGAGGTGACAGAAGGTCGAGTTTCTGTTCACAGAATCATCGGAGATCCTTCTAACCTATGAGTGTAATCTGGAAGGCAGAATAACTAAAAGGGCCATGAAGGTATGGGAGTTAGTTAATTTTGACGTCTATGGTTCCAAGAGCGTCTAGACGATAGAAGTCTCTTCGATTTAATCGAGGGAATGAGAACCTATCGGATGGGTTCCATAGGATCCTGAAGGAGCATGGGATTATCTCTTAGTTAAATGCTCCTAGGATGAAACGTCAGAATGAAGTCTCCGAGAGAAGGAATCAGACCCTGTTTGACATGGTCCGTAGTATGATGAATATTGCCAAATGTACTACCCACCCTTTGGTGGGGTTGTACCTTAAAACAGTAGCTTATATCTGAAACTCTCTCTCATCTAGATCAGTGCCCCAGACTTATAGAGAGCTATGGTCTAAGCGAAAGCTGACACTATAGAGTCTCGAGATATAGGGTTGTCCTGCACTTGTGCAAAAGGACAAGAGGGATGAGATGGAGATATAGTTCCAGGTATATTTGTTTGTAGGTTACCCTTAGGAGGCATAAGGTGGACTGTTCTATGATCTTGAGGTTTGGAAGGTAATCGTTTCTACGAATACCATCTATCTAGACCAGGATTATATTATAGACCATAAGTTTACCGGTAAGGTAGTTCTGGGTGAACTACTGGGTACTGGTAGAGAGTGCGCATCTGAAAACGTAGTGGGAGTAGATGATACAAGAAACTAGTATACCAGGTACTATAGAAACGATTCACTTTGTACCACCACCACCTCGTCGTTGTGGGACCATCAGAGCTCCTGAAAGATACTATAGAGAAATTTTGATAGTTAATCCTGAGTTTCAGGAGAATGATCCCTAGAGCTACGAAGAAGTAGTGGGAGCTTCCTTTGTACCACCACCACCTCGTCGTTGTGGGACCATCAGAGCTCCTGAAAGATACTATGGAGAAACTTTGATAGTTAATCCAGAGTTTCAGGAGGGTGATCCCTAGAGCTATGAAGAAGTAGTGGGAGCTTCCGACAGCTCTGACTGACAAAAGACCATGAAGGCAAGCTTGCATCAATGTCCCTTGGAACAGTCTTGACACTTATAACACTATCACCCTTCAGGGTGTAGAAGGTGTATAAGAAGAGCACCCGATTAAGACTTAAGTAGCTAGATTAGTTGCCAAAGGAGAAGGGATTGACTATGTCAAAACCATCTCACTGGTAGCTAAGCCTAAGTCTATTTCGGATTCTCTTAATCCATCGCAGCCCATTATAGTTGGGAGATCTGGTTGATGGATGTCAAGACAGTTATTCCCTAACGGGAATTTGGAAAGGACATATGGATGATATCGCCCCAGGCTTTGTGTCAGTAGGTCAGGAACATATATGATGTAAGTTGCAAAGGTCCATTTATGGACTGATGCAAGCATCCAAGTTGGAATATCTATTTTGATCAAGGAAATCCGCTCATACGGATTTGATCAGAATGATGATAAACCAAGTGGGTACAAGAAAGGTGAAAAAAGCAACAAGGGTGTACGTAGTACTTTACATTAACGATATCCTACTGATTGAAAATGATGTAAGAATATTGTTTACGGTAAAGGTTTGTAGTCATCACAATTCGATGTGAAAGACCCTAGTGAGGCGAGTTATGCTCTGGGAATCAAGGTAACTCTAGATAACCAGAGCAAGATTCTCTTGTTGTCACAGGCTACGCATGATGATAAGATTCTAGCCAGATTCGATTTACGAGGCTAGATATCTATTGCGCAGCAGGAAGATGGGTCGATTTCAGTCGAACCCGGGTCCATATCTTTGGACCGATGTGAAGGGTATACTCAGAAATCCTCGTTAAGTAAGGATTGTGAGTTAGCTTGCACTTCACAGGTCCTGATATCGATTGGACACACAGGATCTGACTTTAGTGTCAGATGTGTGTTCCAGAGAATCGATTTCAGGGATTATTTTTATCTTGGGATTAGAAGCGGTAGTTGGTAGAGTGTGAAGCAAGAGTGCATCACAGACTCTACCACAGAGGCTTAGCACGTTGTTGCGTGCGAGGTAGTATATCAGGTGGTAAGGCTTAGGAAGTTCTTAGAGAACTTGGGACGCATACCAGAGGCTCAGTTATCTGTTGTTACGAATAGAAGAGTGGTAAGCAAGGTCCAAGGAGACTAGGCACCACCGTGAGGGGAAACCCATCAAGTACAAACTCCACTTGATCTAACAGTTATAGGAGGAAATGCACGTAGCGGTACTGAGGTGGAATCTACAGACAATGTTGCCAATTCCTTTAAGGAATTCCTGCAAAGGCTTTTGGGCAGCATGTAGAAGCTATAGAGCTCAACACCGTTATTCCTCGTTAGACCTAGTGGGAGATTGTTAGAATTGGTGAGGTCTACAGCTCGTAAAACCTATAGTTTAGCTATGTATGGTTGATAGTATAAGATTGCATCTAGGTACGTACCTTAGTACGTGTTCTGATTACAAAACAGAGAGACATGGATACATGGTAATCCACTTGAGTGGGAGACTCAAGGGACTAGTCCCATGTAACCTAAATACGTTCGCAGCTCTGATTAGGGTTGGTCGCCCTATCAGGATAAGCTGTTGGGATGACAGAGCGTGGGTGTCTCCACCACGGTCATTACCAGGCACAGTATCTGTGGCCGAACGGAACCAACACGGTGCACAAATCGGTGAGCAGACACCGGTGCACTAAACCGTGTTTCTGCTTAGGGTAAAACAGTCCTAAACCCTGAGGAACCATGTCTGGTGGACTAACCAGTTGTGTGGTGCTTTGGCGCACCAATGTGTGAGGATCCGGATGCAGTGATCCAAAACCACGGTGTACTGGGTTACCCGGTTGGCGTTGCATCAGCATGTCACTCCTGCAGGCTATCCACATCCGTAACGGGAGGTGCGTTTCTTGGTCTAACCTACGTCGTATTAAACCCTGGCCAGGTGGTCATCAGTTGGACTGGTGACGGATCCGGTTGCTCGAAAGAGTAATCGGAGATACGATGTATGTGGTCAACCTAGAAGGAACCGAGTCATATGAGCACTCGAGTCTGACGGTATTCTCCACCGCTCGAGTTGCATCATGGCACCAAGTGGAGGGACAGCGGGTTTACCATACTAAGCGGAGAGCAGGGGTATGAGGGAGAACATAGTAAGTCCGGGGGAATTGGAGTACAGCCTGCGTCGCACTCTGGGTGGCTACGCAGGTTAACTCGGACTCAGAGGATCGATGGTACACTCGGGTAGTGTGTCGATCGAGTCTGAGTTGGAAGCCATGAACCCTGGTCCCTGAAGGTTCCACCTTATCGACATTATGTACGGTTCTTATACCATCTCCTCGAAACACAGAACGTAGTTAGAGGAAGCGAGAAGTCCAAGCATAAACTCCGTGAGTGCTTCGCACTAGTGCACGGTAGATGCGTAGCTACGTGTATGCACTAAGGGGAAACCCTAGGTTAGTGCAGAGACGCATGTAGCAATTCCTTGCCATAAGTGGACTTTGCCACATGGGTGCGATGCACCGGGACATGTTGCGAGTTGACTAGTTGACTTCACTAGGGGCACCCTACGGGAACCTCAGAGAATAGTGAAATCACTGGTGCACTTCACTTATGTGTGCCTTGCAAAGTCTCGTACACGAGGAACGGCCAACTAGTGGCATAAGGGCGTTTTGGTCATACCATGCGCCACTATGCACTAAGGGGGCCGGCCCTAAGTGTTGAGAGACTGGTCAAGGCCGGCCCCATTAGTTTCGGGAGGTTGTTGCCTCCGATGAAGGGGCCGGTTATGAGGTGCAGAAAACGGGCTGGTTTTGATCGTTTTCGAAAACAAGGAAAGGATAGAGATAAAAAAGAGATATATAGGGATAAGGCTTGAATCAATCATCCTTATCCATACTGTCCTTATCCACATGGATAGGCCGGCCCTATATTTGAGAAGGAGAGAGAGGGGGCACAAAATTAGATGCATGGGCAAGCCCTAGGGCCGGTCATGCAAGCCATGGGGAAACCGAAGCCCCTCTCCTCTCTTCGCATCTCCTCCCTCGTCTCTCTCTCCCTCGCTTGCGTCATTGGATGGCGACTCGTCTTCCTCGCGTGGTGTTTTGTAGAAGGAGAAGACTCGTCGTATAGAGGCACTCAGAGATCCATCGACGAGGTGCCGTGCATCGTGTGAGATCGGGTGAACTAGAAGGCGTCTCCCGCAACCTTTTGCTGTCCAGAATCTGCACAGAAAATCAACATTGTTTCTACGATTCCGGGAGCTACAGAAATCCAAACGATGTGAAACTTGTTGAAAAAGTTGCGTCTCAAAGTTGGTTACCTGCAGTCCAAATTTCAGCCCAATCGGAGTTCGGAGCAGAAAGTTATGGCCGTCGTACCGAAGCTATGTCGAGCAGATCCGTAGTCCGTCTCCATCGACAAAGAAGAAATTTGTCGCGGTGAAAGATTCCGCACGCAGGTATGATCTCTAACAAGTAGATCTAACATAATTAGAACATGCATACATGCTAGATTGTTCTTTCGCGTTAGATCGTCATTAGGGGTTCGCGTAGTTGCCATGCTAGATTCATACACGCATATGTAGATCGTTTCGATGAAAATTTTGATATGTAACGCACACCGCTCACGGTCCTCGGACCGTCACTTTGCTTCCGCTGCGGGCCTCTGCCAGGGATTTATTTCCAACAATTATATGGTACAAAACTCTTTTTATTATTATGATTATTTCTTTAAAACTGTTATATACCCTCGTACCCCAAAATCTAGCTCGTATGGGAAGGTCTACAGGAGATATATTAAGTCGGTGATGATTGCCAACCACACTGAATTAGTACTTTTTAGTCCAATATAAAAAAAAGAGAAATGTAACACATCGATCCATCAACTGAAGCAAAGGGTCTTAAACCCACAATCAAACAAAGGATTGTTATAAAAGGTAAATGAACATGAAAGATTGGTTGCCCATCTTTTGCCAAACACTACTTGTAGACACTGCCCACAACTGCTACCTCGTCGATGGACGTCGCCGCTCCTACAACCACCTGCTAGTCCATCGCATCTCTGATGGGATGCGGATGCTTAAATAAATTCAAGTGCTAAATTTAAAACATTAAAATCAGATTTCAGCATGTGATAATCAAATTTCAGCAAAGTACAAGAACTCTATTCATCATTCAATCATTCCCACGCAGATTTATTTCAGCAAAGTAATAAACTGACAAGATAAATATTAATTCCAGATTTTAGTACTCAATTCCAGCAATAAGGATGATCACAATCTCAAATAATAAAGCCAATGTATCAAAGAACAACCAAAGATCTAGCCGATAAACCCTAATGGATGAGATTCTCAGAAAACCAAATATTTAGGAACCCCTAATGGAAATTCAGCAATAAGGCCGGTTGGAAAAAGAAGGTTATCACATGAAAATTATCAAGGGACGACTCCAAACCGTGCTTTGGTCAATGCCGGCGGCTGACAGGAAATCCGTTGTTGCAGATGAAGGGGCGGAAGAGGGGGCGTGGTCCGAAAGAAAAGATGAAGAAGCCGAGACGAGTTGATCTTTGAAGATGAAGGATCTCCGCGTCGATCTTCCGCGAAGTCATAGACGAGAGCGTGGTGACGAGGTAGAAGCTTGCGAGAGGAAAAAAAGACTGGAAGCAAGGAAGATTCTTCGGAAGATACAAGTGAACAAGCGTACACGCTTCTCCGTTCTAGGGTTTCAATTTCAATTCATTATCCTCCTCTTTTGCAATTAGGGTTTGTAAATTTATAGGGAAACAACCAAGGGAAACAAAAAAAAAGGAAAGAAAGAGAGAGATGGGCCGCGCGGGTAGAGAGAGAGAGAGGGACGCGCGAGTGAGAGAGAGGGGGCGTGGGGTGTTCGCGGGAGAGAGAGAGAGAGAGAGGGCCGGTCGGGTAGGGGTTCGGTTAGGGTTTTTGGGTTTTTTTTTTATCTTCCTTCGAATCTCATCCATTGAGATCTATCCTAACTTAAGATCCTACGGCTAAGACTCTAACATAGAAACGAGTCAGTTCAGCATCTGTGGCTCGAACTAGATGCGAACATGGCTCGCACCTACCCAAACCAGAAATAAAAATGCAAATAACTAAAGATCCGTTGGTCGGATCGAAACAAAATACAAACCAAAGTTGTAGAGATTAGAATGAGCTTTCCACTGATGCAAACGGATCGACGATCGGCTTCCTGTATCTCCGGAACGGATGAAAATACGCCATCAGCTGTAGCAAATCTGCACGTAGTAGGCTCGTCTACATCAATCTCCCTTGATCACCGATGGTTGTTGCCCCTCACTACCGATCTTAATTAACTGAAGATGGAGCATACAATTGGGAAATGGCTAGGGGGGAGAGAGAGAGAGAGAGAGAGAGAGAGAGAGAGAGGGAGAAGGTCCAACGATGGGTCAAAAGGGGAAAAAAAAGCCAAAGCCCAGAAACTACAATTACTGAGTTTTGATAAACCTGTGCTCTCTCTCTCTCTCTCTCTCTCTCTCTTTCTCTCTCTCTCGCATCCGGTGATTCATTCTCCCCCATTGAAGGCGAGAGAGGCCGAGTACTATTCATTCTCCCCCATTGTCGGTCGAGGGTGCATGCCGGCCGGGCTGAGTGCGATTCATCTCCCTATCGCCGGAGATGGCTGAGGTTGGGGCAGAGTATGATTCATCTCCCCAACGCCGGAGATGACTGAGGTCAAGGCCGAGTGCGATTCATATCCCCATTGTTGAATCCCCATCGTCGGAGATGCTTGAGGTCAGGGCCGAGTGCGAGGCATCTGTTGGGGATGTTGCTGCTTGTGCCATTGGGGATGAGAGGAAGGTTTTTTTTTTGTATATAGGGAGAGGGATTTGGGGATGGCAGTTTATGAGGGAGAGATGTGGGCAATACGTGAATGGGTGCCAGCTGTTGCTAGATTTCGATGGGGAGAGTGATGTCTGGTAATGCGACTCTCTCTCTCTCTCTCTCTCTCTCTCTCTCTCTCTCTCTCTCTCTCTCTCTCTCTCTCTCTCGCGCGCGCGCGCGGGGATGGTTTAAAGGTTAAATCCTAGCCCTTCAAAAAAGTCGATCCCAACCATTGTTTGTACCCCCACAAAACTGTAGCTTATTATATTGACTAGTACATGCCCGTGCCTGTCGGCACAGCAGCGAGCCACCTTCGGTGGCAACATATCTGTCGACAGTACAACGGGCCACCTTCGGTGGCAACACACTTGAACGCCTTCGACAACAAACATTTTTGGTGGCAACATCGGCATTCATAGGGACACCCCGTTCCTCGCCCGTGTCGATTAGCACGAAGCGGGCGCCTTCGGCGCAATATACTCCCCCTCCCCCTATAATTGATCAATGGCAGCTGTCTTTATTCAAACGAATTCCTCGAGATCGACCTGATGGTTTGGAGAGAGAGAGAGAGAGAACTGGGGAGCAGTGTTTTGAAAACCGAACCAGACCAGGTGGTTTGACTGGGTTGGACTGAAACCGGAACATGTTTCGGTTCAATCTTTCAATAAACCGATTTGTCTCTTAACCCAGGAATCAAATTTTTCATTGGAGAATTTAGTAAATATCTACTTAAAAAAACCTATTTTATGCAGTTCAAACGGTTGAGCCAGCGGTTTGAACTAATTTGGACCGAACGAATGCCTTTTCGGTTTACCTTCCGGTCCGACTTTAAAAACATTGCCGGGGAGTAGGGGTGGCAATGGGTCGGGTTCGTGTCGTGTCTAGTTTTCTGGTTGTGTCCAAAACCCCTAGACCCGGACCCGACCCATTTAACTAATCGTGTCTAGATCCTAAACCCGTACCCGACCCGTTTATAAACGGGTAGACCAGATAAACCCATTAGACCCGTTTACCACATGGGTTTATTCAGTTGACCCGATCCGACTCGACCCGACCTAACCCGATAGATCCGTTGATACTATTTTATATAGTATCGAATTGCGGGTAGACCCGACCCGACATGACCCGTTGAATTTTAAAACGGGTCTTTCCGGGTCTACCATGTCCAGACCCTAAACCCAAACCCGATCCGCTTATTAAATGGGTCTATCGTGTCGACCCATTTACGATCCGAACCCGTTTAGCCTTGACCCAGACCCGCTAACTTCATGTTGGGTCTACCGTGTTGGGTCCGAAATTGCCAGCCCTACCGGAGAGAGAGAGAGAACCGGGGAGGGAGTGGGTGGGAGAGATCGGAGAGAGAAAAAGAGAAAGCGCGACTAAGAGAGAGAGTTAGTTAGAGAGAGAGAGAACCAGGGAGAAAGAGATAGAGAGAGTCGGGGGAAGAGAGAGAAAGAGAGAGAGATGGAGGAGAGAGAGAAAGAACCGGGGGGAGAGAGAGAACTGGGGGAGAGAGAGAGAGAGAGAGAGAGCCGAGGAGGGAGTGGGTGCCGGGAGGGAGAGAGAGAGAGAGAGATCGGAGAGAGAGAGATAGTTAGTTAGTTAGAGAAAGCAGAGAATCGGGGGGAGAGAGAGATAGAGAGAGTCGGAGGAAGGAAGAGAGAGAGAGAGAGATCGGAGAGAGAGAGAAAGAGTTAGTTAATGAGAGAAAGAACCAGGGGGAGAGAGAGCGATAGAGAGAGAACCGGGAGGAGAGAGAGAGATTGGAGAGAGAGATCGGAGAGAGAGAAAGCGATAGAGAGAGAGAGTTAGTTAGTTAGAGAGAGAGAGAACCGGGGTAAAGAGAGATAGAGTCGGGGGAAGAGAGAGAAAGAGAGAGAGAGAGAGAGAGAGAGAGCGAGAGAGAGACGGAGGAGAGAGAGAACCGGCAGGAGAGCGACTGAGAGAGAGAGAGAACCGGGGGGAGAGAGAGATAGAGAGAGAGTCGGGGGAAGAGAGAGAGAGAGAGAGACGGAGAGAGAGAAAGTCCGGGGAAGAGAGAGATAAGGAGAGAGAGATTGGGAGAAGAGAGAGAGAGAGAGAGAGAGAGAGAGAGAGAGAGAGAGTGAGTGAGTGAAACGTAAAAGAGAGAGAGACGGAGGAGAGAGAGATACCGAAAGAGAGAGAGAGAGACGGAGAGTTAGAGAAAGAGAGAGATACAGAGAAAGAGATGGGGGAGGAGAGAGAGAGCGATCTGGAGAGAGATCGACGGCTATGATCACTGTTCTTTTTTGTTTAGTCAGCATTTGGTTCCATATTGTCCTAGTCAGCACAAAATCCCCGTCCCTTGTTATATAGATATACAAATCTATATGTTAACGCCCCTCTTTAGTGAAACTTTCTGTCTACCAAACTCCGTTTTAGTAATCCTATTCTCCGGGAATATGAATAGGAATAGGAATAGGATTCCATACCTATGTTAAACTTTCCGGCCACCAACAGACGCCGGAATTCTAACTTCGATATTGGATGTGGGCAGCCGTTTGTCCACTGGGGACTTTGGAGTCTCTCGGCACCCCCATTCCTCCTATTTTCAATACCAAGGACCAGTCTTTTGGTGAGACTTTGATGTCCTATGACTTAAATATCTTGTGACATCCTATTTCCGAGGATTTGTTTTCCCATGACTTCGAAGTGCACACATGAGATGGAGCATCACGCTTCCAGTAACCGGTAGTAATCTCACATTCACATATATCATTACAATGCTATATATAGAAGCACACCTAACAATGGTGTGGTGGCGAGCAACCTGCAACTTTATTCTCACAGATACACTATAAACTGGAACGATGGGGACCGCTCATACACCGAAACCACCGTGTATAGACCAACGTCCCATCTTATTCTCACCGGATCACCCTCTGTATGCTCCTAAGTACTTGTCCCAAAGAGCTCACCTCACCCTGCAAACAAAAATGGGGCGTCAACGCCTTTGATAATCATGTGCTTTCAAGTATGGTGGTGGTGGTCGTGACGGCGGCGGCGGCGGCGGCGGTGGCGGGAAGAGGCTTACTTCGAGCAGTCGGTGGAGGGGCTGATGGTGTAGGGGATTTTGACGCCGCACTTGCCGGGGATCCCGGCGGCGATGGCGGGGTTGAAGCCGGAGCCGGAGGAGGCGAGGGTCCTGAGGCAGTTGCACGCGGTCTGGCGGTCCGGGGTGGTGGTGGCGGCGGCGTTGAGCCTCCTGACCCCGCTGCAGCACGCGGGTGGGAGATACCCGCCGCTGCGGGCGTAGTTGACGCACGCCCCGAGGTACACCACCACCTGCCCGCAGGTGATCGCCGACGCCGGGCGGGGCGGGGAGATCAGGAGGCAGGCCAGCAAGAGGGCGGCGGCGGCCAAGGGAGCAGCAGCTGAGCGAGCCATCGGAATCACTTTCTCACTCTCTTTCTCGTTCTTGGGTGAGTCGGAGGTGAGGCAAATGCTGGGAATTGGTTGCTGCTCTTATAGCCCCAAAGGGGGGTGGAGAACGATTTTGCTCACCGTCCACGTGGCGAAGCATCATCTCCCAATGTCAGCAGCGATTGATAACGTGTCACCGATGATGCTGCATCCAACGGTCAAGGTAATGGCTCATCACCACGATCAACAAAATCGTTCTTTGGGAGGGAGGGGGGCATTTTCAGCACATCTACAGGGCCCACTGTGATTCAAGAGACATGCAGTCCCCAGCACATGGGGGCAGTGACCCATGTACTTGGGAAGAAAAATACTATTGCAGATTGGATAACTGGAGCTGTGTGTGGGCCAGGTGTCTGTTTGGCCATCGTCAATGATCTACCTGGGGACCTCAATGATCTGGTTCTGTTCGATGCCTTTGGACACCCTCGGGTGCGAGGGGGTTAGTGTTTTTGCTTTGGTCTTAAGAGTGTTAGTGTAATTTGAAAAAAAAAAAAGTAAATGGGGGTAGGTGTGGCAATGGTTCGGGTCAGATGACGACATAGAAATAAGGGCAAAGCATCCAATCCGAATCCTACCCGTTTTATAAACGGGTCAGAAATTTAAACCCAAACCTGACCTGCCTAATAAACGTTTTGACCCGACCTAACCCATCTAACCCGTTTAATAAATGGGTCGGATCGGTTTCAGTCGGGTTGGCTCAATAGAACTTGTATAAAATGCTCGTGTTTGATAGGGTTGAGTCAGGTTTGATAGGGTTAAATCTGGTTGGGTCAGGTCAACATAACCCATTTGGTAAACGGGTCAAGTTGGGTCAATCGGGTTACAAGTACAAATACAAACCCGACCAATTTAATTAACAGGTCAGTCGGATCAACCAGTTTATAACCCGAATCCGTTTAGGTCAAATCCAAACCCGTTAACTTCGGGTCTGGTTCGGATCAGGTTGGAGGATTGGGTCAATGATTACCACCCCTACATAGGGGTAATGTCCCCAATGTAGCATTTGCAAGATGTGCTGAAAATTTCTCTGCAGTAGAGTGGTTGGGAGTTGGGCAAAGATGCCTACTATCTATAGCCTTCAATGTTATCAATTATTGTACGTCTAATCGACATTGTTGCCGGTGATGGACTACAGAAAAGTTTGGGGACTTTGTGAAAAGTCCTTTTTAGAAGATGCTTTTGAGTTTTAATCCGGATAAAAAGATTTTTTGAGCTCATACCCTTTGTCAAAAGATATGTTTTACATCAAATCCGTCAAACGTCATTGTTGACTTTTCAATCCTTTACATATGATAAAGCTGTCATTCCTTCACTATAGTACAGTACCAATTTGGTTAAGTATCAATTCGATTGCTATAGTGGTTTGGAA
The DNA here is from genome assembly GCA_947650365.1 of Chamaelirium japonicum. NCBI lineage: Eukaryota > Viridiplantae > Streptophyta > Magnoliopsida > Liliales > Melanthiaceae > Chamaelirium > Chamaelirium japonicum. The sequence continues at coordinate 16,073,075 of OX393560.1, read as the reverse complement.
CAGTAAAATCACTTTCGATCGAATTGTTACTGTTACAGTGAAATCATTGTAGCAATTTGAGTGTCAATTCAGATGTTACAGTAGTTTGGAGTATGAATTCGGTTGCTACAGAGATTTCATTGTAGCAACAATAAAATCACTTTCAATAGAATTATTATTGATTCAATGAAATCAATGTAGCAATTTGGAGTATTAATTTGGACAGCAAAATAATGATTCGGTTGCTACGGTAATTTCATTGTAGCTATAGTAAATTCATTCCCGCCCGAATTCCTACTTTGCTATAATGAAATCACTGCATTTGCTAAAGTGAAATTACTATACCAATTGTTGTATATGCACTATTACCGAATTATTACTCTGACTTGCCGAATTGATACCTAAGGGGTAAAGTCCAACAAGATAAATAAATGAATAAATAATTAAGAGGTAAAATAGATATTTTAAAAAAAAAGGAGTTATAAAGGGATTTAACACTAAACTCAACAGAACAAGGATTTATCGTAATACATGGCCAGTTACACTATACCAAAATAACAAAAATAAGACATAAATAAACGACGGTCTTAGATCGTAGTTTATTAAACGACAGAGCTTACTACCTTGGAGTAAATCTAAAAGAAGCTATTAGAACGGCTTTTGCTTGAGGGATATACAGTGTATGAGAGGAAGCTAGTCATAGACTGTTCAATGATAAAGAATCATCTCTGAGACACATTGTGCAGAAAACACTTGATCAAATGCATATTTTATTGTGGAACTCGGTCAACCCTTTGGGGGCTAAATCAGACAAGAGCTTTTGGGAGCACTGGTTGATTAGGAAAGAGGGTTTCGTGGGCTAATCCTAGACATTAGCTCTCTGGTACTGGCCGTTTGCTTTACTGTTGAGATTGTTGTATTGGGTCTGTACAGGGTTGCACTCCTTGGTACTAAATTGTGATAATTTGCGGTAATATTTATGGTAATATTTGAATATATTGTGGTATTGTTGTAAATCATAGGAATATATTGTGGTAATATTTTAGTAATTTTTTTAAAAAAATTCAAGTTTTATTACCGACGGATATTATATTGTCCGTCGATAATATATATATATATATATATATATATATATATATATATATATATATATATATATATATATATATATATATATATATATATATATATATATATATATATATATATATATATATATATATATATATTATAAAAATATTCATATATTTTCGACGAAAAGTAACTATCCATCGGTAATATACTTCTTTTTGCCGACGGAACTCAAGCTAACCGTCGGTATTAATTTATTATATTTTTTTTAAAATATTAATATATTATCGACGGAGATTAATTATTCGTCGATAATATAATTATTTGTGCCGACGGATATAATAATGACCGTCGGTAATAATTTATTATATATTTTTTAAAATAATAATATATTACTGACGGACTAATATAATCAATCGGTATTAATGTTTAATACCGACGGAAATTTTAATCCGTCACCGTTATCTTTTCCGACGCCTTTTTTTCCGACGGCCAGCGACGAAAATTTGTTCCGTCACTATAAATCAATAGCGACAGAATACTATTATTACCGACGGATATTTTCCGTTGTTAAAAAAGGTTTTTTTTGTAGTGTATTACCAATCCCACTTTTTATTTTCCAGGGCTCCCAGAGCCTTCTCGTATTCAGACCCTTAAAGCCTCTTCCACCCTTTGTCTACTTGTAACAAACACTTTTCGGTCTGTCGAGAAGAGCTTTATATTTTCAGAGATGGTGGATTCAAAGGTTGCGTCTTACCGCACGGAGACGTAGGCTACAGTCGAATTCGTTACCACATCCTGTGTCAAATTCTCTATCTCCCTCTTTCTCTATCTCAACATTGGCTGTGTGATAGCTTAGCACTCAACATCACAGTGCGTCACACCTCGGAGGGTCAAACCTTCAATCGATTGTTGGAGGGGAGTTACGTACAACGGCCGAAATCCTCCCCCACAACGTGCACGAGAGAGTTTTTTCTAGTCAGCAACATTTCTTTTTGTCTAGTCAGCTTTTGGTTTTGTTTTGTTCTAGTCAGTACAAAACCGTCGTCCCTTGTTACATAGATATCTATACAAATCTATACGTTAACGCTCCTCTCTAGTGAAACTTTCCGGCCACCAAATGACGCCGGAATTCTAACTTCGATAGTGGATGTGGGCAGCCGTTTGTCTGCTGGGGACTTTGGAGTCTCTCGGCACCCCATTCCTCCTATTTTCAATACCAAGGATCATTCTTTTGGTCAGACTTTGATGTCCTATGATTCAAATATCTTGGGACATCCTGTTTCCGAGGATTTGATTTCCCATGACTTCGAAGTGCACACATGACATGGAGGCATCACGCTTCCTGTAACCGGTAGTAATCTCGCATTCATATGTATCATTACAATGCTATATATAGAAGCACACCTAACAATGGTGTGGTGGCGAGCAAGTAACATCAACACAGACACACTATAAACTGGAGCGATGGAGGCCGCTCATACACCGAAACCACCGTGTATAGACCAACGTCCAACTTTATTCTCACCGGATCACCCTCTGTATGCAGTCCCAAGTACTTGTCGTCCCAAAGAGCTCACCTCACCCTGCAAACAAAAATGGGGCGTCAGCACCTTTGATAATCATGTGCTTTCAAGTATGGTGGTGGCGGCGGCGTCGGCGGTGGTGGTGGGAAGAGGCTTACCTCGAGCAGTCGGTGGAGGGGCTGATGGTGTAGGGGATGTTGACGCCGCACTTGCCGGGGATCCCGGAGGCGAAGGCGGGGTTGAAGCCGGAGCCGGAGGAGGCGAGGGTCCTGAGGCAGTTGCACGCGGCCTGGCGGTCCGGGGTGGTGGCGGCGGCGGAGTTGAGCCTCCTGACCCCGCTGCAGCACGCGGGTGGGAGATACCCGCCGCTGCGGGCGTAGTTGACGCACGGCTCGAGGTACACCACCACCTGCCCGCAGGTGATCGCCGACGCCGGGCGGGGCGCGGAGATCAGGAGGCAGGCCAGCATGAGGGCCGCGGCGGCCAAGGGAGCAGCAGCTGAGCGAGCCATCGGAATCACTTTCTCACTCTTTCTCGCACTTGGGTGAGTCGGTGGTGAGGCGAATGCTGGGAATTGGGTGCTGCTCTTATAGGCCCAAGGGGGGGGTGGAGAACGATTTTGCTCACTGTCCACGTGGCGAAGCATTATCTCCCAATGTCAGCAGCGATTGATGACGTGTCACCGATGATGCTGCATCCAACGGTCAAGGTTTCAGCACATCTACCGTACGCTACAACCACCACAGGGCCCACTGTGATTCAAGAGACATGCAGGCCCCAGCACATGGGGGTAGTGGCCCATGTATTTGGGGAGGAAAATATTGTTGCAGATTAATTGGATAGCTGGAGCTGTGTGGGATGGGTGTCTGTTTGGCCACCGTCAATGATCTATCTTGGATCTCAATGATCTGGTTCTGTTGGATGCCTCTGGACACCCTCGGGTGCGAGGCGGCTAGGGCTTTTGGTTTGGTCTGAAGAGTGTTGGTGTAAATTTTTTTTAAAAAAATACATGGGGGTAGAGGTGGCAATGGGTCGAGTCAGGTTAAGACATAGAAATAAGGGCAAAACATCCAATCCGAATCTGACCCGTTTAATAAACGGGTCAAAAACTTAAAACCAAACCCGACCTGCCTAATAAACGTTTTGACCCCACCCAACCCGTCTAACCCGTTTAATAAATGGGTCGGGTCGGTTCGGTTTCGGTTGGGTTGGCTCAATAGAACTTAAATAAAATGCTCGTGTTTGATAGGATTGGGTCAAGTTTGATCGGGTTAAATCTGGTTGTATCAGGTCAACATAACCCATTTGATAAACGAGTCAAGTTGGGTCATTAGGGTTACAAGTACAAATCCAAACCCGACCCATTTAATTAATGGGTTAGTCGGATCAACCAGTTTATGACACGAATCCGTTTAGGTCAAACCCAAACCCACTAACTTTGGGTCTGGTTCGGATCGGGTTGGAGGATTGGGTCAAGATTAACACCGCTACATAGGGGTAGTGGCCCAACACTTACGGCATTCTGATAGGCTATGGGCAACGGTTGTAGCATACGCAAGATATGCTGAAAATTTCGTAGTAGAGTGGTTGGGAGTTGGGCGACTATCTTTAGCCTTCAATGTTATCAATTATTGTACGTCTAATCAAAATTGTTGCCTAGTTTTTAACCCGTCATGGGGTGATGGACTACAGGAAAGTTTGGGGGACTTTGTGAAAAGTCCTTTCTAGAAGATGCTTTTGAGTTTTAATCCGGATGAGAAGTTTTTTTGAACTCAAACCCTTTCTCTAAAGATATGTTTTACATCAAATCCGTCAAACGTCATTGTTGACTTTTCAATCCTTTACAGATGATAAAGCTGTCATTCCTTCACTATAGTACAGTACCAATTTGGTTAAGAGTATCAATTTGATTGCAATAGTGGTTTGGAACAGGAAAATCACTTTCGACCGAGTTGTTACTGTTACAGTGAAATCATTGTAGCAATTTGAGTGTCAATTCGGATGTTACAGTAGTTTAGAGTATGAATTCGGTTGCTACAGAGATTTCATTGTAGCAACAATAAAATCACTTTCAATAGAATTGTTATTGCTGCAATGAAATCAATGTAGCAATTTGGAGTATCAATTTGGGCAGCAGAATAACGATTCGGTTGCTACGGTAATTTCACTGTAGCTATAGAAAATTCATTCCCGCCCGAATTCCTACTCTGCTATAATGAAATCACTGCATTTGCTAAAGTGAAATTACTGTACCAATTGTTGTATATGCACTATTACCGAATTATTACTCTGGCTTGCCGAATTGATACCTAAGGGGTAAAGCCCAACAAGATAAATAAATGAATAAATAATTAAGAGGTAAAATAGATATTTTTTAAAAAAGGAGTTATATAGGGATTTAACACTAAACTCAACAGAACAAGGGTTTATCGTAATACATGGCCAGTTACACTATACCAAAATAAGAAAAATAAGATATAAATAAACGACGGTCTTAGATCGTAGTTTATTAAACGACAGAGCTTACTACCTTGGAGTAAATCTAAAAGCTTGAAAGGGAAAGCTATTAGAACGGCTTTTGCTTGAGGGATATACAGTGTATGAGAGAAAAGAAGTCATAGACTGTTCAATGATAAAGAATCATCTCTGAGACACATTGTGCAGAAAATACTTGATCAAATGCATATTTTATTGTGGAACTCGGTCAACCCTTTGGGGGCTAAATCAGACAAGAGCTTTTGGGAGCACTGGTTGATTAGGAAAGAGGTTTCGTGGGCTAATCCTAGACATTAGCTCTCTGGTCCTGGCCGTTTGCTTTACTGTTAAGATTGTTTTATTGGGTCTGTACGGGGTTGCACTCCTTGGTACTAAATTGTCCTAGAGTTATAGCCTTGGGTTAGAGCTAGGTGAGTATGGTGTGTGTAACATCCGCCCCAAACACACAAGATATTGTCCGCTTTGCCTGTGCCCGCACGAGAACTTCCCAGGGCGGTCACCCATCCTAGTACTACTCTCGCCCGAGCACGCTTAACTACGGAGTTCTTACGAATTCCGTAGCGGCGCACGGTTTTAAAACGTGTATTCTATGTTTGGGAGGGGAAATTATACAAGTAGCTCAGGATCTCCTTCTCTCCAAGCGATGTGGGGCTAACTCATGGCCTTGTACACCTCACCTCATCTATCTTGGCATTCTCGTCTCAGGAGTCTTGGCTCTTGGCTATTGGCCTATTGGATCTTGGTCGTCACAATCCACCCCCCTTAGGGCTACACGTCCTTGTGTAAGGTTAGACCCCCCCATCCCGAAGAGAACCGGCTCTGATACCATTTTGTCACCCTCGAGTTTTGGACCCTCTCTTCTTAGTCCAGAATTCGGGGCGTGACAGTGTGCCTTGCCATGCTCAGATGTTGAGTTAGGTCAGCTTTTTGGATCTTTTAGCTTTGCCTGCTTTAGTAGTAGTACTACTTGAGTTAGGCTGGCATGATTGAATATTTGTGATTTTTGAGCGCGCAATAGAATACTTACCTTCCAAAAAAAAAATCCTAACAAGATGCGGATACTTATCGGTAATTCCCCCACTGGTCAGCAGACATGCACTTCCCACACAGGAGAGATATGCCATGTAATTATGAGTTAAATATTTATGTTTATTTATAGTTAACTATCTATTATTATTATTCAATGTCTTACTATTGTTATTTTATATATTACTTGTTAAATGATCAGCCTAGGAGCTCACGGTTGTACAGTGGTCTGAGGATGGGCAACCTATTGGGTCAGGATCTGAGGCTTACTCCTCGCCCCTAAGTGACTTAACACGGATACACTTTCCGATCCACTACTCCTCCTACCACCTGGTCCCTAAACAGGCGAAGGATGAGCTTATGGCCGTGCTGCAAGTGAGCTCCAATTACTTTGCAATTAACATTTTTGGTACTTAATATAATGAGTGTTCATATTAATAATCAGAATAATTTTTTTGCAGGCGAAGCAGACCGTTCCCAAATTAGTACACCCTTAAGTGTAGAAGAAGGCTAAAGAGTACTGGCGTAAATAAAAACTGAAGTTGCGCAACTGATAAAATTAAAAATCCATGAGTAACTTGCTAACTTGTATTTAACTTTGTATTTACATTTAATATCTTGCACAACTTTACGGTCTACAATTTAGGTTCATAGGTGTTTGACTCGAGGACTGGGAGGTTTTTGTGAACCTCGAGTCAACAGTTGAGTAGACCACTCGTCGTGTGAGGGGCAAGACTGTGAGGTCTGCTATGACGAGCCCGTACACCATTGATAGGTGTGGAGCGGATCATACCACAGAGTCGTTGGTAAGTTATATTTACTAGTAGTGCATATTTATCAATATTTATTTACTTATACTCCATTTATTTACAGTGGCTGCAGGATCCTGGTCGTGTGCTTGCTAGGACATATATCTTCTTGGCTGCTCACACTAGGAGGGATGGGACCTACCCTACATAAGAGCTTGCCACTACTGTTGTAAATATAGCTTTCTTGTAAAGTATTCATAGCTCAATCTGTCCAATTATACATTTAATAACTTATAATTTTATCGGTACATAAAGGGATAAGAGCCATCACAACCAGTGATCTCTCGAGCACCAGTCTAGACCCTGACCATGACCATATGACACATGTTTGTGGACCTGATCGAGCACAGGGGGCATTTACGAGGCTACAGTAATGGCGTCACGAGAATGTTGCTGAGAGACTTTGGTACCGCACGGACATGTCTGAGTCAGGCAGAGGCCACATGGGACTCTGTACAGGAGCTGCTTGATCAGTTCAAGGTGTAAATGAATAAGAAGTTTCAAGAGATGATGTCAAAGTTCCTGGCTTAGGTGGGCATTTATGTAGCATTGGTTCTAGCTCGGTACGCATTTATGTTGTATTCTATTCAATCAAATTTTGTTTGATTCAAAATAACATCAATTATTTCAAGCTGCAAGCCCTGGTATTTGATCGACAAACATTGCTACCTTCCTAAGAATCAGCAGGGGAGCACCCTTGCAACTTACGTAACATAGGTCGTAAGGTCGTTGGGGGTGGTAGAGTGTTTGGTGGTGATCTAATTCCCAACGAATCTCGTAGGGTCATTTTAGACATAGTTTACGACCTTGACGCCTCCGTGCTTACCACTGAGCTCGTGGATGATATCTTAAGAGAGGTAGTGGGCACCTTCTTTTTTTGGCCTGTTGACTTTCTTCGTCTCCAATGGTAAGTATGTATTATAATATTATTAATTTTACACACGACTTGGGTTCACAATGTACTTAAAACATTTTAGTGACAAAAACATAATTAAACCATTTTAAAGGCAAAATGAGCGATTTAAGTATGAATCGAGCACGAATCAAGGTAAATCGTCCCAATTCAGACTAATCAGTCCACATTCGGCAAAAATAGGGTTCACAATGTAATTAAACCATTTTAGAGCCAAACGAGTGAGATTTAGGTATGAACCAAGCATGGACCGGTTTGAATCTACCCAATTTAGGCTTGAAAAGTATGAATCAGCCAAATTAGGGTATAATTAAGGTATATAATCAAATCAGACCATTTTAGAGAAAAAATAATCAATTTGTGTCCGAATTGAGTCAAATTGATCCAAAATAGCATGAATCAATCCAAATTTGGCACAATTAGGGTTCAAAATATAATTAGGGGCAAAATGAACGATTTAAGTATGAAGAGTACATGAATCGGATTGAATCAATCCAATTCGGGTACAAAAAGTATGAATCAGCCCAATTAGGGTATTAGGGTTCGTAATTAACTTGGATCATTTTAGAGATAAAATGATCAATTCGGGTACGAATTGGATCCAATCGATCCAAAGTAGCATGAATCAGCCCAAAATCGGCTCAATCCGAGTTTAAAATGTAGTATGAATCAAGCACAAATCGGGTTGAATCGACCCAATTCAGGCACACAAAGTATGAATTAGCCTAATTAGGGCACAATTATGGTTCATAATTAAATTGAACCATTTTAGAGACAGAACGATTGATTCGGGTACCACTTGGATCAAATCAATCTAAAGTAGCATGGATTGGTCTAAATCCAACACAATTAGGTTTCAAAATATAATTAGAGGTAACACGAACGATTTAAGTATGAATTGAGCATAAATCGGGTTGAATCGACCTAATTAGATTACAAAAAGTATGAATTGACCCAATTACGACACGAGTAGGGTTCATAATTAAATTTGACCATTTTAGAGATAAAACAATCGATTTGGATACGAATTGGGTCAAAACGATACAAAGTAGCGTGAATCGGTCCAAATCCGGCACAATTAAGGTTCAAAATATAATTAAACCATTTTAGGGGAAAACAAGTGATCTAAATATAAACCGAGCACGAACCGGGTTAAATCGACCCAATTCGAGCACAAAAAGTATGAATCGCCCCAATTAAGATACGATTATGATTCATAATTTAATCAATCATTTTAGAGATAAAACGATCAATTAAAGCCCAATAATAATAGAGTTGATGAGTTGTAGGGGAATTATTGCCACATATTTGTCTTTCATGAGTAGACCGTAGGTGAACCACATGATCGCTTAATGAGTAGAAAAATGATAGTGAGAATAGCATGAACTCAACACTCTTCGTTCAATCCACAAGCCTTTATCAAATAAAATTATATGTAAAGCTTTCCAATCATCGCAAATGAACTCAAATTTTGATATAAAAGGTGGGAGGTATGTCAAAATAATTTAATATATTTAAATAATCCATTTTTCATAAATTCATCGATAGAGTTAAAATAATTGAACGTATTTTAGAACTTCCATCACATCATTTCAATGCAAGCTAGGATTGACATGTGATGTCTGAAGAATTTTTTAATTGTCTTGCAGATTTTTCCTGATTGCATCATGGATGCCATTATTGGATCCAAATGATCAGTTTGACATCGATGTCGAAAACTAATGCTTGATATATTGTTGTGTCTCTTTAATTTCCTTTTTGTTCGAGCTATCACTGTAACTGGATCATAGTCTTGTATGTATTGCTGGTGAATATAAATCTTTTTGTATGTCAGTGTAGAGGATGGGCTTGAATAAAAGTTATAATATTGTATTTTGGTTTGAATATCAGCTTTGTATTTTGTAATTGAACCCTAACTCATAATGTGACGACCAAAATCCAATAGCCAATAGCCAAGAGTACTAAGGCTATGATACCAAGATGGATAAGGTGAGGTGACTTGAGGTGTCCATGGCCATGAGTTAGCCCATATCGCTTTGAGAAAAGGAGATCTTGAGCTACTTCTTTAATTTTTCATCCCAAACATAAAAGACGCATTTTAAAATCATGTGTAACTAGGGATCCCGTAAGAACTTTATTGTTAAGCATGCTTGGGTGAGAGTAGTACTAGGATATGTGACCTCCTGGGAAGTTCTCATACGGGAACGTACAAAGTGGACAATATCTTGTGTGTTTGGGGTGAATGTTACAAAATGATATCAAAGCTAGTTCTCATCGTGATGAGGGGGTCTAACCATACACGTGGACGTGTAGCCCTTAAGGGGGGTGGATTGTGACGACCAAGATCCAATAGTCAATAGCCAAGACTCCTGAGGCTGTGATGTCAAGATGAATGAGGTGAGGTGTCCAAGAACACCAGTTAGCCCCACATCGGTTGGAGAGAATGGGATCTTGAGCTAATTATATAATTTCCCCTTCCAAACGTAAACGATGTATTTTAAAACCGTGCATAACTACGGATCACATAAGAACTATATAGTTAAGCGTGCTCGGGCAAGAGAGGTACTAGGATAGGTGATCTCCTGGAAAGTTCTCGTGCAGATACGTGCAAAGCGAATAATATATTGTGTGTTTAAGGTAGATGTTACATATAAGGTTGTTAGAGAGAGATCCCAGTTAAAGAATGAAGACGTAGCTGCCTACAGGCAGTCGAACGCACAACTTTGGAGTCATGCACACGACTTGGAGCCTGAGAATGCCTACGCATCTTTCTTCGAAAAGACGAATTGCCTACAGGCAGTCGTGCGCACAACTTTGGAAAGTCGTGCGCACGACCTGGAGCCGGAGATTTTCAACGCATCATTAACGAGCCTGTTGTGCACATGACTTTAAAGTTGTGCGCATGACTATGGTAGACAGCACGGGTTTGACCCAACCTTGCACGATTGGACTTTCTATTAGGGGCTGTTTTGAGGAAAATTTCGGGATTGGGCTTATGTAACTTATTCCCTTGATATATAAAGGGGTCTAGGGTTTTTGGGAGGTAGATTTGAGAGGGATTTTGTTGAGAGATTATTATTTGCTTGAGAGGCGAGATTAGAGAGCCTTCTTCGAAGGTTTTCATTGGAGGGTTCGATGAACCATTGTACGTTCTTCTCTATTTGATAATGGATATCTCTCGTGGTGCCACCAGTGGACGTAGGCAAGATTGTAGAACCATCTAAAATCTCTAATGTTCTTTGTGGTGCATGATTTTCTTTCCACTTTTTCTTTGATCGCTTTGTATTTTTCACATATTTTCTATTCATGTCGTTGTTTTGGGCGATCTTGTGTAGTCGCCAATTCCGCTACGCACAACAAAGGTGAGCTCATGTTGTTTGCTTGGAATGTTTGAATGCTATGTTGGATTCTATCGTGGTTTGGTGTTTGAATCGCAGGTTGAATAGTGTGTTCGCAAGTTGAATAGTGTGTTTGAATGCTCTGTTAGATTCCATCGTGCATAACTAAAGACCTCTGGGTTGTTTTTTAAAAACTTGTACAGATAAACGATGGCCCCCGACTATCAGACCTAAGCATTATTTTCCTTAAAAAAATATAAGTTACATCTAAACGACGGTCTAAGACCATTGTAAAATTGTTAACCGAGCAGTCCTGATCCACTATAAAACGATGGTCTCATGCGATGATTTGGGACCATCGTAATTTGAGATGGTTCAAGGCCGTTGTTGTTTAAAAATGACGTCTCAATATACGACAGACATGGCAACGGGTCAGGACTGATGATTTTTTTGTTTGATAAAAACAGTCCGAGATCGTCTTTTATTGCCAGTATTGGTGTAGTGTTATAAGTGTCTTAGACTAATAACCCCTAAAAAATTTCTGCCCGGCTATCAATTAAACATTAATCCTCTAATATTGGTGTCTAATACCGAATTAACTTGCCATAAAAGTAAAATATTTTTGATTCGGGACGTTCTTACTCCGAATTCTAGTGAGGTATATGGATCATTTATAGATAAATAGAGAGCCGTCCGATCTATACTACATACAACCGCAACCCTTGCATCTCATCCATACCCTTTTAACATCGAATCAGATTGCTCCCTTTTCTCATGCAGATAAGGGAACAATCCAGATGCCTCATTTAGCATCCAGAGCAAAAACACCTCACACCAAAAATGCTCTCCCATGAAAGATATACAATACCTAAATAGACGATTGACGGGTAGAGAGACCTACATTGTTGGTTACACAAAGTACACTGTGATACTATGGAGCAGACTGGAGATGTACAGAGGAATTACTCCTGGGTTAATACGAGTATGTAATATGTGTTGTAGCTCGTGTGTCCTTAGCGTGGAATTTCTGTATTAACATTAATAAAGATGACTTTGGTTATTGTTTTACTACTCTGGTGTATGATAATACTCATATAATAAAAGGACCCTAGGGAACACAGTAGGCCACTGAGGCGCATGGAGGATCCATGCTTGGGAGACCCAGTGGACCAGTTCTGTGTAGACCTAGAACTAGTTCACAACTTAGGTGATGCCGGTCGCTTCACCGAGAACAAGCTGTTGGCAGGTAGAGGATGTGGTGAAGTCTCCACCACGGGAACGTGGGATTCCCATTCACCTGACCAAGCATGATGATCGTGTTGAACAGGAACCAAGACGGTGCACAGTTCGGTGATTCATACACTGGTGCATAAACCGTCTTACTACTATAGATAATCTGTCCTTAACCTTGAGGGACCATGTTCACTGGGTCAACCAGTTGTGTGGTGCTTTGATGTGCCAACGTGTGCGGACCTTCCATAGTCCAATACCACGGTGCGTTGGGTTACCCGGCTAGCGCTTGAATGACATGTAATCCCTATAGGTTATCCGACGTCCAGTGATGAATGGGTACGTTTTGATGAGTCAATCTGTCCACACAGTTAACCCAGGCCTGGTGGTTGCCAGTATGACTGACAATGTTCCGGATGCTAGGCATAGCACCAGAAGGTGTGTGGTGTTATAGATGATAAGTCATCAAACCCTAGTCAGATGATCGATCGGGATCTAACGGTGCTCCCCACCGCCCGAGTCGAGTCATAGCACCAGTAATATGAGGGACTAAGGATTATCGGAGTATAGTAGAGAACAGGGTTACGAGGGAGTAACATAAGTTTAGGATCACTAGAGTTCAACTCGCGTCGCATTCTGGGTGGCTACACGGGTTAATCGGATTAGGGCTGATTAACGGAACTTTCGGTGTGTCACCGGAACAGTTAATCAGAGATCCGGTTGGTGCTAGAGATCCCGAACCCTGAAGGTTCCACCCTGTCGTTGCATATAGGAATTGTTCCCCGACCTAGTTGGATACGTTGGATGCGAAGTAGCACGATGGAGCGCAAGCCCGGAGCCTAAGAACCTAATTCACATGTGTTACGGGCCGTAGGGATATTTTGGTAAATACTAAAATATGGCTCAGAACACATTGAATATGGATCTTAGAATGAGCGGAATAATTCCAAGAGCTCATAGGCACTGACGGAACTCGATTCCGAGTAGCGCACCTCACTCAGTCTCTCTTTCAGTTTTTCACTTTTCGTGAATGACGTTTTCGTCCATGCTTCACGATAGACACTGGAAATCCCTAAAAACCGACCCCCCTCTATCCTAATCCTATTAGGGCCGGCCCTAGCTTCCTTGAAGCCATGGGAAACCGGCCCTATAAGTAGAATAGGGAGAGGGAGGGCCGGTCCTATGGTTTTCCCCCTCTCCTCCAAAAAATCCGACCCCTCCCAAGCCTCCTCCTTTGTGGTTTCAGCCAAGGAAAAGAGAGGAAGAAGAAGGGAGAAGAAAGAGGAAGGAAGGAGAAGGAAGAAGAGAGAAAGAGGAGGAGGAAATCTCGCGGCTCGCCATCGTCTTCGCAACGGATTCCTCCGTCGGCTCGTAATCCTTGCACTCAGAGACGGGATTTCGAGGATTTTTCAATTCGCAAAGAACAAGGTGCTATCCGAAAGTTTCCCTTGGGATTATAGTGCGGTTTTTCATCGTTCCGTCATCTCCGGATCATAGATCCATAAGGTATGATGATTCTAAACACCTAACTAGATGCATGCATGTCTTCCGTAGATCGTAGTATGCCTCTAGGGTGTCCGCACATATGCTAAGATCATAGATTTGCATGTAGATTGTTTTGTAAAATTATTTGTAATGAAACATACACCGTATGATCTTCGGATCTTTCTTTTGCTTCCGCTGCGACTCTGATAAGCAGATCCAACTCCAACAATATGTCTGTTGTCTATAAATAAAAAAAACCATGACCATGGATCGATCCCTGGTGTGTTTTAATCGAGCTCTAATGATGGTAGCGTAAACCATGTGTGGACAAAAAAAGGTTGATGTCATAAAAATTAGTTTTTTTTTGCATGCTATACATACACAATATAATTTTTGTGTATATATAAAAAATCATTACTTCGTTCATGTACGGCATGGTCGGTATGTACCTCATGCCATACGAGAGTGCGATTGGTTCGGCTGGACAGAAGATTTGTTTTGAAGACTGGTGTAGTATGTTCAAATCCTAGGTAGTGTGATTATTGCCAAAACTAAATCACAACCGTCCGTTACACCCAGCCCGATAGATAAATATCTCATTTAGCCCAAATGACACGCTAAAGAATGATTATTATTCATATTTGACTTTAATCACAATCATCTGTTACACTCGATCGGTGAATTACACTCAGTCCCAAACGTCGTGCAAAAATTTGGCTATGATTTAGTTTGGTTTTTTTTTAAAAAAAATTGTTCAGTTTGTGTTTTGACCGCTTATCCCTTGCCCATTCAAATTCGGTGAGGCAATCCTAGACCTGACTCGCCTACCCGACCCAAAGTTAACGGGCTTGGATTTAGTCTAAATATGTTCGGGTCATAAACTGGTTAACCCGACTAAACCGTTTATTTAATGGATTGGGTTTGGGTTTATACTTATAACCCGACCTGATTGGTTTACTAAATGGGTCGTAACAATCTATCAACAATTCAGCGTGATCCGATCCAACCCAATCAGATCAAACCTGGCCTGAGCTGCCTAACCTTATCCAACCCAACCAACTTACATGGATTCTATTGACCCAACTTGAGCCAACCCGACCCGACCCCTTTATTAAACGGTTAAAACGAGTCGGGTTGGGACAACCCATTTAATAGACGGGTCAGGTTTGGGATTAAATTTTTTACCCGTTTGTTAAACGGGTCGGGTTATGATTGGATGTTTTGCCCTTGTACTTATGTCTCTTCCCAACCCGAACCCGACCCATTGCTACCCCTAGTTAAACAGGTTGGGTTTGGATTGGATGTTTTACCCAAGTTCCTATGTCTCACCCTGACCTAGGGGTGGCAATGGGTCGTGTCGGGTCGGGTTCGTGTCATGTCTAGTTTCGAGTCGTGTCCAAAACCCCTAGACCTGGACCCAACCCATTTAACTAATCGTGTCTAGATCCTAAACCCGTACCCGACCCGTTTATAAACAGGTAGACCCGATAAGACCCGTTAGACCCGTTTACCACATGGGTTTATTCAGTTGACCCGATCCGACCCAATCTGACTCGACCCGACCTAACCCGATAGACCCGCTGATATTATATATTACAGTATCGGATTGCGGGTAGACCCGACCCGACACAACCCGTTGAATTTTAAACGGGTCTTCCCGGATCTACCGTGTCCAGACCCTAAACCCGGACCCGACCTGTTTATTAAACGAGTCTATCGTGTCGACCTGTTTATGACCCGAACCCGTTTAGCCCTGACCTAGACCCGCTAACTTCGTGTCGGGTCTGCCGTGTCGGGTCCGAAATTGCCAGCCCTACCCCCAACCCCAACCCGATTGCCACCCTAGTTCAAATAGCATTACTCTTCCACTATAGGCTCCCATCCAACCTACCAGGCTAGGTTGCCAGGTTGCATCAGATTGGTTACTGTGGTTGACTATAAGGATGTGCCATAAATTGACACACGTGGGACTCTTTAATACTCCCAAGCCCCACCCAACATACAAGTGGGAAGAAATAAATAAAGGATAAATTACACATAAATCCCCTATAGTTTGATCGATTATCTCTTACACCCCTCATGTTTAAAATCTTACAAATATCCTCCTATAGTTTGAAAAACCATACACATAGACCCCTCTCGAGGTGCAAGTGAGATATTTTTCAATATGTAGGGAGGTATTCGTAGGGTTTTAAATATGAGGGGGTGTAAGTGATAATCGATCAAACTATAGTGATCTATGTGTGATTTATCCATAAATGAAAAAGGCAACACGCGTGCCACCGTTGCCTTTGAGCCCCATTGATATCTCGTAATTCAGATTGAGTCGGGTCGGGAAATAATTTGATAACATCTTCTATAACTGCAACTATGACCGATTCGTAAGACGACGACACGTAGCAGGATCATAGGCCATGGGTGAACCCTAGGGGGATGGCACCATCGCCTCCCACCACCATCTAGGGGTGGCAATGGGTCGGGTCGGGTCGGGTCGGGTCGGGGTCGGGTCGAGTTGAGACATAGGTATAAGGACAAAACTCCCAAACAGAACCCGACCCGTTTAATAAACGGGTCAAAAACTTAAACCCAAACCCGACCCGTCCAATAAAAGGGTTGACCGACCCGTTTAACCCGTTTACTAAACGGGTCAGCTCGTGTCAGGTCGGGTTGGGTCAATATAACCCATGTAAACCTGTCGAGTTGGGTCAAGACAAGTCGGATTGGGCCGGGTTTGATCGGGTTGGCTCGGGTCGGGCCCATTTGGTAAATGTATCAAGTCGGGTCAATCGGGTTATAAGTATAAACCCGAACCCGACCCATTAAATAAACGGGACAATCGAGTCAACCCGTTTATGACCCGAACCCATTTAGGCCAAACCCAAACCCGCTAACTTTGGGTCGGGTTGACGGGTCGGGTCAAGGATTGCCACCTCTACAGTCATCGCTCCTGCCACCGCCTCTCCGTCCAGTGACGGCGTCATCGTCGGCCACGACCCACCTGTCCGCCGCCCCTTTAGCCACCACCCGCCGTCACCCACCACTGGTGATGGTGGGTGGTGGCCAAAGGAGCGGTGGTTAACGGTGGTGGCCGGTGACAGTGGTGTACGCTGTCGGAGCGGCAGCCGACGGCGATGGCGGCTGCCGATGGTGGTACTTTCCTCCTAGGGTTCACCCCCATGACCCATGGTCCTGCCACTTGTCGTCGTCTTGTGAACCGGTCGGACTGGCGGTTCTCATTCTTTTGTCGGTTAGAGAAAAAATTGGTCCGGGTTGATTTAGGTCCGCATTGAAGGGGAAGGGTCCCAGTGTCCCACACAGTACAACCCAAATGGTCTATTTTCTTAAAAATAAATGAGGGTCGGTTTAAAAGCATAATTAAAGGCTGGAGTGAAAGATGGTCACATCTTTTGGTCCCAACCGAACCCATTTATTAGCCCGACCGGTAACATCGGACGATAGCCGGACCTTTCTCCCCGTCATTAATGAAGGGGATATCCGGCCGCCAAGGGCGGTGGTGCGAGCATCGGAGGTCACGTGGGCGGGAAAACAGATCTCTACAGGTCCAGAGATCAACCGCGGCCTAGTACGAACATGAGAAAAGGCCAACAGTTAATTTTAAGGGTTTCATTTTAGGATAGGTTCCGACAACCTTTTCCTCTAAGTCCAGATCCATATTTCAGCAGATTAGGTGCAATGGCTCTTTCAGTTACTACAAGACTAAAATAACCAAGATTAAACCGTCGAATTTACCAAATTGCCATTGTCTATATAGTTTCATCCGATCTCTACGACATATAATTCAAGACCTAGTGTGGGACCCCTATTGCTACTACAGTGATTTCACAGCAGCAGCTACAGTGAAATTACTGTAGTGCTATAGTGATTTAACTGTAGCAGCTACAGTAAAATTACACTGTAGCGCTATAGTGCTTTAGTTGTAGTAGCTACAATGAAATCACTGTAGCGCTATAGTGATTTTTTCGTAGCTACTAAAAATCACGTTGCTACAGTGAAATCACTGTAGCAATAGTACTCAAATTTTGTATCAATAGTACCCATCCAATTGAGTATTATTGGCATATATTTGAGTATCTTTACTACAGTGAAATCACTGTAGCTGCTATAGTGAATTTTTCGTGACTGCTAAAAACACTTTGCTACAGTGAAATCATTGTAGTACTCAATTTGAGTCATAATAATACTCAATTAAATTGAGTATTCTTTGAAGAAAACTGAGTACTTTGCTACAATGATTCACTATAGAGATGCATTTTTAGTTGTTACCCTGAATTTTACTGTAGCAGCTATAATGAAATCATTGTAGCAACCCGTGCATGGTACTCAAATATATAAAATAATACTCAATTCAACTGAGTATTATTTATATAAAATTGTGTACTTTCCTATATTGATTTTACTGTAGAAATATCTTTTTAGCATTCATGATGAAATCACGGGTTGCTACAGTGATTTTACTTAGTAACTACACTAATTTTACAATAGTAGCTACAGTAAAACCACTAAAACATCCGCGATGAAATCACGTATTGCTACAATGATTTCACTGTAGCAACTACACCGGTTTTACTGTAGCAGCTACAATGAAATCACTGTAGCAGCTACTGTAAAAATCACTGTAGCAACCCATGCCACTATTTTCGTAAAAAAAAAACGTGTCATATATCATCTACAATTATTTAATGCGGGGGGATACCATGGATATTTATGGTATTTTTGAAAAATACGTGATCCAAAATAGTTAAGATCGGATCTTTTGCAATCAAAACTATGAACAGTGGATCAGGTTCAATAATCATAACAATAGACTTGCTGTAAATAGGAACTTAAAATGGGACTAGATGTACACATTCTGTTTTTTGGACTAAACACTGATTTCCCACCCAAAAAAAGTACAAATTATAAAAGCCTCCCCTGAACTATATAACTCATTTTATATTGGTACCTCAACTTTATTTTTGAACAATTTGATCCATGAGCTATGCTTTATCTGCATTTAGCCCCCTCCTTCAACTTTTGTTTCAAAAATATCCTTATCCTAGTAAACATAAATCAAATATTTTAAAACAATTTTGAGTCTTATTGAAAATTGATAAGGGTATTTTCAAAATAAAAGTTGATGGAGGGGGCTATATGCCGACATAGCATAGTTCAAGGATCAAATTGTTCCAAAAAAAAGGTAAGGGACCAATATGAAATGAGGTGTACAATTTAGGGGAGGTTTTTAAAATTTACCTATAAACAAAGGACAATGTGTGTTAGAGCATCTCCATCGGGGCTACTCTGTGGTCCCTACGAGCAAATCAAAGTGAAATCGACTCAGCGACAGCAACGACAATTGGGATTCACATCAAATATAGAAGGGTACTAAGAGTCCATTAGAGTGCTTTTCAATCCCCACCCATTACTTTGCCTACGTGGCAACTAGTAGTTCTTATAAGGGAAGGCACCTGGGAGCCCGTTGAAGATGCTATTAGGTCCCTAAAAACAGTTCCGATTAGAGATAAGGATAACTAATGTTTAACTTTAGTGTTAGGTTCCTCTTAAGTCTTAATAGTAAATGACTAATTTATCCCTGCATTATTACTTTACTATGGTGTATTATTCATATGGGAGATCGTTCAATTGAGAAGATCTATAATTTGCCACAATAGCAGAAAACGGTAACATGTTTAGGTGTATAAGAGTATCAATTGCCATATTCTTTTGCTGAAAAAGAGTAACATTTACGTGCAAAAAAAAGTGACAATTGCTACTATACTTTTGCTATAGTGTTTTGCTACAATGTTTTTGCTTCAAAATTTTACGTGCAAAATAGTGACAATTGCTATAATATTTTTCTGAAAAGATTAACATTTAAGTGCAAAAGAGTGACGATTGCTATAGTGTTTTGTACAATGCTTTGTGAAATATGTTTCATTTACATGAATAAAGAGCGACAATTGCTACAGTGTTTTACTAAAAAGAGTAATATTTACATCCAAAAGAATGACAATTGCTAAGTACTTTTGCTACGGTGTTTTACTGAAAAGAGAAACATTTACATGGAAAAGAGTGACAATTTCTACAATACTTTTGCTACAATGTTTTGCTGCAGTACTTTTGCTACATTGTTTTAAATCTCACATAAGAGTTTCATAATGTGAAAATCGATTGTCCGCGAGTGGCTCGGCTGAAGGGTAATGGAAGAGCAATTTTGTCATTTTTAATGGGAGGAAAGTTAAAAACTATGGTTGGGGACCTACACTAAAACACATCTTCTTCGGAGGGACTTGATAAAAATGATAAAACAAATTTAGTGTCTTTAATGCAAACTCAAACTCAATGTATTCCTCCCCCCCCCCCCCCCCCGAACACCCACCCACGCACCGACACACACACACACATAATGACTTTTGAGAATAATTGAGGAGAGAAAATTGTTATTTGAAAGGTTATGTCCCTTTTTATGTTCAAACTTCAATGCTAGTTATTAGAAATAGAGTAGATTTCAGAGTTCACACAAAATCCAAAAACGCATGAAATAAATTCAGCAAACTTTTTGAAACATGTAATGTTAATTATATATTAGTAACTTCAGATAAATAGTTATCAAATTATATTCACAATTAAAATAGACTAAATATCATAGAAAATTAATTGGATTCACAAATTATTTGGTAAATTTGTGAATAATTCACAAATGGTTTGAACATGTCTTCGACTGCTGCATATTTTTGAGACTAATTCGTTTATGTTTAAGTTCACATATTATTTGTAATCTGTGAAATTTTTAAAACTTCAGAGATCGGTTCTACTATGGTTCACATGTCAATTCATGCGATAGTCCATATAAAATGAGATCTTTTTAAATATTCTTAAAATTTCTTAGTCTATTGGACTTTGTTAAATATCTCATTCATAAATATTTAAGATTCTAACATTCTTATCACTCATGGATGTTCGCTACTGAGAATATTATTGATTTCAAAATAAGGTAAAGATTGAAAGAGTGGGGGGTGTTGTTTTTTTAGTTTGAGATATTCCAATTTTTTTTTTTTGCTGATTGAAATTTTACAACTAGTCTCAAAAGGATAAAAATCCTCTATTCTTTATGTATGAGATTATTTTTGACTAAGGTAGGGGTAGTAATACTTGTTGTTTGGTTTGTGTTATAAGGCCCAATTCTCCTTGTATAGTGAAGATATACTTTATGTGCATGATGTTATGGATGGGCATTCCAACATGTGGCAGAGAGGTTGTACTTACCCATCACCATTGTACCATTGACACAGCCATCAATCGCTACCATCAACCTCGACCACTGACCACCACAACCACCATGACTATCGACTACCGCTACCACCACTACGATCGTCGCCACCACTCTGACACCACAAACCATTGACCACTTTGCGACATTGCCAACTCTACCACAACCATCGGCTGTCTTTACTGACTAGTATTGTGATCATCATCGTCCAAACCCTCGTTATTACCACTTCTGGCCACCTTTGCCGCCATCACCACAAGTCAACCACCCGATGCCACCGCTACCACTGTCGTCGCCTTCGTTGGTTGTCACCGTGTCACAGCCTAGCAGGACAATACAAACAAACAAAGTTGAGAGTGTTTCGGAAATTGATGCTCAGGTGAGGAGGTTGTGGTCTGTGGGCTCGATTCCTCCCCCCTCGAGTTACACAAGAGTGTGTAGGGAAACAATCAAGTGGGTCGGTGCACATTCCTGAAGGGATTAGCTCGTGCCCAAAGTAGATCCACTGCCCGAAAGGTTTCGAAGCACCCGTCGTCGCTAATCTAAAAAAAAAAAAAAATTTGAGTATGTTTTAGAAATTTCAATTTTAAATAAAATTTCAGTTCAACATTTAATTGGCCGCGAATCTGGTTACTGGGGCTGAGCGACCACTACGGGTTCGCCATCTCATGTTGGAGAGGTTCCCCGTTCGACTCCCGGCAGTGGCGGACCTAGGATTTTTTTTCAAATGGGGGCAAAATTATGAAAAAGTAACAACAGTCGTTGCCTTACAGTTGGAGGCTTTGGCTAGTAACGTGACAATGTTCCTACCATTCCTTCGATCGCGCAGCAAAAGACCTGTTAGGGTTTTACCTCGAGTTGAGAAGGACTTTGGTCCTGAAAGTCTTTCGAAATTTTGAGGCTATAACTGGACGTCTCGGTCAGGTTGCACGGATCGTGAATAATTGATCCGATTCTCTTTTTTTTTTTGGGAAAAATGAAGTCCAGGTCCACTATATAGAATCAGGGAAAGGTGCAGGACAATAAATATATATAGGGGAATGCTTAGGTGCAATCTGTGGTCCGCAACCGTCCGATGCACCACTTCGTGCATCGAACGGCTGTGGACTGCGGACCGCAGACCGCACTTAAGCATTCCCATATATATATATATATATATATATATATATATATATATATATATATATATATATGCGGTCCGTGCGGTCCGCATCCACAGCCATCCGATGCACCACGCATCAGACGACTGCGGACGCGGACCGCAGACCGCATTTAAGCATCCCCCTATATATATATATATATATATATATATATATATATATATATATATATATATATATATATATATATATATATATATATATATATATATATATATATATATATATATATATATATATATATATATATATATATATATATATATATATATATATATATATATATATATATATATATATATATATATATATATATATATGAGGGCTTGGTTCCTATGACATGTCATAGGGAGTACCCTATAACATATGGTGAATTAGTAATGCTAGAATGTTTAGAATGTGCTGAATTTTTTGAGGGTGATCACCTTACCTTAGATAGAATGTCCACAAAAAATCAAAGCATTCTAAAACTTGTTGGGGCATCAAATTCTATAAGCTTTATCCGCCATTCATTTTAACCGTTAAATTGAAAATAATATTTGATGCCTCTAGAAGTTTTAGAATGAGTCGATTTTTTGCGGGGGTCCTATCTAAGATAGGATGATCATCCTCAAAAAAATTCAGAACATTCTAAATATTCTAGGGTTACTAACTCACCATATGTCATAGGGTACTCCCTATGACATGTCATAGGAACTCATTTCCATATATATATATATATATATATATATAATACGGGGTATGAGCTGACAGCCCATTTTGCAACTTTGGGCTGTCAGCTAACAGCCCTCCGATCCCATCACAAACCGTCCATTTAAAAAAAAAAAATGTGCTGAACACCTGTCAACCTCTCTCTCTCTCTCTCTCTCTCTCTCTCTCTCTCTCTCTCTCTCTCTCTCTCGATCTCTCTCTCTCTCTCTCGAGCTCGAGCAGGGGTCGGAGGGGCTGGAGGCGGGCGCAGGGCGCCGGAGGAGACCCGGCGGCACGGGAACCAGGCGCAGGGCTTGGAGGGGCTGGAGGCGGGCGCCGGAGGGGACCGGGGGCGCAGGTCGGAGCCGGGCGCAGGGCGCCGGAGGAGACCCGGCGGCGCGGGAACCGGGCGCAGGGCTCGGAGGGGCTGGAGGCGGGCGCCAGAGGGGACCGGGGGCGCAGGTCCGGGGGGCAGGGGTCGTGGGCGCAGGGGGCTGGAGGTCGGAGCCGGGCGCAGGGCGCCGGAGGAGACCGGGGCGAAGGGCGCCGGAGGAGACTGGGGGGCAGCGGTCGGGGTTCGCCGGAGGGGGGGCGCGATGCTGCTGTAGGGGTTCGGGGGTCGCCGGCGAGGGTCGGGTTCGCCGGAGGGGGTCGGGTGGTGAGGCTGCTGCAGATCGGGGATGGGGGGGTAGGGATGCTGCTGCAGATCGGGGATGGGGGGGTATGAGCTGACAGCCCATTTGCTGAAATGGGATGTCAGCAGCAGCCGTTTGATTGAAATTTGCTGACCGTCCGATTTTCTTTTAAACACAACCAACTGTTATAATACAGCTGTAATTTTTTTTTTTCTCTCTTTCTCTCTCTCTCTCTCTCTCTCTGGTGCGAGCGGCAGTCCCCGACCCCGGCCCTGCGCCCCCTGACCCCGGCCCTGCGCCCCCGACGGCAGCCCCCCGCTCCCCCGACGGCAGCCCCCTCCGGATCCGGCCACCGGCAGCCCCCTCCGGTCTCCCGACGGCAGCCCCCTGCGCCTCCGGATCCGGCCACCGGCAGCCCCCTGCGCCTCCGGATCCCCTCCGACCAGCAGCCCCGCGCCACCGGATCCCCTCCGACCAGCAGCCCCCTGCGCCTCCGGTCTCCCGACGACCCTCCGGCTGCCGCTGCGGCTGCCGCGCCCCGCCTCCGGCCCGGTCCCCTCCGGCTGCCGCGCCCCTCCGCCGCCCCCTGCACCTGTCCCCCGCCCGCCTCCGGCCCGGTCCCCTCCGGCTGCCGCTGCCGCTCGCGAGAGAGACGGAGAGGGAGAGAGCGCGAAGGAGAGAGAGAGAGAGAGCTGTAAAACAAAAAAAAAAATCAGTACAGCTGTTCTTTTAAAAAAAAAAAATGGACGGTTTGATATATATATAGAGAGAATACGGGGTATGAGCTGACAGCCCATTTGAGCAAATGGGCTGTCAGCCGGTAGCCGTCCGATCGGATCAATCAAACCGTCCATTTTTTTTAAAAAAAGAACAGTTGTAACAGCTGTACTGATTTTTTTTTTGTTTTACAGCTCTCTCTCTCTCTCCTTCGCGCTCTCTTCCTCTCCGTCTCTCTCGCGAGCGGCAGCGGCAGCCGGAGGGGACCGGGCCGGAGGCGGGCGGGGGACAGGTGCAGGGGGCGGCGGAGGGGCGCGGCAGCCGGAGGGGACCGGGCCGGAGGCGGGGCGCGGCAGCGGCAGCGGCAGCCGGAGGGTCGTCGGGAGACCGGAGGCGCAGGGGGCTACTGGTCGGAGGGGATCCGGTGGCGCGGGGCTGCTGGTCGGAGGGGATCCGGAGGCGCAGGGGGCTGCCGGTGGCCGGATCCGGAGGGGGCTGCCGTCGGGGGAGCGGGGGGCTGCCGTCGGGGGCGCAGGGCCGGGGTCAGGGGGCGCAGGGCCGGGGTCAGGGACTGCCGCTCGCACCAGAGAGAGAGAGAGAAAGAGAGAAAAAAAAAATTACAACTGTATTATAACAGTTGGTTGTGTTTATAAGAAAATCGGACGGTCAGCAAATTTCAATCGAACGGCTGCTGCTGACAGCCCATTTCAGCAAATGGGCTGTCAGCTCATACCCCGTATTCTCTCTCTCTCTCTCTCTCTCTCTCTCTCTCTCTCTCTCTCTCTCTCTCTCTCTCTCTCTCTCTCTCTCTCTCTCTCTATATATATATATATATATATATATATATATATATATATATATATATATATATATATATAAAAGTAATTATTTTATAAGCTAACAATGACCATAAGAAGCTCCAAGAGGTTCTCCAACATATGGTTGTTATCCCATCTGATAAAAAATATATATATATATTCCTATATATGTAGGTTAAAAACCTTCCAAAAAAAAAAAGTTAAACCCAATGACAACTACAAAAGTGGGACAGGTTCTGGCCGGACCTATACACACTCAGGTCCGACCCGATTTAGTTTTGGGCCCAAAATATTAGCCCAAGCCCATATATAATATTTGGTATATAGGTCTTAACCCGCTCCAAGTTGATCGGGCTCAATCGAGCTTGGGCTTGGATTCGGGCCCATTGCCAACCCTACCTCCAGCATCCTATCCCCCTCTCAATTTCACAAACCAAACACTGGAATAGCCAATATCCAATTCTAATTCCGCAGATCAAAAATAATTCCGCCAACGAAATGCATCCTCATACCTTTTAATTAATGAAGGGAAGATAAAAGATGTGAGCTCACATAAGCAAAGATGTGCATGCTGGGTAACTGAGAAAGGTTAACAAAGGAATAGAAAAGTAAATCTAATCCTGTACAAAAATGTGTCAAACCATTACATTGGGAATCCTATAAACCTCTTTAGCATTCCCTTTTTCCTTTTCTTAGTTAAAATTATATTGCTAACAAATGAGTCTAAGCGAGAGGAAATGAATTTGCGTGTTCTATTTGCACCCACTGAATTGAGTTTGGCATCCAGATCTAGTTGGCACACACATTTTTTCTCTCTCTTTGTATTAGCCCCTGTCCCTTTTCTTTGTATCATCCACTTCTTACCGGTTCCATCTCATTCGTCGACCCCAGTTCCTCCTCCCTCCACCTTCTTCTCCTTCCTCCTTGTCAGGTCTCCTTATGTTGCCATTAGTTTTTAGCGACTTAAACAAACCTATTTTACCAGTGTAGTGAGTAGCTACGAGCTAAAGTCGGGAGGGTAGAGTTAGATTTGGTTTATTCAAAGATAAAGATGTACTGTTGCAGCCAAAATAACTCATATCATCCTTTCCAACATGCTTAGGCTTGGAACATACAACTCTAACTTTTTGGGAATAGACTTTACACTTTTGTGTAGGTTTTGAGGGTGCTTGACTAGTTATCGCACACACACACATACACGCTTATCTGATCGATCGTTTCTTCGATTAAGTCGATGCATGCATGTTCATTCCAAACCTTTAAAATCAAGATGTATAGGCATCTTTATGATATAAATGACCACATAAGTATGATAGACTTCTTCGATCACTTTGTTCGGAGCAAAGGTCGATACGTGGTCGGTCATGCGAACGACTTGACTTTGAACATTCTTGAATGTTTAAGTCGGTCGGCTCAACCAATCCTTGTATGCCACGTATTGGTCGAGCATACAACTTAGCTGAGACAGACCCTTAGAGATATAGCTCTCTTGCTTGATCTTAGCCATCCACCTAAGGGCTCCTTAGGGCTATAAATTGTCCACCGCTACACCCTTCGGCTGCTAATGAGTTTTTGGTTTAAGGAAGAAATTAGAAGATGACTTTTAAGGTTTTAGTAAGTTCATCATTGAACTTCATCTCCTATCATCTTCCCCTTCTTCTCCTCTTTTCAATCTTCTACCCTATATCATATCTATGGAGGTTGGATTCATTGCTTGCATGGTCATTTAAGAGTCTTCTAACTTTTTATGATCATACAAGTAAGAAATGTTAAAACTAGTGAAGGATCTAAGGTGTCATTCAACACTTAGATCTTGATTTATTCTTTGGGGTTTTTTGTGACTTGAGTTTTTGATGTGTACTAGATTTAGAAGCATGTATCTAAGGTCTCGAAAGAGATCAAGATCATCTTTTATCTTAGTCACTCCTTAGATCCAAGTGATCTTTTTATTTTTGCTTTGTTTTTTCCCTACTTCACAAGCACACACCGAGTGAGTTTCCACCACCGTGTGGAAGGCTCTTATGAGAGCACTCCGTGACACCGTTCATGTTGAGCCCTTATAGCGACACCGCTCACTTTGGGGACCTTTTTTGGAGTAGAAGCAAGTAGAGAGGAGGAGCGAAGAAGCAGGCGTAAGAGTTAGCTCGGTTCAGCACCTATGAAGTGAGAGCGTCATCTTTACTTCACGATTGTCATGGGTCACGGATCTAGGGGACTAAAGGTACCTATGAACTAAGAGCATCGACTCTACTTCACCGAAGACGTGAGTCGCAGACCTACGGGACTAAGAGGTAATCTTTGTGTAGCAACTTTTAGCTTGCTTGTAACCTTATTTGCTACTTCATTAGGAATGCTAGACCCCTCTGTGTGAAGAGTCTAAGCCCGATTTTGATCAGAGGGTGGTTTTCATCCCTGTTAAGGGTTTTCACTTTGTACATGCTTTTGTATACTCTTTAGCATTATTTCTCACTGATCACAACTCGTAACTTCCGCTAGCTTTAGATTATGTGATCTAACATGTGTTTTAATCTACCTATTGTGAGGCATACCAACTAGCTTCGTCTAGTTAGTCGTATAGTGCACAGTGCTTAGTTAGCTAAGCATAGCAAAGCTAAGTATATTTAAAATTTTTAATTGGTATAAGGGTGGTCTCTCTTATTGGAGCTAACACTCCTGGAGTAGGATCTGTGAGATTGTCGATCTATAGTGATCAACTTGCCGGGTGCACAAAAGCTCTTTGGTGTGTGTAAGTGGCCCTCTTTAGGGTTTTGCGAAGCATATTGCATATCTTGCTTCATATGTGGGAACTCCCTTTAGGGTGTTGTTGTTTGCCCACTCTATGAGGGCTTTTGTCTTTACTCATCCCTTTAGGGCTTCCGTCTGTGCCCCTTTATTTCGAGCTTGTGTAGTTGTTTTGTTATTTTTGTGTGTTTTCGTTACCTCTTCGTGATGGATTCACGAAGGGAAGGGAATGCCATTAGCAGGCCTCATTTGTTGGACATCACTAATTACCCTCATTGGAAGGCAAAGATATTTGCCTTCCTTCGTGGGATGAGCAATGAGGTATATATGCGTACGGGATGGATGGTCCAAACCTATACTTCTTGTGTCAGAGGATAGGGTACGTGGTTAAGAAGTGCCCCAAACCTTTTGAGGAGTCGGGTGGTAAAAAGCGAATCATGTGCACCGCTAACCAATGCGGTTTGAGTGCCATTCACTCGGCTGTGAATGAGTACGAAGTTCGCCAGATTTCTATTGCCCAAACCTCGAAAGAGGCTTAAGATATCTTGACTACCACCCATGAGGGCACTTCTTCCGTGAAGGAAGCCAAGCTCCAACAACTCTCATCTCATTTTAAGGGCTTGGTAATAGAGGAGGAGGAGTCTTTTGATGACTTTTATTCCAAGTTGAATGATATCATCAACTCCTCCTTTACTTTGGGCAAGCGGGTGTCTAATAATAAGATTTGTTGTAAGATCCTAATATTTCTTCCAGAACAGTTCATGCCAAAGGTTATGGCTATTGAAGAGACCAAGGACCTTAACAAGCTCATTCCCGAAGAGCTTGTCAGTAACCCTCGCACCTACAAGTCCAACTTTAGTACACCCTTCAATAATGGCAAGTGTATTGCTCTTAATGGTCTTAAAAGCGAGGGTCCTCTTTGGATATGGGTAGAATGACTGCAATGATCTCCTCCTGTTTCGAGAGTTTCATGAAGCAACATGGGGGGGAGTTTGTGCGATAGAATGATGCTACTAGGACCATGTCCGGGCATTCCGGAGTGACATGGGGAATTGAAGGACCTTCTTGTGGAGAAGACCAATATTGTTTCTCCTTCAAAGGAAAGCGGGCAAGACCCTTCCGAATATGAGTTTGCTCATGTATCAGCTTTTGTCTTTTTTTTAGGTTCTCTTAGAAGAATTCCTTCCCCCTTTCCGTCGAGTGAGAGCGAGTATGACCATGGTGAATACTTTGGGGATTTTAGCTTATCCTCCATGTACACTTTTACCATGGAGGAGGCTAATAGAGTTTGGAAACTCAACAATGAGCTTAAGGAGAGTGTGTGTATGTGTGTCTTAGCCTCCGAGATGGAGATTTTTCTTAGGAAAAGTGAGGAGGCATGTGTTCTCCCTCGAGAACAATGCTAAAAAAATTTGAACCTCAAGGAAAAGGTGAGGTTTCTAGAAGTCAAACATGTCCAAGGGACTTCTTGCATAGGTGAGAAGTCGGCTCTAGATTTGAAGGTCAAGCGTCTTGATGAACTTCTCAAAGTTGAGAAAAGTGATAAGAAAGGCGCTTTGGCTAAGGTTGAGACGTTGGAAAAAGCATTAAATAACTCTTCTTTGAATATTCATAAATTTGATGCTAGATCTATTAGCTTGACTAAGTTTTTGGATATCCAAAAGTGTATCCATGATAAATAAGGTATTGGTTATGATAGAAAAAGTAATACCCACCATAGCTCAAACCATGCTTGCTAGTACCTTGTGTCCCCCCATTGCTGAGAGCACTAATCCTAGTGCTTCAACTCCATTGGCCTCTTGTTTTAAGGGAGTATATGTATGCTCTTGGTGTGGGAAGAAGAGATACCTCAAAGACTTTTACTTTAGTCTTTGGGGGAGGCATGTCGTGGAAGTTTTTAAGGAGGAGTAGTCCGTGAGGGAGAGTGGTTTCGGCAAGTCTGACACCTTACTCAAGGAGACAAGGCTTGCAAAGGGGAAAGCCTTTGTTTAAGAGTATCCTTCCCTACGATCGAGTCCCCAACCTTGGTGTTGGTCCAGGGGCAAGATTGAGGGGCCCTCACTTTGGATTGTTGTCGGATAGCATTGGTGATAAAGATCGACTCTAGAGTCTCAATGGAGAGGGAGGGATGGAGAGGCCCGGTCAATTGACATTGACTCTTTCATCCAATGCCTCACTCGTAGGCTGGGTTCCGCCTGTGCCTGCCTAACACAGTTGCGGTCTGAAGATGATTACGAAAATTGGTCCTCGATGCAATCCCAGACGCTCTGCCTTCGAGGACCTACTAAAGGAGTTGGTTTGCGATGACTCATTTCTTGAGTCCCATGGTCGAAAGACCTTCGCTATTCGGAGTGGATAGGTTGTTGTAGTGGATCAGCTCCGTCGTTGTCGAGAGGAGGGATGGGAAGAACGACCCCGGCATCGGAGGCTGCCTTCTTGAGAGCGTCTCTCTCAGCAGTGAGAACGATGTTCTGCTTTGCAAGCTGCAAAAGTTGGAAGTCGAGCGCTGAAACTTGACAAGTTGGTAGAGGATCCTCCATTGGAGAGGGTGTGGTTTGCCCAACTGACTATCAAAGTGGTGGGGGGATCAGTCGATCGATCGATCTCCCATTCCCGGAGTGAGCCACTGTCTCTGGGCGAGCAAGAGGTAGCCCAAAATTGAGTCGTTGACTCATTGTTTGAGTCTCTAGACGAGGTTGATGTCGTTGAGTGTTACTTCCCTCTGGATGATCCTGATATCTTGTCTTTTCCATTCAGTGAAAGCAGAGGAAGTAACCAGATTGCTCTCGGTTGTCTGCTCAACCGAGAAACCTGGAAAGTATGGCTTTGAAGATCGGTTGTCTGCTCAACTGATCCGTTGATATCGTTGAGTGAACTGAGCTTTTTGAACGGATCCCACAGACGGTGCCAAACTGTGAGGGATTATCTCCGTGCCGGCCCGAAGACTTCACTTAACCAGTCAATCGAGTCAAGTCGAAATTCTGATCAATCCTTTATTAAAATCATTGGTTTGGATGTTGATGTCTCTGGGTTGAACGCTGGAATACTCGAAGGTTTGTGGACTTGAGTTTAGAAGAGATGAGTAGAAAGATCAGTTGAGAGTCAACACAAGATGTGATATTGGAGTTCAGCTGAAGCCTATGTCTCCGTGCTATAAGGAGCAACCTGAATTCACTAATACTTGAAATGAAGTGACCTCGATAGGCCAAGTGCTTCAAAATAGATCGAAAGATTGGGATGTCAGAGCTCTGCTTTTTTTTTTAAAGTCTGAATCAGAAATCAGATATTCGATCCATCACATTCGTCGGGTCTGCTATTTATAGAGGTTTTAGAAAAAAACCAGGGTAAAGAGCAGTCTCTTTAGCTGGCGTCTGGATCTAGGCGGGGTCGGTGGGTCCCATTGTTGTCTTCGTGGACCCCCAGTCATGGCTAGTGGGTCCTATCGTTGTCTTCATGGACCCCCAGGCAGAGCTAGTGGGTCCTGTTGCTAGGCGTTGGCCAAATTTTGCACCTACAGAGCCTTGTTGAGACCTCTTTTGAGCCCTTGCTCAAGTGCACGCCCTGTCCTCTCACCGCCTAGCCGATCCAGAATGCTGCATTGCAAGTGAATTGTTCGATGGAATGCCTAAAAGAGATGATGTAGCTTGGAATCAAAGTGGAATTCGAGCCGATGTTTCTGTGGCTAACACCTTGATTGCTGCTCACGCTAGAGTTGGGTTTTACTTGTATCTTTGAATTCCTTCATTGAAGTTAGTCTATGATTGGCATATTTGATGGCGATAATTTGTTGGGTAAATTACATTTTGCCCCCGTGAGGTTTATCTAAAAAACACTTACCCCCTGTAGTTTATTTTGTTCCAAAATCGCTCCCTAAAGTTTGAAATGTTAGCTCAATACCCCCTTTTGTTAACTACTTAATTTTCTCATTTGGTAATTTTTGTATGATCAAAACTGAATTGAAGGGGGAAAAATGTAGTTTTTGCCCCCTCTCTCTGTCTGTCTCTCTATCTCTTCGTCTCTCTCTCTTCCCCATGACCTCTATCTCCATCTCTCTCTCTCTCTCTCTTCCCCACCCCCAGGTTCTATCTCTCTTTCCCACGATCTCTCTCTCTCTCTCTCTCTCTCTCTCTCTCTCTCTCCGTCTCTCTCTGTCTCTCTTCCCCACAATCTCTCTCTCCATCTCTTTCTCTCTCTTCCCCAAGATCTCTCTCTCTCTCTCCATCTTTCTCTCTCTCTCTATCTCTCTATCTTTCTCTCTCTCTCTCTCTCTCTCTCTCTCTCTCTCTCTCTCTTCCCCACGATCTCTCTTTCTTCGGGGGGAGGGGTGATCGCACCGAAAGTGCCCGCTTCATGCAAATTGGCAGGGGCATGCACTAGTGTGTGTGTGTGTGTGTATATATATATATATAGGGGTATGCTAGAATGCGGCATGCGGTGCATGCGGCATCGCACCGCAGCCATCTGATGCACTGCTGCGTGCATCGCATGCACGCAGCTCGTCTGATGCACGAGCTGCGTGCATGCGATGCACGCAGCAGTGCATCAGACGGCTGCGGTGCAATGCCGCACGCACCGCATGCCGCATTCTAGCACTTCTCTATATATATATATGGGGAGGGATACTCTTACTCATGGCCTTTTACTCATATAATTACCTATGATCCAGGCCGTCCATTAGATCCCGACGTACGGTTCAGATTAGATGGGGAGTTAAACCAATGGTGTCCGCATTAAATGCCCGTATTAAAAGCCCTTATTAAAAACTCGTATTAAAAGCACGCATTCAATGTGGACACCATTGCTTTAACTCCCTATCTAATCCGAACTGTACTTCAGGATCTAATGGACGACCCGGATCATAGGTAACTATATAAGTAAGAGGCCATGAGTAAGAGTATCCCTCCCCTATATATATATATATATATATATATATATATATATATATATATATATATATATATATATATATATATATATATATATATATATATATATATATATATATATATATATATATATATATATATATATATATATATATATATATATATATATATATATATATATATATATATGTGGGGGAAAATCTTCGTGCCGACCCGAAGACTCTCGCAGCACCAGTCAGTTGAATGTTCGTGTTGACGTCGAAGATCGTTGGTCGATCTGTTGATCGACTGTTGATCGAAGTTGAAGCTTTTGATTTGTAAACAGAGAGATGCAATCAGAGAGAGTTTGACACGAGAAGTGATCTCGGAGTTCAGCCGAAGCCTACGTCTCCGTGCTATAGGGTGCAACCCGAATTCACTAACACTTATATTGAAGTGATCTCGACAGGCCGAGTATCACTGTAAATACTGATCTTTCTAAAAGAAGATCAAAGGGAGATGGCAGATCGGAAGTGTGAAATCCCAGAGCTCTGGTTCTGAAAGTCAGATCTCAGAGTGAAAATCAGATTTGTAGATTTGGATCTCGATCCTTTTTACATTCGAAGGCTCTGCTATTTATAGGCACTCCGGGTGGCGAATGGCGGTTTCCGCTGTAGTATCTGGGGATTCTCCAGGTAAAGTTGTGGGCCCTGCGGTTGTCTTCGGGGGTCCACCAGGCAGGGCTGGTGGGTCCCGTTGTAGTCCTCGTGGGTCCACCAGGCAGGGCCGGTGGGTCCCGCTGTAGTCCTCGTGGGCCCACCAGGCAGGGCCGGTGGGTCCCGCTGTAGTCTTCGTGGGCCCACCAGGCAGGGCTGGTGGGTCCCGTGGTAGATTTATGCCAAAATTTGCACCCACAGTTACCCCCTCCAAGTTAGCTAGAGTGCATTCTAGCTGGCTTGGACTTTGGTGCAACTGGCTTGGATTTTGGTGCAAAAAATAGCAACTTCCTGTTTAGAAAAACGGACACGAAGAAACTTGCCGCATGTTAGAGAAAAAAGTGACTGATCGGTCAATTTGGACCGATCGGTCAAATTTGACCGATCGGTCAAATTTTGACCGATCGGTCAAATTTTGACCGATCGGTCAAAATTCAACCGGTCAAGAATCGGGTGATCGGTCAAAAAACAGGGTTTTTTGACCGATCCAGTAGTATTTTTGACCGATCAGCTGAAATTTGGCCGATCGGTTAAATTTTGACCGATCGGTCACTTTTGACCGATCGGTCAAATTTTGACCGATCGGGCAAAATTCAACCGGTCAAGAATCGAGTGATCGGTCAAAAAACAGAGTTTTTTGACCGATCCAGTAGTAAATTTGACCGATCAGCTGAAATTTGGCCGATCGGTTAAATTTTGACCGATCGGTCACTTTTGACCGATCGGTCAAATTTTGACCGATCGGGCAAAATTCAACCGGTCAAGAATCGAGTGATCGGTCAAAAAAGAGTTTTTTGACCGATCCAGTAGTAAATTTGACCGATCAGCTGAATTTTGGCCGATCGGTCACTTTTGACCGATCGGTCACTTTTGACCGATCGGTCACTTTTGACCGATCGGTCAAATTTTGACCGATCGGGCAAAATTCAACCGGTCAAGAATCGAATGATCGGTCAAGAATCGAGTGATCAGATAACTTTCGCCGATCGGACATGTTTGTCCGATCGGTGAAAAATATCCGGTCAAGGTTCGAGTGATCGGCAAAAAACCTTGGTTTTTTGCCAGATCCAGTAGAAATTTGACCGATCAGATAACTTTCGCCGATCGGACATGTTTGTCCGATCGGTGAAAAATATCCGGTCAAGGTTCGAGTGATCGGCAACAAACCTTGGTTTTTTGCCAGATCCAGTAGAATTTTGACCGATCAGATAACTTTCGCCGATCGGACATGTCTGTCCGATCGGTAAAAAAAAAAAAAAAAAAAAAATATCCGGTCAAGGTTCGAGTGATCGGGAAAAAACCTTGGTTTTTTGCCAGATCCAGTAGAAATTTGACCGATCAGATAACTTTCGCCGATCGGACATGTTTGTCCGATCGGTGAAAAATATCCGGTCAAGGTTCGAGTGATCGGCAAAAAACCTTGGTTTTTTGCCAGATCCAGTAGAATTTTGACCGATCAGATAACTTTCGCCGATCGGACATATCTGTCCGATCGGTAAAAAAATATCCGGTCAAGGTTCGAGTGATCGGCAAAAAACCTTGGTTTTTTGTCAGATCCAGTAGAAATTTGACCGATCAGATAACTTTCGCCGATCGGACATGTTTGTCCGATCGGTGAAAAAATATCCGGTCAAGGTTCGAATGATCGGCAAAAAACCTTGGTTTTTTGCCAGATCCAGTAGAAATTTGACCGATCAGATAACTTTCGCCGATCGGACATGTTTGTCCGATCGGTGAAAAATATCCGGTCAAGGTTCGAATGATCGGCAAAAAACCTTGGTTTTTTTTTTGTCAGATCCAGTAGAAATTTGACCGATCAGATAACTTTCGCCGATCGGACATGTTTGTCCGATCGGTGAAAAAATATCTGGTCAAGGTAAAGTTTGAACCTGCCCTTCAGAGAAAGTTTGCTGCTTTGTTCCTCGATATTTTGGCAGAGTTTTGAACATTGATGGAGCTTGATTCTTCTTGTTTTGAATCCTTGATTGGCTTGATGGTTGCTTTGAACCGGCGGTCCGGTTTACCTAGACCGGTGGCTTGATTAGACCGTTGGTTCATGTGGACCGGTAGGTCCGACGTTTCGCCTGGTCGCGACTGTTCGCCTGGTTTTGCGCTTGCTACGGATGGATGCCACGTGTACCTACAAAAACACGCGATTTGATATGGTGAAGACACGTGTCTTCTCGATTTGCGCACCTGTTTTACCCTGGGTACAAAAAGCTTTCACCGGCTGTCATTTTGCCTCACGCTTCCAAAATTTTTCGAAGTCCAGACTCTTGCTCTCTTGATTTCTGCTCTCTGTTCTCTGCGCTTGTCTGATCGGTGAAATGGCTTCCTCGGGCAGTTCGAAGAAGTCCGGTACGACTCCCTCGAAGAGAAAGGGAAAGGAAATCGTCGAGGTCCAATCTCCTCCGAGGGGCCGTGGCAAAGGCAAGGCTGCTCTCGCTGAACTTGGCCAGCTTGGCAAAAGGCACCAAGGGGTTGGGTTTGCTTCGGCGCCATCAAGGCCAGAGTTCATCCCCAAGGTGAAGTTTGTTCTGGGCCCTCTCATGCCCCTGACAGAGGAGACGGAGTACATGTATAATGTAGGTAGCGAGCTCACGGATACGAAGAGAAAGAAGTGGCAAGCATTGCTCTCTTTCTTCACAGAAGGGAAGGGGGCGCAGCCTTCGCTCCCCAGCATTCAGACTGCATTCGGCATCGACAAGAAGACAGTCTTCACCAATTTTGCTAGCAAAGAGCAGGTCATGGGAACTATAGTGACCGTTGGCCAACTCAACTGCGGTCTACGTCTGCCTCTGCCACCCTTCGCTGCCAGATTGCTGAATACTTCTGGCCTTTGCCCGGGGCAGGTCACTGGGAACGCATGGCGAATCATTTACGCCTTCTGCCGAGTGGAGTCAGATTTTCAAGAGGACTTAAGGGCCTGCTACTCCAGTATCCCGGTAGGAGAACCTGCCCGGATCGAGCTTGGATATTTCTTCTTTCACTATCGATGGAGCTACAGGAAGGACAGCCCTTTCTATAATTTGACTGGAATATCTCCACTGCGCCCACTCACCGATACAGTCCCTTCGGACAAATTGTACACTGACTGGCCAATCTCTGTCTCCGGCGCGTGGACATCCATGTCAGTGCCAGACACCCCCCGAGATAGCGTACACGACGCAGTTAAGATGTACAGCGCTGGAGGCATCTTCGCCTGGAGTTCTGAGAGGGCGGGAGCCATAGATAATTTGTTCCTCGAGCTGACCTGTGGAACCAGGTCGTGGAAACAGTTTTCTAACTGTCCTGTGAGATATGGCAAGGCCAATCTCCTCCACAGATCGAAGGACAGGTATGAGGACAACGAAGTCCTATACTCTGATTATGAAGAGGATCCCAGCTCGGGCAAGATCATCCGGAAGATTAGGGTCGAGAAGAAAATCTACAACGTGAGGCGCCGATTGCCCACTATGGATGAGAAGTTGGTTATCCAAAGAGGCCCCGCGAAGAAGAAGCGAAAAACACTCGTCAAGCCTAAGGAAGATGAAGAAGAAGAAAAGAAGAAGAACGAAGAGGAAGAAGAAGGGAAGAAAAATGAAGAAGAAGAAGAGACAGAGAATATCAGCCACGACATTAGTGGCAATGATGAAGACGAGGACGGGGACGGCGAGGATGATCCGTCTACTACCTCCTCCAATGGGGATGGTGAGAATGAAAACGGGGGTGGTGAGGAAGAAATTCCTCCCACCCCCACTGGTGGTGCAACAGGGGAGGATTCGATTCCAATTCCCATTGACGAGGTCAAAGCCCGTCAAATGGAAGAAGTGCTTGACATGGAAGGTGATGGCCCAAAAGCGGTTCCCACCTACAAGTTCGACGAATTGAAGAAGCCGATGCGCTTCAAGATAAAGCTGTCGAAGAGTGCTGGGGTTGGAAGCAACCCCACGCCTCTGGATCAAATCCCCCCCGACGCTCCTCGCATTGAGGGAGCAACAATGAGTGGGGGTGTAGAGGTTGAGCAACCCCCTCCCCCCTCTCACTCTCTGCTCAACGAGGTGGAGGCCATGCTGGCCGGGCTTATCCCGCCAGGCGGGTCGCAAGAAGAGAGAGCCTCACCTCCCAGGAATGCTTCCCCCCCTGCTAATTTGGAGAGGGGAAGTCGAGTGGGGGATGGGGCTCCTCAACCTCAACCAGCGCCAACCCCGACTCAGGAGAAATCAACTCCTAAGAGTGGCTCTGATCGTCGGAAAGGCAAAGAGCCGAAGGTCGAAACATCAGGTAATTGAACTTAACTTGTTTTGAATGTCTTGTTTCTGAAGTTCGAAAATGATCTAACACTTTGATTCCCTTTGATTGCAGGTACGCCTGTTGGATTGACTCCGACAATAAAAAACTTGGGTGAAGTTGATATCAACCGCCCCACTGCTGCGATCAGAAAACTCATCAACCTTCCGAGTGCCACTTTGGATGAAGCTTTTGATAGAATTAACCTGTTGGTAGGTGCATCTGCTTGATCGATCATTTGAATCTTATCTTTCTTCAGAATAATTCAACTCTCTTGTTCTTTTGCAGAACTCAGCACTTATGAATGTTGCAACCAAACTCTCTTTGAGGGCGGGAGCAAAAGAAGCTGTGGCTGAAATAAATCAGTTGACCGCGGAGAGAGATGAGCTAAGAGATCTCCTGACTTCGAAGAAAGCTTCTCTCAAAACCAAGATTAAGGAACTTCGGGAGGGAAAGCTGGAGATCAAAGGGCTGAAGGATCGATGTGAGGCACAGAGTCATGAACTCGAATCTCTGAAGACTCGACTCTCAAAGGTGGAGGATGTGTCCTGTGGCCGTACCATCGAGATCCAAGAGCTGAAGCAACAACTTGCTACTCAGCACGCTGCCTTTGTTGCCAGAGAAGAGACTTCGAAGAAGGCACTGGAGCACGCGTTGTCTGAGTGCAAGGTTTACAAGGAGACAGCAGAGAAGGCGGCAGAAGCGCTCAGGACTCATGTAGCTAGCGTCCGATCCTCCAAGGCATCAGTGGCGAGTAAAGCTCGTCCTGGATCTGAAGGGGAGAAGTCGCATGCGAAGAGTGTGGCCAAGCCCTGAGACTTTTCTTCTTCTTTGTTGTTGTACTTGTAAATTTTTGAAATGTAACAGCTCCTTGTATCTGACATATTTTGATAATAATAGAAGACATCTTTTTTGTATTTGAAACTTGCACTTCTGTTGAGTTGAATGTCTTTGAATGTTGAATTCTGGAATGCTATTTGACATGATTGAGTATACATACATTTGAATGTAAATTGAATACGTGTATACTTGAATGTAAGGGGTTGAGTCGCTACTCAATCACCCAAACTTTGTAACTTTGAAAATTGAATTTGAATTCGAATAACATTTGAATGTAAGGGGTCGAGTCGCAACTCAAACTCCCAAACCTGTTAGACGATATCGAATCGATTGAAATTGGATATTGAATTTCGAAGGTCAGTTTAACATTCGCTAGTAAGGGGTCGAGTCGCAACTCTAACACCCAAACATGTTAAGACCTGGTAACTTGAAAATGGTCAGTTTTTAACATTTGCTAGTAAGGGGTTGGGTCGCAACCCTAACACCCAAACTTGTTAAAAGACCTGGTAATTTGAATATGGATAACTTGTAATTGCTTCAGAACTTGGATTGAAAATCAGAACACTTGTACATTTGAACATTTGAAAGAGAGCTTTATTCATCACAGAATATACATTATGGATAGAACAACTTGAGGTGTCTAGAATTCCAAGCTCGAGGCAATCTATCTCCTTCTGGTGTAATCAGTCTGTAAGAACCTTTGCCTCCAACTGACTCAATGATATATGGACCTTCCCAGTTGGGAGCAAGCTTTCCACTGCTGTGTTCTTTGGTATTGTAGAAAACTGCTCTGAGAACTAAACTACCCACTGGGAATTGTCTCTTGTGGACTTTCTTGTCATAGGCTCTTTTGATCTTCTGTTGATATTTGGCCACACGAAGTGATGCTAGATCTCGTAGTTCTTCAGAGAAGTCTAGATCATTGATCCGAAGTTCTTCATTGACTCCTTCTTCAACAGCTTTAGTCTTCAAAGTACTTGATATGTTTTCTGCTGGGAGTACTGCCTCTGATCCATATGTTAGGCGAAAAGGCGAGAACCCAGTTGATCTTCTCGGAGTTGTGCGATACCCCCAAAGAACTTCAGGTAGGACTTGCTCCCACAATCCTTTCTTATCATTGAGTTTCTTCTTGAGTATACCAAGAATAGCTCTGTTGGAGGCTTCTGCTTGGCCATTGCATTGAGGATATCTTGGAGTTGAATAGAATAGCTTAATACCATGGTTCAGACAGAACTCTCGAAACTTGTCGGAGTCAAACTGAGCTCCATTGTCTGCAACGAGAACTTGAGGTGTACCAAATCTTGAGAAGATGTTGTGCCGAATGAATTTGATCACTTCGTTATCAGTCTCTCGGAAGAGGGGCACAGCTTCAACCCATTTGGTGAAGTAATCTGTGGCCAGCAGTAGGTACTTCTTCTTGCTTGGAGTTGGAGGGAAAGGACCCAAGAAGTCTAAACCCCATTGATGGAAGGGCCAGGGACTTGATAATTGATGGAGTTCATCTGCAGGGAGATGAATAGCTCGAGCGTGCCGTTGACAAGGTTCGCACCTTTGAATGACTTGTTGAGCATCCCTTGCCATTGTTGGCCAGTAGTACCCTTGTAGCTTCGTCTTGGCTTCAAGGGATCTTCCTCCCGAATGATTTCCACAAGCTCCGGAGTGGATATCAATCAGGATTGCCTGTGCTTGTTCAGGACCAAGGCACTTGAGTAACATCCCGTTGTGAGATTTGAAATATAAATCTTCACCTTGTAAAGTGTAGCAAGGGAGCTTCCTTTGGAGCCTTCGGGCTTGATTTGGATCTTCTGGCATTTTGCCATGTTTGAAGAAGTCAAGAATTTGTCGTCTCCAATCTTCAAGCTGATCTCCACCCCCAGATCCTTCTGTAGTGGTAAGAATCTGTTGATCGGGGATGGTTTTGGGCACTTCTTGATAATCAATTTGTATTTGCCTTCCTCCGAGTGAGTCTCCAAGAACTGAGGCAGCATTAGCTAAGGCATCTGCTTCTCGGTTCTCTGCTCTGGGGATTTGAATGAATTCAGCGCTAGTAAAACGTTGTTGAAGACGTCGTACTAAGGCCAAGTAGAGTTGCATTCTTTCTTCTCGAGCTGTGTACTCTCCATTGATTTGCCTTATGATCAATTGGGAGTCGCTGTATATGATGATTTGATCTACCCCCAGAGATTCTGCCATTTCGAGTCCGGAAATGAGTGCTTCATATTCAGCTTCGTTGTTGGTGGCATTAAACCCAAGGAGAGTGGCCTTCTGGAGATGATCAAGTTCGGGGGATATTAAGACTATCCCAGTTCCCGAACCGATCGAACTTGATGCTCCATCAGTATATAGCTTCCAATGAGGAGTTGCAGCAATAACTTCAAGACTTAGATCAATTTTTGTTGTAGGATTGATCGGAGGCTTATCCTCATCTTCCAAGCGCATATCGACATCTTCTTCCCAAGTGATGGGGTCTTCAACTGGAAAGTCAGCTAGAAAATCAGCAATTGCTTGACCTTTGATAGAAGTGCGAGATTCGAATTGAATCCCCAGAGCACTCATTTCGATCACCCATTTGGTCATTCGACCAGCTCGACCAGCTTTGTCAATGATATCTTTGAGTGAGTGTTCTGAAATGACAGTAATCTGGTGGGAGACGAAGTACGGTTGAAGACGACGCGATGCAGTGAGCAAGGCCAATATGACCTTCTCAGTTTTTGAGTAGCGAGTCTCAGCCGGAAGAAGAGTGTGGCTGATGTAGTAGACTGGATGTTCGATGCCTTCTCTTCTACTGACTAAGACCGCGCTGATTGCTTGATCGGTCACGGCAAGGTAGAGCCACAAGTCTTCTTTTGGAAGTGGAGCAGTCAGGATAGGAGCTTGCACCAGATATTTCTTGATGCTTTGAAATGCCTCTTCACAGATTGGATTCCAGCCAGATGTATCCGCCTTTCGTAGTTTGTCGAAGAGTGGCTTGCACTTGTCTGAAGATTTTGAAATGAATCGATTGAGTGCTGCTAATCTTCCAGTGAGACGTTGAACTTCTTTTCGATTTGTAGGTGAAGGCATATCGATGATGGCTCGAATTTGATCAGGATTGGCTTCAATACCTCTCCTGGTCACAAGATGACCCAGGAATTTGCCAGATTGAACTCCGAAGGCGCATTTGGCTGGATTGAGCTTCATTCGATACTTTCGAAGGACTTGGAAGGTTTCAGCCAGATCAGATAGATGTTTGCTCCGAACGGAACTCTTGGTGAGGAGATCATCGACATAGACTTCGACGTTGCGACCGATCTGATCTTCGAACATTTTGGTGACTAGCCTTTGATAGGTGGAACCAGCATTTTTGAGGCCGAATGGCATGACATTGTAGCAATAAAGACCTCGGCTAGTCACAAAACATGTCTTCTCTTGATCATCAGCGTGGAGTGGAATTTGATTGTATCCAGAATATCCATCCATGAAAGACAACAGCTCGTGGCCAGCAGTGGCGTCGACGAGTCTATCTATCCTTGGCATGGGAAAAGGATCTTTGGGGCAAGCCTTGTTGAGATTGGTAAAGTCGATGCAGACTCTGACTTTCCCATTCTTCTTTGGAACAGCCACTATGTTAGAGATCCAAGTTGGATACTCTACTTCTCGGATGAATCCGGCTGCGAGTAGCTTGGTAATTTCTTCTTGAACAGCAACTTGTAGCTCTGGTCGAATGGTGCGAGGCTTTTGCTTGACGGGCTTCACCTCTTCTTTGATCGCAAGTCGGTGACAAGCGTCATCTGGATTGATCCCAGGCATGTCTTCGAAGCACCATGCGAAGACGTCGATATTGGACTGGAGGAAGGATACCATGTCTTGCGCTTCTGCGTCGCTAAGACCGGTACCAATAAATGTTTGTTGAGGGAGATCTCCGCTGCCTATGTTGATCGGGATGATTTCTTCAATTGAAGGTGATGCTTCCCATTCGATGGGTGGGGGTTTGGTCAGCGGAATCTCCTTTGATTGCTATTTGGAAGAGGGACCAGCTTCATCTCGTGGCCGCTTTGGAGGAGCAATATTGATTTTTCGATCTGTTTTAGCAGCAGCAGCTTCACAAGATCTTCCAGCTTGCTGATCGCCTCGAATGCAGACGATGCCTTCTCCAGTTGCAAACTTGAGTAGTTGATGGTAAGAGGAGGAGATGGCATTGATCTGATGGAGGAATGGTCGCCCAAGAATGGCGTTGTAGCTAGACATTCCTTCGACGATCGCAAACCTCACCGAGACTCGAGTCTCTCGGCTGAGGTCGATGGTGAATCTGGATTCGCCCACTGTGATGCTTTGTTCACCATTGAAGCCGGTGATCACAGTGGGGACGACGTCGAGACTTTGATACTTATGTCCCAGACGTTTGAAACAGTCGGAGAACATAATGTCAATGGAGCTTCCAGTGTCTATGAGGATTCGATTGACGGTGCTTCCGTCGATGATGAGTTTCAAGACCAGGGGGTCTCGATGGGGAGTGTGAACTCCTTGAAGATCGGTGTCATTGAAGACTATGGATGGCCAAGCCAGACCTTCGATGGGCTTCTCGATCCAGGTATCTTCTTTGTTTGCAGTAGATCGAACATGGAAGATGCGTCGAACCTGCCGATCGACTTCCTTCCCGGTCAAAGCTTGATTGTGCAGGGTTCCATGAATGCCAAAGACATTGGCATTCACAGAAATTGGTTGCCGGTTGGATGAGATTTGATGTATCCAACACACTTCTTTCCCCTTGGCCGAGGTTCGACGTTGATCGTGCCCATTGTTGACGAATTCTTGAAGGTGGCCTTCTCGTAGTAAGTC
Source organism: Chamaelirium japonicum (assembly GCA_947650365.1). Taxonomy (NCBI): domain Eukaryota; kingdom Viridiplantae; phylum Streptophyta; class Magnoliopsida; order Liliales; family Melanthiaceae; genus Chamaelirium; species Chamaelirium japonicum. The sequence continues at coordinate 16,029,662 of OX393560.1, read as the reverse complement.
TTCAAGATGGAATTTCAGCCGAAAACACCGATCGGTGGAATGTCCGTGACTTCGATGGAATTCACAGTAGACTGTTTTGTCTGCTGTGAATTTGGAATTCGGTTGAAGAGGATTGGGCCTCCGAAGATACTCGTCGTGTTGAATACGGTCGAGTATCTGCTCGACTGGCATGTTCCACTCGGTGAAAGTGGTCTTCGTCGGAGATCGACGCCCATCATTCTTTGATCTTTTGTTGGCCGGAGGGGCTGCTGCTTCAGTGTTGTGAGCCTTTGCAGCATATTTAGGTGCTTCTTTTTCAGCAGGCCTTCTTTTAGTTTCTCGCCCTTTTCGAGCGACTTGATCGTCTTCCACCTCAATCTCCCTCTGAATTCGATCGAACATAGCTCCCAGAGAAGGAGGGGGATTGCGGATGAAGTCGTTGTAGATATGTAGATCAAAGCGGAGAGCGTTCTGGAAAGCCAACATGATGGCTTCATCATCCAGATGCCTTCCAGAGAGAGCAGCATGCTCGTTGCGAAACCTCCTCGTGAAGCTGCGGAGAGTCTCATCTGCACCCATCCTTAGTCGATATAGAGAGTCGAGCTTCTTCTCGGGTTTCAGGTTAAGCTGGTAATGTTGCACAAAGAGGTTAGCCAAAACACCGAACTGGGTAATGGACCCAGCTCGGAGATTGTGATACCAGTCGAGTGAAGGCTCGTCGAGACTTCCCGCGAAGGTGCGGCAGAGCACGTTGTTTTCCTCTTCGTGTGGCGTTAGAGCTTGCTTGAAGGCAAGTATATGGAGGCTTGGATCTCCTCGGACGCAGTTGAATTTGGGGAGGGTAGGAGTTCTCCATCCTCTTGGAAATACTGATTCGAAAAGGCTTCGATGTAGTGGCCCGGCAGAAGAGTAGCCATCCCTACGACCATGTCCTCGACCTAGAGGTGGGTCAAGAGGCAAGATCGCAAGGTCTTGCTCTGGCATTGAAGTGTTTGCTGGTCGAAGTCGGTGTCGAAGGTCCGATCCAAGTCCACGTTGGAGTGGAATGGAAGGGGAGACTCTACTCTTTGAAGGAGCGCCTTTCATTTGGTGCTTCCTTGGCAGGTTGAGCTTCGATGGTGCTCTTTTGTCGCAGTTACGACCAGATGAAGATTGGGAGGACTCGTCTTCAAGACGATCCCAGACACTCTGCTTCCAAGGAGCAGCAGAGGGAGTTGGGTCGCGTCGAATCCTCTCGAGAGCATCAGTGCCCATTGACCTCCGTTGTTCGGAGTAAATTGAATGTCGAGGAGGATCAACCCTCCCACTTGCGGAGGGGATCGGAATAGCAATTCCAGCTTCGGAAGCTGCCTTCTTCAGAGCATCCCTCTCAGCAGTGAGGGTGGCGTTTTGTTTCGCCAATTGGAGTAGTTGGAAATCGATTGCAGAGATCTGGTAAGTCGATGGAGGATCTTCAGCAGGAGCAGGGACAGTCTGCCCAATTGATTGATGAGGATGAGGGGCGATCGGTCGATCGACTGATCTTCCGCTTCCTGAGTGAATCCCCATCTCGGGGACAGCAAGGGGCTGCCCGAAGTTGAGCCTTTGACTCATTGAACGAGTCTCAGGACGAGGTTGATGTTGAGTATTACTTCCTTCTGGTTGACCCTGATGTTTGGTTCTCGCCATTCAGAATGCGAAAGGTACAACGAGATTGCCGATGTCCGATCAGTTGTCTGATCAACCGAGGGGGCGAGGAAGTTTGGCTATTGATCTGGTAGTCGAAGTAGAGAGGACACGGCTTCTCGCTCGGATCCCACAGACGGCGCCAAACTGTGGGGGAAAATCTTCGTGCCGACCCGAAGACTCTCGCAGCACCAGTCAGTTGAATGTTCGTGTTGACGTCGAAGATCGTTGGTCGATCTGTTGATCGACTGTTGATCGAAGTTGAAGCTTTTGATTTGTAAACAGAGAGATGCAATCAGAGAGAGTTTGACACGAGAAGTGATCTCGGAGTTCAGCCGAAGCCTACGTCTCCGTGCTATAGGGTGCAACCCGAATTCACTAACACTTATATTGAAGTGATCTCGACAGGCCGAGTATCACTGTAAATACTGATCTTTCTAAAAGAAGATCAAAGGGAGATGGCAGATCGGAAGTGTGAAATCCCAGAGCTCTGGTTCTGAAAGTCAGATCTCAGAGTGAAAATCAGATTTGTAGATTTGGATCTCGATCCTTTTTACATTCGAAGGCTCTGCTATTTATAGGCACTCCGGGTGGCGAATGGCGGTTTCCGCTGTAGTATCTGGGGATTCTCCAGGTAAAGTTGTGGGCCCTGCGGTTGTCTTCGGGGGTCCACCAGGCAGGGCTGGTGGGTCCCGTTGTAGTCCTCGTGGGTCCACCAGGCAGGGCCGGTGGGTCCCGCTGTAGTCCTCGTGGGCCCACCAGGCAGGGCCGGTGGGTCCCGCTGTAGTCTTCGTGGGCCCACCAGGCAGGGCTGGTGGGTCCCGTGGTAGATTTATGCCAAAATTTGCACCCACAATATATATATATATATATATATATATATATATATATATATATATATATATATATATATATATATATATATATATATATATATATATATATATATATATATATATATATATATATAAAAGAAACGGGAATTGAGCCGCTAGCCTATTTCCGTCGAAATTGGCTTGGCTCATTTCCCACCTAAAGTTTTTTTTAATTTTGTTTTTATTGTAGATCATATATCTATTGTTAGATGATCATCCTCACAAAAAATTCATCAAACTTGAAAAGCTTTAGGGGGTGTCAAATATGTAGACGGCTTATAACCGTCTTTTCACCCGTTAATAGGAAAAGTTTATTTGAACCCCCCCCCCCCCCCCCCCCCCCAGGTTTTTTCACAAAATATCATTGCTCTAACACTGATTACGACAAAAGAACAATATTGATCAAGCGTGTTTTGAGCACACAAATTATGCCAACAAAGGCATTGTACTTTTTGTGCTAACAATTGGGTATGTTTTCCTCTCATTTAAGCAAATCATAATAGTGATCGAGGTCGTCGTAGTTCATGCTACTCATATAACTAACCGATGGATAACAGGCTGATGACAGTAGAGAGTGTCACTTTATTATCTCTAAGTTGGACTGATAGATGATGATTTAGTAGCTTAGCCCTTCTTTGGATAAGATTATGATTATGGGATTCTTGGTGCTCAAAATCCTAAAAGCCCCCAAAACGGCTTCGAAGTCTGAAGCCTCCAGTTTGGGCTCCGGGAAAATGGATCCTAGGTTTCGGGCTATCTGAATAAACACTTTTTGGAATCTAGTTGTATCCAAACAGGCCCTCCGACTTTTTTTTGAATGTCGCAACATGGGTGCTTATTAAATGAAAAATGCCATTCAACCATACAAAAACGTTATAGACTCTTTACAGACCCGATCACAGCCGTCCATTGCACCCAGGCCCGATAGGTGAATCATACTTAGCTCCGACAGACAAGCTACAAACAGTTGTGATCAGGTATGTAAAGTGTTTGTAAATCTTTCGTCTGGTTGAATAGCATTGCTCTTGTTAAATTTAGCTCGATAGACTTATGAGAGAGAGAGAGAGAGAGAGAGAGAGGATTGGTCATCAGTCCATGTTTTTCACGGATCCAATGTGGGTGTTTATTAAAATTATTTAATATTATTTTTTAGGCAAGGGTATTTTTGTCATTTAGCATGTTTATGAAAAAACATACCCTCCGATTGAATACAAGTAGAAGTCTTCGTATGGATGCCAGCAATCCTCAATGCCAACAAGAGTTCTTCGTGATTGTTGAACGCAGACTCTATAAGGCTTCGTTGTATTCTGGAAGCGGATTTGTAATCAATGAACACAGGCTCTATAAGGCTTCGTTGTATCCTAGAAGCGGATTTGTAGTTAGCAAACTCTATCTGAGTAGGAGCAAATCGCTTTAAAGAAAGCATACTTGATACGTGACTCAAAGCCGGATTCGAAGTTTTCCCAATATTTGATTGTTCTTCGCCTTTTACGCCCCAATCATGTGGTGAAAGTCATCCATCAAGGAGTTTACTCCTCATTTTCTTGAAGGTGCAGGTAGGGTTGGCAATTTCAGACCTGACACGACCTGACACAAAGTTAGCGGGTCTAGGTCAGGGCTAAACAGATTCGGGTCGTTAACGGGTCGACATGATAGACCCGTTTAATAAACGGGTCGGGTCCGGGTTTAGGGTCTAGACATGGTAGACCCGGGAAGATCTGTTTAAAATTCACTGGGTCGTGTCGAGTCGGGTCGGGTCGGGTCGGCCTACCCGGAATCTGATACTATAATATATAGTATCAGCGGTGTTGGAATTGGATCCGCTTATCAGAGTCGCAGCGGAAGCAAAAGATAGATCCGAAGATCATACGGTGTATGTTTCATTACAATTAAATTCTACAAAACAATCTACATGCAAATATATGATCTTAACATATGTGCAGACACCCTAGAGGCATACTACGATCTACGGAAGACATGCATGCATCTAGTTAGGTGTTTAGAATCATCATACCTTGTGGATCTATGATCCGGAGAGAACGGAACGATGATGAACCGCACGTGAATCGCAAGGAAAACTGTCAGATAGCACCTTGTCCTTTGCGAAGGGAGGAATTCTCGAAGTCCTACCTCTGAGTGCAAGGACTACGAGCCGACGGAGGAATTCATTGCGAAGACGATGACGAGCCGCGAGATCTCCTCCTTCTCTTTCTCTCTTCTTCCTTCTCCTTCCTTCTCCTTCCTTCTTCTTCCTTCTTCTTCCTCTTTTTTCCTTGGCCGAAACCACAAAGAGAGGGAGAGAGGGAGAGGTTCGGATCTTTTGGAGAGGGGAAGTACATAAGGCTGGCCCCTCCCCCTCCATTCTACATATAGGGCCGGTCTCCTAGTGCCATGCGCAAGCTAGGGCCAGCCCTAATAAGATTAGGATGAGGGGGGGTCGGTTTTAGGGTTTTCAAGTGTCTATTGTGAACTCTGGACGAAAACGCCCTTCACGAAAAGTAAAAAACTGAAAGAGAGATTGAGTGAGGTGCGCTACTCGAAATCGAGTTCCGTCAGCGCCTATGAGCTTCTAGAATTATTCCGCTCATTCTAAGATCCATATTCAATATGTTCTGAGTCATATTTCAGTATTTACCAAAATACCCCTATGGCCCCTAACACATGTGAATTAGGTTCTTAAGCTCCGGGCTTGTGCTCCATCGCGCTACTTCGCAACCAACGTATCCAACCAGGTCGGGGAACAATTCCTATACGCAACGACATGGTGGAACCTTCAAGGTTTGGGATCTCCAGCTCCAACCGGATCCCTGATTAATTGTTCCGGTGACACACCGAAAGTTCCGTTAATCAGCCCTAATCCGATTAACCCGCGTAGCCACCCAGAGTGCGACGCGAGTTGAACTCTAGTGATTCTAAACATATGTTACTCCCTCGTAATCATGTTCTCTACTATATTCTGATAATCCTTAGTCCCTCCTATTACCGGTGCCATGATACGACTCGGGCGGTGGAGAGCACCGTCAGATCCTGATCGATCATCTGACTTGGGTTTGATGACTTGTCATCTATAACACCACACACCTTCCGGTGCTATGCCTAGCATCCGAAACGTCGTCAGTCATACTGACAACCACCAGGCCTGGGTTAATTGTGTGGACAGATTGACTCATCAAAACGCACCCATCCAACACTGGACGTCGGATAACCTGTAGGGATTACATGTCACTTAAGCGCCAGCCGGGTAACCCAACATACCGTGGTATTGGACAATGGAAGGTCCGCACACGTTGGCTCATCAAAGCACCACACAACTGGTTGGCCCAGTGTACATGGTCCCTCAGGGTTAAGGACAAATTATCTATAGTAGTAAGACGATTTATGCACCAGTGTCTGAATCACTGAACTGTGCACCGTCTTGGTTCCTGTTCAACACGATCATCGTGCTTGGTCAGGTGAATGGGAATCCCGCGTTCCCGTGGTGGAGACTTCACCACATCCTCTACCTGCTAACAGCTTGTTCTCGGTGAAGCGACCGGCATCACCAAAGCTATGAACTAGTTCTAGGTCTATACAAAACTGGTCCACTGGGTCTCCCAAGCATGGATACACCATGCGTCTCAGTGGCCTACTGTATTCCCTAGGGTCCTTTTATTATATGTGTATTAACATATACCATAGTAGTATTATAATTAAAGCAATAACCAAAGGCATCTTTATTAATGTTAATACAGAAAATCCACGCTAAGGACACACGAGCTACAACAAGTGGGTCTATCGAGTAATGTCGGGTCGAGTCGGATCGGGTCAACTAAATAAACCCGTGTGGTAAACGGGTCTTATCGGGTCTACCCGTTTATAAACGGGTCGGGTTCGGGTTTAGAATCTAGACACAATTAGTTAAACGGGTCGGGTCCGGGTCTAGGGGTTTTGGACACGACAAAGTTAGCTGGTCTGGGTCAGGGCTAAACGGTTTCGCGCGGGTCGTAAACAGGTTGACACGATAGACCCGTTTAATAAACGGGTTGGGTCCGGGTTTAGGGTCTGGACACGGTAGACCCGGAAAGATCCGTTTAAAATCCACCGGGTCATGTCGGGTCGGGTCGGTCTACCCGCAATCTGATACTATAATATATAGTACGTATCAGCGGGTCTATCGGGTAATGTCTGGTCGAGTCAGATCGGGTCAACTAAATAAACCCGTGTGGTCTAACGAGTCTTATCGGGTCTACCCGTTTATAAACGGGTCGTGTACGCGTTTAGAATCTAGACACGGTTAGTTAAACGGGTCGGGTCCAGGTCTAGAGGTTTGGACATGATCCAAAATTGGACACGACACGAACCCGACCCGACACGACCCATTGCCACCCCTAGGTGCAGATAAGCTGTGTATCACAAGTCACCTAGGAGATACATCACATCATGTCCTACAATCTCACCATTGATTACCTATTCAGTTTCATGGTCCAACTGTAGCTTCACCGACGCAAATGCATCAAGATTGGCCGTCGCTCCATTCATCAAACATTGTCTCATCAGCATGCAGCACCCCCTGAGTCCTAACACACGAGGTGGGCTCATCCTTTAGGTCGATTTGCTCACATGGTGCCTATGAGCTGGGGACAGTCGCCATGTGATGTCGGGGTGGTCACGCTCCCGGACCCTGACCCTCTCTCATGCATGCTGAGTAATGGGATGCTGCACTTCACACATGACGTGTCGGTTCATTCGCAAGTGTTACATACCCTCACACCTCAAAACCCGGGTCGTAAGAGGAGATCCACAGAGGGTATATAAAACAGGTGATGGGTGTCTCCCTCACCGATATGGGACTATCTGTTAACATCAAGAATGGCAACCGAGCGTTGACGTGGGTGCTCCCTTTATGCTTCTGCTGAGTTCACGGCTCAGATTTCTAGTGGGTGCGCTATGTATGAAAAGTTAATCAGCCTCACCAAATATCATCAAATTAAAAACCTCTAAGCATGACAAATATGCTATTTAAATTAACAGTTAAAATGGAATGTCGACAAATCTTTTAACATTCGATGACCCAAATCGAGGTTTTAGAATTTGATGATTTTTAGTGAGGATGATCAAATTGCCATAGATATCACTTCAACAAACTCTGAAACCTCTAAGTAGGTTTCGCAATGGTTTCTCGTGAATCGAGGTTTCTCACCCGATTGGAACGAGAAGGAAGCCTTCAGACGTTTGGAGGGAAACTTACCGCCATATACAGTGATTTCATGACACGAGATAGTCATCCAAAGTGAATTTTTTTCATGAATAATAACATTATCTTAGATATAACACATGCAAAAAAATCAATACATTTGAAAACTTGGAGAATCAAATGCTAGAAGCTTTTGTCGGTCATCCATGGTAACAGTTAATTATGAACATCATATTGGATGTCCCTAAAAGTTTCCAATCATGTTGATGTTCGGCGTCTGTTTTATCTAAGATAATGTGAGCCGCATGGGTCATGAAATCAACAGCCAGGATTTACACGCGTAAACAAGGCACAACGACCTCGAGTAAAAGTCCGCGCTCCACGGTGTCCATACCGGGAGCAAACAGGTAACCTCTCCATCATGGGAGAGAGGAAGTACCACCACAAGGCCAAGAGCCCGTTTGTTTCTCCTTGTATTTTATGTTCAAGTAGCATTTTCCGTACTCAAAGAGAGAGAGAGAGAGAGAGAGGGGGGGGGAGGGGTTTCCTAGAGAGAGAAGGGTGGTATCCTATAGAGAGAGAGAGGAGGGTGGTATCCTAGAGAGAGGGAAAGGGGGTGGTATCCTCCACCAACTGCTTTCCTAGAGAGAGAGATAAGGGTGATAAGGGTGGTAACCTAGAGAGAGAAAGAGGAGGGTGGTATCCTAGAGAGAGGGAGAGGCGGTGGTATCCTCCACCAACTGCTTATTCGGACACGCCACATCCATAAGGTCTGTTGAGTAGACAACACGCCAATAGAATTCTGGGCCCAGTGTTCTGGCCCTCTGCACCGTCCAACTAAGAGCCAAGAGTCGGATCATGGTCAGGCCCACCACCCACATGGCCGCTTGGACTCGCACCGGCCCAAAGGATCTAGCCGACGCAGGCCCACCCAAGGTGAGAATGTAGCCGTTGAAGGGCACATGCGTTTCCTATTCCCACTTGCCTTGTCCTCTACCCACCTCTTCGAAGAAAGCAGCCGATCACCGCATATCAGCCGTTCGATCAAAGTTCCCCCCCACATGCCACGAGAGAGGCACATGTGAGGTCTAAGGTAGTAATGGGCCCCTTACTGACAACAAATCCACATGCCGAGTGGGCCCGTCTTTAGATTACTTCGGGCCCAGTGATAGCTATGTTTGCTTAGAAAATATTCGGTGAAACAGTTGGAGGGGATGACGGGGTGCAACACATCGCACAACCATCCGATGAACTCATACTGGAGAAAATATCACAGCGGATGTTGATCGTCATCTTGCACGGAATTTGGAACTGAATGTGACTCACCCGTCCAGGTGCCTGCATCTACGGCTAGGTGTGATTCACACTTTTATGGTGAGTGCATTGAACAGCTGTGAGATGTATGTTGCACCACGCCAGCCCCTGCAACAGTTCCACCGAATATTTTCTCATGTTTGGGAGTCATGATGGCAAGCCCGTAGTGGCCTTCGTATAAGCAAAACCAATCTCGACCCCCGGGGGATGCTCGGGAAAAGAGGAATGAGTAGAAATGGAAAAGAACAATAAAAACGGGTTTCAAAATGGGGAAAAAAAGAGGCGTTGTCAATTCACCACGAAGGAAGATACCTTAATAGCGGAGGGTGCCACTTACGAGCCCTCCGTCTTAGGCCCCGTTTGGTAGACATAAAGTTTACTAAAGAGGGGATCCTAGTATGTATGTTGGGTAGCCCAAAAGGTTTAACTAGGGAAAGGGAACGTATATTCAATCGTGCACAAAAACAAGCAGCTTGAACGGTGGGAAAGTGACAGGTGTCACATTCCTCTTTTTACCGAGAGGAATCACATGCCCCAGTTCAGCATTCTCTTTTCCTTTCCTTAGTTAAAACTTTCTTGCTACCAAGCGCGGCCTTATAGTATGTCATAGATGGGAAAATTTATGTTAAAATTACTCTCATGGTTTTGAAAAGGATGATTCGAACGAATGATTCAACATGGAAAACTATACGATGACCTCGAGACACGCAGTTAGGGATTTGAATCTTCGTTCAAGAATAAATCTCACTCCCTACTCCCTAGTAGCATGAGCTTAAAATACATATCCACCGATTCACCAACTGGTCTTTTAGGTGTTTCTGCGTGCCTGGCCTCTTTCATCCTGATTAAGTTTTTGTCACCAATCTTAGAAGGTTGATGACAAGTCTACAGCAGAACGAAAAATTTCTTCCAATCTTTCTTATAGTTGACCCCATCTTAATTAGATAAGACTTGGATGATAATGATAATGTAAGGATCGAGCTCATAATCAAAATTAACAAATAAAAGTGATTAATGAGAAAATTATAAAGTATTACATGAGCCTATCAATATGGTAAGAGTACAATAGTACATGCGCACCGTCAAGTATACCATAAAATTGCCACCTAGTGGTTAGATAGGGACATAGTTGAATTCACATTTCAAAATTGCCTCAAGAAAGATTGAGTTTGTGGTCTTAGTGAGAAAAGCAGACCATATAATTTTTTTGTCAAGCATATAATCATGAGCGGGCCGGAGGACTTCACCACTTGAGCCGGTCCATTCGTCGGTGTATAATTACTTTCGTTGGTCCACAATTACTTCCATGATGAAAAAAATAATTAAAAAACAAAAAAAAACCTAAGTGAGAGATATCAAGAAGGATCTCCTATCATCCGAAGATCTTCTAATAGACTTAAAGAACACTACACATATCACCACCCTTTTGTCTTCACATGGAGTCCATATATCACGCGATTGTCACAATCGCATCCTATCATATGTCGTGTAATCAAATACTGCGGGCTCCCTCTCGCTTTTGTGGCGGGCTTGTCTCTTATCTTTATGGCGGATTTATCTATGCTCCTGTGTGATACTGTATCAATTACTATGTTACATGTAAAGATAAGGCACGGTTCTTTATCTTTCTCTTGCTTTAAGAACTAACATGTGATGTATTGATCGTGAGATCCCTCCAACAGAAGAAGATTAAAAGCCTGTATCGGCCAAATATTGGCTTATCCTATTGCCTTGCTAGAAATTAGAATGAATCCAAAAAAAAAAACAAAAGGGGGCGAGACCGGTCGATCGACGAAAATGGACCGGCCGCAAAGCGCGGAAACCCATGTGCTACTAACATGGTGTGCCCTTATAGATCTCCCTTTCAGGGGAGAGAAAGGATTGCATGAAGGACCTTACAATTGCTTCCCTTATCTATATTGTCCAAACTGTGACCCGACCACCTAGCTAGGGTTCTATAGTTTAATGGGATTGGGTTGGGTGGGTGGGTGGGTGGGCCCCGCCATGTCGTTCTGAGATCAAGGTCGAGTCGGTGGTGTATGTGACGGTGGAGTAATTTACTACCCTTCATTGGCTCATGATTTGTTGTTTATGGTTTGCATATCGACCGACACTTTGTGCACCCCACGTAACTGCAAACCACCGTCCTCGTAGAGTCAGAAAGGAACATGGATGATGCAATGGCCGGAGATTTCGTGTGTGCAGGAGAGAGAGAGAAGAGAGAGAGAGAGAGAGAGAGGAATATATGGCTACATTAATCAAATGTGCTGCGGTGATTGTGGACCAAAGTTTCCTCATCTGATTAATTGACCAACGTTTCCTATTCTGAATTATAGTACCGACACGCTCCTCACCTAGGGGTATTTTTTCTCTCCCATGTTAGAGATAGTGTATAGCATTGAGATACAGATACCCGTAGATATCTGTATAGGATATCCTTTGGTTTTTTTATTGTATCCATATATAAATTTGGCCCTTGGCCTAATGAGAGGGTTAATCCATTCTCCCAAAACCCTAGCCTCTCTCTCTCTCTCTTTTTCTCTCCATCCTCTCCATGCTAGGGATTGTTACATGGTATCAGAGCGCTCGATCCCGAGGACCTCCGACGAGATCTGATCCCCTGCTTCCTCCGTCGACCATTAGCTGTCCTCTCCGGCCGTCGACCTCCTCTCCGACCGGCGAGCTGTCCTCTTCAGATCTGAGATCCGGCAATCGATCTGTTTCTCCTCCAGATCTGAGACCCGTCCGGCGAGCTATCCTCTTCGGCCGTCGAGCTCCTCTCCGACCGGCGAGCTGTCCTCTCCAGATCTGAGATCCGGTGAGTGATCCGTTTCTCCTCCAGATCTAAGACCCGGCCGGCGAGCCGATATGTCCGTCCGGCAGTCGATCTGTCCGTCCGGCAGTTGATCCGTCCAGCTCTGCTGCATCCCGAGCTGCATCGAGCTGTCCTCTCCTCCAGATCTGAGACCCGGCGAGCCGTCGATCTGAGATCCGGCCGTCGATCTGTCCATCCGGCAGTCGATCCGTCCAGCTCTGCTGCATCCCGAGCTGCTTCGTCCTGTAGTCGATAGTCCGAGCTGCTTCGTCCGGCCGTCGACCACTCCAGATCTGAGATCCGGCGAGTCGTCCTCTCCGGCCAGCGAGCTGTCCTGATCTGGACTCTCCTGCGATCGGATCTAGACTCCGGACCCCTCCAGCTCTGGTGTGAAATCCAATCTCCTCCCCTGCGATCAGATCTGCCCCAGATCTTCTCCAGATCTGATCTGTGGACGTCGATCTCCGATCTGCTCCGTTCTCTGTTCCCTCGGATCTGCTGCTCCGACCAGATCTCCACCGGTACGATCGGGTCTCCTCTTGCTTCTGCTTCAGCACGTAGCCCCTTGAGCTCCTCCACCTCGGTTCGGAGGGCAGTTCGGCCGGCATCAGTTACCGCCCTTTGCTGAGCAGCGATAGCTTCGTCTCGGGCGGAGTTGGCCTCGTCGAGCTCCGCTCGGGCCTTACTCAGATCCTCTTGGAGAGCACGGCGGCTGCTCTCTGCATAGATCTCCATCAGAGCCGGACTTAAGTTCTTCTCCGGAGATCTGACCATCGCTAGAGCTCACCGCTGCCGAGCCAAGAGCTCACCGGATCTGGACCTCAGTCGTGGACCTCCGACGATCTCCGATCAGATCTGACTCGCAACACCTCGGCGGACCCGGATTCCTCTCTGTTTGCATTGGCCCACTCCGGCACCGAGTGTGCCACCATGGCCGACTCCTCCAACCACACTGGCGTCCCCGCTACAGTCCCAGCTACCTCTTTTACCTCTGCTTCTGGTCGTGATCGGTTTGTGTGCACCCACTGCCACAAACCAGGTCACGTTGTCGCCACATGTTGGAAGCTGCATCCCGAGAAAAGGCAGAGACCCCGAAGACATGGTCGACCCAATGGCTCTACTGCTGCTGCTGTTACTGCTCCGTTCTCTCCTCACACGGTTCCATCATCACCTGACGCTACTCAGCTCCTTCAGCAGCAGCTTGCACAGCTTCAGTTCCGCCTAGACCAGCAGGCGAGCTTCAGCTCCGTCGAGGCTTCCAGCGCCTTCAGTTCCTCTGCTCACCTAGCCACTCCCGGTACCTTCGACACTCGGATTCTGGACTCTGGGGCCTCCCATCACATGACTTCCAATGCTTCCTTGCTTACCGACTGCCGACCAGCATCGCACATCCCATCGATACACACTGCAGATGGCTCTTCTTTAGCCATCTCACAGTGTGGATCGATCACCGCCACCACAGAACCGAGTGGTCGTCTCTCTTTACCCAATGTGTTGCATGTACCCCAGCTTCGCATGTAGCTCATCTCCATTAGCAGTCTTTGTGACTCTGGCTATGTTGTGACCTTCTCCCCTTCTTCTTATGTTGTGCAGGATCCACATACCGGACGGGTGATTGGCACTGGTCGTAGGTCAGGCGGGCTGTATCATCTCGAGTATCTCTACCTTCCCCTCATTCCACCTTCTGGTGTCTGTAGTTTAGTTTCTTCCGATGCCGACCTATGGCACCAAAGACTAGGCCACATTTCTGAGTCTCGCCTTAAGAGCTTACTCCAGACTGGAGCTCTAGGTCGTTGCTCTTTTTCTTCTTTATCTACATGTATCGGTTGTAAGCTTGCCAAAGCTACAACTTTACCTTTTCCTTCTAGTATCTCTCAGAGTTCTGCTCCCTTTGACTTAGTACACTCTGATATCTGGGGCCCTGCACCTCTTCCTTCGATGTGTGGCTATCGCTACTATATCTCTTTCATCGATGACTTCAGCCGATACACTTGGGTCTACCTTCTTCAGCACCGCTCAGAGGTTCCTCAGGTCTACCAGATTTTCACCTCGATGGTTCACACACAGTTCGGTTGTCGCATTAAGACTTTTCGGTCTGATTGCGCCCTCGAGTATCTCTCTACTGCTATGCGGACACTCCTTCAGTCCCATGGGACCTTATTCCAGCACACCTGTCCTCACACACACGAGCAAAACGGAGTAGCCGAGCAGAAGCACCGTCATATCCTTGAGACGATGTGTGCTCTTCTTCTCTCTGCTTCCGTTCCACGCACTTTCTGGGCTGAGGCTGTGTTGACATCAGTCAACCTCATCAACATCACCCCTTCCTCTATCTTCCCGGGTGGTGTATCTCCCCACGAGCGTCTTTTCTCTTCTACCCCTGACTACAGTATGCTTCGTAGCTTCGGGTGCACCTGTTTCGTTCTCCTTCCACCCCATGAGCGCACGAAGCTGTCCGAACGAGCAGTTAAATGCATCCTCCTTGGCATCAGCGCCGAGCACAAGGGTTATTGTTGCTATGACCCCTTGACTCGTCGTCTTCGTATCTCTCGACATGTCTCATTCGTCGAGGATGCTCCTTACTACTCCTCTACAGCTCAGGATCTCACCTTCTTGGAGACTCCTACCACCCTATCTCCGACTCTCGAACCCATTCTATCACCCCTTTCATCCAGCTCCACTTCCCCCCCTGCTTCTAGTGATTCTTCCACGGAGTCTTCCTCCGTCCCCTCCTCTCCTCCATCACCGATTTCTTCCGTAGGTCTTCCTCACACTCCCGACGTCCATGGTACTCCGCCTGCTACGCCCAATCAGACGTCGCCGGTCGTGGATCCTCGCCCACCGCCCCGCTACCCTCAGCGCGAGCACCACCCACCTGATCGCTTCAGCTTTAGCTCTGGCCCACCTGACCGTTTTGGTTTTGCCACGGTCACCTCCTACTCGTCTCAGTTTACAGCCTTTCTTGCAGCCCTTCACACAGACCAGGAGCCTCGGTCGTACCGGGAGGCCGTCCAGTCCCCTCAGTGGCGACAGGCTATGAGCGAGGAATTTCAGGCATTTGAGCAGACTCAGACTTGGGACATCGTTCCCCTTCCTGTTGGTATTGAGCCTGTCAGTTGCCGGTGGGTCTACAAGGTCAAGCGGCGACCTGATGGTTCCATCGAGCGGCACAAGGCTCGGTTGGTGGCTCGTGGCTTCACTCAGGCATACGGAATAGACTACGAGGAGACCTTCGCACCTGTAGCTCAGATGACCTCCGTTCGTGCACTTCTGGCAGTTGCAGCAGTCCGTCGCTGGCCTCTTCTCCAGATGGACGTGAAGAATGCCTGTCTCCATGGTGATCTTTCAGAGGTCGTCTACATGCAGCCACCCCCTGGTTTGCATACTCCTCCCCAGCATGTTTGTCGCCTCCGTCGAGCTATCTACGGGCTCAAGCAAGCCTCTCGAGCTTGGTTTGAGTGTTTCCGATGAGCCGTCACCGAGATCGGCTACATTGAGAGCTCGCAGGACCACTCGCTTTTTGTGCGGTCATCTCCTGAGGGTAGGGCGATTCTCCTATTATACGTCGATGACATGATCATCACAGGTGATGACTCAGCTGCCATCACTTTCCTTCAGCAGCATCTTCGGCGCCGGTTCCAGATGAAGGATTTAGGTCCTCTTCGCTACTTCCTTGGGCTAGAGATCGCCCATAGTGAGCGAGGGATTCTGCTATCTCAGCAGAAGTACATAGCCGACATACTCAGTCGATCTGCACTTTCCGATGATCGCTCCGCTGCCACCCCTCTCGAGCTTCACGTGAAGCTTCGTCCCACCGATGGTGAGCCTCTCTCAGACCCTACTCGGTACCGACAGATCGTTGGCCAGTTGGTTTACCTCTGTATCACCAGGCCCGACATTGCTCACGCGCGCCGTTAGCATCATCAGCCAGTTTGTCGAAGCCCCTCGCTCTGCTCACTATGCTGCCCTTCTTCGGCTTCTTCGTTATCTCCGAGGCACCATCACCCGGTCTCTCCTCCTATCATCGACTTCTCCTCTAGTCCTGCATGCCTACTCGGATGCCGACTGGGCTGGTGATCCGACCACTCGTCGCTCGACTACCGGCTATTGCTTATTTCTTGGAGATTCTCTTATCTCATGGGGCAGCAAGAAGCAGAGCGTTGTCTCTCTCTCCAGTACTGAAGCAGAGTTTCGAGCCATGGCCTCTACTACCAAAGAGATCGTTCACTTGCGATGGCTTCTCGGAGATCTAGGGGTTCAGATCTCTGAACCTACAGCCCTTCACTGTGACAATCGGAGTGCTATACAGATTGTCACCAACCCGGTCTTTCACGAGAGGACGAAGCACATCGAGCTCGATTGCTACTACTCTCGCCAGGAGTATGAGGCCGGGACCATCTCTCTCCCTTTTGTTTCCTCCGGAGAACAGATTGCCGACTTCTTCACGAAGTCACATCCTGCTCCACGCTTCCAGTTTCTGCTTAGCAAACTCATGGTGTATGACCCACCTTGAGTTTGAGGGGGGCTGTTAGAGATAGTGTATAGCATTGAGATACAGATACCCGTAGATACCTGTATAGGATACCCTTTGGTTCTTTTATTGTATCAATATATATATTTGGCCCTTGGCCTAATGAGAGGGTTAATCCATTCTCCCAAAACCCTAGCCTCTCTCTCTCTCTCTCTTTTCCTCTCCATCCTCTCCATGCTAGGGATTGTTACATCCCATGTTGAAGAGGGTCTCTGTTCGACTCGCAGTATGGACATTGTGGAGCGAACTTTTCCTCAA
Organism: Chamaelirium japonicum; assembly: GCA_947650365.1. Lineage (NCBI taxonomy): Eukaryota > Viridiplantae > Streptophyta > Magnoliopsida > Liliales > Melanthiaceae > Chamaelirium > Chamaelirium japonicum. The sequence continues at coordinate 16,013,052 of OX393560.1, read as the reverse complement.
GGCCGCTGTGGCCGTGGAGCGAACTTTGTTGTGTGGGGATTTCGCTGCAAATGCTGAGTGAAATATCTAGACCATTGATGAAAAAATAGAGAGCCATCTACTTTACACACACTGACAACCCGTACATTATACCCATACCATTTTTACATATAATTATATTGCTACATTTTCTCATGCATATTAGGAACGATCCAGAAGCGTCACTCAACATCTACAGCGAAATCCCTACACAGTAAAAAAATAATTCCCTTGCTTTAGTGCCCAATCCTCTAGCACTATATATTCACAGAGAGAGAGAGAGAGAGAGAGAGAGAGAGAGAGAGAGAGAGAGAGGCATATATTCTTCTAGTCGGTTCTTAACTTATCATTCGGTAGTTAGCGTTTTCATGGCATCCTTTAGATGTTTTTTTATCATTGACTAGGGGCATGCATAAGAGAGAGAGAGAGAGAGAGAGAGAGAGATGGAGCGTTAGAAAAGGGTTCGTGTGGGGCCTCATCTAATGTCGTTCCTCTCATAATGTACTTAAAAAAAATCAACACCTCTTATATATATATATATATATATATATATATATATATATATATATATATATATAGAGGAAACGGGATATGAGCTGCCAGCCTATTTCGAAAAAATAGGCAGCCACCCATTTGATGCCCTTAGGAGTCTTAGAATGTGCTGATTTTTTATGAGCATAAGTATCATATCTTGGATAGAACACCCACAAAAAATCAGCACATTCTAAGACTCCTAGGGGCATCAAATGTTAGAAGTTTTATCGAGCGTTCGTTGTCACCGTTAATCTGAAATATTACATTTGATGCCCCTAAAAGTTTTAGAATTTGCTGATTTTTTGTGGGTGTTCTATCTAAGATAAGATGCTTATGTTCACAAAAAATCAGGACATTCTAAGACTCCTAGGGGCATGAAATGGGTGGCTGCCCATTTCGTCGAAATGGGCCGCCAGCCTATACCCCGTATCCTCTATATATATATATATATATATATATATATATATATATATATATATATATATATATATATATATATATATATATATATATATATATATATATATATATATATATATATATATATATATATATATATATATATATATATATATATATATATATATATATATATATATATATATAATACTATTTTTAATTGAAGGTAGGGGCAGAGGACGGTATTGATTTTTGGTTTGTGTCAACGGATCCGTTCCCTTTAAGTTTGATTTGGGAGTATTTGGATGTCCAAACATGCTACGTACGCAAGGATGGAAGAACGATTTTGTTCACCGACCTGACAGGTTACCTTCCACTGTGGACCGATGGATTCACATCACTGGTGACATATCATACATCACTGATGACATTCATACGTCATTGATGTCATATTATATGCATCCTTCGATTCACATTGGGAGGTAATACTTCACCACCCTGTTAGGACGGTGAACAAAATCGTCCATAGCTTGGATGGCATGCATCACAAGGATAACATCACAGAAGAGTGCATGATTAACCCCTAAACGGTCAGCAATCGGATCAACTCGCTTCCAATCCAGAAAGGAAGGAGCTAGGCATAGACTCCACAGATCAGAACAATCTGATCATCTATCAATGAAACGAAGCAATGGTTAGAGGAAAGATATCCCTTCTCTATGGAACCGAGGAAAGAATACAAAAGTTCATCAATTGGTGGCGAGTCGCTTGAAAGTTGACATGAGGCACGTACAGTTGATAGGATCGACCTGTAGATGGTAGATGAAGACATTGGAGATAGAATAAATAACATCTCAAGAATGTGTATGATATCCCATGTATGGATTAAAGTAGATGTCATGGCTCGAAGTAAAACACTATACATTATTCTTACTAGGAGAGAGAGAGAGAGAGAGAGAGAGAGAGAGAGAGAGAGAACTGCGGGGAGGGGGGTGTTTGGCATGAGGAATTGTTGTACCGCTTATATCTCATCCAGAAGAGGGTAATCCTGTCAATTACTATTTCTAATGTAATTTGATGGTTCAGCGTTTGATTAGCATAGAAACGCAAGGAGTGATATATTATTGTTTCCATGTCCTTCATTCCACCAGAACAAATACTATCCGTTAGTTTTAAAATATGAAACTGGGAATAGAAACGGACGTACGGTTCTGGAATGATACCAAGCACCCCCTTAGCGTGCAGTTAAGCTTTAGCGTGCAGCTATGGAAAAAGATATTTGTGGTGGGAAAGTGGACAGTTAGGGAATGACATCGTGAGCAGGGTGATGATCGGTTTCTGAAATTCAAATAGAATTAAAAAGTCTTAGTACCATTCAAAATATTTATATATTAGAAATCACAACGGGCATCATTAGAGGTAGTGTGGGTAATGGATTTTCTTGTGTCATGTAGCCTATGTGGTAGGTGGTGGAGAGAAGATGTTGCCTTCTTATGAGGTTAAGTTTTGTAACAGTGAAACGTTATAGTTCTTCCTTTTTTCTAATAATATTTTATTTTCTTGAATAAACGAGTAGGGGTCCCTGCCAACCCCCCCAAAAGGGTTTTCTCAAAAAAAAATTAAAGATAGAGATATCGTATCCTTGTTGAAAATCTGCAACAAGGTTTCTGATACAAATGTTGGGATTACCCACTTCCGAATCTTGTATTGTTCGCCATGCATGTTTCTGCACACACAACGTCGGAGAGAGAGAGAGAGAGAGAGAGAGAGAGAGAGAGAGAGAGAGAGAGAGAGAGAGAGAGAGAGAGAGAGAGAGAGAGAGAGAGAGAGAGAGAGAGAGAGAGAGAGAGAGAGTATTTTTTTATTTAATCTTTCATCATCAGGTTGCTACAATCCATAACCTTGCCTTCTTTTATAGCAACTAACCTCATACATATCCTACTTTAACTCAAACACCAACATCGTCTAAACGTACGAAATTAAACTAGGACACATATCCCTAATCAAACTCTAATACCAAAAACCCAACTCTAATAAAGCCTTGAAGCACGGATCCAAAGAATTGGTTTTACGAGATCAAAGGCCATGTGTGATGTACGGAGATGAGTGTCTCCTCGTAATATACTTTTGATCCATCTAGTATTGTATTTTCCCAACCAAAAGAAAATTGATTTTTGATGCTAATGTTGGTCGTACAGTTCGTCGATATATGTTCCCACACACACAACATGGTAGCCAGCAAGATAGATAGATTGAGAGAGAGGAGAGAGAGAGAGAGAGAGAGAGAGAGAGAGAGAGAGATGGAAGGTGAGAGGAGTATACTACACCTTTTTATTTAATCCTTCTATCATCAGGTTGCTACAATCCATAGCCTTGCCTTCTTTTATAGCAACTAACGGTCGGTTGTAATTGCTTCGCCACAAGGTTGTCGTATGTGGCTGTAGCTATTATACAGCTTTCTTATGTAGCGACGACATGTGGCGGCCTCCTGGAGCTCCGATTGTGACCTCCCCCCTTGAATCTACCCAAAAAAATAAAACTCATGCCTATCCTACTTTAACTCAAACACCAATATCATCTAAACATACAAAATCTTGGACACATACCCCTAATCAAACTCTAATACCAAAAACCCAGCTCAACTAAAAGCTATCCAATTAAAATTGATTTAAATTTCAAAGAATTTCATGCTTTCGACACCCCTTGAAGAACGGATCCAAAGAAGTCTAGATTCCTCTATAACTGAGTTCTAGTTTACTGGAATCGGAATTCCCTCTATTCCAATGGTACTTCTGTAAAACGACTTATGACTCGTCTATGCAAACATTGCTTTTATCATCTTGTAATTTTAGGGCTGTACTTTTAAAATTATTTTTACGTTAATTAGTCTTAAATCGCTAGAGAGGTCTTTATTTATGCTAAAGGATACATGTTGATAGGTTATTAGCTAAAAAGTCCCTAGCCTCCTATAGGATACGTTTGTACAACAAATCCCTAACTGAAAATGTTAAGTTTTTCATCCCTTTAAATGATAAAATTGTCCCTCCATAACCCCTCTAGCATCAATTCGTCTACAGAAAGAGTATCAATACGGTTTTTGTAAGAGTATCAATTAATAGAATTGCTACTCTTACTATAATGATTTCACCGTAGCTACTACAATGATTTCATTGTAGCAAGAGTATTGATTTGGTTAAGAGTATTAATTAGTCGAATTGATACTCTTGCTATAGTGATTTCAACGTAGCTACTATAGTGAAATATTATAGCATGAGTATCGATTCGGATTGGTAAGAGTAAAAATTAACCGAATCGATACTCTTGCTACATCGACTTCATTATAGCAGCTACAATAAAATCACTGTAGCAATTGCTACATGTACTATGTCAATCGACGAATTGATATTTTTACTGGAGACGAAGTGATACTCTTTTCTAGAGATTAATTGGAGAGACTTTTGTAATTTGAAGGAAAAAAATTATGAGGAGCTTGCTGTAGCACATGCCTTTATGGAGGGACTTTGTGCAATAGTAAAGCCTTGCTTATCCTTTAGCTAAAATAGCATCGGCTAAAAGGACTGAAGGCTAAATCCCCCAGTATTTTTTGTACTAATGTGCTACTTTGAAAGAAAACACATAAAAATACCAATTGGGAAAAACATTCTACAAATATATAGCACTTCTATTTGAACATACAAGGGAATATACTCTTGAACATACTGTATATCCGATATATATATATATATATATATATATATATATATATATATATATATATATATATATATATGCGTGTTAGGCTGTGGCGTGCGGTGTCGCACCGCAGCTGTCTGATACACCATTGCGTGCATCGTGTGTGTGTGTGTATATATATAAATATATATATATATATATATATATATATATATATATATATATATATATATATATATATATATATATATATATATATATATATATATATATATATATATCAGTGTTATCAGAACCGGACCGGACCGTCCGGTTGGACCGGTGAACCGGTGAGCCGTTCTCTAAACCGGTCCGGTCATGAGTCTGGATCGGTATTACCTATCACCCGGTGAAACCCGAAAAAACCGCCCGGTTTTCTATCAAAACCGTCGGCCGGCCGGTTTTGTTAATTTATGAGAGAGAGGGAGACCCGCTTGCCGGTGGAGAGCATCCACTGGATAATTTATGAGCATTCATTTGCGGGACCCATCTCTCATGTGCCAGGGTTCGTTTGTTGGGACTCCTTCGTGAGTCTCTCCCCATTACCAGTAAAGTTTACATCTGGGCTGGCCTTCGTGCATGCCGTTGGAGAAACCGAGAAAGGGTGAGCTGACGGAAGTCACGGAAAAGAAATAAAGTGTAATACTCTAAAAGGGGTAAGGTCTAATGGGCTGGCCTTCGTGCATGCCTTCGTGCATGCCTTAAATTTTCCGTGACTGGGCTGGCCTTCGTGCATGCCTTAAATTTCATCCTTACAAATTTTCACACTAGATCGCGTGTTCTAAGAGGGTCAAATGGTCGAAGCAAAATCAGCAAAATCTGCAGTCACCGTTAAAATCTGCAGATTTTGCTTCGACCATTTGACCCTCTTAGAAGTTTTGGAATTTGATGAAAATTTGTGAGGATGATCATCTTATCCTAGAAAACACCCTCACCAAATTTCATCAAATTCCAAAACTTCTAGGATGGTCAAACAATGTATCAAAGCAGCAAAAAACGCTGCTTTGATAGGCAGCATCCCATTCCTCATATATATATATATATATATATATATATATATATATATATATATATATATATATATATATATATATATATATATATATATATATATATATATATATATATATATATATATATATAGGGAAATGAGTTCCTATGACATGTCATAGGGAGTACCCTATGACATATGGTGAGTTAGTAACCCTAGAATATTTAGAATGTTCTGAATTTTTATGAGGATGATCATCCTATCTTAGATAGGGACCCCACAAAAAATCGGCTCATTCTAAAACTTCTAGAGGCATCAAACATAATTTTTAATTTAACGGTTAAAATGGATGGCCGATAAAGCTTCTAGCATTTGATGTCCCAACAAGTTTTAGAATGCTTTGATTTTTTGTGGACATTCTATCTAAGATAAGGTGATCACCCTCAAAAAAATTCAGCACATTCTAAACATTCTAACATTACTAATTCACCATATGTCATAGGGTACTCCCTATGACATGTCGTAGGAACCCAGCCCTCATATATATATATATATATATATATATATATATATATATATATATATATATATATATATATATATATATATATATATATATATATATATATATATATATATATATATATATATATATATATATATATATATATATATATATATATATATATATATATATATATATATATATATATATGGGTCAGGATCGGATGACCCAGCAAATAACCCAGCACCCTTTGATGCACCTAGAGGTTGTAGAATGAGCTGATTTTTTGTAGACATATTGTTTATGGTATGTTGATCATCCTCACAAAAAATCAGCCCATTCTAAAACCTTTAGGTGCATCAAATTCGCTCTTCAAATCAATGATTAAAATTGATAGTATATATATATATATATATATATATATATATATATATATATATATATATATATATATATATATATATATATATATATATATATATATATATATATATATATATATATATATATATATATATATATATATATATATAGGGTCAGGATCGGATGACCCAGCAAATAACCTAGTACCTTTTGATGCACCTAGAGGTTTTAGAATGGACTGATTTTTTGTAAGCATGTTGTCTATGATATGTTGATCATCCTCACAAAAAAATTAGCCCATTCTAAAACCTCTAGGTGCATCAAATGCGCTTTTCAAATCAACGGTTATAATTGATAGTCGAAAACCGTTGCTTTGAAGAGCGCATTTGATGCACCGAGAGGTTTTAGAATGGGCTGATTTTTTGTGAGGATGATCAACATATCATAGACAACATGTCTACAAAAAATCAGCCCATTCTAAAATCTCTAGGTGCATCAAAGGGTGCTGGGTTATTACTGGGTCAAAATTTGATGGGTCAGCCGATCCTGACCCATATATATATATATATATATATATATATATATATATATATATATATATATATATATATATATATATATATATATATATATATATATATATATATATATATGGGCATGCTATAATGCGGCATGCGGTAAGTGCGGCACCGCATAGTAGCCGTCTGATGCACCGTTGCGTGCATCGCATGCACGCAATGCATGCATCAAACGGTTGTGGTATAGTGCCGCACGTGCCGCATGCCGCATTATAGCATGCCCATATATATATATATATATATATATATATATATATATATATATATATATATATATATATATATATATATATATATATATATATATATATATGAGAGAGGCGTGCTAGGATGCGGTGTGCGGTGTGTGCGGCGTCGCACCGCAGCCGTCTGATGCACGCAGTGGTGCATCAGACGACTGCGGTGCGACACCGCACGCACCGCACGCCGCATTTTAGCATTTCTCTCTCTCTCTCTCTCTCTCTCTCTCTCTCTCTCTATATATATATATATATATATATATATATATATATATATATATATATATATATATATATATATATATATATATATATATATATGAAATGGGAAAGTAAGTCTTTAGGAGTTTTAGAATGTGCTGATTTTTTGTGATCATAAGCACCTTATCTTAGATAGAACACCCACAAAAAATCAGCATATTCTAAAACTCCTAGGGGCATCAAATGTTAGAAGTTTTATTGAACATCCGTTGTAACCATTAATCTGAAATATAACATTTGATACCTTTAAAAGTTTTAGAATGTGTTGATTTTTTGTGGGTGTTCTATCTAAGATAAGATGCATATGATCACAAAAAATCAGTACATTCTAAGACTTCTAGGAGCATCAAATGGGTGGCTTCCCATCAAATGGGTATGTTTAAATAGCATTTTTCATAAGAGTAATGCTATTTAAACAGTCTCCACCGACAAAAACTTTGAAAAACCAGACCCTTGCCTTAGTGGCTGGGCCCGTTTGGTGTGAATGCCGATGCACTGGAAAAAAAACTTTACTGCATGGAGATTTCACTGTAGATGCTGAGTGAGACATCTGCATCATTGATGGAAGAATAGAGAGCCGTCCGACTATAATTTACATAGTTGCGTCCGGTGCACTGCACTTACCCTTTTTACATATAATCAGACTTCTTTCTTTTCTCGTGCATATTAGGGAACAGTCAAGATATCTCACTCAACATCTACAATGAAATACCCACGCAGCGAAAAAAAATTCGATGCACTGAGCCTTGGTCCCGGCCACCAGGGCATGGGTTTGGTTTGTCAAAATTTTTGTCGAGGGAGATTGTTCAAATAGTATTACTCTTTTCTTAAATATAGTCCTTCGGATAGAAAAAAACATAAATAAATTACACTTTGCCCCCTGAAGTTTTGTTAAAAAACATTTAACCTTAATGTAGTTTATTTTGTTCCGATCAAAACTGAATTGAAGGTGGCAAAATGTAGTTTTTAAACTAAAGAGGGGTTAAGTGTTTTTGAGCTAAACTTCATGGGGCAAAGTGTAATTTACCAAAAAAAAACATTACATGAACTGAAGCACAACGTGTGGCTCGTGGGTTAGCTTGCGTCACGCGGGGAGCAAGGGAGGCATGGTTACAGGTACACGTAGCCTTTCCACGTGGCACTGTTGACCATGGAAAAGGTTCGTTATTTACTCCTCCAACCGTCCACGTCACCTGCCCACCGGTTTAAAACACCTCTTCATGTGAGCCCTAGACCTAAACCTCACCATCCAATCAAATTCTTACCAATACATTAACGAATATTGACTTCATAAAAAGTTGTGTGGCAGGCTGTAAGTGTACTAATTCAGTTCCCATAATATTTGGCACAAGATCAATTCTCCACAAAAGCAAGAGAAATATCCTGATTTTTAATAACCCTGTAGCCCGGAAGATATTGTTTAGTATAATCCTAGATCAAGTCCACGGATTGCGTATGTTTTACAAGCAACAGTATTCAGCTCGAAGCGTTTAAACCCGAATGATGTGGCATCCAGTCATAGCGACCCTTTGCCTGTCGATCGAGGTTGTGTGATTTATTGATCTAAAGTAAGGTGCAATAGGCGGCTGTGATCCGAAGACGTCATTCTGGTTGACCATTCGGGTAAATTGGGACCAAGGAATCCTCTCACTAAATGGTTAATTGTGACTAAGGAATACACACTTAGGTAATTCATTGTGCAATAATAAAGTTCTAGAAAAATTGGGGTTAATTACCGTAAGCTTGATATACAATAATTGTTGGCCCTTTTCTTAGTGGTTTGAATTTTTAGGGTTAAATGACATATTGATATTGTATCGGTTGTCGGAAATGTTACTGATTTAAAATATTGTTATCTCCATTTGTTTATCCCTTGTGTTTGTATGCTTCTCCACATGCAGGAGGGGGCCGCATGTCAGGGGGCGTTAGCTTGAGATTATCGATAGGGATCGACGAGTGATGTGATTTAAGGTACGAGATCATTGCTCACTCTTCTTGTGTAGGTCCAATATATATTTTATTTATTTAGCTAAATATGCACATATATATTTCTCCTAGGTTTTTTCAAAATGATCTTCAAAAGTCATGTATTGCTCAAACTGACCGATGCTAGTTTTTGTATTACTTTTATGACCCTCTACACGTGTGAAACAGCTGCACGTTTATATTTTGGTTAACCATTCGAGTAAATTGGGGCCAAGGATTACTCTCACTAATGGTTAATTATGACCAAAAGGACAGGTAATTCATTGTGCATTAATAAAATCCTAGATAAATTTGGGTTAATTGTCGTTAACTTGATATACATTAATTGTTGACCCATTTTCTAATAGCTTGAGTTTTTAGGTTTCAATGGCAGATTAATATGGTGTCAGAGCTTCTAGTTGTCATGAAGGTTACTAATTTAAAAGTCTTGTTATCTCCATTTCTTTATCCTTTGTGTTTGTATGTCTCCCCATGTGTAGGAGGGGGCCGTAGACCAGGGGGCATTGGCTTGAGATTATTGACAGGGCTCGCCTAGTGATGTGATTTAAGTTACAAGAGATCATTACTCATTCTTCAATATAATGGCAAGGCTCGACCAGTGATGTGATTTAAGTTACGAGATCATTACTTATTTTATTTATTTAGTTAGATATGCGCGCGCGCGCACGCGCACGCACGCACGCACGCACGCACACACGCACGCACACACACACACACACACACACACACACATATATATATATATATATATATATATATATATATATATATATATATATATATATATATATATATATATATATATATATATATATATATATATATATATATATATATATATATATATATATATATATATATATATATATATATATATATATATATCCATTGATTTAATTTTCTACCAATTATTCAGTGGCCTTTTTATTAGAATGTCATGGTTGACCACTTGTGATATAATTTTTTAAAGGTGGTGCTAGAATCTATCTTGAAAATATAGTGGTAGAGATAGGGCATCAACCAAGATTGAAAGTGGCATCATTTTAAAAAGAAATAACTTTGAAGAATTGATGCATGGCCATGTGCAAGCAACAAAGATCCCCCAAAGACCTTTCACAATACTAAATTTGTGCCGAAGGGCCGGTCAAAAAAAAAACAAACGAAGAAGGCAAGGATAAAGTATTATTCGTGGAGGGTTTAAAACAATTTAGATATATAAATAAATAGCAATTAATGAATCATAAGACGAATAATTGATTCATATTTACCAATTCTTTTTGTTGACAGGCCAGGGTTCCAAACTCACCAACAGCAACGAAGAAAGATTCTCCCCTCACAGCCGGAAGATCAGACATGCGCCACCCAGAGATAGAAGCGGAAGTAACCGTGGTTTTGGGTTCCAAATAGTTCTTCAAAATAAGGCTTTAAACAAAAATGTTATTCAGCTAGGTTTCCATCCGGATCGAGCCATATATTCTGGGGTGGGACTAATCACGGATCGATGTCTCGTTGCACCTACCCCGAATGGTGATCAGGCAAAGGGACGATTCTGGTCAGGTGCCACATCACGATAGCCCCATGAATGGTTATGCTGTAATATTTCCCCATCTCTCTCTAGAAAAAAAAAAAAGAAAATAGGAAACTTTCCATCTCTCACTAGATTTAAATATATTGCGCTCTCTTCGGCGCAAAAATAGGAAGATGACATGGATGGAAACGGTTGCGAGACCCCATGTGGGTGAGTGGGGGGGCCATGGGGCTCAGCGGTTGGGACTCCAACCGGAACAAGTGCATGTGCGCTTGCCTCATATCAGTTTCGGAAGCCTTTGGCTTTTTGGACCACCCAACCTTTACCACCCCCACCTCCCCTCTATAAATACACCTCAGTGAGCCAAACCAACACAAACACCAAGCACAACCCAATACCTCCCCCCTCCTCCCTCTTCCCCCTCACCCCCTCCTCCACCCCTTGCCACCCCTCCAATGGCGGCCGCAAAGTGCTCGCTCTCCCGACCCCTCCTCTCCTTCTTCTCTCTCCTCGCCTTCATAATGGCGGTGGCATCCGGGGACTCCTACGGTTGGGAGGGCGGGCATGCGACGTTCTACGGTGGCGGTGACGCCACGGGGACGATGGGTGAGTCACTAAGTCTAGTATTTGGACTTTAAACTAATATTGGAAAACTTCAGGGACTAGAGTGAAATTTTTTTTTGTTCCTTGACGAATTGAAATGTCCCTGTTGCAGGAGGGGCATGCGGATACGGCAATTTGTACAGCCAGGGGTACGGGACGAGCACCGCCGCCCTCAGCACCGCGCTCTTCAACGGCGGGCTTAGCTGCGGCTCGTGCTACGAGATGCGGTGTGACGATGACCCCCGGTGGTGCCTCCCTGGTTCCATCGTCGTCACCGCCACCAACTTCTGCCCCCCCAACTTGGCGCTCTCCAACGACAACGGCGGCTGGTGCAACCCTCCCCTCCAGCATTTCGATCTCGCCGAGCCCGCATTCCTCCAGATCGCCCAGTACCGGGCGGGGATCGTCCCCGTCGCATTCCGAAGGTGAGGTCCATGTCTGAATCGAATCGAGTCGAAAATCCGGTCAGGTTGGGTCTGGGTCGGGTAGACCCAAACTCAACATGGTCTCACATTTAAGATATTGTCACCTTTTGAGTTTGGAATCCTGAACAGACTGCCCATGAAGGGGTGAAGTCATCCATCATGCCCCTTATGCACTTGTCGGTGCTGGGCCGAGATTGGGCTTTTTGGGCCAGGGTCTCACTTGATATGTCCATATGAACAGGGTGGCATGCGTGAAGAAGGGCGGGATCAGGTTCACCATCAACGGCCACTCCTACTTCAACCTGGTGCTGATCACCAACGTCGGCGGCGCCGGCGACGTGCACTCGGTGTCCATCAAGGGGTCGCGGACCGGGTGGCAGGCCATGTCGCGGAACTGGGGCCAGAACTGGCAGAGCAACGGGTACCTCAACGGCCAGGCCCTCTCGTTCCAGGTCACCACCAGCGACGGCCGGACCGTCACCAGCTACGACGCCGTCCCCGCCGGCTGGCAGTTCGGCCAGACCTTCGAGGGCGGCCAGTTCTAGAGACCAACCCCCGACCGGCTGGCTGAGGAATGAGGATTGAAAGTCCGGCAATGCTGAGGTGGCTTCATTAGCACCCGCTAGGGCCTTCTCAATATGTATTATAAGATTGGAGAAGTTAGTGAGTGACGTGTATTGATATATATGTATATATAGATGTGGGCTGCCTTGTGCAAAGATGCCAAGGGCTAGGGTTAGGGTTAGGGTTAGGGTTTGTAATCTATGGATAGCCATTGTTTTCGGGTTCGGATCGGACCCTACGCGTATCAATATCTATGTTCATTTGGGTATGGCATGGTCCATACCTGACACATATCCATTCGGGTATAAGATGGTCCATATCCGACTCATACCCATTCGGGTTTTGGGTTTTGAGTCGGCTTTCGGGTATGAATATTGGGTAGAATTTTCTTTCTTTTTTCTTCACCGCATGTGCGGTTGCAAGAGAAAAAAAATTCAATGTATTACAATGCAATATTTAAGAAGAGTATGATTTCCTATTATATTGGTTCTTGTATATGGTATGAGTTTAACAATATGTGATTGGTTGGAATATGGATGCATCACGATAATTTGGAGTCCAACCGTATTATCTTAGTATACTCAAGGTATCAGATTTCGGGTATGGATTTGAGGTACTCATATCCATACCCAAAAGTCCTATATATACTCATACCCTACACAAACCTAGCTTGTTTTGGGTACAAAATCTATCTACACCCATACCCAAAGTTTCGGGTCGTATTTTCGGACTCCATCGTCACCCTTACGCATAAGGTCTTCAAGGAATGAGGCATGCATGACATAATGCTAAGCTATAATTCCATTCATTCACCAACCTCTTTTTTTTTTTCCTTTTTTTTGAGATCAGCAGGTGTTCCAAAACCTTTCAGGCAATGGACACACTTCTAGCTAGGACTAATCCCTAGCTCCAGAAATACACACAGGGCCCACTCGGAAGGATAAATCGATGGGGTTGGGGGGGGGGGGGGTGGGGGGGGGGGGGGGGGGAGCCGGGGAGGAGTTGAATCCACAACCACCTCACCCAAGCCCTAGTTGCTTCGCCAACTCTCCTATCCCCTGGTGGGTTTATCACCATCCATCTTATCTCGCAAGGCCATAGGCCAATTTTATAAACCGGTTGGGATCCATGCCAAACCCCCTCATCTCGACGGTTCTCAAAAAAAGAATAAAAAGATTATTATGGTAACATGGTTGGAACCCAAGTCATAAATGAGTTCGGCCAAACAGACTGCTAGCTTGGCCGGCTAGCTCAAGAGCTCGCCTTGAGCCAGGTCAATATTTGCCCTAAGTTTTAAGTTAGGGAAGATTTTTAGGGGGAACTTAGTGAACAGTCCAAAAGTTCCGTTAAACCTAAGGACAGATAACGAAAATGCCCCTCCATTTACTTTTCATTTGAGCCAGATAAGCCCCTCTAACCAACCAAAAATTAGGATAAACCCCTCTATTCTTTTTTAATCCCGAGACCACCCTCACCTCCTCTCCTTCTCTAGATCAGCCATGGTGGATGTGGCATGACCGCAAGCAACGGTGAAGGAGGCAGAGGCAGCACAACTGCGAGCGACGAGCGCGAGAGTGAAGGCAAAGGCGGCAGCAGCGAGGGTGCAGGGGTTCGGGTTAGGTTTAGGCTTGGGATTGGGATTTCTAGGTCTAAGGTTCATCCCATGGCATGTAGATCTTAGATTAGGGCCGGCAGCTAGGGCTTTCGGTTAGGTCCGATGGCAGCAGGGGGGATTCGGTTAGGAGCATCTCTGGTGGCAGCGAACGGGTGGCAGCAAATATAAATTTAAAATAGGATGAGAGGCAGTTTCGTTCACAAGGGTTTGAGCTCAAATGAAAAGGTTATCGGGACTGTAGCTCTAACCGATCTTCTAAGAAGTACTTTAGGCTCGTTACCTCTAAAAAAATAGGTCTCTCGGGATTGACTAGAAGTGGAGGATGACATGGCATAAAAAATACACACTTCCAGACGAAAAAAGTGCGACTTCAGACCAAATTACTCAGAAGTCGAGCGACTGAAACAACGGACCCTTAGGTTTCACGGCCACTTACACCAAAACAAACACCTGAAGTGCTCGAGATCCGGCACTTCAATGACTTCTACGGTCACTTCCGTCGAGACAAACGGGACCCACGCAGTGGTGGTCTAATAACAAACTTCAAGCTCTAACCAAAGGCTTTGACAAGAAAGCCAAATTAGGTCACAACCCATGAAAAGCCAGAAGACACGAAGGTGATGCACTGATTGTCACCTCTGAGATAACACTTCGCCTTAGAAAACGATTCACTAACCGCAAAAATTTTAAGCCCAATTCCCCATCTCGCATAATAATTTACAACCAACACTACACCATGAAGTGAGTTCAGTAATTCAACAAGGAGTACTTCAACCTCAAAACAATCCTGCCTTTCTCCACCCCAAGCTTCCCACCTGTGACCAACCAATGCCCCGGGGTATCGTGTGGGCCCCTCTCCATCTCCGATGCATCCACAACCCTAGCCAGCTTGCCCGCCTCGTCCCTCGAACCCGATGAGCTCGAATTCCCCGAGCTCGCAGAAGCCCCGACAGGGGTTACCTTCGATCCATCGCTCGAACCAGCAGGGCAGTGGTCCCACAGCGATCTCCTTATCGTGCAGCCGGGGACCTTCGAGTAGAGCAGCTTCATGTACAGGATGTTCTTTGATCCGAAGTCCCAGACTCCAAGCTGGGCGCCAGTGACTATGTACACGCCGGAGAGATCCCCGAAGAAGGTGTCGTTGATCTCGATCGGGGCTGTGCTGACGTGGGAGAAGTTCTTCCACTTTACGGGCTCGAACCAGCGGCTGTCTTGTTCCTCGGGCCCCTTCCACTTTGGTGCACCGATCGCGATGTGAGCATCCCAGTAGGGTTGGAGGATCTTCGGGAGAGATGACAGGTGCTGGACGTGGATACATAGCCGGTTCTGCTTGGCTCCTTCTAAGCACAACCTTAGGCCGGTCACAGGCTTACGCCCAACGGATACCTGGCATTACTGTTCACTTAGGATCGTCGAAATAAATTAAAGAAAGCTTAAGCTTAACAGAAACCAAGTTCGCAAAATCTAAATGGCATGAGTTCCAATGCTGAATAGAGGTTCAAGCTCTTGGGGAGTCCAGCCCCATGAAGATGAAGACCCAGAAAGGGGGAGCTGTAATCACAGCTCTCCAAGGAACCTTCAGCAGCAGAACCCCCCTCTGCCCAAGGAACCTTAAGCAGCAGCAGCGCCCGAGCTCCAGATTGTGGGCACTCGGGCACCGAATTTGACAGAACGCTGGCTGGAAGATCGTGCACACGATCTGGGATCATGCGCACGATGTCGGGCAAAATTAGACGGGATTGGTTGAAGGGTCTTATAAAAGGGACCTCCAACGGTCAGGACGGGATTGGCTGAGGGCCTTATAAAAGGGACCTTCAGCAGTTGGTTCAGACGGGATTGGCTGAACGGTCTTATAAAAGGGCCCTTCAGCAGTCAGGCCGGGGAACCCTGGATTCCTGTTTCGTTTGGGTTCGGTTGAAGGTCACATAAAAGGGGTTTACTCTTAGGGTTTTGAGAGACTTGAAGAAAGCCTTTTGTGAGATCCTTTTGAGGGCTGGTGGTGTTTGTAGTGTTTCTCGACAACGAGGAGGGAAACCACCTTCGATCTCCGTAACATGACAGACGGCCAGCATGTTTCTCGAGGCATTTTGTTTGAAAATAGACCAAACAAACTATTTTATAAGGAATACATAAAATTTACATCAAAACTAGATTTCATGCAGAGCTCTCTCACATATTTTTCATTAAAAAAAAAAAAAAGATGCTTAGGTGGCATTACTAACTTTGAGGTTCACTACCAGCAGATTCAACAATAACCTAGTTTTCTTAATCCCTAGTGCTTATTTACTTGCTGAGTGAAAAGCATTACCTGCTCTTGGCTGACATAAAGCCTTTGCCCCATTATGCTGAACTGCAAAAACGGGCAGACTGGCACTTTTCTTTGATGCCCTGGAAGTTCGTCTCGAACCGGGGCCCATACACGAGGAACCTGAAACTCTAAGAAATATCGTAACTCCTCGATTGGAGGTTTATCTACACAATTACGAGGAAAGTAAAGTAAAGGTTAGGTGAAAAATGAGGTCGAAAGTGAATTAACATTAAAAATAAGTGCCGTGTAGGAGTGAGACGCATACATTCCAGATAAAAGTTGATAGCGCGGATGAGATGGTCTTTCCCGGGGATACTGTCAAGGAGAGAAGTGATTGGGAAGAAGGTCATCTCGATTACATCTGGTGTTGAATGTACAGTCTTTGTCCAATCGAAGTGACTTTGGACTAAATCGTTCCCTCCCCTCCTCCTAAAAATGACTGTAACATCCTGCATCAATAAATGCGACAGAGAAATTGAAAGAAGCTCACGGCGCATTAATAAAGCCAGAAGTGGGTTTACATTCTGGGCGAATCTATAAATTAGTGTTGCAAAAAACCAAGCTTGTAAGTGACGGCTAGGTAAGGTGGTAAAGTCTCAAGGGGTTGGTACCGGAGACCTGGGATCGATTCCCGCTTGCATTGAATTAATAACCGGTAGGGGGCTGCCTTAACCTCCCACAGATGAGACGCTACGGGGTGCTCAAAAAAAAAAAACCAAGTTTACAGAAGTCTATATATCAGTGTAGCAAAGAACAAACATTATGGTAGAGTAGCTTCAAATGTTTATCTGGATAACAAAAGCAACAACAGAAAACGGAACATCAGCAACTATGGTGTCAACAACTAATAAAGGAACCATATTCGGCCATTGTGAACAAGAAAATTATCGTTTTCTCAGATATGACGTGACAAAAGTGTCTTTGGTACTTAGGATCAAAGGCTAATTTGATTTAGAACAATCTTCCTAACCTGCATGGTGTGCTGTGGTATGTTAGAGAACGTTGTTCAATCGCATGTGTAAAAAAAATTATGGTACGTCCTGATTTAGGCTCGTCTCACACTTGGCCCGAGGCATCCCGATTACTGGTTTGGTTAACAAACATGAATTAACCATCTTTATCAGATTTGACAGATTCCTCATCATGGAGAAATGAGAGAGTGAATTCCCTAACTTGGTTGAGGTTGTCCTCACTGCCTTTTTCTCCAACCGCACCCCACTCCTCATTAGCACTTGCTTTGGTAGGATCGTCAAGTTCGGCTTTGTATATGAATCCATGTGGATCTTGCAACTAGACCTTGTCAGTCTCATTGGTTCATGGGGGAGGGATGGACCCACATGCCAACTTAGCCCTGAACATTGTTAAGGCTTCTAAGGAGGAAGATTGAGCACTTCAGGAGCATCAAAAGAAAGTAAGCTCGCCCTCAGAGACATCGACATGGAGGTCAAAGCAGAAACCTCGAGCCTCTGAGGAGTAGAATCAAACATTGTCCTGCCTCATAGAAAACCTTGAGAACCTGCTGTTGATTAAAGAAGTGAAAGAAGACCTTAGCATAACCCAATTTTGTAAGATAGCCGACGCCAAAGTCGTTTAATTTCATTCCAGAAATTCTGATCAGGAACCAGTGACACTTAGTACAAGACATTCTCAGAGGAATCAACGTCTACTTTAATAGAATCACTACACAGATGTTAAGTACGGGATCAGTAGTGATTGGGAGTCTCAGACCATGGTCAAGATTCAACACTTATTGGTCCTCGAAATGAGAGGTGGCGAAGCTCTAGGCCATGATGGTTTTGTAGCCTTGTTCTTTCAATGTACCCGCCGAATGTAGGTCCTGACCAATGTCGCTTCCTCCATGATTTCTTCCTCTACAAAGGCAGCCTCACCCCATTAATTTCTATTGGACTACTCTCATCCGCAAGAAGCACGAAAGCCATCTTTGATTATAGGCCCATTAGTCTCTCCATATGTATCTAAGATTGTTACCAAGGTCCTAGATAATCACCTGGGTCCCAGAGGCCCAAATTAGGGGAACGAGACCATCACTATCAGCCTTCATAAAAGGCACAAATATTTCTACATCACAAGTCATTTTCCACCTCCTAGAATCAAAAGATCAAGAGGCTTTTTCTAAAACTAGTTTTCAAGAAGGCGAAAATTTACATCATAGGTCATTTCCCTCTTCAACCTTGAATTCTTTTTTATCCACCTTCTACCTCCACCACAAAATCTCTTTTCCCCCATCAAGTGCATAATTTATACATGGAACTATCATTATTCGCTTTCCAACTTCTGTCCCCACTCCTTTTTTCCTTGGTTTTTATCCCCTGCACTTCCTCCCCAAACGTGACGTTTGGCCTGGACTTTCCAGCAAATATCTAACATCCTCCTACTCACTTCATCGATCCAACGTCCAGAACTAGGGCAGAGTTCTTAATTCTACACTCGAGCCTCTCCTTCGTGGTATCCTGAGATCTCATCATTTACTTGATCCTGATAGATCTTTTCGGTATGTTCATGGCCTCTTTTTACAAGTTTTAGAATTGTTTATGCTTGTTGCGAATAACTTTTAACAGTGCAGAATTTATATGTTTCATGTCATATTTAGCCCTTTCGAATGAGTTTATGAATCACGAGTTATCATAGGCCAAAACTATAAATTACTATTACAGAGATATTATTTGATATTGCTGAAATTACCTTAAAACACTTTAAAATTCAGTAATTGACTTCTAAAAATAATTGGGCTTATCTCACATCATCATGCATCTATTAGATAGATTTGTACAACACACCTACATGCATCAAATCTACTGCTGCAAATGATCTTGTTATGTTTAATTCAGCTTTGGGAATAATAGCAAGGTTCATTGTTAAACTTATTCTTTACTAAGTATTCATACATGCATCCTTATAAGGGTATTGATTTAACAACCTTTATTGGCTGCCCTCCGATGGTGTTTTTTGCACTATACAGAAAATAGTGCCTAGCTTAGTTGATTAAACGCATCACCACGTGAGTTGGATCGCACTGTACCTACATCATATTGGCCAAGTATGGACTTGTTAGGTTCGAGTAGCATTCAACAAAGAATCAAGTTAGAACATTGTTAAGTTGGTTTAGGTTTGTGCTCGGTGGGGTTGAAAAAAAGATAAATGCATAGGATCGTTAGCAGATTAGTATGGAGGTCGAGATCAGCACTGAAGTCCCGGTCGTCGATCTGAACAAAAGCACAAAAGAGAACACCTAGAGATTAATCTCCCAGATCCCTCCTCCGATGCTTAAATCAGTTATCACTCCAGGGAAAAGGAAAAACTTGGAGAAATCTGGGTTCTGGAGAGCATACCTGGTATGGAGGAGATCACTATTTATATAGAATTGCGGCCAAATAGTCAACCATAACAACCCATAGCTGTCATAGCTCACATGGCAAGAAAAAGGAACAATTACCTTGTACTTGACGTCACTTACGTAACCGTTTCTGCTGATGTGGCTCTATTGGACCACAACCTGACTTAACTTGTACGCAACACTAGTGCATGCCCGTGCCTGTCGGCACTGCAGCGGACCCCCTTCGGCGGTAACACACCTGTCAACAATGTAGCGGGCCGCCTTCGGCAG
This sequence comes from Chamaelirium japonicum, assembly GCA_947650365.1. Taxonomy (NCBI): domain Eukaryota; kingdom Viridiplantae; phylum Streptophyta; class Magnoliopsida; order Liliales; family Melanthiaceae; genus Chamaelirium; species Chamaelirium japonicum. The sequence goes on along the minus strand of OX393560.1, from coordinate 15,992,778 downwards.
CAAAACACCCCCCGGGTATCACCACCCCCACACCCTCCCTCACCGTCATATGCGATGACAACACACTTGACCGTCTTCGGCATGCCCATGCCGATTGGCATGAAGCGGGAGCCTTCGGTGCGACGACAACACATTTGGCCGTCGGCACTGCAGCGGGCCGCATTCGGTGGCAATACATTTGTCGGGCCGTCTTCGGCGGCGAGACACCCCCCAACTGACACGAAGCGGGCAACCACCGCCCCACCCCCCCAACCCCGAATCCAAATCTTCTACACCATTTATCTGCACCCCAAATCACAACCGTCCGTTGCACCCATACCCAACCCGTTCATCACACTTGGTCCGAATCGGCAGGTAAAGAAACAGATGTGATTGGCCCTCCAATGATCTACCCAAGATCCAATCATAGTATGCGATGGGTTCAATAGACGCATGTGATCAGCACACCCATGATGATAAGCTGCAACGAAAGATAAATTAAAAAAATTAAAAAATTAAATATTTAAACGGATCTTGCTGGGTCTTAGCGGGTCTACCCGTTTTTTTAAAAGGATAGTGCATGTACCCATCAGCACTGTAGCGAGCCGCACTGTCGGCACTGCAGCAGGCCGTCGTCGGTGATAACACACTTGAACGTCTTTGGCAACAAAACACTTTCGACGACAACAACGCCATTCATAGGGACACCCATTTTCTCGCCCGTGCCGATTGGCACGAAGCTAGCGCTTTCGTCTAGGGATGGCAACGGTGCGGTTTCGATGCGGTTTTGGGCAAAACCGAAACCGCACCGCAACACCGAAACCGCACCGCACCGCGACGGTGTACCATATGTAAAACCGACCCAACACGACCTATTGCCACCCCTACACATATGTCTCTCCCTCCCTCTCTCTCTCTCTCTCTCTCTCTCTCTCTCACACACACACACACACACGCACACGTCACACGTGCGAACGCACCTCATCATTCCTATGTAATTTTTTTGGTACGTAATCCAGGGCTGTCTACAGATATGGCAAAAAGGTGGGGAGGAGGAACTTACTGCTAAGTCCACTGTTCTTTTTCCTCCTCCCTACCTTTTTGCCATATCTGTAGACATCTCACCCAATCTCAAAGTCATACACGTACGAACTTACTCGCTATTAGCCGTCAACCCAACCTTACCAGCTCATTCGAGCTCTAGGTAGTGAAAAAAAAAATCCAACCCCATGTAAGTCCACATCTCATGCACATGACTCCATACTTTCTCTCTATCTCTTGAAACCTAATCACAGCTCTCAAAAACCCATCCCAAGCATTACAGCACACATCATAGCCATCCATGGCCGCATCAACCCATGCGAAGCCATGCATGCATGCTCTTATCCAAGTCTCTCTCTTTTAAATCCCAACCGCCCAACCGCCCAACCTAATAACAACTCCCCACTATCCCCTATCTCTCTTTTTTCCTTTATTTCCATTTAATCAAAACATGATCGCAACCGTCTGTGTTATTCAAAACCATCTGATCTCACCCCCTCCTATCTCTCCTATTTTCTGTCTAATTGATTCTCTTTCCTTATTTTACCGTCCTTCTCTTCAAATCTCTCTCTCTCTTGCCATGTAACCGAAACTCCCTCCCTCTCTCCTCATCTAAATCCCGCAACACCCCTTGTGATCCTCTCTCTATCCCCATTAATCTCCTTACATAATCGTCCCTTACACCAGCCATTAATACCTTATATGCATGCAATTAAATGCAATTAATATTCTATATAGAGCATTTATTTAATTTCTGAAGGAGCCATCAAGTGCAGCTTATATTCCTTTATGTATGGATGGCTGTGATGATGCGTAGTTATTTTTTTTATCTAGTCAACTTGTTTCGTTTTGTCTAGTCAGCAATTTTTTTGTCTAGTCAGCTTTTGGTGCCATTTTGTCTAGTCAGCAGCACGAAAGCGTCGTGCCATGTTATATAGATATGTAACTGAATCATCCTACGATGATATCATTAATCTTGAAGTCACTTAGTTGCTACCATCTTCGAATGTTGAAGCTCAAAGGGGGCTCGCAAGCTCAGGTGCCTCAACAAACTTCATCCTCGGACGGTGAGGGTCCGAGGATGTCACTAAGCGCAGAGGATTTGCTGGGACTCCATCCTCATCACTAAAGTATTCAAAAAGGGCTCCATAAGCTCAGGTGCCTCAGCGACCTTCATCCTTGGGCTCCGAGGATATCGTTGAGCGCAGAGGCTTCGCCGAGACTTTATCCTCAGCACTACGGTATTAAAAAAGGAATCCACAAGCTCAGGTGCCTCAGCGAACTTCATCCTCGGATGCTGATGCTCCGAGTACATCGCTGATCATAGAGGCTTCTCCGAGACTTTGTCCTCAGCACTAAGGCACATCTATCTTAACGGGCTTTACCCTCAAACTCTCGGATGTTGGTGCCGCAAGGGTAAAGACGCTCTCATCTATCCTCGACCAGCCATACACAAGTAAAGCAATCCCAGCTGTTCACATCTATGTTGGCAAAGTCTTCTTCGGTATGGTTACCCTTGGTATCCACTTGATTACCTTCCGCTAAAGGTGAAATCTACTCCGACCCAAGGGGTTAAGTCATACCTCTTCTCATGGGATAGGATGCGACGTGTCCTACATTTTTCCAACATCTACAGTTAGATTAAAATTCGAACTTATGACACCCGCCAACCAAATTAGTAAGCAAATCATGCAATATCATCATCTTCTACCTAACGAGCTCAGAAAACAGGAGGTGAGGGCCAAGCTAAATCTTGAACGGACTCAATCAGAGGGTCAATGAGTCTTGGTCATGCAACCGCTTTTGTGCACGTAGTGACCGTTTCGCCGCCTTGCCTCCTCCCTAGCCTCCGGATACCGCCTAAGTGGGAAATCGTTGGTCCACTAGCAGTACAAGCATCAAATCGCAATCCCAACGTCCATGGTCGTTTGGAAAAAACACGTTTTCTTTTATATAACCCTAAACTTAACCATTTATTCCTCACCCAAAATTCATGGGCATGTTCGACTCAGCTGTCATACAAAATCGGCATGACTTAGGTGACATGATTAGCACTAAAATCTGATCATATAAAGAGAAGGAAAAAAAGAAAATATTAAGTGGACGAATGAGGAAGAAAAGAAGATGCGAGTGCCGACTCAGGCACCTGGTGAATGGTTATTGATCCAAGGTCGGCTAATCCCAAATCGCTGGTCAATCGCCGGATGGCTATGGCTCCAACCAAAACCATACAACCCAATAGACAAATTTTATTTTACTATGTCCCATATATAAATAAAACATAACTTGTTTGCATTTGTCGCAATTGAATCAAGCCCAACAAGTCTTTATACTCCAAAAACACCTATGGCCCCCAAGCAAACCCCTCAAGCATGATCATTCAACGAAACCTTAAAGCATAGGTGACAATCATGATCTCCAAACCATGAGAAGATATGTAACAAGGAGAGATTCTAAAACCGGTGAGTATTACCCGAGAAACATGGACAAACATGTTACCCGTCGATCCCCGTGCTCACAATAAAGGAACCATCACCAGACTGAGAGCTAAGAGAGCAAGGTTTTTGATGGGGAACCGTCACGGTTTTCCCAAATGACAAGACCGGGGATCGTTCGGGGTGAAAACCTCCGAAGTTGGACAGGAAATACCAGATCTAAATTAATAACCTGACTTGCACTTTAACAGGGTTTCAATGATTAAACAGGTTCGACAGGTGTTTGCTTCAAAGGGCACAGGTTCATGTAATATTCAGGATTCTATTGGCAAACCAGCAATCACAAGTATAATGAAAAGCAGGGAATTCTATGTTTAATAAGATTTACTAAGAGTACTAGGACAGGCTGAAAATATGATTATCAATGAACAGGGATTTGCCTATCATGAGTGTTGGGAACGAGTGCACCTGATTTCAGCTTGCAATATTCAGCACCAATGATCTCCTTCAAGGGTATTCTCGGAATTCCAGGTGAGAAAAAGGTGAATTACTGCTTCAATACTCAATGCAAGGACAGCTTTTTAAAATCCTATACCCCCAAGCCCAAAGACCTCTCTTTTGGATTCTTGTGGCTCTTGTCACCATCCAATAGGCATTGACAGTATAGAGGACCCGTGACACACTTTTCCCTTGATTCTTTTCTCTTCACCCATGTACAGCACCGAAGAGAGGATCGGGATTCCCTTCCCTGGCTCCTCTCTCTCTTCTCTAGTCTTTCTCTTTCAGCCGAACAGAGGAGGGCGGCGAGCGGATCGCGAGCACGACAGCGACGGACGGCGTCGGGCGGGGCCGGGCGGTCGCCGGTGGCGGGCCGGCGGATCAGGTGACGGCGGGCGGGGCTGGGCGGTCGTCGGTGGCGGGTGTCGCGCGGGGCTGGGATGGGTCGGGATGGATCGGGCCGGGCGGGCTGCCACCGGTCTACGGGCCACTAGCGAGTAGTGGCGGGGCTGCGGCTCAGATGGCCTCGTCGGATTCGCGACAAACACAGAACAGAGGAGAGGTGGAGAAGGGAGAGATCGGGTGGTGCTTCACGCACGGAAGAGAGGAGGGATCATGCATCTCTCACGCAGAAGAGGGGAGCAGGAGATCGAGGAACCCATCACAGGAACCAGAAGGCACGAATTTCTTTTCTTAATTATTCTTCATCATCCAACAAGAGGAGAAAGATCTCCTTAAATAACCAAAAAATTAACTGCAGAAACATCCTATCCCTTATAAAACGGGATTAACAATTATTCAAATCTAAACCAGATTTAACTAACAGACTAAATTATCCAAGCCATAACAATCCCTGATCTTCTCGGATAACGGTTTCAATCGGCATCCAGTGACGTCGCCTCCAGCTAGCATCAATCGCGGCTCGGGCTGATCGGGCGTCCTACATCAGCTCCCCGGGGTGACGAGAACTCGACTCCGTCGAGTAAGGATGTAGAAGACGTCATCATTCCTCTGAAGAGCTCGAACCGTGTACTGAGCAGCGTCCCGAGGAAACTCCAACACTCGCGAATTCGGACGATCCTGCCAGTGATTAAAATATAGTAACCAGCTGTCGATCACTGTGATTCCAACTTGCTCACCTGCAAAGAAGTACACCTGTATCCAAACTCGTGCAACAATAGGCAATGTGGGCTCAATAGGGTACCAAGGAAAAGGGATAATTGGAACAGGCCTTTCGATCATAACATTGGGTTTCAGGGGTGAGACTGCTGGACCTGTCAGTGCAAACAGAAAACTAATATTGGGACCGTGGTATACTCATCGACCAAAAACGGGGTCACTTACAACCTCAGACAACCTACCCAACCTTGTACCTTGGGAAGACTCAGCTTCCAAATCCCTCTTAATCCTAGTATCTATGCGCTTGTATAGGTCATCTTGCCAATACGCAAACTCCTTCAGGGATGGTGGCACCTCTTTTTGGGAATACAGAGTGATTTCCTCGTCGTTCTTCATAAAGGTGTAGGTATTGTTCCTTCCATTGTGGATGGTATTGTTGTCATACTCCCATGGTCTCCCCAGTAAGACATGACAACAGTCCATATCAAGGACGTAACACCAAATCTTATCAAAGTAATCATCCACGGCGAGTCGGACACGACATCGCGCGGTGACACTAAGCGTGGGACCGCTTGTCACCCAACTAGTACGCCAAGGTTTGGCGAGTGTCTCTATGACCAAGTGATTTTCCTCGACATGCGAGCGAGCTACATAATTTTCCGAGCTCCCACTATCTATATGTAGGACTCCTAGTTTTCCGGACACCATGCACCAAGATGCAAATGTATTGTACCTTAGCCATGGTGAGTGACCAACACTAGTCGTTCTCAGAGGTTCACAGTCTTGTGATATGGTGGCCGTGACAATGCAACCTAGCCTATCGCATCCCGCGTCAAGTTCCTCACAGTCATCAAAGTCAGGGACATAGACCTCTTCTTCTAAATCATCCTCACATTGTCCCTCACCTGACTTAACCATTAAAGTTTTAGGAGGTGCCTTCGATGGGCATTGGTGGGCAAAGTGGCCATACCCCTGACAGCGGTAACACTGCCCTTTACCTGGGGGCCCGTTGGGAGGCTCGCCCAAAATTCCTTTGCCTTTGTCTTCCCGACTTGGGGTTGACTCGGGGGCTTTTGACGGTTGACTCCTAGCGGGGTAATCCTGAGGCTCAGCTCGCTTGTAAGCGGATGGTTTGTGGTACAACTCTAGGTCCTGAGCTACTTGGTAGGCATGCTCTAAAGACACAACATCGCGCAAGTGCAGCTCCTTTTGGAACTCCTCCTTCAAACCTAACCTAAAGCGGGATAAAGTCATCTCGGGTTCTTCTTGTACATCACACCGCATTAGATAATCATCAAAACGTGTGATATAGTCAGAAACCGACTTGGTGCCCTGAGATATCTTTTGCCACTGGTCTATAAGGCGGGGTCGGTAAGAGGTAGGGAGATACTTTTCAGACAGTTTCTCCTTCATTTCCTCCCATAATTCGATAGGAGGTTGGCGGTTCCTGGCCAATGCCCTTTCAGTATTATGCCAGTAGAGCTTGGCAGCACCTAATAGTTTCATTCTGGCAAACCGGGTTCTTTGGACATCCGACATGTTGTACCACTGGAAATAGTGGTCCATGTCTGCCATCCAGTCTGAGAACATGGTCAGATCTAAACGACCATCAAAACTAGGGGCGTCCAGTTTGATACTGCGCATGGCGCGCTCATCAGGTGTTTCACGCGCCGGACGGTTGAATTGTGGTCGGGGTTCGTTGCGCCTACCACGCTCTCGATCGACTCCATCCACATAAGACTCATTGTCGGTATTGATAGAGGTCTCTACCCGATCGAGTCGGGTGTTCAGGCGGGCCTCTATCCCATCTACCCTAGTAGTCATATCGGCCCTAAGATCAGCTAAGGCCTTCAATATTTGTTCACTATGGTCCATTGTGATGGAAAAGGTTTTACCGCTACGGGTTTGCATGCATGGAAGGCTTCCTATCCAACCTATGCTCTGATACCAGTTTGATGGGGAACCGTCACAGTTTTCCCAAATGACAAGACCAGGGATCGTTCGGGGTGAAAACCTCCGAAGTTGGACAGGAAATACCAGATCTAAATTAATAACCTGACTTGCACTTTAACAGGGTTTCAATGATTAAACAAGTTCGACAGGTGTTTGCTTCAAAGGGCACAGGTTCATGTAATATTCAGGATTCTATTGGCAAACCAGCAATCACAAGTATAATGAAAAGCAGGGAATTCTATGTTTAATAAGATTTACTAAGAGTACTAGGACAGACTGAAAATATGATTATCAATGAACAGGGATTTGCCTATCATGAGTGTTGGGAACGAGTGCACCTGATTTCAGCTTGCAATATTCAGCACCAATGATCTCCTTCAAGGGTATTCTCGGAATTTCAGGTGAGAAAAAGGTGAATAACTGTCTTCAATACTCAATGCAAGGACAGCTTTTTAAAATCCTATACCCCCAAGCCCAAAGACCTCTCTTTTGGATTCTTGTGGCTCTTGTCACCATCCAATAGGCATTGACAGCATAGAGGACCCGTGACACTCTTTTCCCTTGATTCTTTTCTCTTCACCCATGTACAGTACCGAAGAGAGGATCGGGATTCCCTTCCCTGGCTCCTCTCTCTCTTCTCTAATCTTTCTATTTCAGCCGAACAGAGGAGGGAGGCGAGCGGATCGCGAGCACGACAGCGACGGACGGCGTCGGGCGGGGCCGGGCGGTCGCCGGTGGCGGGTCGGGATGGATCGGGCCGGCGGATCAGGTGACAGCGGGCGGGGCTGGGCGGTCGCCGGTGGCGGGTGTCGCGCGGGGCTGGGATGGGTCGGGATGGATCGGGCCGGGCGGGCTGCCACCGGTCTACGGGCCGCTAGCGAGTAGTGGCGGGGCTGCGGCTCAGATGGCCTCGTCGGATTCGCGACAAACACAAAACAGAGGAGAGGTGGAGAAGGGAGAGATCGGGTGGTGCTTCACGCACGGAAGAGAGGAGGGATCATACGTCTCTCACGCAGAAGAGGGGAGCAGGAGATCGAGGAACCCATCACAGGAACCAGAAGGCACGAATTTGTTTTCTTAATTATTCTTCATCATCCAACAAGAGGAGAAAGATCTCCTTAAATAACCAAAAAATTAACTGCAGAAACATCCTATCCCTTATAAAACGGGATTAACAATTATTCAAATCTAAACCAGATTTAACTAACATACTAAATTATCCAAGCCATAACAATCCCTGATCTTCTCGGATAACGGTTTCAATCGGCATCCAGTGACGTCACCTCCAGCTAGCATCAATCGCGGCTCGGGCTGATCGGGCGTCCTGCATCAGTTTTAAATGTCGATTTCAGTTGGTCAAAAAAGAAACTTCGTTGAAATTCAGTTAAACGACGGTTTGTATTGTTTTAAAAGAAATCGATGAAAATTTGTTGGATTTTGCACAAATTGGTTGATTTCAGCCAAATGTCAATTTTTATATTTTAAAATGGAATGGAGAAAAAAAATGATTTTTTCCTTGAAAAAGAAGGAATCTTGTACTAAAAAACTGGAATTTTTGGAGAAATTGTCTGCAAAAAGAAAGGGTGACATATTCAGTCAATGTCAGTCATTTTGGCCGACTTTTTTGTGAAGTCGAGCCGAAATTTGTTCCTATCAAAATTTCGGTCAATTTCTATGTCAGATCCTTTAAAAAAGGCATATTTTGGTCATTTCGTAGGAAATTTGTTGACATCTGATCCCATGGATGAGAGGACAACAAACTCGAATCCATAGGATACCATAAAAGGAGGGAGGGGGGGGTTTTTTCGAGAATCGTCAGCCTCTGTCTTAGGTCCCAAGAAACTAAAGTGTTCCCATAACCTCTGTATGGTAAATACGAAAGAGGAGCCCTTCAGGTTTGCATAGGGCTAACATATATTAGCCTTATAATGGATGCATGTTATCATTATTTCCACCATAATTTAAATCTAGTAACTTGAGTATCAATTTTGTAGAGAAAATTCATTTCCAATGTCTCCAATTTCATTCCTAGTTCTAAACTGCCCAAACATTATTTTAACATGCCAGCAAAGAAGTTTGCCATAATTGTCAAACAACAAGGCCCCTCTTCTTCGCAGTCTTCAAACAAAATATCTACATCAAAAAAATACAACAGTATAAACACTGCATTAAGTGTAAGGCTGTAAGCCCTAGCAAGGAAATACTGCTTTTAGTCAGACTTGCCAAAGATCGAAGCCTCAAGAACAACCAAAAGTTAACATAAATGATACCACTGAAATAGTGTCACAGTTAATATACCTAACAAAATAAACCGAAAAAGAAAGTTTGGTACATCTAAAAAGCATGTAAAGTTGAAAAGGCAATATAAAGCTGAAATAATAAGATGCCTTTAGATTAAGTTCATCATGTATGCATCATCATAGATGTAGGTGAATATCGACATAAGTATTGTTAGGAAATTTCAGAAGCCATCTTTAAACGGACAACTTGTAGCCCATACCTCTTTTGCAGTGAGATAGGGAGTATTTGGTGGTTGTGGGTATATCCCTTGACTGTTGAACATAGAAGGATCCACAGTCTGGCAATACATGGTGTATAAAGAGTAAACAGATGTGCAACAGCAATATATGACAATAGAGTGGTCAACAGAAACTCCGGGAACAAAAACATAGCACTAGCCTTATCCTTCAAATTCATTGGACCTGAACTGGTATGACTTCCAGTATTGGAGAACCTGTGATCTCCAATGTCTTGGATATAGCTTTTAATCTCCATGGTTGATAAGGGTGATGAGCTGTGCTGCTTGACATAAATTACATCCTTTCCACCAATGGTAATGGACGTGATGATATGAGTGCCATAAGTTTCAATGAATCTGTAAATATCCGTAACAGTTAAAGGTTGTTCAAACATTTCCTCTTATATTGCATAATCCGCATATTTACCTCGCTAAGGAAGATGGTTCCCATGAAAGTGGCACGGCACACTTGACATCTTCTTGTAGTAATGAAGGTTGTCTTATCAGCTGAAACTTGCATAAAGGGGTGATCACCCCATCCATTGCCAGGCTTTTTGTAGCTGTGGCACCAGTAGTCTTTGAGCCAGTAAAGCTGAAAGCACAATTAAAGCTTCCAAGGGGGGCGTTTCCTGATAGAAGAGCTTTCTGATTAAAATATTCTGCCATCTACAGTCATTCACCAGGGGAAAAAATGTGAGAATTGATGTTCTATGATTATTTTTAAATTGTAAAAATAATAGCTATTAAGGTTAAAATATCCTAATAGGAAGCAAACAAAGGGAGTCTTAGCAAGTAAAGAACAATAAGAAGTACCAAAGCCCATTAGTAGTAATTTTAGATTAGAAGAGAGCAACATAACTCCAGTTTCAAGTTTCAATCAATTCGTCTAGCAACAACCATTTTATTATTGTTATTAAGTACATTCAAACAGATGTGATGAGCAAAAAGGAATAAATTCCTTCATCCCCAAATTTCTCCAAGAAAGAAAACAGTAAGAACAAAACTAGAAATTTTGGATGGAAAAAGAGTCCCCCTAACGAGTTGGTTGACTTGGTCAACACTGACAATAGCACTGATATTTTTTCCATTCAAATCTGCTGTGATGTAATTTTGGTTAGTATGATTGCTGATTACCAAAAAAATGAAAAAAAAAAAAGGTTTGGACCTTTTGTCTTTCACTACCTATGTAACTGTATACTGGCCTCCTAATACTGGAACCATCTATATCAATCCAAATCAGAGTAAAAGACAAAACTTACCAAATATTAAAAAGTACAATTATGCATGGGATTAGACATACTGTGTTCGATTAGTGGAATCAAAATTCAAAATGTGGTGTAATAAAGAACTGCTTCTAAAAAAACTTCATTTGATGTATTGACTAATAGTAAAGATTAGGATAGATAGAACGATCAAACTTCACTGTAGATAATAATTTATTATCAGACCGAGGGTTCCTGGCCAGCAGACAAGCCCAAAAGGGGTTAAAAAAGTCGTTTGATAGAACTCCACTCAATCACCACATCATAGTACTCATTGAGACATTCTGTTCAAACCTAGCACGTTGAAAATGGGTCTTGTATGAGGAATTATCACCTTCAAAACTTTGAAAATGTGATCTAAGATCAGATGGGCTAAATAATGCACCAGAACTCAGATTTGTCCAAGGTACACGTGATCCTTATGGGTCACAAACAATTAAGATACGCAGACAAAAAAAAAACTGAACAAAAGAGGGGGTACATATGCAATTTTTCTTAAAAATCAATACAATGGCCAACGATACAATATTCTTCTTGGACAAGGCAAATTAATGATACTGATTCTCTCTCTGGAAAGAGCTTCAACATTCATCAAAGTGTTCTGTCGACTCTCTAAAATCAGTGAAAATTGTATAACGGATAGATCGTCCAATGGCTCCTGCAAAAATTTGGGCCTCATGTTGTCCTAGAAGAAATTGAGGGAGTAAGATTAAGGTGAGGACCATTGACAATATAAAGGGAATAAACCATAAATTAAGAAGCTAGACTAGTGTAATTATCTTTCTTTGCAAAGGTCAGTGGAGAAACATTGACTTCAGCAAAGGTCATTTTATGCGACACAATTATCTTTCCAAATGGACATTATGATAGCAAAATCATAGTTGTTAGAAGTTATTTTGCACATTCAGCTGTATACGCTCGACAAAAAACATCTAACCTGGCTTATTTTGATCTTGGCACTTTGTAAAAACAACCGTGGTTGCCTTAACATCAGATGTTTAGTACTAAAATCATATTTATAACCATCTGTCTTGTCCCATCTATTAGGGAATTGGTTTTATGAAACCCACTATGCTAGCCATTCCTGTTAAGAGATATCTATATTGTCACGTTAAGCTTTTCCATACCATTTCAAACAACTTTCATCAATGTTATTTTAAGTCTTCCCATCCTATTTGACCCCTCCACAATTATCCAAGACCCTCTTCTTACTGAGGCCATCTCTGCTCCCTATTGCAAATGTCAAGACGGCAATGAAGAGTTTGAAATTCGACAGTGTTCTAAAAAGCGGCCCAGGCGGCCACCTAGGCGCTAGGTGGACCCCACCGCCTCGCCTAGGCCCTAGGCGCTCCAGAAAAGTGGCCAAGCTCTCAGGCGGAGCTAGGCAGGGCAAGGCGGCCGCCTAGGCGGTCTAGGCGGGCTTAGGCTGGCCAGGTGGACCATATTTGCTTTTGTTCTTGTTAATCACTCAATCTTGAATTATGGTTATATACTTGTTCTTTAAAATAATGGTTTGGGATAATCTTGAACTTATATTAATTTTAAACATATATATAGTATATAATATCAAAATAATAATTAAAATAATTTTTAAAAAAAGGCAAAACGCCTAGGCGCCGCCTAGGCACTAGGTGGCCCCCCACCGTCCGATTAGTGCCTAGCGCTTTTTAGAACCTTGGAATTCGAGAATAATTCCGTGAAAAGACGAAGTTCAGAGTTCAAAAAATATCCAAAAAAAATCAGAAAAAACTCAGAGGCAAAGTTTCAGATTTCCTTTGCTTGGCGGCAGATCCAGTAGAAATTTCTGCAACTGTTGTCTGAGGCAAGGTTTGAGATTTCGATTTTGTGTCTGGTTTCAGTCCTAACCGAAACCAAAATTTCGACTGAATTTTCGAAATTACAACGGAAATGTGAAAAAAAATTCAAAATGGTCAAAAACAGAATAAATTTTGCAGAAGTTTTTTATAAAAAAAATAAATTTAAGCCTTTCATAGTTGTGTATACATATTTACTTGCATGGTTTGAAGAAAACACACAACAAACACACAGTAAGCTTGCATGGACCATGAAAACCAATGTGGAATACCCATGGATAAAAATACCGGTTGCGGACAAAATATCGGCCGGCCGAAAAAACGGTTCGAACCGGGCGGTACGAACCGGTATCGGTCTGAACCGGTCCATACCGGTGTGAATTGATTTTTGGTTTCAAAAAAATTTGAAAAAATAACCAAAAAATCCAGAATAATCTAAAATACTGGTTTGTGATGTTTTTTTTCATTAGTAAACTAGTTATAGGTATGAACCGGTCTTTTTAAGTTATAAAGTCACTGTTTTCACTGTATGATTCTAAATTGTGGAATTTGATATAGTTATTAAATTGTATGAGTTAGATTAGCCTAGTATTAATATATTATGCTTAGGGATTACAAAACACAATTCATAATCATTGCACAAACATAAATTACACAACTAATACGAGTACATGAGTCATATTTTACAATTTCACATAATATGATAATAAAGTAATAAACATAAATTCATAGTCCTAAGACTCCTAACAGGCATAGATCTATAGATCTATAGATCTAAGCTTATAGATCTATAGATCTAAGCTTTGACGGCATAGATCTAACCCATATCACCATTTTCACCACAATTATTTGGTTTAATTTTTAAAAAAATGCAAAAAAAGAAAAGAAAATTGAAAACCCCCCAAATTTGCATGAACCGATCATGCAAATTTGGAGTTGATGCTTATAGATCTATAGATCTAAGCATTGATGGCATAGATCTAGCCCATTTCAACATTTTCACCACAATAATTTGATTTTTTTCAAAAAAAATGCAACAAAACAAAAGAAAAATAAAAAAAATTATGAAAACATACCTTCAAATGTGGTTTTGATCTTGCAAATCCGAGTTTTTGGCTTCAAATCTTACAAATCGAGCTAGTATGGAGGTTCACCTCATGTGGGAATGAAGGAAGAAGCCCAAAAAATTCAATTCGGAATGAAAAAACCACTCAAATGGACACTTAACAGCCGGTACCGGTTCGAACCGGCCGGTTCGAACCGGTTCGAACCGGTACCGGCCGGTATTTTGGCGAATTAGTCGCCGCGACCGGTATCACCTGGATACCGGTGCGGTTCGGACCGGTTCCCGGTTTGAACCGGCCGGTACGGTTCGTACCGGCTGGTATTTTGATCCTTGGGAATACCCATCTGGAAAAAGAAAAAAAAAACTTGATAATCACCACATATTTACATAAATTTACATAAACTCGAAATCCGTTCAAAAGATGCCCTTGTTTTCGAGCCCATGTGATTTCGTTGGGAATCTCACCGAAAGAGCCAACATCTCATTTCAAGGGACCCACAGCATCTAGCCAAAATTTCGTCAAAATCTAACCTTTCAACCACAGGTATCGGCCAATATTCACCGAAAACCACCGAAATACCCCGAAGTCACCCGAAATCCAAACTTTCGGGGTTTCGCATAGGTGTTGCATTCCGATAGTAGCCAAAATCGAAATTTCAGCTTTTCGGCCGAAATCTCAATCCATGGTCAAAGATAGATCTGTCTCCTAAAGTTGCTTCAATTAGGGTTAGCTTTTGGGATTGATTGGTATTAGACCAACTTTCACTCTTAAATTTGTATCGATTGATCCAACATTCCATACTTCACCTCTTTTTTTTCAATGGTGTCTGATAGTTATTCTCTAATCATTTGGCATTCTTCTTGTTATTAAGATTGCATCATTGCATTAAATGAACCAGTCATCCAAATTTACCAAGTTCCTCCTAAGATAATTAGTGATTGATGTTATTCATGGAATCAGCTCTATACATTATAGCTTTTAGACAATAAAAAACCCTTAGGATTCAATATTTGCCACGTAGCAACCATGACTTCAGATTAGAAGTAACCTACTAAACTCAATGTAGCACTAATAGTCTAATATTAATTTCATACCACTTCTTCCCTAAATCATGTTACTCAGATTCCAAAATATAATTCTTGAGTTCTTCTAAACAAATTTCCGCAACCTCTATGTCCAAAGGAAACACTAATATCGAATTTTAACAGCCACATGGTCTGAGTCAATTTTCCAATTAAGTTCCAACTAACCATATGACAACTATAGTTACGAAGTCGGAAAACGGGAAAAAAAAAAACAAGGGAAAAAATCGAAAAGATACGATGAAAACGGGAAGAAAAAAAAAAAGGAAAAAAACATGAAAACATCGGAAAAAAAACAAAAAAAATCTTAAAAATTATACCAAGTATGTATATATGTCATTTTCCAACATTAAGTAATCAAAAGTTCAAAACATATAGCATATGTGTTTATTAAGGACGAACAAAATAAAACCCGAACCCAATTTAAACCTGAACCAAACCCGACATGTTTTATACGCGTTTTTCCCGTTTTAAACACGTATAAAACACGTACTGACGTTTTTTTTCAAAAAAATGAGTTTTTTTCCTGTTTTTTACGACTTCAGATTGATACGCGTTTTTTTTAAAAAAAATGCCCGATTTGGTAACTATGATGACAACCATATTGCATGGTTAAATTTAAGCAGTTTTGAATTTTTATTTTCTGATGAAATAAAATCATGCACAACTCTACATGATAAGAGACATAGCATATAGGAGACCTTTAATCTGCCAAATAAATTCTATGGCTGGAAATATGAAACACTAAGAATATATGAGAAAAATCCATCACATATCTTTTTTTTTGGTACAACATCCATGGCATATCTAGGTAGAGGTATTATTCTTCTATCCCACCTACAATTGCCGATTGACCCTTCAAGAATCATATTCTTTAGGCATATTACAATCAGCAGGTTGTATGAGTTTGTCATTAATTAGGTGTCTATTCATAAGGTGCAGTTCAAATTACCCGTTCACTAACCCAGCTCCACCACTTTCTCCTTCACAATTTATGTGAAAAATTCCTGCAACTAAACCAGGATGGAAATTGAGAAGTAGGGTCATAATCAAAAAGGAAAAAGAAACCAATTAGACACATCAAGCAGAAAACAATTCATGGCCCAAGGACAAGAATTCAGCAACAAATGGATAACTCTTCTTAGCCCCACATGTTTAATGGTTCACATTTTTAAATAGTCAACACTAGCTTCATAATCTCTTCAGGAACCCTAGAAATAAGTCAACAAAGATAAACCATGGGAAAATCCTAAATGGCTCACTACTTCAATGACTACCTGTTTTACCATGCCAAACCATTAACTAGATAATAGAAAGCCAATTACATAGTAGGACAGCACCAAACACCTAAGACATGTCCACTGTTAAAAAGTGCTTCGGGCATCCATCTAGGCATTTTAGGCCTTAGCCCACACCACATAATCCGGGATCGTTTTTCTCAGTGTCCAAAGGAAAAAGGCCGTCAATGTGACAATAAGTTCCCTTTCTCTCTTCTTCTCCTTCTTCCTATTCTTCATTTTACTCATCTACTTTTTTTCTTCTTCAGCTACTACGCTACTGTGTCGCTATTCTCTATTGTGGCTCCCTTGGCCCCTTGTGACCACATGCAATGTTTTAAAAAACGGAAGGCGGAAGCCAGGCGGTCAAGTGGTTTCAAGGCGGAAGGCCGAAGGCGGACGACTAGGCGGGCGCCCACCTATATAAAATATATTATATATATTCTATATGTATGTATATATATAAATTCATAATTCTATATAAAAAAACAATATTAGAAAGTTTTACATATGCAAACATCAAAACTACCGATCTGAATATAAAAGTTTTATGAAAAGGGAGGAGGGGATTGGGTGGGTAGGGGTATTTCGGTATGGTTACCTCAATACCTATACCCGATTGTCCCTCTAACTTGAGTATACCAGATAATACAGTTGTACTCCAACTTTATTGTGATGTACCCAAATTCCAACCAATCATATATTGTTATCCAAATTCTATCCAAACTCATACCATACAAGAACCAATATAGTAAAAAATCGTAAGAGCTTCTTAAACATTTCATCACAATACATTGAAGAAAAAAATTCCTCAAGCAATTGCATATGGTGAAGAAACAGAAAATTCATTACAGAAAAAAAAAATTTCCTCAAGCAATTGCATACAGTGAGACCGCCTAGGCGCCCGCCTTTTACCCGCCTTTGTTCAACCCGCCTGCAGTGCCGTTTTTTGCTGAAGCGGAGCGGCCAACCCCCTAAAACGCCTAGGCGGCCGCCCGGACCGCCTTTTAGAACAGTGACCACATGAAAGAATGACAAGATTGTCTCAATTGGCCCATTGTAAACACTTAAAACAAAGGATGGTAGTGACAACATAATCGTTAATTGAATTCTGAATAAGATGTTTTAAGAAATTATGGGTGCCTAAAATTTCTATGCACCCGCCTTTCGCCTTACCGCCTTGGAACTCCCCTATTGTCTTGGAACTCACCCACCGCCTTAGGTCTGCCTAGCGTCTTAAGCTATTTACAATCAATGCATGTCGTCTCTCATCACCTGCTAGAAAAAAAAATAGCTGATGCAGCCAACTATCAAAAAAAATCTGCCTTTTATCTACTTATCAATTTGCCGTCGATGCATAGGAAAGGGCTTATCGATTTGTCGTCGAGGCTTGTGCTTGCACAATGCCTTGAAAGCAAAATTCGTCGCTTCTGGTGGTGTTTGAAAAGCTTTGGGCGATTGCACCCCAGGGTACGAGTGTCGGACTCCTTTTGCACCAAAGGACCACGTGGGACTTTCAGCATACTCTAAACGAAACAAAAAAAACAGAGAGAGGATAGAATTGTGTTGTTCTGAGTATGTTCTCTGATTTCCTTGCGAGTAATGTCAGTAAGGAGACGCTATTGACATTAATCGCAATGTTCGGTAATGGACACAATAATTCGCAATGGTTAGTCATCTGCAACATTTGGTAACAGACACAATAGCTCGCAGACATTACTCCTCTCAATAACCGACAAATCCAAAATCCAAAGATTAAAAGCAATTAATAAAATAAATCCCCAAGCCCATTCGCATCCACGCAGCTCGTCATGCTCGTGCTCGGCTAGCCGGCTCAGCACGCGTGGTCAACTGATGTTCCTCCCAAACTTGCTTTACCAAGGGGTTAGAGCAACTCTATATAAAAGGTGAGAAACTTTATAACCAGTATCCGATATGGGACTAAATTTACACACAAGGTTTCATTCAACCCCTAAAAAACCAATAGAATTTTTTTTTATAACACTGATTACTTGGATAGAATTAGCTCATTAGCAACCAAATAGCGCCCAACAACATTACTTGAAAATAAGTCGGCAGAACTTCATACGAGCACAAATCAAAATATGTTAAAAGACAATGGATGTCAGCAAAAAAGCTTCAAGATATCACACCTCATGAAAACTGCAGGCGCCAGTTCTCTCCCGTCTGGGGAATTCTAGCGAACACCTCACGTCCCTGGACACGCCGGGAACGATGAGACCATCCGAGACCGACAGATCCCTCGTGTGCTCCTCATCAACCGCAACAATCCTCGACCCTGCAACCCCCTTGCAGTACAGCAGCCGGGTGTCGCAGTTCACGTCGAATCCCCTCCCGAGAGCTTGGATTGAGCTCTGCGCCGTCTGAAGAGCTGCATTTTCCTCCATTCTCATCACCCCCGGTCTAGAAACAACAGAACCCACTACTCCGATCCCCCGGCTCCAGCTTTCAAATCCCAAATCCAAAGCCCAGAAGCAAATTCCCCATCTGGGTTTCCACTGAAACCCTCCGAAGGGCCACAAGATCGGATCTTTCCCTTCATTAATGGTGTCCGCCCATCATTTTCTAGGATCCTTTTTGGTGGGGAGCATCAGAAAAGAACGCCCCAAATCCCGAGGCTCGTCGGAAAATAAACCAAGAAAAAAAAAAAAAAAAACGGGGGCAATGACTGCAGAGACACGAGGGAACTCTTCCCTTCTCTTCCTGCTGCTGCCGCCGAGTCCAAGGGCTTTCCTTCCTAGTTTGGAGATTTCGAGACGCTCGCGGCAGCATTGACCGTAGAGTGTCGTCTCTTCTGGCAGGAGTGAGTGATTGCTATTTGATTTGATATGATTTAGGATAAATTATACTTTTGCCCCCTGAAGTTTAGCTCTAAAACACTTAACCACCGTATAGTTTAAAAAAAATACATTTTGCACCCCCACAAATTCTGTTTTGATCGGATTCATCTATTCGTACCCGTTGAATCATGGCACCCAAGTAAACTTAAATATATCTTTTTTTTATTTTTACCCTCATTCCTAATCTTTATTTGGTCACCATTAAGCTGTGCACCCATCACGCTCCACCTCAATCGCCGTCGTCGCCATCCACGTTCGCCACCCTCCTCCTCCCCCCTTCCTCTTTCCTTCTCTGCCTTCTCCTCCTCCTCCTTCCTCTTCCTTCTTCTGCTTCATCTTCTTCCCCATCTAAACCCTAACCCAACTTAGAGGTCTTGACGGTAGATGCAGGCCGACATTGTAAGGAAGAGGAAAGAAGTAGGAGGTAGGAGGAGAAGGAGGGACGAGAAAGGGGGTGGCTAGGGGCGTCTTCGGAAGGAGGACTCAAAGGTAGAGGAAGGCGGAGGAAGAAGAAGGAGGAGGAGGAGGAGGGTCGCTAGGGGAGTTTTCGAAAGAAGGAGTAGACGATGGAGGACGATGGGGTGGCGGCCGCTGCGGAGCACGATAGGGGCGATCGTGTTCGGATTGATGTGTTCTAAGCTTGTAAAACTTTATATTTTGGTCTAATAAAGATTGATAGTTATTATTATATGAGATGCATATAGGTGCGTAACATAGTTACGTGTTCTTTAGGGAACAGAGAGCCATGGTTATATGGTAGTCCACTAAGTTAAAGACTAAGTGGATTGGTCCCGTATAACCTAAATAAGTTCGCAGCTATGATCAGGTTGGTCGCCTCATCATGATAAGCTGTTGGCGATGACAGTTCATGGGATGTCTTCACCATGGTCATCACCAGGCACAGTGTCTGTGGCTGAACGGAACTAACACGGTGTACAGATCAGTGAGCAGACACTGGTACACTAAGCCGTGTTTCTGCTTAGGGTAAAACGGTCCTAAACCCTGAGGAACCACGTCTGATGGACTAACCAGTTGCGTGGTGCTTTGGCGCACCAATGTGTGAGGATCCATATGCAGTGATCCAAAACCACGGTGTACTGGGTTACCCGGCTGGCGTTGCATTAGCGTGTCACTCCTGCAGGTCATCCACACCCCTGAAGGGAGGTGCGTTCCTTGGTGTGACTTACACTGTACCAAACCCAGGCCTGGTGGTCATCAGTTTGACTGTTGACCGGGTTCGATTACTCGACGGGGTAATCAGAGGTACGATGTATAGGTCAACCTGGAAGGAACCAAGTCATATGATCATTCGAGTCTGACGGTAGTCTTCACCGCTCGAAGTGAATCATGGCATCAAGTGGAGGGACAGCGGGTTTACCACTACTAAGCGGAGAGCAGGGGTATGATGGAGAACATAGTAAGTATGGGTGAATTGGAGTGCAGCCTGCGTCGCACTCTGGGTGGCTACGCAGGTTAACTCGAGCTCAGAGGATCGATGGTACACTCGGGTAGTGTGTCGATTGAGCTTGAGTTGGAAGCCATGAACCCCGGTCCCTGATGGTTCCACCTTATCAACATTATGTACGGTTCTTGAACCGTCTCCTCGGAACACCATAAGCAAGAGGAAGAAAGAAGTATACGCTCCGTGTGTGCTTGGCACTAGAGCACGGTAGATGCGTAACTACATACGAGTACTAAGGGTTGAGCCCGAGACTAGTGCAGAGTCGTATGTAGTAATCCCTAGCCATAAGTGAACTTCGCTGCATAGGTGTGATGCACCGGGGTATGTTGCGAGTTGACTAGTTAACTTTGCTAGAGGCACCCTCCGGTGGCCTCAGTTAATAGTAGGTAACTAGTAAAGATCACTTAAGAAGTGGCCGCTAGGTATCGCACGCTAGAAATGGTCAAAATGAGGCGTCGGGGCGTTTTGGTAAAAACCTCACTCTGCCGGACCTCACTGTTGGCCGACCCTAGTAGTGAGGCACCTTGCTAGGGCCGGCCCTATGATGTAGGGATAAGAATCCCTCATCTATAGGGCCGTCCATATAGATAGGGATGGGGCGATAAAACGGTTAAGATCGAGCCCTAAAAAGTGGGAAAACGGATAAATACAACGAGAGATAAAAAGGAGATAATGGAGAGATAATAAAGGGGGGTCATTATCCCCTTGGATCCTTATCCAAGGGGGTTGGCCGGCCCTATAAAAGGGCCTATGGGGCGCCGGCCCTATGGTCCAGAAAATCCGAACCCCCCCTCCTCTCATCTCTCTAGTTCTCTCCCGTTTTATCTCCCGTTTCCCGCTTGCTACTTCGTCTTCCTCGCGTAGAGTTCTGAAGAAGGAGAAGGGTCGTTCTTCGGAGGCACTCAGAGATCCGAGAGCAACGTTCCGTGCATCGTGTGAGATCGGGTGAACAAGAAGGCTACGTCTCCAATCGTACCATCGGTATCTTCGCGAACGATCTTCCGTCTCCATCGACAAAGAAGATAATTCTCTGTGGTTAAAAGATCCGTACGAAAGGTATGTGTAATCTAACATGTAGATCTAACGAGCATTATGATTTGCATGCATGCTAGTTAATCATTGCGCTAGATTGCCGTTAGGGGTTTTTGATTCTCGTGCATACACATGCACACATATGTGTTGGAAATAATTCCATGGCAGAGGCCCGCAGCGGAAGCAAAGAATAGGTCCGAGGACCGAGAGCGGTGTGCGTTACATATCAAAAATTTCATCGAAACGATCTACATATGCGTGTATGAAACTAGCATGGCAACTACTCGAACCCCTAACGACGATCTAACGCAAAAGAACAATCTAGCATGAATGCATGTTCTAATTATGTTAGATCTACTTGTTAGAGATCATACCTGCGTGCGGAATCTTTCACCGCGACAAATTTCTTCTTTGTCGATGGAGACGGGCTACGGATCTGCTCGACATAGCTTCGGTACAACGACCATAACTTTCTGCTCCGAACTCCGATTGGGCTGAAATTTGGACTGCAGGTAGCCAACTTCGAGACGCAACTTTTCCAACAAGTTTCACGTCGTTTGGACTTCTGTAGCTCCCGGAATCGCAGAAACAACGTTGATTTTCTGTGCAGATTCTGGACAGCAAAAGGTTGCGGGAGACGCCTTCTAGTTCACCCGATCTCACACGATGCACGGCACCTCGTCGATGGATCTCTGAGTGCCTCCATACGACGAGCCTTCTCCTTCTACAAAACACCACGTGAGGAAGACGAGTCGCCATCCAATGGCGCAAGCGAGGGAGAGAGAGACGAGAGAGGAGATGCGGAGAGAGGAGAGGGGGCGGCTAGGGTTTCCCCATGCCATGGCCGGCCCTAGGGCTTGCATGGCTCTATTAATTTCGTGCACCCTCTCTCTCCTTCTCATATATAGGGCCGGCCTATCCATATGGATAAGGACAGTATGGATAAGGATGATTGATTCAAAACTTATCCCTATATATCTCTTCTTTATCTCTATCCTTTCCTTGTTTTCGAAAACGGTCAAAACCAGCCCGTTTTCTGCGCCTCATAACCGGCCCCTTCATCGGAGGCAACAACCTCCAGAAACTAATGGGGCCGGCCTTGACCAGTCTCTCAACACTTAGGGCCGGCCCCCTTAGTGCATAGTGGCGCATGGTATGACCAAAACGCCCTTATGCCACTAGTTGGCCGTTCCTCGTGTACGAGACTTTGCAAGGCACCCATAAGTGAAGTACACCAGTGATTTCACTATTCTCTGAGGTTCCCATAGGGTGCCCCTAGTGAAGTCAACTAGTCAACTCGCAACATGTCCCGGTGCATCGCACCTATGTGGCAAAGTCCACTTATGACAAGGAATTGCTACATGTGTCTCTGCACTAACCTAGGGTTTCCCCTTAGTGCACACACGTAGCTACGCATCTACCGTGCACTAGTGCGAAGCACTCACGGAGCGTATGCTTGGACTTCTCGCTTCCTCTAACTACGTTCTGTGTTTCGAGGAGATGGTATAAGAACCATACATAATGTCGATAAGGTGGAACCTTCAGGGACCAGGGTTCATGGCTTCCAACTCAGACTCGATCGACACACTACCCGAGTGTACCATCGATCCTCTGAGTTCGAGTTAACCTGCGTAGCCACCCAGAGTGCGACGCAGGCTGCACTCCAATCCCCCCGGACTTACTATGTTCTCCCACATACCCCTGCTCTCCGCTTAGTATGGTAAACTCGCTGTCCCTCCACTGGTGCCATGATGCAACTCGAGCGGTGGAGAATACCGTCAGACTCGAGTGCTCATATGACTCGGTTCCTTCCAGGTTGACCACATACATCGTACCTCCGATTACTCTGACGAGCAACCGGATCCGTCATCAGTCCAACTGATGACCACCTGGCCAGGGTTTAATACGACGTAGGTCAGACCAAGGAACGCACCTCCCGTTAGGGGTGTGGATAGCCTGCAGGAGTGACATGCTGATGCAACGCCAGCCGGGTAACCCAGTACACCGTGGTTTTGGATCACTGCATCCGGATCCTCACACATTGGTGCGCCAAAGCACCACACAACTGGTTAGTCCACCAGACATGGCTCCTCAGGGTTTAGGACCGTTTTACCCTAAGCAGAAACACGGTTTAGTGCACCGGTGTCTGCTCACCGATCTGTACACCGTGTTAGTTCCGTTCGGCCACAGACACTGTGCCTGGTAATGACCGTGGTGGAGACACCCACGCTCTGTCATCCCAACAGCTTATCCTGATAGGGCGACCAACCCTAATCAGAGCTGCGAACGTATTTAGGTTACATGGGACCAATCCATTGAGTCTCCCACTCAAGTGGATTACCATGTAGCCATGGCTCTCTGTTCTGTAATCAGAACACGTACTAAGGTACGTACCAATATGCATTCCTATACTATCAACCATACAAAGCTAAACACTAGGTTTTTACGAGCTATAGACCTCACCAATTCTAACAATCTCCCACTAGGTCTAACGAGGAATAACGGTGTTGAGCTCTGTAGCTTCTACATGCTGCCCAAAAGCCTTTGCAGGAATTCCCTAAAGGAATTGGCAACATTGTCTGTAGATTCCACCTCAGTACCGCTACTTGCATTTCCTCCTATAACTGTCAGATCAAGTGGAGTTTGTACTTGATGGGTTTCCCCTCACGGCGGTGCCTAGTCTCCTTGGACCTTGCTTACCGCTCTTCTGTTGTAACAACAGATAACTGAGCCTCTGGTACGCGTCCCAAGTTCTCTAAGAACTTCCTAAGCCTTACCACCTGATATACTACTTCGCACGCAACAACGTGCTAAGCATCTGTGGTAGAGTCTGTGATGCACTTGCTTCACACTCTACCAACTACCGCTTCTAATCCCAAGATAAAAATAATCCCTGAAATCGATTTTCTGGTACACACATCTGACACCAAAGTCAGATCCTGTGTGTCCAATCGATATCAGGACCTGTGAAGTGCAAGCTAACTCACAATCCTTACTTAATGAGGATTTCTGAGTATACCCTTCACATCGGTCCAGAGATCTGGACCCGGGTTCGACTGAAACCGACCCATCTTCCTGCTGTGCAATAGATATCTAGCCTCGTAAACCGAATCTGGCTAGAATCTTATCTTCATGCGTAGCCTGTGACAGCAAGAGAATCTTGCTCTGGTTATCTCGAGTTACCTTGATTCCCAGAGCATAACTCGCCTCACTAGGGTCTTTCACATCGAATTGTGATGACTACAAACCTTTATCGTAAACAATATTCCTACATCATTTTCAATCAGTAGAATATCGTTAACGTAAAGTACTAAATATACCCTTGCAGCTATTTCACCTTTCCTGTACCATCTTGGTTTATCCTCATTCTGATCAAATCCGTATGAGCGGATTCCCTTGATCAAAATAGATATTCCAACTTGGATGCTTGCATCAGTCCATAAATGGACCGTTGCAACTTGCATTCCATATCTTCCTAACCTACTGACACAAAGCCTGGGGCTACTCATCCATATGTCCTTTCCAAATTCCCGTTAGGGAATAACTGTCTTGACATCCATCAACCAGATCTCCCAACTATAATGGGCTGCGATGGATTAAGAGGATCCGAAATAGACTTAGGCATAGCTACCAGTAAGATGGTTTTGACATAGTCAATCCCTTCTCTTTTGGCAACTAATCTAGCCACTTAAGTCTTAATCGGGTGCTCTTCTAATACACCTTCTACACCCTGAAGGGTGATAGTGCTATAAGTGTCAAGACTGTTTCAAGGGACATTGATGCAAATTTGTCTCCATGGTCTTTTGTCAGTAAGAGCTGTCGGAAGCTCCCACTACTTCTTCGTAGCTCTAGGGGTCATCCTCCTGAAACTCTGGATTAACTATCAAAGTCTCTCCATAGTATCTTTCAGGAGCTCTGAGGGTCCCACAACGATGAGGTGGTGGTGGTTCAAAGGAAGCTCCCACTACTTCTTCGTAGCTCTAAGGATCATCCTCCTGAAACTCTGGATTAACTATCAAAGTTTCTCCATAGCATCTTTCAGGAGCTCTGATGGTCCCACAACGACGAAGTGGTGGTGGTACAAAAGTGAATTGTTTCTACAATACCTGGTATACTAGTTTCTTGTATCATCTACTCCCACTACGTTTTTCAGATGCGCACTCTCTACCAGTACCCAGTAGTTCACCCAGAACTACCTTACCGGCAAACTTATGGTCTATAATATAATCCTGGTCTAGGTAGATGGTATTCGTAGAAACGATTACCTTCCTAACCTCAAGATCATAAAACAGTCCACCTTATGCCTCCTAAGGGTAACCTACAAACAGATATACCTGAAACTATATCTCCATCTCATCCCTCTTGTCCTTTTGCACAAGTGCAGGACAACCCTATATCTCGAGACACTATAGTGTCAGCTTTCGCTTAGACCATAGCTCTCTATAGGTCTGAGGCACTGATTTAGATAAAAGATAGTTTCAGATATAAGCTACTGTTTTAAGGTACAACCCCACCAAAAGGTGGGTAGTACACTTGGCAATATTCATCATACTACGGACTATGTCAAACAGGGTCCGATTCCTTCTCTCGGAGACTTTATTCTGACGTGTCATCCTTGGAGCATTTAACTGGGAGCTAATCCCATGCTCCCTCAGGATCCTATGGAACCCATCCGATAGGTTTTTATTTCCTCGATAAGTCGAAGAGACTCCTTCGTCTGGACGCTCTTGGAACCATAGACGTCAAAATTAACTAACTCCCATACCTTCATGGCCCTTTTAGTTATTCTGCCGTCCAGATTACACTCATAGGTTAGAAGGATCTCCGATGATTCTGTGAACAGAAAATCGGCCTTCTTTTACCTTTGAATTTATCTGAGGAAGAATATCTAAATCAGAGGGGTCACAAATGGGATAGCTTCTCCGAAGGATTTAGATGAATTTCAGTTAGACGCTACAGCTGTCATGAAATCTATTTCCGAATTAGGATTAAATACAAAGAGATTATTCTGATCTATTCCTCTAGTAATGAAGCTATCTATTCAGTTTAAGATACACACCAACGGTGCTGTCTAAAACTAAAAATTTCATTTACCAAGGAGGAAACAGAACTACATCTCTAAAGATCAAAATCCGTGTTTCGGAAAAACTAAGACAATCATATCTAACAGCTTCCGCAGCGGCTTATGGCATCAGTACCTATGTTAGGATTCCTTCACTATAAAGTAGCCTTCTGCTTTCCTTGAATCTCTGTAGACCCGAAGTCTACATTCCAAGAAGCATAAGAACTGCTACTAGATAGCGACTCAACTCCTAACATCCTGAGGCCATACTCAATCTTCAAATACCCCCTATGCTCACCACAGCGGAAATACTTCCGTCCTTGGCGTTACCAGACTTAGGATTCCACACCAGTTTCTGCACTAGAATAGTTTTCGATCTCTTATAAGTTATTCCCTTAGGTTCTTCTAAAGAAGACCTAGGTTAAGCACTAAAGGCATTGCCTTTAATCTTGATCTCATCCTTTGTCTCTTGGAAATCTCCTTAGAAGTTCTGCGTTTATCATCTCTAACTTGTTAAAGCTAAAGTCTCTGATAACGCCTTCGAAGGTTCCAGACAGGGATGCAAGATAGACGTCTTCCACCACCTCGTCATCTGGTACTATGTCTTTGGAATCTAGTTCGATCTGGAACTCAAGGATGTGTTCCCGAACAAGCATTCCCTCTGACATCTTGGTACCGATAAGTATCTTGGTGGATAAGCGATGAGTCTACTGACTTCGCCTAGCAGATATCTTATGCAAGTAAAACTTTATTAGAGAAGACCCGGCATATCTCTGACTCGCTTCTAAAGAGTTGTCCGCAAGTCTGCTATAACATAGCACTTGCACATCTCCTTAGACTCTTGCTAGTCGTTATATGCCCTAGTTAGTGCCCTAGTAATATCTGGACCCATTAGGTCTAATACAGGGATATTTAGATTGCATGCCAATGTACATTTACTACCCTAAGCATAAGCTAAAGATTGCGCTTCCACTCTACGTAGTTAGAGACCCGATAACTGGTTCTTTTATGGGATAGCGGATAGGGGAACTATATGGTTGAATGAAAATGAATGCAAGAAAACTTATTTTATGGATTTTGAAAATAAGCTAATTATATCCAAATGTCAGCGCTACCCTCAAAGCGAAGACACCTCTATGGATTAATTAACCATGTATGTAAGATCTCGGAATCGACTACACCTGCCCTAGGGGGCATCATGCAGCGTCAATCCGCTTACACGGGCCTTTCCTTGACCCAGTCCAAATCTGCCAACTAAGGGCTTTGATGGACCATGGTTATCTTTTGGCCAGTACCACGTGATCACCGTTGTCTTCGCAACGAATACCTCACGTGCACTTAGGATGCTTACCCACGAGCCTAAGCAATTACGACACGGGAGTTCATGCGGCCCCCACTAGGGTGGGATGAAAAGCTCTTCTCTCCTGGCCTCGTAATCGCCATATCCTTAGGGAGGTCATTAAGTAATTTGGCATGGAAACACACAGCTCCCACCCTAGGGGGTGTGAAGTTATGCATCCCCACCCAAACACAAAACGACTGGCCGTGGAGGCCAGAGGATCTCTAAAAGTCCTCTCTTACATCCCTTATTAAAGTTGAGGGTTATTTAATGCAAGTATGAGTGTACACTAAGGTCACGACAACCTATACACTAGACCCTGGTCATACCGTGCTCCCACTAGCATTCAAGCCTTTCTCGAAGCATTAATTGATCTCGGAATATCATAGTCCCTGCCTCAAGTGGATTTCTCCACTCAAGGGTCACATTACATATCCCAAGAACATCGATGCTTCGCAAACTTGGCTATCACACTAATGCCCTGGAGCCTAACCTAAGGTCAGACTTAAAGGAAAGGTCTTCCACTACCATGGCGCCTTGCTTATAAATTTGACGAATGATATCATAGTAGAATTCCAACTCATTCTAGGTTTCGATGCTTGCCAAATAGGCACACCCGACTAATCGGGTGTTGACCTAATGGGGGTATAACCAAATGTGAGGAATTCATGCTATCATCAAGGGTCAATTAAATAATAGGCGTCACTAGTGGAATCCTATCCTAATAAGGTCGCTAGGACCCGAGGGGAAAGGGCATCCCTCTAACACAGATAATCAAATTATCGCATCGGGGTTCTCTACTGAAATATAAAGAACTACTGAAAGAAACAAGCACATAACTGAATCAAGTTCAGGGTCCGACCCCTGAACCTGACTGGCACAGCGCAGGCTCTTTGTCTCCTTCGCAAGGCTCCTCGATCCGGTGCAAGCCTCTGTATACGATCTTCTGACGCTTTCTGCCCTTTGCCGTCATCGTGTACGCTTCGTCGGATCGCCATCGTCCTCCAAGGTTCCGCTCATCTTCCAGTGGTGGATCTCCACGGCAAGTCCTCCTCTTCAATCTGTAACTGAAAAAGATCTAGTACGCTTCGAGCAAGTGCTCGCTCGTACACAATTTCCTAGAAAGAAAAGGAAAACAAACCTAGCAAAAGCCTGGGAATCAAGGGTGGTAAATCTTCACCTCTTGCCCGACTATGGCTCTAAAATCTATCCACACACAGAAGAAAAATATCCAGACAAAATCGCTAACACGGGGTCCGACCCCCGGTAGCAAGCAATCACATATCCAGAATAATTTTAGAAGCGGCGCCCTGCAAGAACGATTCATAGAACACACAAAATATACTATGCATGATCTACTCGTAGAACCCCGATGGCGGCACATACTATTCATGCGCGCACATGACGGTTTTATGAAAAAAATGAAACGCACACCACTAGCGTGGCTCTGATACCAATTGTTGGAAATAATTCCATGGCAGAGGCCCGCAGCGGAAGCAAAGAATAGGTCCGAGGACCGAGAGCGGTGTGCGTTACATATCAAAAATTTCATCGAAACGATCTACATATGCGTGTATGAAACTAGCATGGCAACTACTCGAACCCCTAACGACGATCTAACGCAAAAGAACAATCTAGCATGAATGCATGTTCTAATTATGTTAGATCTACTTGTTAGAGATCATACCTGCGTGCGGAATCTTTCACCGCGACAAATTTCTTCTTTGTCGATGGAGACGGGCTACGGATCTGCTCGACATAGCTTCGGTAAAACGACTATAACTTTCTGCTCCGAACTCCGATTGGGCTGAAATTTGGACTGCAGGTAGCCAACTTCGAGACGCAACTTTTCCAACAAGTTTCACGTCGTTTGGACTTCTGTAGCTCCCGGAATCGCAGAAACAACGTTGATTTTCTGTGCAGATTCTGGACAGCAAAAGGTTGCGGGAGACGCCTTCTAGTTCACCCGATCTCACACGATGCACGGCACCTCGTCGATGGATCTCTGAGTGCCTCCATACGACGAGCCTTCTCCTTCTACAAAACACCACGTGAGGAAGACGAGTCGCCATCCAATGGCGCAAGCGAGGGAGAGAGAGACGAGAGAGGAGATGCGGAGAGAGGAGAGGGGGCGGCTAGGGTTTCCCCATGCCATGGCCGGCCCTAGGGCTTGCATGGCTCTATTAATTTCGTGCACCCTCTCTCTCCTTCTCATATATAGGGCCGGCCTATCCATATGGATAAGGACAGTATGGATAAGGATGATTGATTCAAAACTTATCCCTATATATCTCTTCTTTATCTTTATCCTTTCCTTGTTTTCGAAAACGGTCAAAACCAGCCCGTTTTCTGCGCCTCATAACCGGCCCCTTCATCGGAGGCAACAACCTCCAGAAACTAATGGGGCCGGCCTTGACCAGTCTCTCAACACTTAGGGCCGGCCCCCTTAGTGCATAGTGGCGCATGGTATGACCAAAACGCCCTTATGCCACTAGTTGGCCGTTCCTCGTGTACGAGACTTTGCAAGGCACCCATAAGTGAAGTACACCAGTGATTTCACTATTCTCTGAGGTTCCCATAGGGTGCCCCTAGTGAAGTCAACTAGTCAACTCGCAACATGTCCCGGTGCATCGCACCTATGTGGCAAAGTCCACTTATGACAAGGAATTGCTACATGTGTCTCTGCACTAACCTAGGGTTTCCCCTTAGTGCACACACGTAGCTACGCATCTACCGTGCACTAGTGCGAAGCACTCACGGAGCGTATGCTTGGACTTCTCGCTTCCTCTAACTACGTTCTGTGTTTCGAGGAGATGGTATAAGAACCATACATAATGTCGATAAGGTGGAACCTTCAGGGACCAGGGTTCATGGCTTCCAACTCAGACTCGATCGACACACTACCCGAGTGTACCATCGATCCTCTGAGTTCGAGTTAACCTGCGTAGCCACCCAGAGTGCGACGCAGGCTGCACTCCAATCCCCCCGGACTTACTATGTTCTCCCACATACCCCTGCTCTCCGCTTAGTATGGTAAACTCGCTGTCCCTCCACTGGTGCCATGATGCAACTCGAGCGGTGGAGAATACCGTCAGACTCGAGTGCTCATATGACTCGGTTCCTTCCAGGTTGACCACATACATCGTACCTCCGATTACTCTGACGAGCAACCGGATCCGTCATCAGTCCAACTGATGACCACCTGGCCAGGGTTTAATACGACGTAGGTCAGACCAAGGAACGCACCTCCCGTTAGGGGTGTGGATAGCCTGCAGGAGTGACATGCTGATGCAACGCCAGCCGGGTAACCCAGTACACCGTGGTTTTGGATCACTGCATCCGGATCCTCACACATTGGTGCGCCAAAGCACCACACAACTGGTTAGTCCACCAGACATGGCTCCTCAGGGTTTAGGACCGTTTTACCCTAAGCAGAAACACGGTTTAGTGCACCGGTGTCTGCTCACCGATCTGTGCACCGTGTTAGTTCCGTTCGGCCACAGACACTGTGCCTGGTAATGACCGTGGTGGAGACACCCACGCTCTGTCATCCCAACAGCTTATCCTGATAGGGCGACCAACCCTAATCAGAGCTGCGAATGTATTTAGGTTACATGGGACCAATCCATTGAGTCTCCCACTCAAGTGGATTACCATGTAGCCATGGCTCTCTGTTCTGTAATCAGAACACGTACTAAGGTACGTACCAATATGCATTCCTATACTATCAACCATACAAAGCTAAACACTAGGTTTTTACGAGCTATAGACCTCACCAATTCTAACAATATGTAGATTAGTTTCAATGAAAGTTTAAATCGTGTAACGTGCACCATGAACGGTCTTTCGACCGCCAAATCGCTTCCGCTGCGAGACTCTGACCCGGATTAACATCCAACAATTGGTATCAGAGCCGCATTAGTGGTGTGCGTTTCACGTTTTTTTTTTCATGAAACCAATATGTGTGCGCATGATGAATGCGTGAGATCATCGGGGTTCTTACGCTTAGATCATGCATATGTATAGATTGTGCTTGTTCTATTAATCATTCTTGCAGGGCGCCGCTATAAAAAATCCAGATCTATGCTTTGTGCTTGCTACCGGGGGTCGGACCCCGAGTTAGCAATTGTCTGGATTTGCTTTCTGTGTGTGGATATGTAATTGAGCCGTAGATTGGGCGAGTGATGGGGGTTGACCATCCTCGGTTTTCCATGGCCTTTTCCTAGGTGTGTTTTCTTTTCTTTCTAGGAAATTGTGTACGAGCGAGCACTTGCTCGAAGCGTACTAGACTTTTTCGGTTACAGATCGAGAAGAAAATTATGCCAAAGAAATCCACCATCGGGAGCGGAAGCGGAATCCTGGAGGATGAAGACGATCCGGCAAAGTGTTTGCGAGCGCGACGAAGGAGCTGGAACGAGGAACCTTGCCAAGAAAGCTAGAGGCCTGCGCTGTGCTAATTAGGTTCAGGGGTCGGACCTTGAACTTAATTCAGTTTTAATGGTTGCTTTCTTTAATTAGTTCTTTATGCTTCATATCGAACCCCGATGAGATAATATGATTATCTGTTTTCAGAGGGATGCCTTTCCCCTCCGGTCCAAGCGACTGTTTGAGGATAGGATCCCGCTAGATGACGCCTATTATTTAGTTGACTTTTGATGTTAGTGGGATCCCATCACATATGGTTATGCCACCATTAGGTTAGCACCCGACTAGTCGGGTGTGACTATTTGGCCAGCATCGAAATCAAAGATGAGATGGAGATCCATTGAACATCAATTGTCAAATTTATAAGCGAGGCGCCATGACTAGTGGGAGTCCTTTCCAGTGAGTCTGACTCTAAGATTAGCTCCAGAGCATTAGCGTGATAACCAATTTTGCAAAGCATCGATATTCTTGGAATATGTAATATGACCCTTGAATGGAGAAATCCACTTGAGGCAGGGACTATGATATTCCGAGAATGATTAATGCTATACGAAGGGCTTGAACGCTAGTGGGAGCATGGTGTGACCAGGGTCTGGTATTTAGGAGGTCGCTACCTTTGCATTTGCATAAATACATACTCGCAAAATAACCCTCATATATTTATAAGGGATGTAATAGAGGACTTTTAGAGATCCTCTGGCCTCCACGGCTAATCACTTCGTACTCGGGTGGAAGGGCATAACTCAACAACCCCCTCGGGTGAGAGCTGTGTTTTTCTATGCCAAGCTACTTAGTGATCTCCTTCGGGATATGGCGGTTACGGTGCCAAGTGTTCAGGCTTTACTCACCCTCGTGGGGGCCGTTAGAATTCCCGTGCTGTAATTGCCTAAGCTCGTGGGTAAGCATCCTAAGTACGCGTGAGGTATTCGTTGCGAAGACAACGGTGATCACGTGGTACTGGCCAAAAGATAACCATGGTCCATCAAAGCCCGTAGTTGGCAGATTTGGATAGGGTCAAGGGAAAGACCCGTGTAAGCGGAAGACCTGCACACTGCCCCCTCGGATAGGTGTAGCCTACTCCGAGATCTTACATACATGGTTAATTAATCCATAGAGATGGCTTCGCTTGAGGGTAGAGTTGTCATATGGATATAATTAGCTTGTTTTAAAAATCCATAAAAATAAGTTTTCATGCATCTCATATATTCAGTCTTTTATTTTCAGATGACCAAGTTAGACCCCCTGTCCGCTATCCTAAATGACCACAAACTTACCGGTCCCAACTATGAGGACTGGAAGCGCAACCTGTACCTAGTCTTAAGGATAGGTAAACACATGTCAGCCCTGAATGACCCTGAGCCGGATTTGCCAGGACCCAATGCCACAGAGGCACAGTTAAAGGCTTTCACTGACTGGAAGGAATCCAATGAAATATGTAAATGCTATATTATAGCATCCTTGCAAACAACTCTGCCGAAGCAAGTTGAGGAGATGCCCGACGCTTCTGACATGATGTTGTATCTGAAGGAGATGTTTGAAGGTCACAATCGCGTTACGCGATACCTTACCATCAAGAAACTCGTCGGCACTAAGATGTCCAATGGGACGCTGGTTCGGGAACACATGATGAAAATATTTGGGTTCCAGAACGAACTAGCTACCATGGACATTGTGCTAGAAGGCGAGGTGATGACAGACATCTTCCTCTTGTCACTGTCTGGAGCCTTTGAAGGCTTTGTCACCAACTTTAATTTGAACAAGTTGGCTATGACAAATGCAGAGCTTCTAGGAGCTCTCCAGGCAGCTGAGGATGGCTTCAAGCAGAAGGGCGAAGCACTTCACGTGCAACGCAGATCCTTCAAGAAGCCTGGTAAACCTCAAGGCAAGAAACATAAGAAGAAACCTAAGTCAGCGCCTGTGCAGGACTCTGCTGGGGCCTCTGGGTCTGGAGAATCAAAGAAACCGGGCACGAAGTGTTTCCGGTGTGGCCAGAAGGGTCATTGGAAGAAGGACTGCAAGAAGCCTCAGAATGCTGGTGAAGGTAATCTACAACTCTTAGTTGTTGAATCATTTCTTTCAAGTAATAGTTCTTTTGCTAGTTGGATTGTGGATTC
This sequence comes from Chamaelirium japonicum, assembly GCA_947650365.1. Taxonomy (NCBI): domain Eukaryota; kingdom Viridiplantae; phylum Streptophyta; class Magnoliopsida; order Liliales; family Melanthiaceae; genus Chamaelirium; species Chamaelirium japonicum. Next base: position 15,958,438 of record OX393560.1, on the reverse strand, counting down.
AGGATCCACTAACCATGCCTGTAACTCTCTTCAGGGGTTTCGGGAAAGCAGAAGGTTGCTTGATGGAGAGGTGACCTTGAGCATGGGAACTGAGGCCGTGGCTGCTGCTGAAGCTATAGGAGATGTTACTCTTATTTTTTCGAATAATAAGACTTTGACTCTTAGAGATGTCTTTTATGTACCGTCCTTGAGACGTAACTTAATTTTTGTTTCTTCTTTAGTTAATGAAGGTTATTCAGTTTATTTTGATACTTCTGGTGTGTCTTTTAAACTGAATGGAACTTTTATAATAAGAGGAATGGTTCAGAATCATCTCTATATTGTCAGTCCTAAATTTAAAAATGATAACATAATAACTTCAGCATTTAATGTTAATTCATCTAAGCGTAAGAAACCTTCGGAGAATTTAACCCAATTGTGGCACTTACGGCTTAGGCATATTGCCTTAGATAGGATCCATAGGTTGGTAAAGGCCGGGCTTCTGGAAACAGATCCTATGGAGATCCTTCCCACCTGTGAATCCTGCCTGGAAGGCAAGATGACCAAGAGGGCCTTCAAAGGCCAAGGAGTGAGAGCTACTGAGGTATTGGAGTTAATACATTCAGATGTATGTGGACCCATGAGCGTCAAGGCGATAGGAGGCCATGAGTACTTCATCACTTTTACTGATGATTACTCAAGATATGATTACATTTACCTTATGCATCGGAAGTCGGAATCCTTTGACATGTTCAAAGAGTTCAGGGCTGAAGTAGAAAAGCAGACAGGTAAATGTATAAAAACCCTTCGATCTGATCGAGGAGGTGAACACCTATCTGACGAGTTCCTTGGGTATTTGGTGGAGCATGGGATAACATCCCAGTTAACTGCTCCAGGTACCCCACAACAGAATGGAGTCTCTGAGAGAAGGAATCGAACCTTGTTGGACATGGTTCGAAGCATGATGAGTTATGCCTGTTTACCAACGACCTTTTGGGGATATGCCCTTCAGACAGCAGTATATGTTCTGAACCACGTTCCGTCTAAATCAGTGCCTCAGACCCCTAAAGAACTGTGGTCAAGGCAAAAGCCAACACTACAGCATTTCAGAATATGGGGATGTCCTGCACATGTGCGGGTAGACAAGAGGGAAAAGATGGAGCCAAAGTCCAAAGCATGTCTGTTTGTAGGATATCCCAAAGAGACTAAAGGTGGACTATTTTATGATCCTGAGGAAAAGAAGGTAATCGTTTCAACGAATGCCATTTTCCTAGAACATGATTATATTATGGACCACAAGCCTGCTAGTAAGGTAGTTCTGGATGAGCTACTGGGTACTAGATCAGAGAGCGCATCCGAAAGCGTAGTGGGAGCTGACATTACAGACACTAATATACCAGAAACTGTAGAACCTATTCATCCTGTAACACCACCACCACCTCGTCGCAATGGGAGAAGCTTCAGAGCTCCTGACAGATACTATGGAGAGACCTTATTGGTTGATCCAGAGGGTCAGGAGGATGACCCACTGAGCTACGATGAGGCAGTGGGAGCTTCTGACAGCTCTGACTGGCAAAAGGCTATGGAGGCAGAAATTGCATCAATGTCCCATAACGCAGTCTGGACTCTTGTTACACCATCATCCAATATTAAACCTATTGGGTGTAAGTGGGTGTATAAGAAGAAGAGAGGATCCGATGGTACAATCGAGACTTATAAAGCTAGATTAGTTGCCAAGGGTTATACCCAGAGAGAAGGAATCGACTTTGACGAAACCTTCTCGCCGGTAGCTATGATAAAGTCTATTCGGATCCTCCTATCCATTGCAGCCCATTATAACTGGGAGATCTGGCAAATGGATGTCAAGACAGCATTCCTCAACGCGAATTTGGAAGAAGACATATATATGATACAGCCACCAGGTTTTGAGTCAGAGGGTCAGGAACATCTAGTTTGCAAGTTGCAGAAGTCCATTTATGGACTAAAGCAAGCATCTAGAAGTTGGAACATCCGTTTTGATCAGGCAATCCAGTCATATGGATTTACTCAAAACGAGGATGAGCCATGTGTATATAAGAGGAGTGATAAGACTACAGTGGTATATTTGATACTTTACGTAGACGATATTCTACTCATTGGAAATGATGTAGGAACATTGTCAACGGTAAAGGTCTGGTTGTCAACACAGTTCGATATGAAAGACCTAAGTGAAGCGAGTTATGTTTTGGGGATCAAGGTAACACGTGATCGCCAGAACAAGATTCTCTCGCTATCACAGGCTGCGTATATAGATAAGGTTATGGCTAGATTTGACATGCAAAACTCCAAGAAGGGTTTTGTGCCATTTAGACATGGCGTAAAACTGTCTAAGGATCAATGTCCTAAGACACCTGAGGAGAGAGCAGAAATGCAGAAGATACCTTATGCTTCGGCATTAGGTAGTCTAATGTATGCTATGCATTGTACAAGGCCTGATATCTGTTTCGCAGTAGGAATGATGGATCGGTTTCAGTTGAATCCGGGTCCAGATCACTGGACAGCAGTGAAGTGTATACTCAAGTACCTTCGTAGAACAAGGGACTATGAGTTGGTTTACACTGCACAAGAACTGACGCCGATTGGATACACAGATTCTGACTTTATGTCAGATTTGGAATCCAGGAAGTCGACATCAGGTTTTGTGTTTATGCTAGGAGGAGCAGCGGTTAGTTGGCAGAGTGTGAAGCAGAAATGCATCGCAGACTCTACCACAGAGGCTGAGTACGTTGCAGTGTGCGAAGCAGCCAAAGAGGCGGTATGGCTCAAGAAATTCCTTACGGATTTGGGGTGCGTACCAGAGGCCCAGTTACCTATTGTGCTTTACTGCGACAATAGTGGGGCGGTAGCACAAGCAAAAAAGCCAAGACATCACCAAAAGGGGAAGCACATCGAGCGCAAGTTCCATTTGATTAGGCAGTTTCAAAAGCAAGGGCGAGTAGAGGTGACACAGATTGCATCTACAGATAATGTTGCTGATCCTTTCACAAAGGCAATACCTACCAAGGCATTCGAGCGACATGTGGACGCGATGGGAGTCAAAACCGTTTTGCTTCGCTAGACCAAGTGGGAGATTGTTGGGATTGATGTGTTCTAAGCTTGTAAAACTTTATGTTTTGGTCTAATAAAGATTGATAGTTATTATTATATGAGATGCATATAGGTGCGTAACATAGTTACGTGTTCTTTAGGGAACAGAGAGCCATGGTTATATGGTAGTCCACTAAGTTGAAGACTAAGTGGATTGGTCCCGTATAACCTAAATAAGTTCGCAGCTATGATCAGGTTGGTCGCCTCATCATGATAAGCTGTTGGCGATGACAGTTCATGGGATGTTTTCACCATGGTCATCAACAGGCACAGTGTCTGTGGCTGAACGGAACTAACACGGTGTACAGATCAGTGAGCAGACACTGGTACACTAAGCCGTGTTTCTGCTTAGGGTAAAACGGTCCTAAACCCTGAGGAACCACGTCTGATGGACTAACCAGTTGCGTGGTGCTTTGGCGCACCAATGTGTGAGGATCCATTTGCAGTGATCCAAAACCACAGTGTACTGGGTTACCCGGCTGGCGTTGCATTAGCGTGTCACTCCTGCAGGTCATCCACACCCCTGAAGGGAGGTGCGTTCCTTGGTGTGACTTACACTGTACCAAACCCAAGCCTGGTGGTCATCAGTTTGACTGTTGACCGGGTTCGATTACTCGACGGGGTAATCAGAGGTACGATGTATAGGTCAACTTGGAAGGAACCAAGTCATATGATCATTTGAGTCTGACGGTAGTCTTCACCGCTCGAAGTGAATCATGGCATCAAGTGGAGGGACAACGGGTTTACCACTACTAAGCGGAGAGCAGGGGTATGATGGAGAACATAGTAAGTTTGGGTGAATTGGAGTGCAGCCTGCGTCGCACTCTGGGTGGCTACGCAGGTTAACTTGAGCTCAGAGGATCGATGGTACACTCGGGTAGTGTGTCGATCGAGCTTGAGTTGGAAGCCATGAACCCCGGTCCCTGATGGTTCCACCTTATCAACATTATGTACGGTTCTTGAACCGTCTCCTCAGAACACCATAAGCAAGAGGAAGAAAGAAGTATACGCTCCGTGTGTGCTTGGCACTAGAGCACGGTAGATGCGTAACTACATACGAGTACTAAGGGTTGAGCCCAAGACTAGTGCAGAGTCGTATGTAGTAATCCCTAGCCATAAGTGAACTTCGCTGCATAGGTGCGATGCACCGGGGTATGATGCGAGTTGACTAGTTGACTTTGCTAGAGGCACCCTCCGGTGGCCTCAGTTAATAGTAGGTAACTAGTAAAGATCACTTAAGAAGTGGCCGCTAGGTATCGCACGCTAGAAATGGTCAAAATGAGGCGTCGGGGCGTTTTGGTAAAAACCTCACTCTGCCGGACCTCACTGTTGGCCGACCCTAGTAGTGAGGCACCTTGCTAGGGCCGGCCCTATGATGTAGGGATAAGAGTCCCTCATCTATAGGGCCGGCCATATAGATAGGGATGGGGCGATAAAACGGTTAAGATCGAGCCCTAAAAAGTAAGAAAACAGATAAATACAACGAGAGATAAAAAGGAGATAATGGAGAGATAATAAAGGGGGGTCATTATCCCCTTGGATCCTTATCCAAGGGGGTTGGCCGGCCCTATAAAAGGGCCTATGGGGCGCCGGCCCTATGGTCCAGAAAATCCGAACCCCCCCTCCTCTCATCTCTCTAGTTCTCTCCCGTTTTATCTCCCGTTTCCCGCTTGCTACTTCGTCTTCCTCGCGTGGAGTTCTGAAGAAGGAGAAGGGTCATTCTTCGGAGGCACTCAGAGATCCGAGAGCGACGTTCCGTGCATCGTGTGAGATCGAGTGAACAAGAAGGCTACGTCTCCAATCGTACCATCGGTATCTTCGCGAACGATCTTCCGTCTCCATCGACAAAGAAGACAATTCTCCGCGGTTAAAAGATCCGTACGAAAGGTATGTGTAATCTAACATGTAGATCTAGCGAGCATTATGATTTGCATGCATGCTAGTTAATCATTGCGCTACATTGCCGTTAGGGGTTTTCGATTCTCGTGCATACACATGCACACATATGTAGATTAGTTTCAATGAAAGTTTAAATCGTGTAACGTGCACCATGAACGGTCTTTCGACCGCCAAATCGCTTCCGCTGCGAGACTCTGACCCGGATTAACATCCAACAGATCGGGCATGGACGACGGCAAGGTCTGGAAGGAAATGAGGGTATTTTTGGGATATCATGGGTGCCAACACTAAAAGTCTTAAAATTGATCGGGTATCGAGACTAATTCAGGTGCCATTCCATGGGTGCGAATAGGCGTATCCATTTTGATAAGATAAAATTTAACAAATGAGGAAATTAAGTTGTTGGCAAAAGGGGGTATTGTGCTAACATTTCAAACTTTTGGGAGCGATTTAGGACAAAATAAACTAAAGGGGGTTAATTGTTTTTGAGCTAAACTTCAGGGGAGTAAAGTGTAATTTACCTTATGATATTTGTTATTCTACCAAAAAAAAATTTGATTTATTATCTTATACTTATTGCTACCAAAAAGAAATTAGTTTTTACTCGTTTGGATAGAAGTATCACGGTTATTAGTATCCAATGAGGTATCCTCGATATTAATATATTCAGATACTTCAGTATTTGATTACTTACAGTGTTTGTTTCGAACATAAACTACAAGTTAATCTATTTATGTGTGTTCTTCATGCACATGAAGTGGTTCGGTTCCTATGGATTGGTTAAAGCAACGAGAAAACATAATAAAGAAAATAATCAGTGCGATTCTATACCAGAATCATCTGATCCGACGCTGGATCTTATGTGATTTAGAGGTGGGAACGAGATGGGGGGATTCTAATCTCATACAAATCATCGAAGAAGATGGAGGGATTACCTGAAGGGATCGGAATTTGCCAAACTTGTTTTTCGGTGGAGGGGGAGGCTGATCTAGTGTTTTTTTCGGTGGAGGGAGATGCTCGTCGAGTACGAAGGAAACGTGCAACGATAGTTGAGGTAGCTACCTTATCACTATTTTTGTGGTAATGACAATTTGTCGATTTTGAGATATCCGAGATTTAGATATAGGTTACAACATTACTACAAAGCGACTTACTGCATTGAATACTCCGAATCAAATGGAGCCTTATTTCTTTCAGCTTTGACCCAAAGAAAGAATTTGTTGGGCATTTTTAAAATAATTTTACAAAAAAAATATTTTTTGAGAGGGTAATTGTCTGTAAAAAAAATTTCAAAAAATAAATAGGGGTTATTAACGTTAGCTCCTTAAAAATGTTTATGTTTAACTTTAAAGGTATATTAAGTTTGAACTTAACGTTACGCCCCTATAGTTGGACTTTGGCTAACGCGAGCTCCTTCTTCTGCGCACAAGTAATAACAAATTTTTCTAAATAAGAATTTTACCCCTAGAGATAAATCATAACAATCGTATCAAATGAGTAACAATGAATAAAGAGCAAAAATATGTTAGTTTGGGTTGACACGGGCTCCTTATGCCGTTCACATGTATTAACGGAATATTTAAATAACAATTTTAGCCCCATATATAAAGTGTAACAATCGTAGCAAAAAAGTAACAATTGGTACAGAGTAACAATCCGTTAGGAGAGAGTTACAATATATTTTTTTTAGCAACCAAAAAGAGAAACAATTTGATATAGTAAAACACCTTACTTGTCAATTGATTGTAGCGGTATTTATGCTCATCTTGTCACAATATGGTTATCTTTGTGACAAAAAATAAATTTAACTATGCAAAACCAAGTTAATTCTATCTCGCACATAAAGAGTAACAATTAGGTAAAAAAGAGTAACTATTTGGTCGATTGATAGAATTTTTAAAAAAATATTGATGAAAATATACAAGAAAAAAATTTGTTTTGTGGTTTTAAATTGAAAATCTGGAGTGATTTCAATTGTTTTCATGCTAAAAACGATTCATGTTAAGTTGATGATAGAAATATAAATTTAATGAACTGGACTAGGCATTATTGTCCTTTTTTTATTTGGTCCTTTTTTTTCTATTTGGTTTGATGGGAATTCGGAAGGGAGCTATTGCAATACGGGACTTGTAGGAGGGCTTATTGCGAGTTGATTCCTTTGTTAGGATGCTATCACGAAGTCCCCCCAAAAAATATTTATTCATTTAGAATGGCAATTGTCAGAAAATATTTTCAAAAGAAAATGATATTACCATCTGATAGCTCAGTTGGCGAGACATGCAATCCATGGCCCTAGCCAAGGGTTGGAATAAATGTCATGGCATATTTCCACTCACTATGTGATGAGAGGCTTTCCTCTAGCCTTCGTGGTGAGCCTAGCTTCCAGGTTGTTGTGGCAAAGCATACATCGTGATCGTTGATTTCGAATCACATGATCTAGGAGCTTTTGGTTCATCGTTGGCCACTTTTTTTACAGGAGCAAAGTTGATCCCCCAACCTATAAGGTTATTAAAATTCGGGCCATTTCTCTCGCTCTTGTGGCACAGGTTTTGATCCTCGATCTGTCTTATGCCATCGTCGGTGCTTGCAGACCTCCATTGTAGTCGATTCTAATACAGCCTATTGCCTCCTCCCTCCTTCCTCCTCCTCACTCTTTTCTTATCCATTTTTCTTGCCGAAACCCTAACTTACCTTGGAGATACGTTAGTGGCTATCGCTTAACATTGTGGGTTAAGGTTTGGGCGAGAAAGGAGGAGGTGGGGGCATAGGAAGGAGGAGGAGGAGGAGGAAGATGAGGCATCAAGTGACCTATAGAGGACTGGCAGGAACAACGGTGGCAGCTTGCATGAGCACTAACGAACACTGTCGACCACCTGCGCTGACCTCCACCTACTATCGGCCACTAGCGACCACCGCCGGCCACCAACCGCCACTGGAAAACCACCATCGATCGCCCTCCACCACCAGCGACCACCGCCGGCCACCAACGGTGACGGGTGGTGGTGGGTCGCCGGGGACCGACGGCGGCAGTCGGTGGTTGGCGGTGGCCGGTGGCCGATTACGACTGCTAGCAGTGGTCGCCAATGGCCGGCAACCGATGGTGAGCGGAGGCCGGAGGTGGTGGCATCCCCATGGGATTCATCCCTTGGCCCATAATCCCGTCAATCAGGAGATACCACCTATCAAGGCTGGTGATAGGGTTGGTTAAATTCAATGGCAACAATCGACTCAAACTGTCCATAACAACTCCCAATGTAGGTCATAAAGGAAGCAGGAGACCAATGGCAAAAAGACCCGAAATTCAACTATTTTATGTAATATATCAATGCCTTAGATATCTTTTATTTTTATACACTGTATTTGTCTAAGTATTTGTCTCTTTACAATTCATGATTCATAAATTTTTTTAAAGCAATTTTCATCAGTACACTTCTTTCATTTCTCTTTATATTTTCAGCACTTCAAAAAAATTTGTAATGTCATTTGCTTTAAGAGCACCTCCCTTTTCCTCATTATTCCGAGTAGAATATTTCAAGCGATCTTAATTGAGAAAGTCAAGAATTCAGTGACCCCTCAAAACCGATTGCGAGGGTGAGGGGGGTAACGACTATATGAAGACAGTTGTTCCACCCCTAAGCGATGTGGGAATAGCCGCTCAACAGAGGCTGAGCCTACTTGTTTCTCGGACATGCAAAATAAAGGCTAGTAAATAGAAAGCATACAAATAAATCGTCCAAATCAACTAGTAAATCAGATTTCCTTCTTGTTAATTGTATTGACAAGTAAAATAAATAAAAAATTTAGCTTATTTTGGTATGGCTGTTTGCATTGACCAGTCAAGTAAATCAGAAAGTAAAGTGACGTTTTACTTGCACATCAGTGATAGCATGCAACTACCAGAAAACTGGAAATTATATTTGATGATGAATCAAATGGATTCAATTAGGAAAAGCATAAATTAGGGCTTCTTGGATTTGGGCTTTAACCTAGTCGGCTGATAGGGAGGAAGCATCCTAGTGTCGCGACCTCTAGGGAATAGGGTTTTAAATGGAGGATCCTTTAACTCCTATGGTTCCTGATCTCCTGGTGACAAGATCCCGCGCAGCGACGGTTTTCTCAACGAAGGAATGGGGAGCAAGGGTTTTCTGGAAGGAGAAACGAGCAAGTAGAATGGGCCCGACAACGGAAGTAAATCTATATAACATGGCACGTCGATTTTGTGCTGACTAGACAAAACAGAAGCTGACTAGGACAAGCTGACTGGACAAAAATGAACCGAATAAATCTAACCATTCGTTCAAAAATCAACTCACGATCTCTTTTTCCCTGTCAACCAACTCCCTCCCCTTGGTTTCAAATCCCGACCCATTTAAACTGCACTAAACCCATAAAATCCCGGCCCATTTAAACTGCACTAAACCTGATCGTTCATCCCGTGATCGATGTTTGCATCAACGGCTATAAACCCTCCTGCTGAAATTTTGACCGCCCCAAACCATCGGGTCGATCTTGAGAAATCCGTTCAAATAGATACAGTTGTATTGATCGATTATAGGGGGAGGGGGAGTTGGTCGTGCCGAAGGCATCCGCTTCGTGCCAATCGGCACGGACAAGGAAATGGGTGTTCCTATGAATGCCGGTGTTGTTGTCGATAGTGTTTTGTTGCCGAAGGCGTTCAGGTGTGTTGCCGCCGAAGGTGGCCCACTGCAGTGCCGATAGGCACGGGCATACACTAGTCTATATAACATGCTAAGGCCGTTCGGGTTATTTACAACTTTACCACAAAAAGGAACTTTATGTTAATTACATTTTTACCACAAAAAAGAACAAAGACAAAAAAAAATCGACCAAAACTAGAGTTAAACCGGCGACCCTCAGCCGCCAAATGAATACGGTGGGAGTGGTGATGCCCGGTGGGTATGTTGACGCCTAAGACGGCCCGCTACAGTGCCGACAGGCACAGACATGCACGAGTACAATGATACAATCTATTTACTTCAGTTTTCTGAAGTAAAACATTTTGACTACTAGTAAACCAATAGTAAACCATGTCCATTTACTTTACTACACCTTTTTGGATTCAAACTACATGCAAGTAAAACTTTTATCCAATTTACTCAACTAGTTGATATGTTGACCAAATACAAACCATGATGTAAGTTAGTTCCCAGGACTTTCAAAAACCACTCGAGCGGAATCCGAATCGATCAACCAACCGAGATGGACCGGTCATATATCCTTTCGGGGGTTTCATCAACTGACCAACCAGTCAGCACATTCTTTTTAGGAAACAATTACATAAATAGTATTCAATATTTATTTATCATTAATAAATATGAAAAAAAAATATCAAACGCACCTCTTTCGTTACTTCACACATGAATCACAGCTCAAATAATGTTACATGATTCAATTAAACGATCGGTTAACATCACCATCCGTCTGAAAATTCTTCAAAATGTGTTGATGAATAGCCACAAGTCTTTATCATGAATGTGAAGATCTTCGGAGTCAGAGGTTTTGCGAGTCCCAAACTTGCGACTTGCGTAGCTTTTTCTCATTTCGGTCGCCATTTCCTTCTTCCTTAGCATCCTTTTGCTGCATTTGGATTTCCCACATCAAAATATTCACCTGCAATCCTTTCGAGCCCCCTATGTGTGTCCCAAATCAGTATCAGCTCTCCTCATCTGAGCTATAAGATTGGCTAAAAGCCAATGTGGGACTCCCAATGGCATTGAAGGATCTATGTAAGTCTTAAGCATCAGCATAAGCCGCAGCCACTAATCCAGCTCGATCTGACTGCAACCAGGTTGCTTCAAGATGCTGCTGCCTATCATCCCGCACCTCAACCGCTCGACATCCTTCCACCTCTCAGCCTCTGCATAGATGTTTGACATCAGAACATAATCACCATCACTCAACGGCGCCAATCCAGCAAGCTCTTCGAATGCCACCTCCGCCAGTTCGACATCCCCATGAACCCTACAAGCGCCCAGCACCGTCTTCCACAACACGGAGTTTGCCTGCATCGGCATCTCCTTAATCATCCGATGTGCTTCGTCGAGGTGACCGCATCTGCTGAGCAGATCGACCATGCACCCATAGTGCTTTACATCGGGTTCGATCCTATAGTCCTCGACCATTCTCCTGAAAAGTGCGCGTCCCTCCTCCACTAGGCCCTTGTGGCTGCAAGCAAGCAAGACGCCAAGAAAAGTGACCCGGTTGGGGCTAGAAGCATTGCTAGATTCTTTCTCAAAGGAATCGAACAGCTCGAGGGCTTCCACACAGTGACCGTGGACCGCCAGAGCCACAATCATCGAATTCCAGCAGCTCACATGCCTCATACCCATTCCATCAAACACCTGTCGAGCACGCATCAGTTGCCCGCACTTGGCGTACATGTCCATCAGGGCATTGCTCACAAACCCTTCAATCTTGATCTCCTTATCTTTCAAGAACCCATGGATCCCACTCCCCATCTCCAATGCGCCGGTTTCCGCACATGCACCAAGGACCGACACTATCGTCAGCTCCGTCGGTTCAACCTTTTTGACCTGCATCTGCTCGAAGATCTTCAGCGCACGTTTGTAATTCTTGACGCGGATGTAACCGGCGATCATGGTGTTCCAAGAGACAGCATCCCTACCAGGCATATCCTCGAAGACCCTCCTCGCGGCATCGATGTTACCTGACCTGATGTGCCGCATGATGACGCTGTTCCACGAGACTACCGTCTTCTCAGGCATCGACCGGAGAATTGTGTCGGCGGAATCAGGGTCCCCGTGCCGGTCGTACGCGACGGCCATGGTGTTCCACGAGACGGGGGTCCGTTCGTCCATTCCGTCGAACACCCGGCGGGCGTCCTCGAGACGGCCGCACTGGGAGTACGTGAAGATGAGGGAGTTTTGAATAAAGCCGTCGCGGTCGAGACCGAGGTGGAAGGCCCTGCAGTGGATCTCGGCGCCCTTGCGGGCGAGGAGGGGGGTCGGGGTCTCCCGGTGATCGATGAGGGGGGCGCGGCCGCAGGCCTTGAGGGCGAAGAGGAGGGTGAGGTGGTCGGAGGGGACGCCGCGGCGGCACAGGCGGTTGTAGAGGCGGATGGATTCGAGGGGGAAGATGCTGAGGGCGTAGGCGCGGATCATGGTGTTGTAGAGGGGAGGGGAGGGGGACGTGAGCGAGTCGAAGAGGGAGCGGGCGTGGGCGAGGCTGCCCCACGGGGAGAGGGCGGAGAGGGCGAGGAGGCGGGGGACGAGGGCGGCGACGCCGGCTTTGGTGAGGAGGGCGTGGGCTTGGCCGAGTTGCCGCATGCTGGAGGCGTGTTGAAGCATGAGGGTGAGGTGTGCCTCGGTGTGAGAAGCGCACCGCGTCAACGCTCCCATTGCAGTGATCCATTCGAGAAGAAAGGTTATCTGCTTCTAGCTTTCAAGCTCCTCGTTGCACTGCTCCATTGGACAAAGAAGGGTTATATGCTTCTCGCCCCAAAGGATCTCATCGCAGTGCTCCAACGTCGATGGAGAGAGAGAGAGAGATTCCAAACTACGTCAAACCCATTCCAAATGATACTTGGAAGACCCGTATCCGTACAGGTGGCAATGGGTCGGGTCGGGTCGGGTCGGGTCGAGTTGAGACTTAGGTATAAGGACAAAACACTCGACCCGTTTAATAATGGAGTCAAAAACCTAAACCCAACTCCGATCTGCCTAATAAACAGAATGACCTGACCCGACCCATTTAACATGTTTAATAAATGGGTCGGGTCGGGTTGGCTCAATATAACCCATATAAAGCGCTCGTGTTTGATAATGTTGGGTCGAGTCTGATCGGGTTGCGTCGGGTTGGATCAGGTTAGGTCAGGTTAGATTGGGTCGGGTTGACACGAGCCATTTGGTAAACGGGTCAATCGGGTTATAAGTACAAACCCAAACCCGACTCGTTTAGGTCAGTCGGGTCAACCCGTTTATGACCCGAACTCGTTTAGGTCAAACCCAAACCCGCTAATTTCGGGTCGGGTCAAGGATTGCCACCCCTATGCATCCATCCCACCCTGTCCCGGCCTGTTTATGCTTTGGGATCAGACTGATATATATATATATATATATATATATATATATATATATATAGGGTCATGCTATAATGCGGCATGCGGTAAGTGCGACACCACACCGCAGCCGTCTGATGCACCTGATGTGTGCATCGCATGCATGCAATGGTGCATCAGATGGTTGTAGTGCAGTGCCGCACTTATCGCATGCCGCATTATAGCATGCCCATATATATATATATATATATATATATATATATATATATATATATATATATATATATATATAGGTTGGATCAGCCAGGCGGTCAGAGGATAGGGCGCTAGAGCAAGGACTCAATGAAGTTCGAAGATCGAAATAAGGGGAGGCAATCAGTAGCTCTTATTTGTTTTACTTGGCATATATATATCTGGGTTTGGTCGTACAAGTTGGTGTCAGGGTCAGCTCGACCATAAGGCCATTAAGGCAGTCGCCTAAGGCCCCATGTGAACAGAAGGCCTTCAAGTCTCAAAACCATATAAATAGCCTAAGACCTCATATAAAAACAAAGCTCCAAACCCATTTAAATATATTAAAATCTCATATAAAATAAGAATTGAAGGCCTCAATTAAAATAATTTCTTTTACTATATAGTAAATTAATTAATATTATTTAGATCAACTTGTATCGAGCCGGCCCTGGTTGGGGTAAGACCCAAACCCCATCGGGTTTTAAGTTTTAATCTCAAACATATCCCAAATCCATTTATAAGTACCCCAAACCCGTCCAAATAGGATCGGATCGGATAAGGTTAACTCAGTTAATTGCCACCCCTACGATGAAGATCCGCCACAAGAATCAAAAACCTATTTGTTGTGTTAAATATAGACATTTGTGGCCCCTCACCCATAGAACAAATCAGAACAAGATATTGATCTGATTTTTTTCCCCTTCTGGTGCAAGTTATTGATCAGATTGGGCAGCAGAACCTAAGGGGGTGTTGGCATCAGTTCGGAACGGCCCGATTCTAATTCCGGATATGGATTTTAAAAATAATGGCTATACGGCAGAATGAAGAATTGAGAACATGAAACGATCGCTCCGTGAGTTTCTTTGCTAACCACTCACCAAACCATCGAAAAAATACTAAATCTAGCTATTGACATACATACCTCCTGATGGACGAGGATTAAGGGAAACAGTTGTTCCTCATGCCAAACACCCCCTAAATATCAATTGAGATGTGAATGGAGTCAGAAACATGTTTGTTACCTCAAGAGATTAGGGTTTGAGAGGAGATGTTCTCATCAGGGTCTATTGTCCTCAATATATAGAAGTATAAGAAGTCTCTATTAGGCAAGTTATAATGGCCAGCTATATAGCCCGAATTGCTAGCTATTTGTACAGCACTCTGGTTGTCATAGTAGAGAGATGTAGACTCGAAAGACTACACCAGGTCGTGGAGTAGACGATGTAGGTATTCTATCTTCTTGGCAGTGCTAGCCATAGGCCTGTACTCAACCTCTATACTAGAATGAGAAACCATCTTCTGTTTCTTGCTGCACCAAGGCACTAGTGAGTCAGCAAGAAAGTAACAAAAATCCGCTTGTAGTCGGATCCCCTGCCAGTCAGCATCTGAGTAAGCACAAAGAACCAAATGAGAAGTCGACGACATGAATAGCGACCGAGCGACTATGACTCGGATGTAGTGAATTGAGCAAGGAGCCCCAACAAAGTGACTGCTTCACATGAAATTGAAGAGGTGTCTCCACTGTGCGGTCATCGGAGAGGGCAGCACAGCTGAGGATGTTAAAAGACGTATTTCTGCATGGAGAGCAGAATTCCTCACTCACCCTCAGCCACTTCAAGCCCAAGAAAATATTAGAGAGGACTTATGTCCATCTAGAGCTGGCATTGAAGATTCTAGTGGAGAGAGAGGCGATGGCAGCTGAATCATCGTCTGTGATGATCAAGTGGCAACACCCGAGTCCTCCAAAAGGCCGACCTCTTAAAGGGAGGAGAGCACAGCAGGTACATTAAGAGTCCACGAGATTAGGGTTTGGGAGAAGAGATGTTGAAGGTTAAGCACCAAAAGTTGGAATAGCAGGTGATTCATAAGTTTTTCCAAGATAAAATCCTGCAAGATAAGACAACAAGCAGCAAAACACATTCTTGGGTGAGGGGGGGGGGGGGGGGGGCACATGTAATACATTCTCCTGTTATGCGTTGTGGTTTTCTGTCTTCTGTTTAGTATTGTGTTCGTAGTTTCTAAGATCAACAGTAACTGTTCCTCAAATCTCACAGTGTAAACATGGCTTTGATGGGTGGTGGGCCGTTTCATGCCCTTTTGTTGTTACTGGCTCTCTTCAAGGAGAAGAGCTGTCGGAGAAAAGAAGGCTTGCGTCCTGTTCGTGCCGACAATGTAATGGCTCCCCTGCTGCTCATCTCAGCCGGCCGAGCATTGGCAGCTCTACTGCCGGCCTCACTCGGAGCAGCATCAGCATCTCTACCGCTCGTCTCGGACGGAGCAGTGTCAATAACCGGTAAAGGCGGCGGGAGTGTGTAGAGGACGGCACCGAGCATTCGTACGATCTGGCTGAAGCTGGGGCGAGCGTTTGGGTCTTCAACCCAGCACGACTGCACGATGTACCCAAGCTCTGGGGGCACGTCTTCTGGAAGAGGAGGTCGCGCTTGCTTTTTGTGTTTCCCCAAGAGCGCCCCCCCAAAAAAAAGAAAAAAATCCTAAGTTAGCATCGCAACATATAAAATTATGTAGCATCGGAAACTAGCAAAGATTGGAAAGTTCGGGCGGGTATGAATCACCAATAGCACCTTGCATTTTGCACTGAATATCTACAGTGATATACTCCATGTGCAAGTATGATAGCAGAGAGAGAGAGAGAGAGAGAGAGATTGCAAGATATAAAATTATGTAGTATAAGAAACTAATTGCTAGCAAAGATTGGAAAGTCCGCACGAGCATGAATAACCAATAGCACCTTGAAATTTGCACTGAATATCTACCATGATATACTCCATGTGCAGCTATGAGAGAGAGAGAGAGAGAGAGAGAGAGAGAGAGAGAATAGTAGTGCTACAAAGTAAAGGAGGTAGGTTTTCACCTTAAAAGCGGCGGCATAAGATGCCTGCAGGTTGGACATGCCTTCAAATGGCATGCGATTGGTCAACAGCTCCCAAAGGACAATACCAAAGCTGTAAACATCAACCTTGTTGGTGTAATGCTTCTTCTCTCCACGACGCAACGTAACAGTGCTGTATAACTGTAAGATCACATTGAAATTTCTGATGAGAAGGCCTACTAGCAATTTTTTTAAAAAAAAACACCAAGCATAAATTTTTTTCCTTGAGATAAACCAAGCATAAATTTGAAGTGAAGAAAGAACGACTGAAAAAGGAACTCTCAGTGACTGCTGACTAGGACACCATAAAAGGAGAAATAGGCGAGGAAGGTACAGAAGTAATTTCTCCTGATATGATCAAGAAAATGTGTGAAATAAATACGGGCCCCACGAAAGTACAAAACCAATGTTTATAGAATGAACTACTGAAGAAAAAATCGAAAACAGAACAAAGCCAGAGGCTGCGGAAGCACTTACTACTAGCGCAATTTTTCTTGTACAGAGTACTTTCTCTGTTTCTCAAGATCATGCCGCACTCCTTTTTGAACCCCCCCCCCCCCCCCCCCCCCCCCCCCCCCGCGTGCATGCGCACGTAAAGGATACTAAAAATTCATCACCACTGGCTGGTTGCCAGCTGTAGCTACCTTATTTGGGGAACCGATAGCAGCAGACAAGGAGTGTGGGTAATCAGAAGGATGAGGATGGCTCAAAACACCACCCAAAACTGAAAGGGATTAGTTATGGCATCAATGGTGATCAGAAATCAATTACTCTAAAGTTCGGATTAGTTATGACATCAATGCTCATTTTACTCTTTTATTACGATTTCTTACACTACAATATATTCTGTAAAGTATTATTAATACAAAGAATGTCATTTTTCTCAAATCTCAACTCAATGCATTATACAGCTATTATACATTATAACATTAGTCAATAATGGTGGTTAGCTGCCCCAAGGCATCATCAAATAGTCTTATAACCATCGGAAGAAGAAAAAGACGATGACACAATAGATAAAGAAAAGCATAGAAAGGCTCATTATATGTAACCTCGGGAGCCATCCAGCGGTAAGTCCCGGTTTCAGCAGTCATCATCTCAGTCACGGATTCTTCTCTTGCAAGTCCAAAATCAACAAGCTTCACATTCTTCTGATTTGCCGTAAGCAACAAATTGTCTGTAAATATGAATCATTTTTTATACTACAGAGTATTGGAAGAAGTCACCCAATGAAGATAAAGAATGCAAGATACGCACAGGGTACTTCACCCACATGATCAAAATCTAGAATATTTGAAACAAAGTTTCTTCTCTATTGCATGGCAACACTATCAAAGAATAATCGTATAAACATATGCCGAGGATTAGGGAAACACTAAGGGGTTGTTTGGTTGCTGTGCAAATGATGCGTGTATATCTGTTTGCACATGTGACATGTGCAATTCAAGTTTCATGTATTTAGGTGAAACTTCATTTGCACAATTTTTTTTTCAAAAGCTGTACAAATTTGGCAAGTGTGCATCTGTTAACACACGTCATACCCTACTAAGTACTAACCAAACAACCCTAAACTGTTTGCACATGAGTTTTCAAAATCACATGCTGAAAACACAGCAACCAAACAAGCCCTAAAAGTCATATTATGTTGATTATTATTCAGAAAGAGTCAAAGGTCAGAGAATGAAAGTATAAGACACTTCCCTACTTATTTCTCACTGTACTACCTGATATCAACAAAAGCAAAGACAACCAAAAATAAAGTATTCATAATGGATGGTACTAATTTCAAGGCAGTAAGCTTTTGCTTGATTAACAACAAGAGCATGATCTTGGACAATGGAGAAATTGTCAGCCTACTGAAAATTTCAACAAATGTTTTTTAAAAAAAGAATAGCTTAGAGTAAGTTAAGACTACAAGGTTTACTTAAATAGAGTTGTATGCTCACAATAGGCAGCATGATCATTTGGATCCTATGATTGAGGCCAATTCTACGATTCATATCCCGCTCCCAAATCCAATAAGCCAAAATCATTTGAATCAGTAGTACAATCTAATGATTCTAGTTATATCTCCAATTTGATATGTTCCCAATGACATTTTTTTTCACTTTTTGTTTATAAGATGTTTAGTCTAAAATTGCTCGTATGATGACGCTACGACAAAACAGGAGCCCCAAAATCTAGAATAGTTTCTGTCGGAGACAGTCAGTCTACTAGCCAGAGTAACATAGATTAATGTGTTTAAATGACCTATTCTTTTTTTCATTTCATGTCTACACCATGTGAATCTTTACATGAATTTTCCTGTACATGGCTATATGGTCCTCTATGCTCCTTGTATATGTTTCATAGCGCCTTATTAGAGTGCGAGTCATGCAAGTAAATATATTCAGTATTCATGCCTTAATATGTCTTTGTCTAAGTTCTTATTTCTTGACAATTTCAATTTCTAAAATATACTAGTTGCCTTGTTCGGTCGCTACTCACTTGAAACCGCTACTTATTTAGGGTTTTGATTGCACTAAACCAAATAGAGAGCAAGGATCACAATTTATCCACATCGTAGATATAATTTCAATCCCATCTATACTTAAAAATTCACACGAGCAAAACAAGAACACACTAGAATAGAGGGAATTGAAGCTTGTGGAATACTTTGTGAGTTTCTTGGGGTGTAAGTACATTTTTGTCCTTTGCCAATACTTGAAATTAGAAAAAATGATGACAATCAAGATATTACAGGAAATGAGCTTAATGATGAAAATAGTCTTGCAACTGCCATGATTGTTGGGAGTTGGCTCAGTTTCGACAGACGGAGTTGTCGACTACAGATTTCGCACGGGTGAAATTGGGATTAGCCTGAGCAAATCGCTATATATGTCTACTCATAGAACAATGGAAAATTCGCTCAGACGAGGTCCTCAACCACCCAGGCGAACTCATGCAGATTTTTGTGAGGTAGTGCGATCAGGTAATACGCTCAAGTGAATCACAATTTCACCCGAGTGAAATCTATGCTTGTTGAAGTTGTTTTAGGACGGGATTCTCTTCATATAAAAGGGAATTTAGGGTTTCCGAGAGATGGTACACCCATTGGAACACGTTAGACGAGGGTTTCGTCAACGGCTTGTTAGGATCTCTTCTTTGGGGCTTATCTACGGTGTTTTGGAGAAAAGAAGGGAGATCGATGATCAAGATAGGAATTGTTTCCTGTGATCGAAGGCACAGGGAAGAAAAAGGTGAGGGTGTATCTTTAATTTTAATTCCATAGTGCATTGAGAGGGCGGTGACTGACACGACGACACCCACAGAGGTGGGCTTTTTCGAACTGCATGAATAAATCTTGAGTGTCACTTGTGATTGTTCTCTTTGTGTTTTGTGATTGTCGTGTTATCATCTATTCTCTTTGGATCGTCTTGAGATCCGAAAGTCTACGACGCTTCTACAAGCGACGAACAGTGGCCCAACCTTGCTAGGGTTATTCCGCACCAACAATGGCAACTGGATGTAGATGACCATACGAGTTCTTCCTAGACAGCTCCCTCCAATAAGAGAATCTAGATGATCCACGATAAAGAAACCAATTACTCACATGGACCAGAGAATCTAGCTTTTTTACTACAATATTTGCAACATAAATATAAAAAAAAAGAGAATAATCACCACTTAATCATCAAAATGGTTGCTTGCAAGGATGACTCTATGATGGCCGCATTGAGTGGATACGCCTAAACTAGACGAGGGAGGGTAGACAAACACTTACTTGGCAATGAAAACTTAAAAGTGGTCGGGCAGGAACCAACATAGAGAGTGTAGGTATTGGTACCCATGCCATTGATTCGATACATATAATGAAGAAAGCGGATGGCAAATATAATGAAAGGTTGACGAAGAAGAAATGATCCAATTAAGGATGATATCTTTTTTTTTTGATTTGTAGGTGACTTTAAAATGCGATTAGAACTCCTCATCGTTACTCGAATCCACGACCTACAGTTTGAAATCCAATCACTAGTTCATTCTATCAGCTAATTCTTGTAAAAAAAATTGTTATGTAAGAAACCTATTTTTATGCACCTAGTTTGTTGAATATGCACTTTCGAAATGTAAGTATTCAACTCAGATATGTGGCTGGTGACATCAACGCTCCGAAGTATGTTCTGCTCAACAACATCCCCATGTCAGAGAGTGTACCTCTTAATATATCCTAAGAAATGGTCATGAAAATCCAATAAAAGCTCAAAGAAGAGGTTGCAGCGGGTCAAATTGCCTAGCTCCCTGACATCGCCACTCATATGAAGACTAACCCTGTTGAACAGGAAGATGACCGATCATACAAACATGTTAAAACGGAAAGGATGGCGAAGGCAGCACTGGAGGACTAAACTAGACACAAGATTGTGGGAGTTAAAGGCGAGGATGGGATAATGGAGCTGCTTTCAGAGTTGTTGTATGCCTCATCGAGTCATGCATCACATGTCCTTCCTACAAGGGAGGATTCATGGATGAGCCTCATCGAGTCGTACATCACATGCCCTTCCTACTAGAGAGGATTCATGGATGAGCGAAAGGAGAAAATGGGGTGTAAAGTCATGCTATACAAGAAACACGATGACAAAAGTGGTGGAGATGAGAGGAGGGGCAAAGAGATCGAGGGAGTAATAAAGCTACAAAGATGATTCTAGAGTTATAAAATCCCATTGAGTTCTACACCTCACCCAAATACCGAGACTACTTGTCACCACATCACCGCCACAGCCAAGACCAAGCATAGGCACATTCTCTCTACGCCAATCGGGCTAGATATGTGGATACATCGATACAATTAGGTAGAGGATGAAAAATCTTGAACAAGTATATGTTTAATACTATTATGTTATATTTTTAAAGTTTGAATACAAAATCTTATTCATATCACACCAGATAACCATTGTTTTTAGCATGGTTTTATTTTTGCATGCTTAATTTGACCAAGAATACAGGGTTTCGAGGCCAAAAGGCCGGGAAGAGCGTTGATGCATATTGAAATGTACCATGAGAAAGCCTAGTGATACACAAGTTTAGGAGGAGAATGTCGACTTAAGGAGTCCTCAAAGGAAGGGTTAGGTATCTCGGCCACTAGATGGAAAACGAACAAGGGGTTGCAGGGCGACTGAAATGCTCAAATATAAAAAACCATAATTTGCAGATATCCCCAAAAATTTCACTAGTGTGGATTAGTTTAGGTAATAAACCGTACTTAAATTCTTCAAGTATAATATGCAACTAGATCTTGACCAAGAATCTTCGGAGAAGAGAACCTTTCTCATCCATTGTTACTAATCAATGGCAAAAATGCTGGTTCAAATCCCTTACAAATTTAAAATACCAAACATGCCCTTTAAACTAGATTTACGAAAAAACAATTGTCACCTGCTGCTATAGTAAGCATGTGGGGAGCAACCATGCTAAATAGTATTGAGCCAATTATATTTTGGAGGCTGCTGTGGTTGCTCTATTATCGTTGGTACGGCTATGGAATATTGTATTGGGTGATAAATATCTTAATACTAAAACATATCTTGAGCGATAAATCAACAATATTGTACTAGCCTAAAACATTTAATGCTTGTATTGAGTGATAAAAATCTTGAAGCAATCACAAATCAATGCCCAATCAAGTCTTCTATAGACTATAGGTAATGCCAAGTTAATGCTGAGAATGGACGGGTGGTTGATCATTCATTGTTGGGATGGAAATTCCGACAGAGCTGCAATGAGTTACAATCCATGAAGGCCAAGATAATAGTTACTCACTACTTCATAACGAAAAAAAGAATCATCTCATGGTAATGTCTTTAGTACAGACTGTACAGCTAAGTGCTCTGAAGAACATGGAACTATCTTGAAAGACTTTTTTTTCAGCATACCACCTTATGCTGGGATATGTATTATCAGACTCGGAAAGGATTTAAGCTAGCAAACATGAAGCAGACGAGATACGAAGATCCAAACCAGCCAGTGCAGACATGAAAGAAATCGGCACAGCACATAGGTCTTCATTGCAGATGCAAATCCAATTTGCTTCAAAAGTAAATTTTCAGTTATTTAAGGAGTCATCAAGTTCATGAAAAGGATACAAGGCGTCATGAGCTTAACATTGAAAATATTGAGTAGTTAGAATGATCTACGCATATAATACAGTACCTCAAACATAAAGAGTATGACATTTAAGACGAGTTTGATTTTTGGTTATTAATTTTGTACTCCCTTTACTTTACTATTATTATTTTATTCCCTCTGATTGATTTAAGTTTGTGATGCTTGGCACCTGAACCCTCATAGAAAGTTGCATCATTGATGCATCATAATGGTAAACAGGTCACATGTTATCAAAAGGTGAATACATATCAAAATCTCAGAAATACACCTATATGATCTTATTTTCTCATATAAAATAAATTGAGACAATAGTATGAATTCCAAGATTGACATATGACCGAGACCCTTATATACAATCCATGTAAAATGGAGTAATTGAGGAAGGTACATATATTTGCACATGTCCAAGTACAATAAGCGAAATGCTAAAAAGAACGAGGTTTAATATCAGTTGAAATATTCCTCAAAAAATGATATCAGTTGAAGTACATGTGCAGATCATACCAGGTTTTAGGTCTCTGTGTATAATTCCATTAGCATGTAGGCAGTCCATTGCGCGAGCAATGTCAAGTGCAAAGTTAATTGCTGTATGAAAATCTAGTTGTTTGGGGCGAATACTGCTCAAATATTTTTTCAATGACGTTCCAGGTAGGAGCTCTGTGGCAATCACCATGAAAGGGTCCTTGCAAGCTCCAACGAACTGCATCAAAGAGGAAATAGTTGGACTGATGATATAAATCCAGACAAAAATATTGTGAGAAAAAGGGTTTCAGATCAGCCGTATCATTAATATATTGCAATTAGTTTGGTAGGGGTGCAACTTGGGAGGGTCACATGGGTCAACTGAACCAGACCCAACCTATAAGTCAATCCAAGCCTCGACTGGTAATTGCCAACCCGATAGGTTCATGGATCATGCAACTCCACAAAAAAACTGAACCTGGCATGAATTTTACCCAAGGCACTTGAACCTGATCCGTCCCAAAGCTAACACGTATTTTTACCAACCAGACAACCGATGCTCACCAAGCCTAGATAAGACTCCCCAACTTGTTCTTCTATTATTTTATATTACATCCACAAGCAGAAGTTCGAATTATATCCCGTCTAGTTTTCACTTCATGGTTTACTGTCTGGACTTAATCTCGTTCAATTTTCAAATCATGGATTCCCAGCAAACTCATATTTTGCCCGGGTTCGGGTGGTTGGGTTTGTCAGTTGTATTGTGTATATATACTTGTATTTTTTTTCTTTTTTTTATTAATGTAGAATTTTGACCTATGGTGACCACATATACATGTACATCTTTATATTTGACCCTACGGTCTAATACTAGTGAAGTAGTCTCTTACTCCCATTCTTCGTCTCCATCAAATATGGTCTGAGCAACCAAGCCTAGCAAGGAGATCTTCTTGAAGGTTATCTTCATCAGCCACATATTTGCCCGTCTTCTCGCCCTCCAACCTCATCTTCATTTTTTCCGTTTTCGGATTCTCCTTCCTTCTGTCGTCAATGCCGGATCTCCCTGACAACATTGTCGAATCCTCATTGTTGTCGGATTCTCATTCATGTTACCTAAAACCCGTTGGGCGTTGCCCCTCGTGTCACAGACTCACAGCCTGTAGCCCGACACGTGCACCAATACAGTCTCTCTTGTGTCATCCCAGTCGTGCCAAATCTAGTTGAGCATTTTTCCGACCTCTCCATGTGACCCCAAATCCAATCCAAACCTATTGTGCCATCTATTGTGCCATCGCTATCCCTAGCTCGCAAGCCAGCTCCAAACTCAAGCCTCCTCATGTCTGTCATGCACATGCACTTGATCATCTCATGTGCGCTAATATGTTTGTGCTTTTGTCATAGCCAACACCTAAATTATAGATGTCATAGTAGCATGTCTGCCACCTATTCGATCGAGTACCCAGCCTAATTGTGCGGCCTAGCCAACCTTGTGCTCCACTCCGCTCATGCCTGCCCATGTGCACTCGCTCACACAAGACACACTCGCCGCAACTATTGATGTCCATTGGTTACTGCAACAATCGTCCGTAAAGTAACGTATTGCTCCATGCAACTATTAATTGTTGGAGCAAGCTGTTGCAGCTGCTCGAGCACGCCACTGCTCGTTGCACTACTACGTGCTGGCTCTGTTACCAAAATCTCTTATTTTTTTAGTAAGTCACGATTAAAACACACGACTTATTCAGTAAATGCTCGCAACACGCGACTTATTCAGTAAATGTTCGCTACATGACTATTTCCCGCTTTTTACAAAAAAAAAAACAGGATTTTGTGGAGAAAAAAACATGATTTTCATGTGTTAATCATGATTTGCACGTTTTAATCCGGTTAATCTAGTTCTAATCCCGTGATGTAATGCTCAAAAAACCTATTGAAAATTCTATATATAAAAAAAATATTTTAAAATTCTACCATTTTTTTTCCTAACTTTCCTGATTTTTCCGACTTCTCCCCTAGCCGATTTTTTCCCGATTTACGACTTGGTCACTATGATTGTTGGGCCAATAGCACACACGCTCCATGCTCTGCAGTGCAGCGTGCCTCCGTGCAATCTATTGTGCACCTGCATGATCTATTATGCGATCAGGCGTCCAGCACCACGATCACTACTTGCATGCCATTTTGCCAAGCTCGCGAGCCCTGTGCTCCATCACGCATCTTGGGGATCTCTACACGCATGTGTGCCTTGTGCCACGATCTTCACTTTGCTTGATGTTGTCAAGCTCGCGAGCTCTACACAACACTCCACATTTTGCTCTGTAGACATTACTAAGCCACGACACTGCCCTAACTGAACTCATGGTTGAGGAGACATGTCTCCCGCTGCTGGTTTCTACTGATGCAGTTCCTGTTAGTGTGTTTGTTGTCCCTGAGCACTCCGGACATTCTTTGAGGCATCCATCTTCCGGCTCAACTCAGTCCTTGAGGTCATCTCGGCCTCCTTCAGTTGTTTCTTCCTCATCTGGTCCATAGTTCTATGGCTACTATCAAAATGGACACTTGATCAAGTCATGTCCAGCCCTCGCCAAGAAGAAGGTTCGTGAGCAGAGCTCATCTACTGCAATAGTAACCTCCTCCACAAGGTCTGCTTTACCAGCGACTGCTCGGTCTACTGTTGAGGTGGTCTTTATCGAGCTTGTTGGTCGCCTCACTGCCCAGTTCGCTCAATTACTCTCCTGAGTCTCCTCTCAGTCCTCCTAGACTCACGTTGTCCTTGCTGTTATGCCACCTCCCTTGATTCCTCACTATTGGTGGATCCCCTGTCTCTGCCTCTCACGATGGCGTTTTTACATTGCACCTTGACCGTACTGGTCAGTTTTCTATTCCCTCTGTTCATGTCCCTATGTTTTCCCTAGATATTTTTTCTGATAGTTAACTAATTGTCCCTATGTTTTCCCTAGATATTATGTTGTGTGGGATCATTTCAAGGGATGAACAATTGGGACTAAACATGGGTAGGGTGGTCTATATTACATGGATCATTTTCTTCTTCATGCCTTTTCCACTTATGTTGCTTCTATTGACAAAGTGTTCTCTCCTCTTAATGTATGGCAGCATCGTCTTGGTCATGTCTATAGTTCTACGCTTTGCCACCTTGCTCATAGTGGTGTTCTTGGTTGTGTCCTTCCCTCTTCATTATCCCTTAGTTGAACTTTCACCAAGCAGTTTGCTCTTCTATTTAGGCTTTGTGAGTCTATTTATGCTTCCTTTTTTATCTAGTTCAATATAATGTACAAGCACAGATACATTGCCTCTAAAGGAGGAAACAATATTATGTTTTGTTTGTTGATGACTTCTCTCTCTTCATTAGGCTTTATTTTATACATCAAATATGTGATTTCCTTTAGGTTTATCAGCATTTTTTTGTCGTGGTTTGTTTATGAGCACCATTCAATTTTTACTCCGATTCTGAAGGTGAATACATATCTCGTTAGTTTTGTGATTTCTTACTAGCTCAGGGCAACGTAACTCGGCTTTGCTGCCCTGAAGTGCCCGAGCAGAATGATGTTGCCAAACACTAGCATCATCACATCCTTGAGACGGCTCGTTCTCTTCTTCCAGGCCCATCTATTCCCACTTGTTGTGGGCTTAAGCTATTTTGACTGTGGTTTACCTTATCAACTGCATACCTTCCTCTATTCTTGTTGATATTTGTTGCCTCCGGCTACTTTTTTCTATTTTCGATCACCCTTTTATTCTCACCTTCGTTTATTTGGGTATACATATTTTTCCCTACTTCCTTCACATGAGTGCACGAAACACTCTGCTTGTTCTGCTACGTGTATCCTCGGATATAGTCTCGAGCACAAGGATTATTGGTGTTACGACGCTCATGCTAGTTAAATTCGCATTGCATGTCACGTCATCTTCCTAGAGCACCATCACTACAATGCCAGTCCACCTTCTAGTTCTCTAGATCCCCCGCTACCTTCTACCATCGATAGTCTTATAGTTCTTGATACTCCTCCCTCCTCTATAGAGTTTTCATCTAAATCTTTGATTCCTTCCTCTCCTTCAGCGGAGGCTTCCCTAGATGTTTTGCATCTTCTTATTTATGTTGCTCCTTATGTTGATCCCCGTTGATGCTTTGCATCATCCTATTTCAACTCCATCTCTTCATGTTTCGGCTCCTCATATGCCTGTTTCATCCACCCATTCACCAGGTTTATGGTCGTCGCCAGCCCATAACTACATATCCTCCTGATGTTTACGGCTGTGAAATCCTGGCACACCTTCCACTGCTTCAACCTATTGTTACCTACTTCGTAATCGACGTCTCTTGCACGGTTGAATTAGTATCAATTGACTTTGGTCACTTCTGATTACTTTTATCCTAACAACCAGTTCTTTTTGGCAGAGCCATTCACAGTCATTGGGAGCCTAGGAATAATTGAAAGGCATCGGGCATACCAAATGAAGAAGGTTATGTTAGAGTAACTGACAACCCTTCAGCATACTCACATATAAGAACTCATTCCCCTTTCAGTTGGTAAGGTCCATGTTTCATATTGGTGAATCTACAAGATCAAGACTCACTCTAATGATTTGATCGAGCGGTATAAGAGTGGCATTTTGGCTCATGGTTTCACTTAGGGCACTCATGTTATCAAGATGACCACTGTTACCCTCCATGCAATCGTTGTGGTCTATAGGTGGTCGTTTTAACTTGATGTGAATAATGACTTTCTCCATGGTGACATACATTACGAGGTTTATAAGTAGTCATCGCCTGATCTCGACCATCCGCCTCAGCATGTATGTCGCCTTCGTCATGCTTTATATAGACTCAAATAAGCCCTTGTGCTTGGTTTGAGAAGTTCAGTCAGATAGCTATGGTTGTTGGTATTGTGAGTCTAATAATGTTATGTTTCTTCACTCTTCTATGAGTTCTCTTGTATGTGACCGACATGATTATCATCGGTGGTGATGCTTCTTGTATTCACTTGATCAAGCAACGTTTTCAATGCCTCTTTGAGATGAGGGACATTGGACTTCTTCGCTGCTTTCTTGGTCTTGGCTACCAACAATTATCAAGGTAATTTGCTCTCTCAGTAGACGTATACAGTTGACCAGATCTCTTGTGCTTGTTTGACCGCTGATCAAACCCTGAGTACTATTAAGCTTCATTTGAAGCTCCAGCCTGATGATCAAGAGTCGCTCCCATATGTTAATCGTGATCGGCAGCTAGCAAGTAGTCTTATCTACCTCACCATCTCTCGGTCGGACATTATCTATGTGGTGCACCTTATGAGTCAGTTTGTTGCAGCTCCTCGTATGGTTCACTATGTATCATTTTCAGATCCTTTGTTACCTTTGAGGTACCATGTAATGTGAACTATAGCTCTCCTCTGCCTTCTTACTTCATTGCGCGGCTAGTTTGAGTGGACCAAGCATATCGAGATCGATTGTTTTGTTCATCATCCCTTTGTAGCATAAACGATTTTCACTTCCACATGTTTCTTTTGAACCGCATCTTGTAGACTTCTTCACAAAGTCACACACCACTTAGTGCTTCTCCTTCTTATTTTGCAAACTCCTTTGTATGGCCCACCATGAGCTTCAAGAAAAGAGACCCGGGGGGGGGGGGGGGGGGGGGGGGGGGGGGCATTAGATGTGATGTTCATGAACACTCGTATTTTTTTTCTTTTTCCATTATTGTGGAATTCTCACCTATGGTGACCACATATACATCTGTATATTTGGAATTAGGGCCTAATACTAAGGAAGCACTCTCTTGCTCCCATTATTGGTCCTCTGCCTAATAGAGCTACCCATCAGGTTGGACCAGGTTATGATTGAGAGGTTTCTTGCTCCAATTAGCCTAAAACTCAACCTGATCTGCCCGAGTTGCAAGCAAGCATGAAAGATGTACAGCTAATATCATTGAAAAGAAAACAACAGGACTTATGAGAGCAAGTGCAGATGTTTTAATGCTGATTTGATTGACAAGATAGCATCACGGTTGTTGGGTGCCAGTGCAGCTGCATTAATGTAGTCACTAATCAACTATAATAATAATTAATTAGAAAACGCACCTTGACAAGGTTTTGATGTCTCACTTTAGACATCATATTTACTTCTCGGATAAAACGACCTTTAAGTTTTTCCTTTTCTTCAGGAGTTTCACCACTATTCAAAACTTTGACTGCTACAATTTGCTCGCCATACCTGATTGGAAGCAGATGTAACAAGTAGACAACAATTGTTTTTACCATTTTAAACTAGAAACTATAAAAGTCACAACCTTATGCAAAATTGACAAACTATTCAAATTTATCGATAATTCATTTATTTCAGAGAGAACTGATGAAAGATCATTTGCGAACTTATGTTGAGAATATCACAAAGTACAAACAACTACTAGATATCTTACAACCATGTCATTATAAATTTCAGGATGCGAATCTACAAAGTTCGCATAACAATTTGATGTGCCCGAGCTATAAACTAAAAAAGGCATGAAGAATGCAATGAACTGACTCAAAATGAACGTCTGCATTGTGGGTATCACAATTTGATAGATGTTGTGGGAGAAAAATCAGTGCCCTTGCAGTAAAAAGTAGTGCGCAAAAAGCTGCACGATATGTTTCCCACTTAGGTAATCCTGCACCTTTCCGTGCATATCACCTTTGCACATGGATTATGTGATGTGATATTGGGGTTGTCACGCAAGTAAGGTACACACTGCTTTCATAGACATAGATCTATCTGATATGCCCCAAGGCCCCCAAGTAGTTCAATTATAAGCCTTAACTTCCACATTCGTATGTAGCAAAGCATTGAAACTTCCACATCCATGAACACTTTAAGAGCATATGTGGATGCGTATTGGACCCTTTAGCATTGTAACCTTTCTTTTAATTAAATAACCCCCCACACATACACACATCTAGAGGGATTTCTCAAAAAACAAAAGAAGATCCATCACAACAGAACAACTCTTTTGATATCTTAAGCATCAACAATAAGAAAGGAAATAAGAAACATTAAATTCAGTTAGGTTATAAACTTACTTCCCCTCGTAGACTTTCCCATGAGCTCCATGTCCAATCTTCGATCCAACAAAGAGTAACCTCGGGTCGATCAATACCTTCTCATCCATATCACATGGTGAGACAGGGAGGGTGCCGTCCCTTTCAAAGGATCCACTCCCAAGCTGAGCGGAGTCGTCGGCCACTTTATTGTTTCCCAAACGCTTAAACTCGCCACTGTCCCTGTACTCATCCCTGTACTCATCGCCACAGCCCATATTCTGGCAAAGAGCCATAGCGAATCCTCTTCTCGAATACCCGGAAACTTTTCAGATAAAATAGATACTTCCGGAAGCAAATAAGAACATCGCAGACAAGATTACAGTTCCTCACGCGTATTTACATGATTTATTTCTTCACAGCCACGGAATCTACAACATACTTTTTGGTGTATAAAACATTACACCCAAGCATCAAAACTGAGACTGACTGACTATCAGACCGACTCATCGCTCAACCAAAAACCACTCTTTTCTCCATCGAACAACTTCTCGTGATACCAAGACGACTTAGCTGTTTAGCTCCAAAATCCTACTAAAAATATCATCACGAGGAACAATCACCATCAAATCCAGACGGGAAGCGGAGAAGAAATCAAAGAAACATCATCAAAACCTAGAACACAACTGATCGATTGGTTTCTTCCCCAGCTAAAAGCAATCAATTACTGATAATGAAACTCATAATCCGTATGTAGTCCAAAATCATACCAAAATCCCAGGAACTGGGTCTTGTATAGCGATACGGCGATCAAAATCTTGACGATCCAGTTCGAGATGCTACGAGAATCAAACAGCATCCAATCTACGCGAAGAAGAGCAGGAGAAATCGACGAAACTTACAGTCGTGGAGCTCGGAAGTGCAGGAGAAATCCAAGAAACTTACAGTTCAAAACCCTAACCCTAACCCTAATTTCAGTCCTCTCGAGTGTCCCCCTCCCCTCACCGGTGAACTGGGAGCGTCTGGAATGGAAGAAGAACTTCGGAGCGTCGCTTCCACCGCGGCGGCAGTTTATACCGAAGACAAAACGGTAGCCCTCGTTGAAATCTGACGACCAATCAGGTACGCCCACGTGTTCCAAGCCGGAGGTGGTAGGAGGGGCTACGGCATCGGTGATGGGGACGCTCTTGTCCGGACGGGCGCACCCGGAATCCGTCCTCGAAGATCCATTTCGTTTCCCGATTCACTTGTACAAAATTCTATAGAGTGAATCGATTCCCACCGGGGAGCTCCCCACCGCGGGTACGCACGGCATCACAGCCGTCCGATGGGAACGACCTGCGCACTCTTGGATGGCGATCCTATGGCCCCACTGATTGACGCAAAATCATGAGGAGGTTGTGTTTTAACTTCACATCACGGGCCGCATCGATGAGCCACGGGCTAAACACGTGACGCACGAGAAGACAGAAGATTTATTAAGGAAAATTCTATTCCTACCCCCAAAACTACTTGGCATACCCCTTTCTTCAAAAAAAAAAATCGATTCCCACCTTATATCCTCACCCTGCTTCCTTCCACACTATCGTAGATGCCATCGTCGGAGCTTGGGGGTGGGTTATGTGGTTGTTGGGGTCGAATAATACAAAAAAATGGGGTTGATGAGGGGTGAAACGGCGATGAGGAGGGCTGCGATGGAGCAATTTGATGACGGGGAGGCTTGCGGTGGAGCTATCCGGCGACAGAAAAAACTATGTTGACACGATCCAGCGATAAAACAGTACAAATCCGTCGATGGACAATGCATATTCGATGGCCGGAGAGGAGGTGGAGGTCGGACGACTCAAACAAACAAGAAAAAAACCTATGAAAAGGGAGAAGGTGACTTCAATTGTGGACTCAATGACGGCTCCAGTAATGATGGAGAAAGAGGAGGGGAAATGGTGGCAAGTATGATGGTGGCGTCCAGTGATGTGGAAGAAAAGAAATGAAACAATTAGGGTTATGAGGTGGGAGATGACTTTAAAAAAAAAAAAAAACCCGGATATGTGAATCACTTTTTTGGTTATGACTAAAATTTTTATTTATTAATGATATGGTCCTAGTAGCCATAGATGGGACAGGAAAGCGGGGACACTAGTTCCCTACCTGGGCATGGGTTCCTCTGGAGTAATGCTAGTGAACAAACAGATGGACAACCCAGCGGGGACAACACCACGTGAATGGAGGGGCTGTGGGTAGGAGTTTGATTACTCTCCAGTGACGATCGTCTTCTCTATCGGTTGCTGACGATTTGGGAGCAACATCTGACAATTCAAAACATCAATGGTCATCATATATGTCCATGGGATGAACCCAAGGGGGATACCACCACCCCCTGTTGTCGCCGTTGATGGCCACCCTACAGACCTTTGGTCACCATCCACAATCGTCATCGAGAAGGGCGGCAGCTGGGTGGTTGCCAGTAAGCGACCGATTGTCGACAGGGGTGGTCTGCAGCGATAGTAGAGGTCAGTGAAGGATGGAGACTATGGTCGGTGGCAGCAGGTGGTCGGTGGTGACCAGGGGTGGTGGCATCTCCTCTTGGATTCATTCCATGGTCATAGACACCCCCCAAATCGTTAGCGATCGATAGGGGAGACGCTCATCAATGGCGAGCAGTTGAACCCAATGGAATGAATCCTAGGAGGATGCCACCACCATCAGTCGCTGCCGTACTATCAACCACCAACACCCCGCTAGCCACCAGTAACCAACCCCACCGTCTCATGGGCCACCCTCCGCCACCGACCACCATCCCATGTTGACCACCACCTGTCGCCTGCAATCGTTGGCCCGTCATCGCCGTTCATTGACCACCGCCCCACCGGCGTCCATTGCCACCCACCACCGGCCAGCCGATCGCCAGCCACAGTCAGCCACCACCCGCACATGTGGAATCCCCAACTGCTTGTCCCATCGTCTATAGCCCCACCAATCAGGAGATGTCAACGCTCCAGTTCACGTGCAGTTGTCCCACGGGGTTGTCCCTCAGTTTGTTCAAATAGCATTACTCGTCATTTCGGTCGAGTTTGAAGATAAGCATCCGCTTGTTTTGACTGATGATGGCGTGGGCTGTGGGGCCCGGTGCCTCAAATTTTCAACTGAAATCCGTACAGATGAATGGTGCATTTAAACATTCGAGTTTTCAATCTGTACCGTTAAATTCTGATCACACGCATGAGAGCAAGGAACAAAGGAGGATATTCACACCTAGGAATAGAGACAAGCTGAACCCCACCAAGAGCTGTTGACATGGGGAAAACTTGGATAGGGATGGCCTACCGCAAAACACCATGGGGATACCTATCATCACACGCTATATTGCATGCCCCTAACAATTACCTTATGGGAGCCACTACAATGCTTAGTGTGGCGCGCCGTAAGAGATATCCCCACGTTGCTATGCGGTAAGGCCTCCCCATCGAAGTTGCTCTGGCTGACATGATGAGAAGTGAGAAGATGACAACAAGTAGAAGTCCGAGGGCTGTGGATGGAGCTAGTAGTAGCACTACACCAAATTCAGGAATTTGGAACGGTCTTATTTTTTTAGGTTGGAACGGCTATAAACCATTCTAAATTAGGGACGGCTTATAACCGTTGCAAGTGTTATTGGAATGGTTCCGCCCCATTCCATAGTTGGAACCATATATAACCATTCCAAATTCCAAGATATATTGTTCCTATTATTTCAATAGACTAACTATATGAGTTCAACCCAACTCCGGCTGACTCATCGATCTTAATGTTTCTAGCAAGCGACAGTTGAGGACCCATGGTACATAACTTATGTACAACATGTGTTATTTGAAGTGGTCTTGGTAGAGTGCTATTCATTCACGGGATGGGTTAGTCACTTGCCAGGGTGTCTGCCATATGGTCATAGCTATGACTGTCTCTAGTTCACTGCATATTGGCATGCACAGATTGAGCCATTCTATTAATTGTTGCCACTTGCGAATTGGCAAATCATAGAGGACTCTTGGGATATAACCCTAGCCGCCAACCGTCATAGTCCCAAACCATTCCCTCCTTTTTTATTTTTTTGCAGAATTCCCCCCCCCCCCCCCCCCCTCTTTGGATATAATTCTACGGTTTTGATTTTTCTATTCGTGCGCGGGTTTTTTGGGATAATTTATTCTCCTCTCGGCCTTTCTTTCGAATGGAAATCAAATTAGATCCCCGATATAAGCCTCGCGTCCCTGCAAATACAAGGGCTTTCCTTCGCCGGCTTTTCCTACGATTGGAATTTAGAAGAAAGGCAATATAGAAGGTAAGCGTTGCTCTTGTGGGATTAGGGTTTCAGCTTGCTTGGTTGTATGTTATTCCCCCCTCCTCCATCCCTCCATCCCTCCATCTCTCTAGGGTCTTTTTCTAATATCAGAATCCTTGTTTGTCAGGTTTTGTAGGCTTGCATCAAGTATCACAGTCTTTGCCTCTCAAGTGGAACTCAGTTCTCCCTCCCAGGTTCTCCCATACACTCGCCTTCAATCCACTGATTGTGCCTGTTACTAACATCCCTTAATCACCTTACAAATTATTTATTTCTTTTCTATGATGGATCTTTGTTGTAATTGATAAAATATTAATTGTATTTCCCTAGATGCCATTGAGTTGTTCTTGAGTTTTGAATCCCAATGACTGTATCTTGAATCCATGATTCCATGTCATTCTGTCTGTCCATTGATGTCAGGATTTGAGAACCATGCGTCAACTATGTGTGTGTATATGAATGGGATCCTCGATCATGGTTTGTACGGTTGTTGGCGACCATGAGTTTGTGAGATTGCTGACCACATGTTTATACAAGTTCCCACCATCTAATGATGTTATTTTCCAAATGGGACTGCAGATGCTAACTGTATGGAATCACTTTTAGGTTATGGTCTACCCTCGTGAACAAAGATTATTCTGGTGAAGGATAATATTTATGCTTTTTAATTTATCATTTTGTTTCATTGTATGCATTTTTACGGCTTCACTTGAATACAATTTATAGTGAATGTTTCTTCTCAAATCTTGACGCTTTAATTTACATTGGTTTGGTTCAGATTGCAACAACTATTAAAATCAATAATTAGCAAAATTATAAGAAGGTACACATTGTGTCCAGTTTTGCTTATTTCTTTTGTTAAATTCTTTAAAACTTATTTCCATATGACCTGGCTGATTTAGGGGTGGGAACAGAAATTTCGATTTCGTCTGAAACCAATCTAAAAATTTTTGATTTTGGTACCATATCATTCAAACCTAAATTCTGATTTTTGAAAATTTTGAAATGAAATCAGATCGGAATTGGAAGGGTGCTAAGTATTCTGAAACTTTTATTTTCCGATCCAAAAATTCCGAAAACATCTAATCCGAATAAATCCGATTTTTTTTTCTGACCCGATCTAAACCCATCAGAAGCAACAGTTACTGTGCAGAGTCGGCCCTTGGGCAAAGCCACCAAAGCTATTGCGATCCAAAAATTTTGAAAATTTTCAAACACCCCTATTCCGATCCGATCCGATCCATCCGAAAATCAGCCCTAAGCTGATTAATTTTTTTTAGAAGATATGCACTTTTATTCAGGATTTCCAATTTATCTCATTCATCTTCTTTAGAAACTTATCTTCTTACAAAAAACATCTATTAAACTTATTTTGGATTGTTCTTTTTTTTCATCTTGTTTGAGTTTTTATGAATTTCTCTTGTTGTTTTACTAATTTCTAAATTAATTGATTATATGAAATGAGTTTTTCTTGTGTTGTTTTTTTTTTTTTTGGTACATAAGACATTGATCTTGACTACATGATCTGTAGGTCCTCGCTGACCAAGGTTGTAAGTTCGTCAGGGAAACTAGACTCCCAGTGACCCTCCTTCTTGTGCTAGTTTTTGTGAATGCATGTTAAGAATGTGTATATATTTTGTTCATTATTGAAAAGCATTCCCGAATTTTTTCCTAATTCTCTTCAAATTTTTTTGAATTTATCTGAATGGAATGAACTAACCCTTCATCGAATAGGTCTTGAATCTGAGCATTTTATGAACTTCAAATGAGATTGTTATACCCTCAAAAATCAAATATTACATCACCCTCGTGAGCATTCATCAAACATTCAACAAAAAAATTTAATATCATTCCATAGCAAGCAACATTGATGGCTAATTTCTAGATTGTTCAACATTTTCAATTTATCTCATTCATGACACTATTTGTTGAATATTACAAAGCAGTTGTGAGTATTAACCAAACATTCAACAAAAAATTTTAATTCTATTCATTAACAAGCGTCATTGATGGTTATATCTTTAGACATGTATATCATGTGTTATATGTCTCTAATCTATAATTAATTCGTATTAATATTTATCTTGGAATCGAAGTGCAATAAAATTTATATTGTTTATATTTAAATGGTGGAATGTAAATTATATGATCAATTTTGGTATTTTATAGGATGTTATTGCCAATTAGTAAAGAGTGGATGAAATCACCGAATAGATTAAGTTCGTTGTATATGTGTGGGGTCGCTCAGTTTCTGGAATTTGTTGTGAATTATGGTAGTGGGCAAAAACTCTTTTCGTGCCCATGTACTAAATATCAAAATGGAAAGGGAATGGTTGATATTGAAACAACCTCCCTTCATTTGATTAGTAAAGGTATAGATCAGTCATACACTGTCTGGTATTTTCATGGTGAAAAAGATTCAGTTGAAGAGAAACCACAATCAGTCACTGAATGTTATGATCAACTAAATGACGATTTTGAATATCCCAGGATGGAGGACCTTGTCAATGATACTTTTGAAATGCATGATGGAGAAGCCAATCATTTAGCAGATGATAATGTGCAAAATAAAGACGGCCATGGAGGAGCCCCTGATATTACTATTGATAGTCAAACCCATGAATGTAAAAAGTTCAAATCTCTTCAAGAAAATACAAAACAGCCTTTTTACCCTTCTTGTCCGAAAGATCAGACAACATTGTATGCCATTGTCCATCTAAATAATATTAAGACACGACATGATTGGTTAGATAATAGTGTCACTCAATTACTTATACTGTTTAAGAAGTTGTTGCCAGAAGGAAACACACTGTCAGCAAAATACCCTGAGATGAAGAATATCATCAAAGAATTGGGAATGCATTATGAGGTGATTCATGCATGCAGGAATGACTGTATTTTATATAGGAATGAACATCAAGATAAACATATTTGTCCAATATGCAAAGCACCCAGATATAAGATAGACAAAATACCAAGTAAGAAAGGTGCTAAAGTACCACAAAAGGTTTTGAGATATTTTCCTTTAATTCCAAGGTTGAAGAGACTGTATATTATACCGTGGATAGCTAAGGAAATGACTTGGCACTTTCGAGCAAAATCTGTTTCAAATATTATGCGACATCCTGTTGATTCTTCAGTTAGGAAATCTGTAAATAGTAAATGGCCAGAATTCGCTGTTGAAGGACGCAATGTTCGCCTTGGAATAACAACTGATGGTTTCAATCCATTTAGTAGTCTCAGTAGTACTTACAGTTATTGGTCAGTGATCATAGTGTCTTATAATCTCTCCCCTTCGATGTGCATGAAAAGGAAGTTCTCAATGTTGTCCTTGTTGATATCTGGGCCAAAGGCACCGAGTAAGGACATTGGCGTCTTCTTACAACCACTAATAGATGAGTTGAAGCAATTATGGTCTGAAGGAGTAACAACATATGACTCGTTTACTAAAACTAACTTTAATTTGAAAGCTATGTTGTTATGGGTGATTCATGATTTTCCTGTATATGGTACTTTATCAGATTGCATAACACATGGTTACAAAGCTTGTCCAGTTTGTGCCGAGGAAACTAACTCTGAACGCCTTCAGAACAGCAAGAAGATCTGCTATCGGGGTCATCGAAAATTCCTTCCTATCAATCACAAGTTCAGGTATGACAAGGCAAACTTTAATAAAAAGGTTGAAGTTCGTCGACCTCCACGACGATTGTCTGGTTCAGAAGTTGAGCAG
Organism: Chamaelirium japonicum; assembly: GCA_947650365.1. Classification (NCBI taxonomy): domain Eukaryota; kingdom Viridiplantae; phylum Streptophyta; class Magnoliopsida; order Liliales; family Melanthiaceae; genus Chamaelirium; species Chamaelirium japonicum. The sequence goes on along the minus strand of OX393560.1, from coordinate 15,920,596 downwards.
AAGCTAGTTAGCATCAAGATAAAAATGGATAAAGGTAAAGTGCCAGTTGATAGAAAACATAAAAGCAGAGATGATGAAGATGTTGAGAATATTTCCACTAATACTGCATGGTATAGAAGGTCCATCCTATTTGATCTACCATACTGGAAGGAACATACAGTCCGACATAACTTAGACGTCATGCACGCTGAAAAGAATATCACTAAGCATCTTATATCGATGTTCCTTGATATCAAAGATAAAACAAAAAATGGAACAAATGCACGCAAAGATATAAAGACCATGTGCATTAAAGAAAAGTTGTGGTTGATTGAAGATGCAGAGTTCAGAAAAACGATAAAACCAAAGGTAGCATTCTGTTTGAGTAAAGACAAAAAAACAATTATTTTGTTGTACCTTAAAGGACTTAAAGGTCCCTACAGGGTTTTCCTCTAAGTTGGGTAATAATATTTACATTCAAACCCTTAAAGTGAAAGGGCTCAAGTCGCATGATTACCATGTAATTATGCAACATTTGCTTCCAGTATTACTTCAACATGCATATTCAAAGCATAAGGATTTACAAAAAGCTATTGAACGAATAAGTGTATTTTTCAATGTGTTGTGCTCAAAGGTGATAGAGAGAGATACTCTCATGTTAACAAAAAAAGGTTTAGTTGAGGCAATTTGTGTCTTGGAAAAATATTTTCTATCCTTATTTTTTGTTATCAGTATCCATCTTGTTGTGCATCTAGCTGAGGAAGCTTTGGCTTACGGTCCAGTCAGATATCGTTGGATGTTTCCTCTTGAACGGTATGCTTCTAATATTTTTTGTCTATATTGAGAGTTGCTATGACAAAACTTTTCCTTATTCTAAAATATTATTCCATTCAACAGATTGATAAAAACGTAAAAGGGATACGTGCGTAATTATGCACGTATTGAAGGGTGTATTGCAGAGGGGTACATAGTAGAGGAATCTACACTCTACTGCATGGAGTATATGCCTGATGCAAATGACGAAAATCACAAACATACTCGTGAAACCTTTCTAGATGAAAATGCTGAATGCGCAGACGAGGGGCCTTTGGAAAAAGAAAAAGATATTCAGTTAACCCAAGTACAATTTGCACAAGTGCGAAAATGGGTCTTGCATTGCTACGAGGGAGTGGATGAATGGAAAGAGTATGTACAAGTTTAGATAAAAATTACTACATAGAGTAGTCAATAAACAATCAATTTTATATGTATCTAATAGTGTGTTTACAACTAGTGTAGAAAGTATAATGTATATTTGGAATCCACTATCAGGCAAAAAAAAAAGACGAGTACATTGAAGGATAGAGAAGAGGGTTTTATCCCGTGGCTGTGTCAGGAGGTAATTTGAATCAAAGTACTTCCTTATCTAATTATGCACATATTAATTATTTTCAAACCTTAATTTATTTTATATTTTCTATTACAGTTACTACTTATGTATGATGTGAAATCAACACTATGGCGGCTAGTGAATGGGCCACAATTCAAGGCACAATCGTATATGAAGTATCGCGCTAATGGTTTTATATTCTCTCCAAGGGAATATGAGGCCAACCTAATAACACAGAACAATGGAGTATCCATGACTATCATTACTAAATTCAGAGTGAGCGGGAAAGATAAAAATTACAAGGAAGCTAAGACGACGTATTATGGAGTTGTGAGTCAAATAGTTGAGCTGGACTATATCGACTTCAGTCAGACAGTTTTCTATTGTGATTGGGTGAGAATGGAGGACAAGACAAATGGTTGTAAAGTCGATCCAAACTCGAATTTAGTATTGGTAAATTTGGAGAAGTTCAAAAGCAAAAACAGAATTGAAGATGAGCCATTCATTCTTGCGTCTGAAGCGAGTCAAGTATTCTACTTGAAGGATCTCATAAATGATGGATGGTCTGTCGTTTTATATACACTAAAGAGGTTGACTACAAGGATGGACGAGCTTTAGAACCCTACTGTGTTCCAATCTGCTTTTAATGACAATAAAAACTTAGAAAATCTTCTAAAGGAACTGGAATAAATATATATTTGAATCACATCTTATTGTTTTTTGTTGACTGTTGTAGGTAAATGTATTGGAATCCTTAATTTTTCTTCTTTCATATATTTTTTAATTTATTGTTCATCACTATGCTTTTATATATGCTAAAAAACAATAGAAATATGTATTAACAACAGTCAAAAGTTCCATAATTCTACAAGAAATAATAGAAATCTGTATTAACATTCCAAAATCAGTAGCACCCTGCACTATCTATCAAAATCTGAACTATACAGTAGAAATTTACACTAATAGCAGCACTTCAGTAGCCCAAAATCTGCACTATCAGCCCGTAAGCACTTCGCATTGGAAGAACAAGTTGTAGTCTTATTAATATTTTATTTTTCTTATTCACACGTTGTAGTCTTATTATGCAGAACACTGAGATGACATATAATATTTTCTTTTTTTATAGTATAGTTGTAGAAATTATATTGAGTAAACGTACATGTTTGTTTCAACTTTATTGTTGCAGACATACTAAAGTTGCACTTGATCTTTAATGTTATAGACATATTTGCCTACAATGTCTGAAGCAAGTAATAATTAATTCTGTTGTGGATGGTTCAACGAGATCGTCATTCCAGCAACGTATCAAACTCAATTTTAATATATACGATATAGCGGTGGGAAAAAGCTCCACAAAACTGAGTTCACGGATTGACAAACTTGTTCGAACTTACATTCCGATTAGCTATAAAAGCTGGAAGAATGTACCAGAAAATTATAAAGATGACATATGGAATGCCCTATTGGTAAGACATCAATAATTATATTTGTTATTTGCATTCACACGATACAATACTTATTTCAATTTCTCTTTCAGAAAGAATATGATATACCGGAGTATTGTAGGAAAAAGTGCAAACTTTCCATGCCTGCTGATTTTAGGAAACATAAGAACAAGCTGCGTAAACGTTATTATGATCCATTACCAACACACGAGGAAAGGTTAGCTAGCATTCCTCCAAATATTAGGCCCGAGGATTGGTGATCATTTTGTGAGAGGGAGGCTACACCTGATGCTCAGCATATAAGAAAGAAAAATGAGGAGAATAGGTCGAAGTTGACCTATACACATACCAGCAGACGTCTCGGACTTGCTAGAGTAGAGGAAAATATGGTATGCATTAATAGGCACAAGAATTAAAAATTCTAAATAGTTTATAAGATCAAGATCAACAATGACTTCCATGCTAATAATAAAAATCTAAAATCTTTAATGCATTACAGAAGAAACAATGCGTCGATCCTACGAAGCCCATACCACGTGTTGTATTATGGATGGAAACACATACTAAAAAGGATGGAACTATTCCAGAGGGTGTCACTCCATATATGGTGAGTTAGCTACTATATGCAAGGTGTGTGACTTTTAAAAATAAGGTATCGACATTCATAATTTTGCATGCTTATATAGTATTGCAGGTCGCCGTCAAGAATATTATTGAAAGTCAGTCTGAGGAAGTTACTTGCTCGCAATGAATTCTCAATGATCCCTTATCCAAAGTGTTCGGTAAGGATTCGAAGGGGCGTCTTCGTGGTATTGGGACCACGGTTTCAAGAACTCAGATTGAGTCTTCTGCTCCTGCACTAGCCATTATTGCTTCTGTTCAATCTGAAAATAAAGAATGAAAATCACATATTAATAGAGTGGATTCAACTTTGCAAGATGTTGTTATAGAAATACGGGAAATAAAGGTTTGATACTTTTGCATCACCTTTTTTTAATTTACTTTTAGTTAGAAGGCGTATTAGATCTTCAGTAACTCTATCAATTATTGACATTGAACTATATGACAGGCTTTACATCATGGACAAATTGGAACCCAAGGTACAACTCCGTATATGGCTGCTACTGAAGGTGCCTCTAATTCAAATCCAGGTTTACTTTCAGCCCCACCATATGTTGAGAAGCAATATGAACTATTTAACTGGGCTTCTAAAGTTGTTGGTGCCGGAAGAGTACTCAGAGATCAAACACAGGGAATTGGGCATAGGCGCATCCTAAAGGATACAGAGGAGAAGGTGGTTCTAGACAAGATTCGTGCTCCAGAAGAAAACGTATACTTAGAAAACCAAGGTGGTGCAACAAACCTGGAGGACATCGGTGTCGAGGGTGTGGTGGTATGGCCAAAGTTATTTATTAGATATGAATAGGTTTACTTAGAAAGCAAAGTTATTTTTGTTATGGATTTGTAAAAACTTCATAGCTTTATATCTTTATTTCTAATCACTCTTCTTGTTTGATTAACTGAAGAACCTTTTACCTATCATATGCAAATTTTGGTTTTGTTTAGATTATTGGGTGTATGGTATTCAAGCTTTATGTTTTTTGTCTTTCAAAATACATCTATGAGTAAATGTTTGGAAGAGCTTCGATACTCTAATAAATTTTACCTATCATATGAGAGGGTTGCTCTTGGGATTTTGGGAGTGGGTGTGCCCAGCCAATATGGTTTGGTAAGTGCCATTTCGGATGCCCAGGTAGTTAAGCAACCATATAACCAGTCATCCAAGGCTTTTGCTTCTACTGCACCACCAGTTAAAGATATTTTATCAATTCTGTATTCTGGTTTTGCAATAGAGATTTGTCATGATTTGCTGTAGAATTTAGAAGAGGGTGAGTGATTGGATGTAAATATTGCAGCCACAAATAATGCTCACAAGGGAGTGCAGAATTCTGTAGTGCAGACTTGTGCATAGAGTCTTGTTGTTTTGAGAGTGTTGGATGAGGATATTGCTGTTGAGACTATTGTGCTTGTAGGTGCTGATTCTTTGAAGGAATTGGATGCCCAGGCGATGTTCAATGTGTATATCTTGTAGAGTAAAATTTTGGTTCCAAGTAATTCCTGCTCTATCTTTTTCTTTCGAAGGATAATAAAATGTGGATTCAAGTTTGATTCTTGATTGTTTTGATTGATCACTCAGGCCTACACACCAAATTTGTCGGAGCAGCCATGGAGCCAAAGGAAATGTAGCTTGTGGCATCATACGGTTTCATGAGGAACTACAAAGCATGGGCGGGATGGAGACCGAAGGGGAAGCAACCATTATCAAGCTCTCCATCTCACAATCTGAGGTTTGTAGTGATACAGGTCTACTCTTTAGAGTCAGTATTTATTGATCATTTTTGGACTACATATGTTGTTGTGGATCTCCTATTTTAGGTTGAAAGGAAATCAGCTAAGTTTTTTAGGTTCAAATAGACCACTAAAAGGAGCTGATCAAGTGGGGTAGAGAAACACTCTACATTGTTAAGACCTGGAGCTGTTAAGACTCTACTAAAGCATCAACATAAGCTGAATTACATTCTAAATCAGTTGTGCTGAGGTAATGTGTTATTGAAGATAATGTATATCTTTTGAATCCTTCGTTTCTAGCCCATCTAGAGCTCCGTACTTTCAGACAACAGGAAGGTTGCACTATATGATCTCTACCTCCTTTTTTGTTTATCACCATCTCAACTCTACTTCCAAATCTTTAAATACGGATGCATGTGAACACCTTGACCAATTTCGAGTGATCGAACGCAAAGAGCAAGACAGCTTCACATCAACCGTTTTATTGATTTCATTAATGGATTCAATTAGTTAAGACATTGATTGATGTTGGATTCTTTTTTATTTAATAGATGCATGGAAGATAAAATGATATACTATATCAAGTTGGTTTATGATTCTTGGTTCTAAAGTTGTTTGGTGGTATGTGATTCACTAAAATTGCTTCTCATCGGGATTTTCTCCCTGTAAATTTGCTCTTAATTAGGCATAATTTGGTATTGCTTTTGAGGAATTATGTTTTTGAGATCTCTATCAAATTGTGTACATTAGTTCTTGTATAATAAGGTTGATACCAGTTTAATTATTCAAAATCTTCTAAAAAAAGTAACAATCTAAAAAAAAATCATCTAATTTTTTTTTACTATAAATTTAAATACCAAAACGGTTTATTACTATTCCTCTATATAAAAAAAGAACGATTATTGTGTGTTCCTATTCTAGCAATAGAAACGGTTCATAAATGTTACTGTAACTAAAGTAAATATTTATATAAAAATTGACAAGCATGGTTTAAAACTGTTCTTGTTTTTTTTTCAGGAACAGTTATAGACCATTCCCGTTTTTAATAACAGGAACAATTATGAACCATTTCTATGTGTCCAAATTGGAACAATTATGAACCGTTCCAATTGAAAAAGAACATACGTTTCAAGAATGATTTTTAAGTGTTCCAAAAGCTATTTAGAACGTTTCATAACCATTCCTAACTGACTGTTTTGGTGTAGGGGTGGTAATCTTTGACACGGTCCAACAATTCGATCTGAATCCAATCTTAGGGTGTTTGGGTTTGGTCTATATAGTTTTGGGTCATAAACGGGTTGATCCAACTGACTCGATTAATAAACAGACTGAGTTTGAGTTTCTATCTAATAGCCAATTGACAGAATTGATCTGTTAATTATTTAATTGGTCATGTCAATCCACTAACAACCCAACCCCGTTTAAACCACTAGTGCATCCGTGCATGTCGGCACTCAGACGACTGCCTTCGGCGACCAAAAACTTTCCGCAGGGGCACGGGGCACCCACATTTGGTGGGGGCGTCAATATTTGCTCGATGGCACCTACATTAGGTATAGTCGTCAAAATTCATTCGACAACTCCTATATAAGTCTGCAGCGCCGATTTTTGAGTAATGCATGTGCCTGTCGGCACTCGAAAGGCCGTCGACGTCAACAAAACACTTTTGATAGGAGTGGCAAAATTAGTTTGACGGTGCCCACATTCGGTCATGACACCCACTTTAATGGGGGGACTAGGTTTAATGAGGCGACAAAATCACTAAGGTTCTACAGGGTTTTCAGGCAATGATGGGGGGCAATGGGCACCGATAAGGGGAGCAATTTTCGAGTTGCACGGAGGCCGTTGATGAATTTTGTCATCCCACCAAAGGTGGTCGCAGTAGTGCTTGGTCTGCTTCACCAAATCCATTGAATGACTTGAAACTGATTCTATAAAAGAACATGCTTGCCCCTAAAAGTCATTCCAATCATGGTTCTAATATGATCCATGCCTAATATTTATAAAATGCACTCTATCAATTTTCTACTTTGAATATGATGATCCAAAATCAATGACAATAATAAAGAACTATATAAAAATGATAATTAAAATCCAAATATTAGAAGCTAAAGATAGGGGTGTGCATCGGTTCGAAACCGACCTATTTAGGCGAAACCGAAACCGATCCAACCTAGGTCGGTTTTGAGAATTTGCAATCCGATCCAAACCGATTGAGATTGGAATCCAATCCAATTAAAATCGGTTTGGATTGGATGGTCGAGCTCGGTTTGGGCTTTGGCCCATTTGCATTCCAGTTTCCAACCGGAGAGAGAGAGAGAGAGAGAGAGAGAGAGAGAGAGAGAGAGAGGAGTCACAAGACTCACAATCGGAATCGGCGACCGCTAGGGTTTTCACGAAGGCGCCTACCCGCACGAAGAGCAGCACTTGCGAGAGATCACAGATCAGAGAAGTCACGCCGCGTCGCCGTCGACTCGTCGAGGAGATGCCGATTAGCGATTGCCGAGGGCCCAAGATGCTCAGATGCCCATTGCCAAGGGCCCGAGATGCTCAGATGTTGTCGCCGTCGACTCGTCGAGGAGATGCCGATTGCCGAGGGCTCAAGATGTGTCGCTGCGACGCCATCAACTCGTCGAGCAACAGCCGCCACGACGCCACAGCCTCTAGGAGACTCGAAGAGTAGGAGTCTAGGGTTTTTCTTTTTTTAAGCCTCTGAGTCCTGAGTCTCCTGACTCTCTAAGACTCTAAGTGCAGGCCCAGCACGTGAATCACTCAATCACGTGATATATATTATATACTATATAGTGGACCAGTGGTCCTGAGTAGTGGATACCACAGTTACCACAGTACCACTAAATTTGTAAAATATAATCGGAGTCCGGTCCGGTTCGGTTCAGTTTAGGTCGGTTTTAAATTGATAAATCCGATAACCGATCCAATCATATCGGTTTTAAGAAATCCCGATCCAATCCGATCCGTTGAGTGTGTCGAAACCGATCAAATTCAGTCGGTTTGGTTTGGTTCGGTCGGTTTGGTTTGGATCCTGCACACCCCTAGCTAAAGATGCACTTAGAACAAATGCTTAGAATAAAAACATAAGATTAAAACTTTATACATACTAAATTTATTTGTTGTCATGTGTTTCATTCATTAAATGGACGTTAAGACAGCCTTCTTGTACGGAGATCTAGATGAGAAAATTTATATGGATCAACCTAATGGATTTATAACTTTAGGTCAAGAGAAGAAGGTCTGTAAATTAATAAGATCACTGTATGGACTTAAGCAAGCTCCTAAACAGTGGCATTAAAAATTTGATAGAATTATTCTCTCTTTTGGATTTGAGTAAATAAAACGGACGAATATGTATACTATAAAATAAAGGAAAATGAAAAGGTTATCCTATGTCTATACATTGATGATATATTGATTTTTGGCACGAGTATGCAAATTATAAATAAGGTTAAATCATTCTTATCTCAAAAGTTTGATATAAAGGATTTAGGACAAGCGGATGTTATTCTTAACATCAAGATTATTAGAAAACCCGAGGGATTAATTTTGTCAAAAGAACACTACGTAGAGAAAATTTTGAGAAAATTTTATTACTTTGATTGTAGTCCTATATCGACACCATTCGATGCTAGCATACGCCTAAAAAAAAATCAAGGATTCCCTACACTACAAAAGGAATATTATGCACAAATTATAGAATCTCTAGGATTTCTAACCAATTATACAAGGCCTGCTATAGCACATGCGGTAAATAGACTTAGCAGGTACATTAATAATCCAAGTGCTGAACATTGGAATGCTTTAGAAAGGATCATTAGATACCTTAAGGGTACAATCTCCTATGGACTATGATTTAGTGGCTATCCAACTGTTCTAGAGGGTTATAGCGATGTCAATTGGATTAATGACTCATTAGATGTGAAGTCAACTACAGGGTATGTATTCCTCCTAGGAGGAGCAGCAGTATCTTGGAAATCATCAAAGCAGACTGTAATAGCTAGAAGTACTATAGAGTCTGAAATGATTGCTCTCGATACTGGCTGTACTGAAGCTGAGTGGCTTAAGGATTTACTAATAGATATACCTCTAGTAGACAAACCCTTGCTAGCTATTTCTATACATTGTGACTGTAGATCTGCAATAGACAAATGCAAACAAGAAAATATAGACGTAAAGATGAATCGTTATTTAAATACGACATAAGTCATCGAGATATAAAATAAAAAATCTTATGATTATCTTAAGTTTTGTAAGATCATAAAAGAATTTGGCCGATCAATTAACTAAAGGCTTATCTAGGACAGTGGTTCTAGAAGCGTCGAGGGGGATGAGTTTAAGCCCATAAGAAAGATCACTACGGTAGCAACCCAACCTCACGGAGGTTCAATGGGTAGAAACAAACCGTATAAGTGACTATGAGGAGCACTGATCTCTCCTCCCATCCCTAGGACGCCAGTGCTTATAAAAGCAAGGGATTATGATGAGTTTTTACTCTTAATAAGTCCAAGATCCATGAGGCAGGGTGCTACCTTGCTCGTACCCTTATAAGGACTCATCTATATGTGTAGTTGTGTGGCCGCAACAATGAGTATTGGGCAATACTCTAAAAAACACATAAAAGATACTTGTGTATAGCCTAAATAGTGCAACCCGTCTTGAACCCTAAATTGGCTATACTATGTGTAAATCTTATAAAATTCTGAACTATGGTCCTGGTTCAAGGCATAGTCTACAAAGGTACTACAAACGAATATAATTTTCACTAAGTGGAGGTTCAAACAGAGAGGTACCTACACCCATTACATAGTATAAGGATCGAATTCAGTAAATTCTTTTATATTTTAATTTTTTCTTAATATTTTTGAATATTTATAATATTTAATATTTTTAAAATATGTAGGAGATTGTTAATATTTTTTTTATGTGTTTTCAAAACAAATGATCATCATGTAATGTATAACGGCTATAAACAGCTACAGACGGCTATAAACGTTCACACTAAATGGATCTAATAGTTGGACTTCAAAAACCCATTAAATCCAAATAAATGGGCAGACATCAACACATCTTGCGCTGGGCCTATATAAGAGACCCAAGACAATAGAGCTTCTATACAACAAATTATGCTTCCAAAAAATGGTTCTGATTATTAGGTATGGTGCATTAGACGGCTGTGAAGTGGTATAGTGCATCATCGGGCAACATATAGTTCCAAATCTTTATTTTTTGGGTAAATTGCACTTTACCCTTCTAAAGTTTAGCTTAAGATCACTTAACCAACTTGTTGTTAACAAACTAAAAAAAAAAAAATCTTTAAGGGGGTTAAGTGATTTTGAGCTAAACTTCAGGGGGTGGCTAAATTTGGAGGTGGCATCCACATTCAGCTAACGTTGACAATCACATTCGCTCATGCTTGTGGGCATTGCCATCGAATATGGCCACTCGTGGAATGTTAGCACCAACATCGATGTGGGCATCGTCCATGAATTTGATTTGTTGCTAAAGGTGGCCGCCGTAGTTTGATACTGATAGGTACTGATAAGTAATTTAAAGGTGGCCGCCGTAGTTCGGTATTGATTTGTTGCTCATAATTGACTGGGGCACTCATATTCGACTGTGGAGCCCACACTTGAAGAAAACAGCCTAATTCGTCGGCAAGCAATACTTATCCTTTTTTCTCATTTTAAATTTTTTTAAAAAGTAAATCCACACATATATCAATTTCGAATTGAACGTGATGTTACGTCAATGGTGCAAATGTCTCACTTAGCATCTTCAGCAAAATCCCCATTTAGAAATTGCTTTTGGGTAAATTACACTTTACCCCCTTGAAGTTTAGCTCCAAAACACTCACTTAACCCCCATAAAGTTTAAAAACTACATTTTTCCCTCCTTCAATCCAGTTTTGATCATATAAGAATTACCAAATAAGGAAATTAAGTAGTTGACAAAAGTGGGTAATGTGCTAACATTTCAAACTTTAGGGAGTGATTTGGAACAAAATAAACTACAGGGGTGTTAATTGTTTTTGTGTTAAACATCAGGGGCAAAGTGTACTTTACCCTTTTTTGTTTGCTCTCTTTGCATCATCTTCTCCATCTGGTTTTAATATCCAAAGTATGAATCCCATGATATTGCAGTCTAAACCCAATACAAACAATGCATTGCTACCCTGTAATACAAATCTGCAGCCAACGCAACATCTACTGCCATCGCTGCACCAGATGTAAAATTTTCAGCAATGGCCGAATCAGCCTTGTGCACAGCTTGTTTGACACCACCATCACCAGCAGCTACAACAACAAAGGGAGCAGTAGCAACAACTTATCTTGGAGAACAATACCTTGGGGCAATTCTCAATGGATTCTTGTTTTGGAGGACCGCTGATGTCGAAGCATGGCAATGAATCCCATAATGAGTCATCGTTCCCTCAAGCTGCTGAACAATTTCAAGCTGCAGCGTTGCAGAGTCAGTGCCAGCAGGACACTTCTGGAGATCGTCCTAAAGGCACTCAATTACCTGGATATCTCTAGGCACGGCCCAAAGTATTTTAGGCTTGACCCGGCCCAGCCCATTTTACACCCCCAGTGGCAGGTGTGGCCTACGATTTAGGAGTGCATTTTTGCTGCAAGCTTGGTTTGCGTGTTTCTTCTGGCCCAATCGCTGCAAGCCTGACGTGGCTTGCAGTGATTGGGCCATTAGCAAACGCTCAAAATCAAGCTAGTAGCAAAATTGCACTCACGATTTAGGTTGCATCCTTGTGGCAAAACACCTACCCCCACCATGTAGACTGTGTAATCGAATCCCATGGGCCTTTCTACCATCTTTGTAGCGACTGGGTTTATATGTGCTTCGGTATGGCAAGATTAAAGCTGTGCTTTAATCACTAATTGGTGAATTGATCGTGAGATTTCTTGGGAAGTGGAAAAAAAATTTATACATGTCTATTTGCTGACCTCCTCCAGCGAACCACGGTTCACTTAGATTTTTTTGACATGGCTGTCTTGGTTAGAGCGACGCCTGAGAGACCACAGTTCGAAGCCTGCCAACTACAGGAGCACAAAGTTTTTTTTCCTTGCCATAGACCTAGTCTTATTTTTTTCACATAGGTGCATCGATTTATTTATACATCACATGGAGTAAGACAAACCCGGTTTCGATCCTGTGATCATCCAGAAAAAAAGGGCAAACCACCCATATGCTCACCCATAGAGGGGAGCTTCAGAAATGTCTGAGATCTGAAGACATTCTTTTGATAAATATCGACGCAATATAATAAACATAAGGCATTAATAGTTTTTATTCATCAACCACAGCTGCTCGTACCAAAATGCAAAGGATGATTAAAACAAATATTGAGTTTCCAATCTCATGCAATATATCTCCAGTGTCCACCAAGATTTTCTATACTAAAGTTGTACTCTTTTTCTGCTAATCCAATAGGAGACTACTACTGCAACAAATAAAAATTGGATTTAGAGGATCCTGAACCCAGACACCAAATCCACAGCCTCATCTACAACTTTTGCCAATTCGTCAACTTCTCCGATATAGGATTGAGGGCTCAGATTCAAGTGATCTGACCTTGCTTCCTCCATCTGTCTCCCCGCCTCTTTACTCTGATATAATGAGTTTCCTAATTCTTCCTTCCCGGCCTCTTTTCTCCCTGATTTCTTTCCGTCCTTCATGCCCTGCAAAGATCAAAAATATATAGGGAGAACATCACTGATTTTTGAAAGCCAAAACATTCATCTTTCATAAGATGCAAAAATACACCAACATTAGCCTACGATCAACAAACACTTCGATGACTCTTGAAAAATTTCTAAGTTTGAGAACGGGTGGTTGTGTCATCAATTCTTTGATTTCAGTGAACACCCTAGTTGCAACTTTAGTCCATGTGAACTCTTTCTTCAGATAGTTGGTGATGGGAGAAATGAGTACGTTGTCCGAATAAACTTTCATCCAAATAATTACGTTGTCCGATATTTATTAGTGAACAGTTTAATTCGCTTCAAGCCTGGCTCGTTCGAAGTGATTTAGATGCTAGCAGTCGTCTCTCCCTTCATAAAATCATATAGGTAATATGTTTACCTGAAGGGCATATTACATTCCCTAATTCATATTTATGTGTTAGTGATATCCTGTAGGTTTCTTCTCTCCATGTACATTAGTATGTATTGTAGGCTGATGCCTTGGGCTGTTTTTTTAATTACATCTCCCACCATCTTCCTCTTGCATGCGGCTCACGTGGTGTTTACAATATATATAATGTGGTTCTTGACTATTTTACACATGGTGAGACTGCATTATCAACCTAAGACCATTGCTTTTGATAGAGACGTGAAATTTTTAGCTACTTCTGGAGATAAATAAAGAAAAGGATTGAACACGATGTAATCTTGATCGATTCCATACAGCCAATAAATCCGAAATGACATAATCTCTTATAGTTTTAAAAATCTCTTTAAACGGAATAAAATCTCCTATGGTTTTGAAAAGGAATAAAAATTTCTCCACCTATTTTCAATTAAACATAGTTTTATTTTTAAAAATTACCATGTTGATCTCCATAATAGTAATGCACCAATGCATTGAGGCTTGAGGCTTTTGTTGAATGTTCTAATATAATAAAGTCTATATAATCATGTGATTAATACTATTTGGATTCATGCAAAACGAAAGTCAGTCTATGTGCAAACTAAAATTTGGAGAAATGTTTTCACAAAATTATCTTAGATTTATGAAGTACCTACAACTAAAGTAAATTGCATTCATAAAAGAAATATAAATAGTTATTGAAATTCTAATCAGACCGCATCACATAAGAATTTTTTCGAAAGACCTATGAGTTGAATTGAGAATACCTTAAGCCATTAGATCATAATCTTTTGTTAAATGATTCAGAGTAAATGCATTCAACATAGTGGGTGAGCCTCCTGACCAACAAATAGAAATTACCTTGTAAGTGCCCAAAATTCCAACGATCCCTTTGTTAAGATTGAAGTGAAAAAACAAAGACCAAATTATCTTAGATCTATGAAGTACCTACAACTAAAGTAAATTGCATTCATAAAATAAATATATATAGTTATTGAAATTCTAATCAGACCGCATCGTATAAGAATTTTTTCAAAAGACCTATGAGTTGAATTGAGAATACCTTAAGCCATTTGATCATAATCTTTTGTTAAATGATTCAGAGTAAATGCATTCAATATAGTGGGTGAGCTTCCTGACCAACAAATAGAAATTACCTTGTAAGTGCCCAAAATTCCAGCGATCCCTTTGTTAAGATTGAAGTGAAAAAACAAAGACCAAATTGCACATATCAACAAATATAAATGACAATGAGATATATGGAATTGAACCTACTCTTGTGGTACATCTCAATTAACTATAAGGGCCCAAAGATTTGGCAATAACCTGAAAAAAAATAAAGACTTCAAAATCCATGTAGAGAGAAAAGAAATGATGATGAAATATATGCAATTGTACTTACACTTGTGGTCCATCTTCCTTAACTCGCAAAGCGCATTATTTTGAGAACCATTGTGTCAATCCTCCCAGAACACTCCTTCAAATCCATCGGATACGGGAGGCAGCAACGACTGCAGTATCGGAGTCGGAGGGGGGAGGAAACGACATTGAGGTGCTAACCATCACCCGCCGGCCGGAGTTGTGTCGTATTCACTCCATCCAGGTGTCTGCTGGTCGGGGCTGAGTGCAATTTCTCTTGCTCCAGAAGCTTGCCGACAGGGTCGGTGCAATTTAGCTCCCCAAATTTCAGCAGGATTTGAGTCAAATAGAGGAAACCTAGATGAAAGAGGATGAATGAGACCTGGCTGGAACTCGCACCTCCGCACTCAACCACTACAACGCCTAAGACACGCACGTACACCGCCGCCAGCCACCCCGCTCTGGAGGTTTCAGCTCGAAGTCGCCACTGCCGCCGAAGCTGGGTGTCGGAGAGCGGGGGGAAGCTACGAGCCTTAAGGATCCCCAGATGCTCGGAGTAGGAAATCGGGGGAGGGGGATCTGGATCCAGCCCCTCCCCGGCTGTCAGTGCAGCCGTCGCCGGAGCAGGAGATTAGGGAAGAGGGATTTGGATCCAGTCCCTCCTCGGCTTCAGATCAAGAGAGGGAGGAGGGAGGGGGCGTGTGGGATCTGCCGCCGCTAAGAGAGAGAGAGAGAGAGAGAGGGAGGGGAGAGAGAGAGAGAGAGAGAGAGAGAGAGAGAGAGAGAGAGAGAGAGAGCTCACCGTCTTCTCGCGTGCTCCGAGATCATCTGGTGATCTGATCTGAGAGAGAAGAAGAGGGCGGGGTAGAGAGAGAATGGATGACCTGGAATCAGTGGCTGAAGCTGGAGAAGAGGGTCGATTTTGCGAGCGGACGTCGTTCTTAAGAAGCTCCGAGGAGAGAGGCACGTCAAAGGGCACAGGCACGTCGATTCACGTGCATACACATGCACACATATGTAGATTAGTTTCGATGAAAGTTTAAATCGTGTAACGTGCACCATGAACGGTCTTTTGACCACAAAATCATTTCCGCTGCGAGCCTCTACCATGGAATTATTTCCAACATATATATATATATATATATATATATATATATATATATATATATATATATATATATATATATATATATATATATATACTAGTAAAAACCCCGTGCCCAAGGTCACGGAAAAGATTTCCAGGACGACGAAAATATTTCGAGGGCGGTGATAGGTTTTAGAGGGTGGCGGCAACATTTTGGGGGCGGCAAAAGATTTTGAGGGCGTGAAAAAATTTTAAAGGAGGGGTCAATATTTTAAGGATGGTAACAATAATTTAAAAGTGGTAATTTAAAAGAGATGATAATATTTCCATAAAAGCATTTTGGCAAGGACACATACATTAGTTGGGGGCGACAAAATTCACTAATAACACAACTGCACTAATATTTTGCTGAGGTATTAACTCAAAAACCCCATCATCTCTCTCTCTCTCTCTCTCTCTCTCGCTCTCTCTCTCTTCGCTGAAGGGGACAACTCCCAGACGACTCGACCCAAGACCTCACCCATGCTCTAGTGGCATTAGATGGTTGTCAACTAATATCATCCCAGACTGGCATGCAAACAAATATTTAACGTACGATACAATCCATAGACGACCCAACCCAAGGCCCCATGCACCCATGCACGCTCTGGTCATTTGACGTCTGACATCGCGCTCTCTTTCTCTCTCTCTCTCTCTCTCTCTCTCTCTCTCTCTCATAGTCGGCGAGAAATTCTTCCACGGTGGCGCGGCACCCACATTCAACGGGGACGTCCACATTTAGTTGTGGCACCCATTTCCAACAGGGCGGTTATATTTTGTAGCAATCACCCCCGTCAAAAAAGGTCGTAGCTAACGAATGACGTAAAGTTGACGAATGACGAAATCTACCACATGGGCTACTAAAGGGTGTAATAGGGCTACGCTTGCGACCAGAAGTATGTTACACTATTACTGCACATGTTATTCCACTTTAATGGCTCATGTTATAAACCTCGATTGGACCGTAAGCAAGTATAGCGTTCCAGTCTATTTGGAAGTATGTATTTCCTTTACTGTATTCTAGTCAATTACCACACCCAACAGGGTTATAGAAAGTAAATTTTATGAATGTCATGATCGATATCACAGCCGTGCGACGAACGATCGATTCATTGGGACGATCAAAAGAAAACAACTATGTTAAAACATACAGATCGAGCATCAAAAAAAAATCCCATACCTTCAGTTAAAGGATGACTGATGGTCCATTCGATGCACAATGTTGTTATGGTTTTTGAAAAGAAAGAAAAGAAGGAAAATAAAGGAAGAAGAGGAGAATACCCACTTCTATGAATCCACTCCTTTAGAGTTAGTACCTTCTTTGAGTCATAGAGGCGTTTGTTCTCCAACATTGTAGATTGATATCTTTGAACTTAGTTGCCCATCTTTTGTCAAGCATGTGGACATTGCCTACAATTGCCACCTAGCTGATGGACTTCACTGCTCCGACAACCACCTGTAGTTATTGCATCTCCCTTGATCACCGAGGACCGCTCCCCCTTGCAACCGATCCCAACCAACTTAAGATAAAACATACAAATGGGAAAGACCAATGTGTATTCTACACACTGCACCGTCCTCGGCCTACATGCAACACTCCTTCACAGATTATTGAGTGGACTCATTGTAATATATTTGAACTCATAAAACTATACACGTTGAAAAAACACCAACTCAGAAACAATCTGTACTGATCCAATTCACAAATCATATACATTACCCACCAAATGTATGCATAATCAGTGAAACTTTGCCCAAAATTAAATATTGTAAGAGTGTCGAGTGGAAATTGAGTCATGTAAGTGATTGCAAGGTGTGTAGTTGGGAATACAATCAGTGTCTTAGTGGTACATCCAATACATGCATCTAAGCTAAGTGTTACAACAACCAATGAAGCATTATAAAGGTGTAAAAAGTCTGCACCCAAATTCATGAGAACAAATCTTCCAGGCTCTCTCCTTGCATTGGTACAGCAATCACAGTCGAACCTTAAATTTGATGAATCATTTAAGATCCATTTGAAGGGTTTTGAAGAAAACATGCAAGAATAAACAACATGATTGCCTAAGATTAGTGTGAGCGTCTGATGCCTTCCAAAGTTTACACATGAAAACTGATGGTACATTAGCAGTCATAAATGAGCTATCATATCAAGAATATGCTACCTGTGCAGATCTGCATTATGGATGAGGGCTGACTTTGCATGATAAGTTACTAACACCCAATCAAGTGATGAATAGCGCCGCATTGCATCGCTATTTCATCTGCCATCTCGATGCACAATCGCTCGATATCTTCTAAACTGGAAAAAAACGAAAAACAAACAACCAACCCAACTTCTTCTCAGCCATCTAAATCACAAAGCTTTGAATTCTACCATATAAATAGAAAATGGAGAAATAGAACATCATCCGGATCAAGAATGGGCTTACAAAATTACCTGATCACCAGCAAAGATGATCCAAGCATGACAATGAGTAGGGATGATACTTTAAATGACACACAACAGAAGCTACTGTAGCGAATTCCCTGAGATCGTCGACGATATATCATACCAAAAACATATTCCAAAATAGAAATTAATAGGTTAAAATGATCAAAAGGGAAATAAATTAAGGACCGATGGGGGTATTTCCCGAAGGCAATGGGGCAGCGAGACTTACTCGAGGGAGTCAGAGAAGGACCACTTATGGCGTACCTCCGCATCGAGCAAGAGAGTTCTATCGGCCATCGCAGTGGTTGAAGATGTAATTCATAAGGATGAAGTCTTCTTCGATGATCCAGGACCCTCTTCAATGGTTATGGCATACCTGCACACACACACATATACACACACACACACACATAGGAGCGTTGAATGTTTCTACTAAAGGGTATCAAACCTTTCTGATCACCAATATGTTTATATACTGAAATCTCAACTGAATGTATGAGCATTGAATAACCTTGTAATTTAGTTCAATGAGAAACATCGATTGATCAGTGTTTCATCATTTGAAGTATAGTGCAGTGATATATAGAGGCATATATGATATAAACAACTGAGCAAGGAAAAAATATGAGACTAAATTAGAATTTTAGAAAGAGATACTTTATTCCTTTTTTCTACTAATTTGTAGAGCATAGAGAGGCATATAAAATGCATAAGCATTTCAGTAGTAGGGAAATGCAATGATCAAACTTCTATCGTACTCCGCCAAAAATTTCATAGGTTAATTGAATGGGGAAATCAATGCCGTAGTAGGGCGAAAATTTATGTACAAAAAATATCAACCTATGTACAAAAAAGATCAACCTAGTGGGTGATTCATATCGATTTTCCCATCGTGCCAAATATTGGGGCGGAGATAATAGAGCAAATTTAAAACCTAAACTCATTTCATATTTGAACCCTATACATTAGTTGTGTTATATCTTATTAACTCAATATACATTTTTTTACATTCTGGATTGATTTTCTCAAACACAAAAGAGTTCACATGAGATGTGGACTAAATGTTTTTTCTAATGTACCCAACATATTTTGAGATGTGGACTAAATCTCTCTCTCTCCGGAGGGGGATTTAAGAGGGGATTTAAAAGGGATGGTGAGTGAGATTCGTTGGTTGGAGATAGAAAACGGACGACTCTGATCAAGTCTTCTTTATTGTACTTCTTAATGTACTTCTTATATTCTTCAATGCGAAGAAAAAAAAATAAATAAAGAAAGAAGATTGTCATCTCCAAAGAAAAAAAATCCTTCAATCCATAATAAGAAAAAAATCATTCAATCCATATTTGAGAAAAAGTTTGCCTTGGATTAAAGTGATAGTCTAAAACTGAATGCATTTAGAATTTGGTTTTTAATTATTAAGAGAGTGCAAAAAGCCAGGTAAAAAACTGAATGCATTCCAAATGTACAATCACTTTAATGCAAAAAAACTGAATTCTAAACTGAATGCAAAAAACTGTGCAAAAAACTGAATGTAAAAACATTGTACTATAATGCTATAAAAATAATGCAACTCAAGGGACAGAGGCCCCTCTTCAGCGATGGAATGTAAAGGAATCTCACCTCATATTGGTCCGCGCCTTGGTGGTGTGCGGTGAAGCCTCCGCTGACTGCCAAAAAAAAAAAACAAATGATCAACTTTTTTTGAAAAAACAGAAAATCAATTTGCGAGAGAGTGAGAGGTAGAGATGGTACTTGGGGGCGTGAGCTGGGTTTTGTCCATTCAGGATCAAGTCTCTGTATTCAATGAACCTAACATTCCATGATGCTACGAATGCAGAAACACAAAATCAGGGATTAAAATCAAAATCAGCAATGAAAAATCTGATTTTTGCAATGGTTAAAAAAGTTTCACTGATTAGCACAATACAACTGTTTTGGTAGAGAACCCTGGAACCAACGGCTTCGATCAAAAATCCCTGACCTAAGGGGCTTACAGGCATACGTTGTAGCGATCGATCGATTCTGAGGAGAAGAGAGAGAGAGAGACCGACGTCCAAGAGATGAAGAGAAGAGAGAGAGAGAGCTGCGGGGTTTCGAGAGATGAGGAGAAGAGAGAGAGAGAGAGAGAGAGAGAGAGAGAGAGAGCTGCGGGGTTCCGAGAGACCCACTCTCTCTATTACTGTCGCACGGTTGCCAGGGTTTGAATGGTGGCCTTAATACGGCTTTTCGGTTCCCAAGGGTGGCTCGGGCGGCTCGATTTTACCGAAGATGGGCAGTGGGAAGATCGGACGGCTTTCGATCGTCCTTTTCTCAGCCTCTCTCTCTCTTTTTCTATATAGCTGATGTAAGGGGGAGAAAAAGGGGATGACCGTCACCGAGGGCTCAATCGGACGGATTAGATGAGGCTCCTCTCTCTCTCTCTCTCTCTCCGGAGGGGGATTTAAGAGGGGATTTAAGAGGGATGGTGAGTGAGATTCGTTGGTTGGAGATAGAAAACGGACGACTCTGATCAAGCCTTCTTTATTGTTCTTCTTAATGTACTTCTTATATTCTTCAATGCGAAGAAAAAAATATAAATAAAGAAAGAAGATTGTCATCTCCAAAGAAAAAAAATCCTTCAATCCATAATAAGAAAAAAATCATTCAATCCATATTTGAGAAAAAGTTTGCCTTGGATTAAAGTGATAGTCTAAAATTGAATGCATTTAGAATTTGGTTTTTAATTATTAAGAGAGTGCAAAAAGCCAGGTAAAAAACTAAATGCATTCCAAATGTACAATCACTTTAATGCAAAAAAACTGAATTCTAAACTGAATGCAAAAAACTGTGCAAAAAAATGAATGTAAAAACATTGTACTATAATGCTATAAAAAAAATGCAACTCAAAGGATAGAGGCCCCTCTTCAGCGATGGAATGTAAAGGAATCTCACCTCATATTGGTCCGCGCCTTGGTGGTGTGCGGTGAAGCCTCCGCTGACTGCCAAAAAAAAAAAACAAATGATCAACTTTTTTTGAAAAAACAGAAAATCAATTTGCGAGAGAGTGAGAGGTAGAGATGGTATCTGGGGGCGTGAGCTGGGTTTTGTCCATTCAGGATCAAGTCTCTGTATTCAATGAACCTAACATTCCATGATGCTACGACTGCAGAAACACAAAATCAGAGATTAAAATCAAAATCAGCAATGAAAAATCTGATTTTTGCAATGGTTAAAAAAGTTTCACTGATTAGCACAATACAACTGTTTTGGTAGAGAGAGATTAGAAGACATTATCTGCATGAAAGGGTTAAAAAAATGGTAGAGCAATTGACAGCAGAGAAGAACTGCAGCCGTACCTGGGCGATGGGCAATGGTCATTCGAGGGAGAGAGGTAGAGAGATAGTGATTTCGTGTTATAAAGGGTAATGATCAACATAATATTGGGAGAGGAGGTGCTCGATCCCTCCCCCTTCCTCTTCTTCCTCGACCGCTGCTGCAGATCTTCAATGAAAAATTCACCTCTATCTCTTGATATTTAGAGAGAGGGAAAAAAAAGAAAAACTCGATCTGAAATAGAGAGAGAGAGGAAAAAAGGAAGGCGAAAAAATCAGACATCGCCTCCGCCTCCTCCCCGAACTGAATCCCACCCATGTAGATAGAGATCGGCTGGTAGGGGGGAGGGGAGCACTTAACCGCGAGGGAGAGGAGGGAGGGGGCGAGAAGAGAGAGAGAGAGAGAGAGAGAACCTGTGGGTGCGGGAGGGGGGCCAGCAGGGGCTTCATCGCGAGGGAGGGGGGTCAGCAGGGCCTTCATCGCGAGGGAGGGGGGAGGCGGGCTTCAGATCTGGGGAGAATCGGCAGACTTCATCGCGGTGGCGGTGGCGGTGGCGGTGGCGGGGGTGGGGGCGGGGGCGGGGGCGGGGGCGGGGGTGGGGCTAAGGGCTTGAGAGAGAGCGAGGGTAGTGGGGGCGGGCGTTTGGTCTCCCGAGCGAGAGAGAGAGAGAGAGAGAGGGGAGGGGGGGAGAGAATGGGTGGGTGGGGCTGATGGCGTGGGTTCCAAAGGAGGGCGGGGGTTTGGTCTTCAGAGAGAGAGAGAGAGAGAGGGGAGGGGGGGGGGGAGAGAATGGGTGGGTGGGGCTGATGGCGTGGGTTCCAAAGGAGGGCGGGGGTTTGGTCTTCAGAGAGAGAGAGAGAGAGAGAGAGAGGGAGGGCTGAGAGTGTGGGTTCCAATGTTGACGGGATTTAAGAGGTGGATTTAAGGACTTTGAGTGGGATATGTTGGTTGGAGGGACTTGAAAATTAGATGGCTCAGATCGGATGGGATTTGGATCGGACGGGCTTGGAAGGGTTTGGGATGGGATTTAAGGCTGAGTGGGATTCTTGGTTGGGGCTAGGAAACGGACGACTGTGATTTATTCTCCCTGTTTATCCCCCTCCTCTGCATAAATCTGAGTCGTTGCTTTGTCTCAGTTCATTTGTCCCCCCCACAACCGTCGTCCCTTATTTTATATATATATATATATATATATATATATATATATATATATATATATATATATATATATATATATATATATATATATATATATATATATATATATATATATATATATATATATATATATATATATATATATATATATATATATATATATATATATATATATATATATATATATATATATATATATATATATATATATATAGGGGAGGGATACTCTCACTAATGGCCTCTTACAAATAAGGCTTACTAATGATCCCAGCCATCCATTCGGATCTGATGTATGGCTGGAATTATCCCTCTCTCTCTCTCTCTTTCTCAACTAACCCCCCCTCCCCCCCCTGACCCCCCGACCCCGACGTTCCTCTTCGGCTCCGGCTCTGGCCCCAACCTTTCCCTCCGACCTCCGACTCCGGCAGCCCCCACCCCCCCGACCGATCCCCCTCCAGACCCCGACCTTCCCCTCCGGTCTCCGACTCCGGCAGCCCACTTCCCCTCCAGCTCCGGCTCCAACCATCCCTGTTGGAAGTTAATCCGGGTCAGAGGCTCGCAGCGGAAACGATTTGGCGGTCGAAAGACCGTTCATGGTGCACGTTACACGATTTAATTTTTCACAGAAACTAATCTACATATGTGTGCATGTGTATGCACGAGAATCGAAAACCCCTAACGGCAATCTAGCGTAATGATTAACTAGCATGGATGCAAATCATAATGCTCGCTAGATCTATATGTTAGATTACACATACCTTTCGTACGGATCTTTTAACCGCGGAGGATTGTCTTCTTTGTCGATGGAGACGGAAGATCGTTCGCGAAGATGCCGACGGTACGAATGGAGATGTTGCCTTCTTGTTCACCCGATCTCACACGATGCACGGAACGTCGCTCTCGGATCTCTGAGTGCCTCCGAAGAACGACCCTTCTCCTTCTTCAGAACTCCACGCGAGGAAGACGAAGTAGCAAGCGGGAAACGGGAGATGAAACGGGAGAGAACTCGAGAGATGAGAGAGAGGGGGGTTCGGTTTTTCTAGTGCATGGGGCCGGCGCCCATAGGTGCCTTTATAGGGCCGGCCAACACCCCTTGGATAAGGATCCAAGGGGATATTAACCCCCTCTCATTATCTCTCCATTATCTCCCTTTTATCTCTCCGCGTATTTATCCGTTTTCCCACTTTTTAGGGCTCGATTTTAACCGATTTATCGCCCCATCCCTATCCATATGGCCGGCCCTATAGATGAGGGATTCTTATCCCTACATCATAGGGCCGGCCCTAGTGAGGTGTCCCACCACTAGGTTCGGCCAACAGTGAGGTCCGGCAGAGTGAGGTTTTTACCAAAACGCCCCGACGCCTCATTTTGACCATTTCTAGCGTGCGATACCTAACGGCCATTACTTAAGTGATATCTACTAGTTACTTACCATTAACTGAGGCCACCGGAGGGTGCCTCTAGCATAGTCAACTAGTCAACTCGCAACATACCCCGGTGCATCGCACCTATGCAGCGAAGTTCACTTATGGCTAGGGATTACTACATACGACTCTGTACTAATCCCGGGCTCAACCCTTAGTACTCGTATGTAGTTACGCATCTACCGTGCTCTAGTGCCAAGCACACACGGAGCGTATACTTCTTTCTTCCTCCTGCTTATGGTGTTCCGAGGAGACGGTTCAAGAACCGTACATAATGTTGATAAGGTGGAACCATCAGGGACCGGGGTTCATGGCTTCCAACTCAAGCTCGATCGACACACTACCCGAGTGTACCATCGATCCTCTGAGCTCGAGTTAACCTGCGTAGCCACCCAGAGTGCGACGCAGGCTGCACTCCAATTCACCCAGACTTACTATGTTCTCCATCATACCCCTGCTCTCCGCTCAGTAGTGGTAAACCCGCTGTCCCTCCACTTGATGCCATGATTCACTTCGAGCGGTGAAGACTACCGTCAGACTCGAATGATCATATGACTTGGTTCCTTCCAGGTTGACCTATACATCGTACCTCTGATTACCCCGTCGAGTAATCGAACCCGGTCAACAGTCAAACTGATGACCACCAGGCCTGGGTTTGGTACAGTGTAAGTCACACCAAGGAACGCACCTCCCATCAGGGGTGTGGATGGCCTGCAGGAGTGACACGCTAATGCAACGCCAGCCGGGTAACCCAGTACACCGTGGTTTTGGATCACTGCATATGGACCCTCACACATTGGTGCGCCAAAGCACCACGCAACTGGTTAGTCCATCAGTCGTGGTTCCTCAGGGTTTAGGACCGTTTTACCCTAAGCAGAAACACGGCTTAGTGTACCAGTGTCTGCTCACTGATCTGTACACCATGTTAGTTCCGTTCAGCCACAGACACTGTGCCTGGTGATGACCATGGTGAAGACATCCCATGAACTGTCATCGCCAACAGCTTAACATGATGAGGCGACCAACCTGATCATAGCTGCGAACTTATTTAGGTTATACGGGACCAATCCACTCAGTCTTCAACTCAGTGGACTACCATATAACCATGGCTCTCTGTTCTCAAAAGAACACGTAACTATGTTACGCACCTATATGCATCTCATATATTAATAACTATCAATCTTTATTAGACCAAAACATAAAGTTTTACAAGCTTAGAACACATCAATCCTAACAATCTCCCACTTGGTCTAGCGAAGCAAAACGGTTTTGACTCCCATCGCGTCCACATGTCGCTCGAATGCCTTGGTAGGTATTGCCTTTGTGAAAGGATCAGCAACATTATCTGTAGATGCAATCTGTGTCACCGCTACTCGCCCTTGCTTTTGAAACTGCCGAATCAAGTGGAACTTGCGCTCGATGTGCTTCCCCTTTTGGTGATGTCTTGGCTCCTTTGCTTGTGCTATCGCCCCACTATTGTCGCAGTAAAGCACAATAGGTAACTGGGCCTCTGGTACGCACCCTAAATCCGTAAGGAATTTCTTGAGCCATACCGCCTCTTTGGCTGCCTCGCACGCTGCAACGTACTCAGCCTCTGTGGTAGAGTCTGCGATGCATTTCTGCTTCACACTCTGCCAACTAACCGCTCCTCCTCCTAGCATAAACACAAAACCTGATGTCGACTTCCTGGATTCCAAATCTGACATAAAGTCAGAATCTGTATATCCAATCGGCGTCAGTTCTTGTCCAGTGTAAACCAACTCATAGTCCCTTGTTCTACGAAGGTACTTGAGTATACACTTCACAGCTGTCCAGTGATCTGGACCCGGATTCGACTGAAACCGACCCATCATGCCTACTGCGAAACAGATATCTGGCCTTGTACAATGCATAGCATACATTAGACTACCCAATGCCGAGGCATAAGGTATCTTCTGCATTTCTGTTCTCTCCTCAGGTGTCTTAGGACATTGATCCTTTGACAGTTTTATGCCATGTCTAAATGGCACAAAACCCTTCTTGGAGTTTTGCATGTCAAATCTAGCCATAACCTTATCTATATACGCAGCCTGTGACAGCGAGAGAATCCTGTTCTGGCGATCACGTGTTACCTTGATCCCCAAAACATAACTCGCTTCACCTAGGTCTTTCATATCGAACTGTGTTGACAACCAGACCTTTACCGTTGACAATGTTCCTACATCATTTCCAATGAGCAGAATATCGTCTACGTAAAGTATCAAATATACTACTGTGGTCTTATCAGTCCTCTTGTATACACATGGTTCATCCTCGTTTTGAGTAAATCCATATGACTGGATTGCCTGATCAAAACGGATGTTCCAACTTCTAGATGCTTGCTTTAGTCCATAAATGGACTTCTGCAACTTGCAAACTAGATGTTCCTGACCCTCTGACTCAAAGCCTGGTGGCTGAATCATATAAATGTCTTCTTCCAAATTTCCATTAAGGAATGCTGTCTTGACATCCATTTGCCAGATCTCCCAGTCATAATGGGCTGCAATGGATAGGAGGATCCGAATAGACTTTATCATAGCTACCGGCGAGAAGGTTTCGTCAAAGTCGATCCCTTCTCTCTGGGTGTAACCCTTGGCAACTAATCTAGCTTTATAAGTCTCTATTGTACCATCGGATCCTCTCTTCTTCTTATACACCCACTTACACCCAATAGGTTTAATATTGGATGATGGTGTAACAAGAGTCCAGACTGCGTTATGGGACATTGATTCAATTTCTACCTCCATAGCCTTTTGCCAGTCAGAGCTGTCAGAAGCTCCTACTGCCTCATCGTAGCTCAGTGGGTCATCCTCCTGACACTCTGGATCAACCAATAAGGTTTCTCCATAGTATCTGTCAGGAGCTCTGATGTTTCTCCCACTGCGACGAGGTAGTGGTGGTGTTACAGGATTAACAGGTTCTACAGTATCTGGTATATTATTATCTGTAATGTCAGTTCCCACTATACTTTTGGATGCGCTATCTGAGCTAGTACCTAGCAGTTCATCCAGAACTACCTTACTAGTAGGTTTGTGGTCCACAATATAATCCTGTTCTAGGAAATAGGCGTTCGTAGAAACGATCACTTTCTTTTCCTCAGGATCATAAAATAGACCACCTTTGGTCTCCTTGGAATACCCTACAAATAAGCATACTCTGGTTTTAGTTTCCATCTTTTCCCTCTTATCCCTTCGCACATGTGCAGGGCATCCCCATATTCTGAAATGCTGTATCAATGGCTTTCGCTTTGACCACAGTTCTCTAGGGGTCAGAGGCACTGACTTAGACGGAACGTGATTCAGAATATAAACTGCTGTTTGTAGGGCATATCCCCAAAAGGTCATTGGTAAACTGGCGTAACTCATCATGCTACGAACCATGTCCAACAAGGTTCGATTCCTTCTCTCGGAAACTCCATTCTGTTGTGGGGTACCTGGAGCAGTTAACTGGGTTTTTATCCCATGCTCCACCATATACCCTAGGAACTCGTCAGATAGGTATTCACCTCCTCGATCAGATCGAAGGGTTTTTATATATTTACCTGTCTGCTTTTCTACTTCAGCCCTGAACTCTTTGAACATGTCAAAGGATTCCGACTTCCGATGCATCAGGTAAATGTAACCATATCTTGAGTAATCATCAATGAATGTGATGAAATACTCATGGCCTCCTATCGCCTTGACGTTCATGGGTCCACATACATCCGAATGGATTAACTCTAATACCTCAGTGGCTCTTACTCCTTTGCCTTTAAAGGACCTCTTGGTCATCTTGCCTTCCAGGCAGGATTCACAGGTGGGAAGGATCTCCGTAGGATCTGTTTCCAGAAGCCCGGCCTTCACCATTCTATGGATCCTATCTAAGGCAATATGCCCAAGTCGTAAGTGCCACAGGTGGGTTAAATTTTCCGATGGATTCTTACGCTTAGATGAATTAACATTAAATGCTGAAGTTATTATGTTATCCTTTTCAAATTTAGGACTCACAACATAGAGATGATTCTGAACCATTCCTCTTATTATAAAAGTTCCATTCAGTTTAAACGACACACCAGAAGCATCAAAATAAACTGAATAACCTTCATTAACTAAAGAAGAAACAGAAATTAAGTTACGTCGCAAGGACGGTACATAAAAGACATCTCTAAGTGTCAAAGTCTTATTATTCGAAAAACTAAGATTAACATCTCCAATAGCTTCAGCAGTAGCCACGGCCTCAGTTCCCATGCTCAGGGTCACTTCTCCATCAAGCAATCTTCTGCTTTCCCGAAACCCCTGAAGAGAGTTACAGGCATGGTTAGTGGATCCAGAATCCACTATCCAACTAGCAAAAGTACTATTACTTGAAAGAAATGATTCAACAACTGAGAGTTGTAGATTACCTTCACCAGCATTCTGAGGCTTCTTGCAGTCCTTCTTCCAATGACCCTTCTGGCCACACCGGAAGCACTTCGTGCCCGATTTCTTTGATTCCCCAGACCCAGAGGCTCCAGCAGAGTCCTGCACAGGCAATGACTTAGGTTTCCTTTTATGTTTCTTGCCCTGAGGTTTACCAGGCTTCTTGAAGGATCTGCGTTGCACGTGAAGTGCTTCGCCCTTCTGCTTGAAGCCATCCTCAGCTGCCTGGAGAGCTCCCAGAAGCTCTGCATTTGTCATAGCCAACTTGTTCAAATTAAAGTTGGTGACAAAGCCTTCAAAGGCTCCAGACAGTGACGAGAGGAAGATGTCTGTCATCACCTCGCCTTCTAGCACAATGTCCATGGTAGCTAGTTCGTTCTGGAACCCAAACATTTTCATCATGTGTTCCCGAACCAGCGTCCCATTGGACATCTTAGTGCCGACGAGTTTCTTGATGGTAAGGTATCGCGTAACGCGATTGTGACCTTCAAACATCTCCTTCAAATACAACATCATGTCAGAAGCGTCGGGCATCTCCTCGACTTGCTTCTGCAGAGTTGTTTGCAATGATGCTATAATATAGCATTTACATATCTCATTGGATTCCTTCCAGTCAGTGAATGCCTTTAACTGTGCCTCTGTGGCATTGGGTCCTGGCAAATCTGGCTCAGGGTCATTAAGGGCTGTCATATGTTTACCAATCCTTAGGACCAGGTACAGGTTGCGCTTCCAGTCCTCATAGTTGGGACCGGTAAGTTTGTGGTCATTTAGGATAGCGGACAGGGGGTCTAACTTAGTCATCTGAAAATAAAGATTGAATAATGAGTATGCATTAAAAACTTATTTTATGGATTTTTAAAACAAGCTAATTATATCCATATGTCGACGCTACCCTCAAGCGAAGTCATTACCATGGATCAATTAACCATGTATGTAAGATCTCGGAATCGACTGTACCTGCCCTAGGGGGCATCATACAGCGTCAATCCGCTCACATGGGCCTTTTCCTTGACCCTATCCAAATCTGCCAACTAAGGGCTGTGATGGACCATGGTTATCTTTCGGCCAGTACCACGTGATCACCGTTGTCTTCGCAACGAATACCTCACGTGTACTTAGGATGCTTACCCACGAGCCTAAGCAATTACGACACGGGAGTTCATGCGGCCCCCACTAGGGTGGGATGAAAAGCCCTTCTCTCCTGGCCCCGTAATCGCCATATCCACAGGGAGGTCATTAAGTAATTTGGCATGGAAACACACAGCTCCCACCCTAGGGGGTGTGAAGTTATGCATCCCCACCCAAACACAAAATGACTGGCCGTGGAGGCCAGAGGATCTTTTAAAAGTCCTCTCTTGCATCCCTTATAATTCTGAGGGTTATTTTGCGAGTATGAATTTATGCAAATGCAAAGGTAGCGACCTCCTAAATACTAGACCCTGGTCACACCATGCTCCCACTAGCGTTCAAACCTTTCGCCTAGCATTAATAACTCTCGGAATATCATAGTCCCTGCCTCAAGTGGATTTCTCCATTCAAGGGTCACATTACATATTCCAAGAGTATCGATGCTTTGCAAAATTGGTTATCACGCTAATGCTCTGGAGCTAATCCTAGAGTCAGACTCACTGGAAAGGACTCCCACTAGTCATGGCGCCTCGCTTATAGATTTGACAATTGATGTTCAATGGATCTCCATCTCATCTTTGATTTCGATGCTGGCCAAATAGGCACACCCGACTAGTCGGGTGCTCTCCTAATGGTGGCATAACCATATGTGATGGGATCCCACTAACATCAAAAGTCAACTAAATAATAGGCGTCATCTAGCGGGATCCTAACCTCAAACAGTCGCTTGGACCGGAGGGGAAAGGCATCCCTCTGAAAACTGATAATCATATTATCTCATCGGGGTTCGATATGAAGCATAAAGAACTAATTAAAGAAAGCAACCATAAAAACTGAATTAAGTTCAGGGTCCGACCCCTGAACCTAATTAGCACAGCGTAGGCCTCTAGCTTTCTTCGCAAGGTTCCTCGGTCCGGCTCCTCCGTCGCGCTTGCGAACACTTTGCCGGATCGTCTTCATCCTCCAGGGTTCCGCTTCCGCTCCCGATGGTGGATTTCTTTGGCACGTCTTTCTTCTCGATCTGTAACTGAAAAAGTCTAGTACGCTACGAGCAAGTGCTCGGTCGTACACAATTTCCTAGAAAGAAAAGAAAACACACCTAGAAAAAGGCCATGGGAAACCGAGGATGGACAAACCCCATCGCTCGCCCAATCTATGGCTCAATTACATATCCACACACAGAAAGCAAATCCAGACAATTGCTAACTCGGGGTCCGACCCCCGGTAGCAAGCACAAAGCATAGATCTAGATTTTTTATAGCGGCGCCCTGCAAGAATGATTAATAGAACAAGCACAATCTATATTTATGCATGATCTAAGCGTAAGAACCCCGATGATCTCACGCATTCATCATGCGCACACATGTTAGTTTCATGAAAAAAACGTGAAACGCACACCACTAATGCGGCTCTGATACCAATTGTTGGAAGTTAATCCGGGTCAGAGGCTCGCAGCGGAAACGATTTGGCGGTCGAAAGACCGTTCATGGTGCACGTTACACGATTTAATTTTTCACAGAAACTAATCTACATATGTGTGCATGTGTATGCACGAGAATCGAAAACCCCTAACGGCAATCTAGCGTAATGATTAACTAGCATGGATGCAAATCATAATGCTCGCTAGATCTATATGTTAGATTACACATACCTTTCGTACGGATCTTTTAACCGCGGAGGATTGTCTTCTTTGTCGATGGAGACGGAAGATCGTTCGCGAAGATGCCGACGGTACGAATGGAGATGTTGCCTTCTTGTTCACCCGATCTCACACGATGCACGGAACGTCGCTCTCGGATCTCTGAGTGCCTCCGAAGAACGACCCTTCTCCTTCTTCAGAACTCCACGCGAGGAAGACGAAGTAGCAAGCGGGAAACGGGAGATGAAACGGGAGAGAACTCGAGAGATGAGAGAGAGGGGGGTTCGGTTTTTCTAGTGCATGGGGCCGGCGCCCATAGGTGCCTTTATAGGGCCGGCCAACACCCCTTGGATAAGGATCCAAGGGGATATTAACCCCCTCTCATTATCTCTCCATTATCTCCCTTTTATCTCTCCACGTATTTATCCGTTTTCCCACTTTTTAGGGCTCGATTTTAACTGATTTATCGCCCCATCCCTATCCATATGGCCGGCCCTATAGATGAGGGATTCTTATCCCTACATCATAGGGCCGGCCCTAGTGAGGTGTCCCACCACTAGGTTCGGCCAACAGTGAGGTCCGGCAGAGTGAGGTTTTTACCAAAACGCCCCGACGCCTCATTTTGACCATTTCTAGCGTGCGATACCTAACGGCCATTACTTAAGTGATATCTACTAGTTACTTACCATTAACTGAGGCCACCGGAGGGTGCCTCTAGCATAGTCAACTAGTCAACTCGCAACATACCCCGGTGCATCGCACCTATGCAGCGAAGTTCACTTATGGCTAGGGATTACTACATACGACTCTGTACTAATCCCGGGCTCAACCCTTAGTACTCGTATGTAGTTACGCATCTACCGTGCTCTAGTGCCAAGCACACACGGAGCGTATACTTCTTTCTTCCTCCTGCTTATGGTGTTCCGAGGAGACGGTTCAAGAACCGTACATAATGTTGATAAGGTGGAACCATCAGGGACCGGGGTTCATGGCTTCCAACTCAAGCTCGATCGACACACTA
The DNA here is from genome assembly GCA_947650365.1 of Chamaelirium japonicum. Lineage (NCBI taxonomy): Eukaryota > Viridiplantae > Streptophyta > Magnoliopsida > Liliales > Melanthiaceae > Chamaelirium > Chamaelirium japonicum. Next base: position 15,888,323 of record OX393560.1, on the reverse strand, counting down.
CCCGAGTGTACCATCGATCCTCTGAGCTCGAGTTAACCTGCGTAGCCACCCAGAGTGCGACGCAGGCTGCACTCCAATTCACCCAGACTTACTATGTTCTCCATCATACCCCTGCTCTCCGCTCAGTAGTGGTAAACCCGCTGTCCCTCCACTTGATGCCATGATTCACTTCGAGCGGTGAAGACTACCGTCAGACTCGAATGATCATATGACTTGGTTCCTTCCAGGTTGACCTATACATCGTACCTCTGATTACCCCGTCGAGTAATCGAACCCGGTCAACAGTCAAACTGATGACCACCAGGCCTGGGTTTGGTACAGTGTAAGTCACACCAAGGAACGCACCTCCCATCAGGGGTGTGGATGGCCTGCAGGAGTGACACGCTAATGCAACGCCAGCCGGGTAACCCAGTACACCGTGGTTTTGGATCACTGCATATGGACCCTCACACATTGGTGCGCCAAAGCACTACGCAACTGGTTAGTCCATCAGTCGTGGTTCCTCAGGGTTTAGGACCGTTTTACCCTAAGCAGAAACACGGCTTAGTGTACCAGTGTCTGCTCACTGATCTGTACACCATGTTAGTTCCGTTCAGCCACAGACACTGTGCCTGGTGATGACCATGGTGAAGACATCCCATGAACTGTCATCGCCAACAGCTTAACATGATGAGGCGACCAACCTGATCATAGCTGCGAACTTATTTAGGTTATACGGGACCAATCCACTCAGTCTTCAACTCAGTGGACTACCATATAACCATGGCTCTCTGTTCTCAAAAGAACACGTAACTATGTTACGCACCTATATGCATCTCATATATTAATAACTATCAATCTTTATTAGACCAAAACATAAAGTTTTACAAGCTTAGAACACATCAATCCTAACAATCCCCCCCGGCGAGCCTGGACCTCAGGCGCAGCAAGAATGCTGCACCCGTGCCTGGATGAACGCCACTTGTCAGGTGATCCGGCGGATTAAATGCGAGAGCAGCGGGATTAACGTGCGGCGGGCTGGGGGTCGTGTGGTCCATCCGATCGGCGGATCCGTTCGGCGAGATTAACGTGCGGCGAGCCAGGGGGCATACGATCCGTCGGATCGTCAGATCCAACGATCGGGATTCACCCGGACCACCGAAACATGTTGTTACTGTAGCGACTACAGTAACATCGATTTGGTGGTCCGGATGAATCCTGTCCGTTGGATCGATTGAATCGAACGGCATAAAAACATTTCGCTGTTACTGTAGCCACTACAGTAAGAACGAATTTATTTTTGGCCGTTCGATCCTTAACGATCCAACGGATGGGATTCCGTTGGTTTAGGATGAATCCCATTCGTTGGATCGATGGAATCGAACAACCTAAAACAAATTCGTTGTTACTGTAGCAGCTACAGTAACAACGAAATGTTTTTGTGTCGTTCGATTCAATCGATCAAATGGACGGGATTCACCCAGACCACCAAATCGCTGTTACTGTAGCCGCTACAGTAACAGTATGTTTCAATGGTCCGGGTGAATCCCGCCCGTTCGTTGGATCTGACGATTGGACGGACTGCACGCCCCCCGGCTCGCTGCATGTTAATCCCGCCGAACGGATCCATCGATCGGACGGACCGCACGACCCCCAGGCTGCCGCACGTTAATCCTGCCGCTCCCGCATTTAATCCGCTGCATTTAATCCGTCGGATCACCTGACAGGTGGCGTTCATCCTGGCACGGGTACAACATTCTTGCTGCACCTGAGGTCCAGGCTCCCCGTCCCCATATATATATATATATATATATATATATATATATATATATATATATATATATATATATATATATATATATATATATATATATATATATATATATATATATATATATATATGTGTGTGTGTGTGTGTGTGTGTGTGTGTGTGTGTATGTGTGTGTGTGTGTGTGTGTGTGTGTGTGTGTGTGTGTGTGTGTGTGTGTGGGGAGGGATACTCTCACGAATGGGCTTATTAATGATCCCAGATGGCTCAGATTTTCCCTCTCTTTCCCACTCTCTCTCTCTCTCTCTCTCTCTCTCTCTCTCTCTCTCTCTCTCTCTCTCGATCGAGTAAAACCCAGCCCCCGACCCCGACCTTCCCCTCCGGCTCTGGCAGCCCCTTCCGACGACACTGACCTCCGACCAGCCCTTCCGGCGACACCGGCAGCCCCAATCGCCTTTCCCCTCTGGCTCCGGCGCCGATCGACCCCCCCCCCCCCCCGCCGGCGCTGAAACCGGGACTGCGGGTGCTGCGGTAGGGAAGGGGCTGCAGGGTGCAACGGTCGGGGAGGGGGATCGGTCGGGGGGATGGCTGGAGCCGGAGCCGGAGGGGAAGTGGGCTGCCGGAGTCGGAGACCGGAGGGGAAGGTCGGGGTCTGGAGGGGGATTGGTCGGGGGGGTGGGGGCTGCCGGAGTCGGAGGTTGGAGGGAAAGGTTGGGGCCAGAGCCGGAGCCGAAGAGGAACGTCGGGGTCGGGGGGTCAGGGGGGGGAGGGGGGGTTAGTTGAGAAAGAGAGAGAGAGAGAGGGATAATTCCAGCCATATATCAGATCCGAATGGATGGCTGGGATCATTCGTAAGCCTTATTTGTAAGAGGCCATTAGTGAGAGTATCCCTCCCCTATATATATATATATATATATATATATATATATATATATATATATATATATATATATATATATATATATATATATATATATATATATATATATATATATATATATATATATATATATATATATATATATATATATATATATATATATATATATATATATATATATATATATATATATGTTGGAAATAATTCCATGGTAGAGGCTCGTAGCGGAAATGATTTTGTGGTCATAAGACCGTTCATGGTGCACGTTACACGATTTAAACTTTCATCGAAACTAATCTACATATGTGTGCATGTGTATGCACGTGAATCGAATACCCTAACGGCAATCTAGTGTAATGATTAACTAGCATTCATGCAAATCATAATACTCGCTAGATCTACATGTTAGATTACATATACCTTTCGTACGGATCTTTTAACTGTGGAGAATTGTCTTCTTTGTCGATGGAGACGGAAAATCGTTCGCGAAAATGCCGATGGTACGAATGGAGACATTGCCTTCTTGTTCACCCGATCTCACACGATGCACGGAACGTCGCTCTCGGATCTCTGAGTGCCTCCGAAGAACGACCCTTCTCCTTCTTCAGAACTCCACGCGAGAAAGACGAAGTTGCAAGCGAGAAACGGGAGAGAGATTAGGGAGAGAACTAGAGAGATGAGAGAGGGAGGGGGTTCGGTTTTGGCATCCTTATGGACGGCCCCATATAGCCCCTTATATAGGGCCGGCCTACCCCTTGGATAAGGATTCAAGGGGATAAAGACCTCCCATAATTATCTCTCCAATCTCACCCTATTTATCTCTTCATCTATTTATCCGTTTTCCCACTTTTTAGGGCTCGACTTTGACCGTTTAAAACCCCTATCCCTATCTATATGGTCGGCCCTATAGATGAGGGATTCTCATCCCTACAATATAGGGCCGGCCCTAGCAAGGTCTCCCACTACTAGGGTCGGCCAAGAGTGAGGTTCGGCAGAGTGAGGTTTTTACCAAAACGCCCTGACGCCTCATTTTGATCATTTCTTGCGTGCGAGACCTAGCGGCCATTACTTAAGTGATTTCTACTAGTTACCTTACTATTAACTGAGGCCACCGGAGGGTGCCTCTAGCAAAGTTAACTAGTCAACTCGCAACATACCCTGGTGCATCGCACCTATGCAGCGAAGTTCACTTATGGCTAGGGATTACTACATGCGCATCTGTACTAGTCTCGGGCATACCCCTTAGTACTCGCATGTAGCTACGCATCTACCGTGCTCTAGTGCCAAGCACACACGGAGCCTATACTTCTTTCTTCCTCTTAGTGCTTAAGGTGTTCTGAGGAGATGGTTCCAGAACCGTACATAATGTTGATAAGGTGGAACCATCAGGGACCGGGGTTCATTGCTTCTAACTCAAGCTCGATCGACACACTACCCGAGTGTATCATCGATCCTCTGAGCTCGAGTTAACCTGCATAGCCACCCAGAGTACTGTTGGTGGTTAATCCGGGTCAGAGGCTCGCAGCGGAAGCGATTTGGCGGTCGAAAGACCGTTCATGGTGCACGTTACACGATTTAAACTTTCATCGAAACTAATCTACATATGTGTGCATGTGTATACACGAGAATCGAAAACCCCTAACGGTAATCTAGCGTAATGATTAACTAGCATGGATGCAAATCATAATGCTCGCTAGATCTACATGTTAGTTTACACATACCTTTCGTACGGATCTTTTAACCGCGGAGAATTGTCTTCTTTGTCGATGGAGACGGAAGATCGTTCGCGAAGATGCCGATAGTACGAATAGAGATGTTACCTTTCTTGTTCACCCGATCTCACACGATGCACGGAACGTCGCTCTCGGATCTCTGAGTGCCTCCGAAGAACGACCCTTCTCCTTCTTCAGAACTCCACGCGAGGAAGACGAAGTAGCAAGCGGAAAACGGAGAGAGATTAGGGAGAGAACTAGAGAGATGAGAGAGGAGGGGGTTCGGTTTTTCTGGCACCTGGGGCCGGCGCCCATAGGTCCTTTTATAGGGCCGGCCAACCCCCTTGGATAAGGATCCAAGGGGATAATGACACCCCGACGCCTCATTTTGACCATTTTTAGCGTGCGATACCTAGCGGCCACTTCTCAAGTGATCTTTACTAGTTACCTACTATTAACTGAGGCCACGGGAAGGTGCCTCTAGCAAAGTCAACTAGTCAACTCGCAACATACCCCGGTGCATCGCACCTATGCAGCGAAGTTCACTTATGGCTAGGGATTACTACATGCGACTCTGCACTAGTCTCGGGCTCAACCCTTAGTACTCGTATGTAGTTACGCATCTACCGTGCTCTAGTGCCAAGCACACACGAAGCGTATACTTCTTTCTTCCTTATGCTTATGGTGTTCCGAGGAGACGGTTCAAGAACCATATATAATGTTGATAAGGTGGAACCATCAAGGACCGGGGTTCATGGCTTCCAACTCAAGCTCGATCGACACACTACCCGAGTGTACCATCGATCCTCTGATCTCGAGTTAACCTGCGTAGCCACCCAGAGTGCGACGCAGGCTGCACTCCAATTCACCCAGACTTACTATGTTCGCCATCATACCCCTGCTCTCCGCTTAGTAGTGGTAAACCCGTTGTCCCTCCACTTGATGCCATGATTCACTTCGAGCGGTGAAGACTACCGTCAGACTCGAATGATCATATGACTTGGTTCCTTCCAGGTTGACCTATACATCGTACCTCTGATTACCCCGTCGAGTAATCGAACCCGGTCAACAGTCAAACTGATGACCACCAGGCCTGGGTTTGGTACAGTGTAAGTCACACCAAGGAACGCACCTCCCATCAGGGGTGTGGATGGCCTGCAGGAGTGACACGCTAATGCAACGCCAGCCGGATAACCCAGTACACCGTGGTTTTGGATCACTGCATATGGATCCTCACACATTGGTGCGCCAAAGCACCACGCAACTGGTTAGTCCATTAGACGTGGTTCCTCAGGGTTTAGGACCGTTTTACCCTAAACAGAAACACGGCTTAGTGTACCAGTGTCTGCTCACTGATCTGTACACCGTGTTAGTTCCGTTCAGCCACAGACACTGTGCCTGGTGATGACCATGGTGAAGACATCCCATGAACTGTCATCGCCAACAGCTTATCATGATGAGGCGACCAACCTGATCATAGCTGCGAACTTATTTAGATTATATGGGACCAATCCACTCAGTCTTCAACTCAGTGAACTACCATATAACCATGGCTCTCTGTTCTTAAAATAACACGTAACTATGTTACGCACCTATATGCATCTCATATAATAATAACTATCAATCTTTATTAGACCAAAACATAAAGTTTTACAAGCTTAGAACACATCAATCCCAACAATCTCCCACTTGGTCTAGCGAAGCAAAACGGTTTTGACTCCCATCGCGTCCACATGTCGCTCGAATGCCTTGGTAGGTATTGCCTTTGTGAAAGGATCAGCAACATTATCTGTAGATGCAATCTGTGTCACCGCTACTCGCCCTTGCTTTTGAAACTGCCGAATCAAGTGGAACTTGCGCTCGATGTGCTTCCCCTTTTGGTGATGTCTTGGCTCCTTTGCTTGTGCTACCGCCCCACTATTGTCGCAGTAAAGCACAATAGGTAACTGGGCCTCTGGTACGCACCCCAAATCCGTAAGGAATTTCTTGAGCCATACCGCCTCTTTGGCTGCCTCGCATGCTGCAACGTACTCAGCCTCTGTGGTAGAGTCTGCGATGCATTTCTGCTTCACACTCTGCCAACTAACCGCTGCTCCTCCTAGCATAAACACAAAACCTGATGTCGACTTCCTGGATTCCAAATCTGACATAAAGTCAGAATCTGTGTATCCAATCGGCGTCAGTTCTTGTGAAGTGTAAACCAACTCATAGTCCCTTGTTCTACGAAGGTACTTGAGTATACACTTCACTGCTGTCTAGTGATCTGGACCCGGATTCGACTGAAACCGACCCATCAGTCCTACTGCAAAACAGATATCAGGACTTGTACAATGCATAGCATACATTAGACTACCTAATGCCGAAGCATAAGGTATCTTCCGCATTTCTGCTCTCTCCTCAGGTGTCTTAGGACATTGATCCTTAGACAGTTTTACGCCATGTCTAAATGGCACAAAACCCTTCTTGGAGTTTTGCATGTCAAATCTAGCCATAACCTTATCTATATACGCAGTCTGTGATAGCGAGAGAATCCTGTTCTGGCGATCACGTGTTACCTTGATCCCCAAAACATAACTCGCTTCACCTAGGTCTTTCATATCGAACTGTGTTGACAACCATACCTTTACCGTTGATAATGTTCCTACATCATTTCCAATGAGTAGAATATCGTCTACGTAAAGTATTAAATATACTACTATGGTCTTATCAGTCCTCTTGTATACACATGGTTCATCCTCGTTTTGAGTAAATCCATACGACTGGATTGCCTAATCAAAACGGATATTCCAACTTCTAGATGCTTGCTTTAGTCCATAAATGGACTTCTGCAACTTGCAAACTAGATGTTCCTGATCCTCTGACTCAAAGCCTGGTGGCTGAATCATATAAATGTCTTCTTCTAAATTTCCATTGAGGAATGCTGTCTTGACATCCATTTGCCAGATCTCCCAGTTATAATGGGCTGCAATGGATAGGAGGATCCGAATAGACTTTATCATAGCTACCGGCGAGAAGGTTTCGTCAAAGTCGATCCCTTCTCTCTGGGTATAACCCTTGGCAACTAATCTAGCTTTATAAGTCTCTATTGTATCATCGGATCCTCTCTTCTTCTTATACACCCACTTGCACCCAATAGGTTTAATATTGGATGATGGTGTAACAAGAGTGCAGACTGCGTTATGGGACATTGATTCAATTTCTGCCTCCATAGCCTTTTGCCAGTCAGAGCTGTCAGAAGCTCCCACTGTCTCATCGTAGCTCAGTGGGTCATCCTCCTGACCCTCTGGATCAACCAATAAGGTTTCTCCATAGTATCTGTCAGGAGCTCTGATGTTTCTCCCACTGCGACGAGGTGGTGGTGGTGTTACAGGATTAATAGGTTCTACAGTATCTAGTATATTATTATCTGTAACGTCAGCTCCCACTATGCTTTCGGATGCGCTCTCTGATCTAGTACCCAGTAGCTCATCCAGAACTACCTTACTAGCAGGCTTGTGGTCCATAACATAATCATGTTCTAGGAAAATGGCATTCGTTGAAACGATTACCTTCTTTTCTTCAGGATCATAAAATAGTCCACCTTTAGTCTCTTTGGGATACCCTACAAACAGACATGCTTTGGACTTTGGCTCCATCTTTTTCCTCTTGTCTATCCGCACATGTGCAGGACATCCCCATATTATGAAATGCTGTAGTGTTGATTTTTGCCTTGACCACAGTTCTCTAGGGGTCTGAGGCACTGATTTAGATGGAACGTGGTTCAAAACATATGCTGCTGTCTGAAGGGCATATCCCCAAAAGGTCGTTGGTAAACAGGCATAACTCATCATGCTTCGAACCATGTCCAACAAGGTTCGATTCCTTCTCTCAGAGACTCCATTCTGTTGTGGGGTACCTGGAGCAGTTAACTGGGATGTTATCCCATGCTCCACCAAATACCCAAAGAACTCGTCAGATAGGTATTCACCTCCTCGATCAGATCGAAGGGTTTTTATACATTTACCTGTCTGCTTTTCTACTTCAGCCCTGAACTCTTGGAACATGTCAAAGGATTCCGACTTCCGATGCATAAGGTAAATGTAACCATATCTTGAGTAATCATCAGTAAAAGTGATGAAGTACTCATGGCCTCCTATCGCCTTGACGCTCATGGGTCCATATACATCAGAATGTATTAACTTCAATACCTCAGTAGCTCTCACTCCTTGGCCTTTGAAGGCCCTCTTGGTCATCTTGCCTTCCAGGCAGGATTCACAGGTGGGAAGGATCTCCGTAGGATCTGTTTCCAGAAGCCCGGCCTTTACCAACCTATGGATCCTATCTAAGGCAATATGCCCAAGCCGTAAGTGCCACAATTGGGTTAAATTCTCCGAAGGTTTCTTACGCTTAGATGAATTAACATTAAATGCTGAAGTTATTATGTTATCATTTTCAAATTTAGGACTGACAATATAGAGATGATTCTGAACTATTCCTCTTATTATAAAGTTCCATTCAGTTTAAAAGACATACCAGAAGTATCAAAATAAACTGAATAACCTTCATTAACTAAAGAAGAAACAGAAATTAAGTTACGTCTCAAGGACGGTACATAAAAGACATCTCTAAGAGTCAAAGTCTTATTATTCGAAAAAATAAGAGTAACATCTCCTATAGCCTCAGCAGCAGCCACGGCCTTAGTTCCCATGCTCAAGGTCACCTTTCCATCAAGCAACCTTCTGCTTTCCCGAAACCCCTGAAGAGAGTTACATGCATGGTTAGTGGATCCTAAATCCACAATCCAACTAGCAAAAGAACTATTACTTGAAAGAAATGATTCAACAACTAAGAGTTGTAGATTACCTTCACCAGTATTCTGAGGCTTCTTGCAGTCCTTCTTCCAATGACCCTTCTGGCCACACCGGAAGCACTTCGTGCTCGGTTTCTTTGATTCTCCAGACCCAGAGGCCCCAGCAGAGTCCTGCACAGGCGCTGACTTAGGTTTCTTTTTATGTCTCTTGCCTTGAGGTTTACCAGGCTTCTTGAAGGATCTGCGTTGCACGTAAAGTGCTTCGCCCTTCTGCTTGAAGCCATCCTCGGCTGCCTGGAGAGCTCCCAGAAGCTCTGTATTTGTCATAGCCAACTTGTTTAAATTAAAGTTGGTGACAAAGCCTTCAAAGGCTCCAGACAGTGACGAGAGGAAGATGTCTGTCATCACCTCGCCTTCTAGCACAATGTTCATGGTAGCTAGTTCATTCTTGAACCCAAACATTTTCATCATTTGTTCCCGAACCAGCGTCCCATTGGACATCTTAGTGCCGACGAGTTTCTTGATGGTAAGGTATCGCGTAACGCGATTGTGACCTTCAAACATCTCCTTCAGATACAACATCATGTCAGAAGCGTCGGGCATCTCCTCGACTTGCTTCTGCAGAGTTGTTTGCAAGGATGTTATAATATAGCATTTACATATTTCATTAGATTCCTTCTAGTCAGTGAAAGCCTTTAACTGTGCCTCTGTGGCATTGGGTCCTGGCAAATCTGGCTCAGGGTCATTCAGGGCTGACATGTGTTTACCTATCCTTAAGACTAGGTACAGGTTGCGCTTCCAGTCCTCATAGTTGGGACCGGTAAGTTTGTGGTCATTTAGGATAGCGGACAGGGGGTCTAACTTGGTCATCTAAAAATAAAAGACTGAATATATGAGATGCATGAAAACTTATTTTTATGGATTTTTAAAACAAGCTAATTATATCCATATGACAACGCTACCCTCAAGCGAAGCCATCTCTATGGATTAATTAACCATGTATGTAAGATCTCGGAGTAGGCTACACCTGTCCGAGGGGGCAGTGTGCAGGTCTTCCGCTTACACGGGTCTTTACCTTGACCCTATCCAAATCTGCCAACTACGGGCTTTGATGGACCATGGTTATCTTTTGGCCAGTACCACGTGATCACCGTTGTCTTCGCAACGAATACCTCACGCGTACTTAGGATGCTTACCCACGAGCTTAGGCAATTACGACACTGGAATTCTAACGGCCCCCACGAGGGTGAGTAAAGCCTGAACACTTGGCACCGTAACCGCCATATCCCGAAGGAGATCACTAAGTAGCTTGCCATAGAAAAACACAGCTCTCACCCGAGGGGGTTGTTGAGTTATGCCCTTCCACCCGAGTACGAAGTGATTAGCCGTGGAGGCCAGAGGATCTCTAAAAGTCCTCTATTACATCCCTTATAAATATATGAGGGTTATTTTGCGAGTATGAATTTATGCAAATGCAAAGGTAGCGACCTCCTAAATTCTAGACCCTGGTCACACCGTGCTCCCACTAGCGTTCAAGCCCTTCGCATAGCATTAATCATTCTCGGAATATCATAGTCCCTGCCTCAAGTGGATTTCTCCATTCAAGGGTCACATTATATATTCCAAGAATATCGATGCTTTGCAAAATTGGTTATCACACTAATGCTCTGGAGCTAATCTTAGAGTCAGACTCACTGGAAAGGACTCCCACTAGTCATGGCGCCTCGCTTATAGATTTGACAATTGATGTTCAATGGATCTCCATCTCATCTTTGATTTCGATGCTGGCCAAATAGGCACACCCGACTAGTCGGGTGCTAACCTAATGGTGGCATAACCATATGTGATGGGATCCCACTAACATCAAAAATCAACTAAATAATAGGCGTCATCTAGCGGGATCCTATCCTCAAACAGTCGCTTGGACCGGAGGGGAAAGGCATCCCTCTGAAAACTGATAATTACATTATCTCATCGGGGTTCGATATGAAGCATAAAGAACTAATTAAAGAAAGCAACCATTAAAACTGAATTAAGTTCAGGGTCCGACCCCTGAACCTAATTAGCACAGCGCAGGCCTCTAGCTCTCTTCGCAAGGTTCCTCGGTCCGGCTTCTTTGTCGCGCTTGCGAACACTTTGCCGGATCGTCTTCATCCTCCAGGGTTCCGCTTCCGCTCCCGATGGTGGATTTCTTTGGCACAATTTTCTTCTCGATTTGTAACCGAAAAAGTCTAGTACGCTTCGAGCAAGTGCTCGCTCGTACACAATTTCCTAGAAAGAAAAGAAAACACACCTAGGAAAAGGCCATGGGAAACCGAGGATGGTCAACCCCCATCACTCGCCCAATCTACGGCTCAATTACATATCCACACACAGAAAGCAAATCCAGACAATTGCTAACTCGGGGTCCGACCCCCGGTAGCAAGCACAAAGCATAGATCTAGATTTTTTATAGCGACGCCCTGCAAGAATGATTAATAGAACAAGCACAATCTATACATATGCATGATCTAAGCGTAAGAACCCCGATGATCTCACGCATTCATCATGCGCACACATGTTGGTTTCATGAAAAAACGTGAAACGCACACCACTAATGCAGCTCTGATACCAATTGTTGGTGGTTAATCCGGGTCAGAGGCTCGCAGTGGAAGCGATTTGGCGGTCGAAAGACCGTTCATGGTGCACGTTACACGATTTAAACTTTCATCGAAACTAATCTATATATATGTGCATGTGTATGCACGAGAATCGAAAACCCCTAACGGCAATCTAGCGTAATGATTAACTAGCATGGATGCAAATCATAATGCTCGCTAGATCTACATGTTAGTTTACACATACCTTTCGTACGGATCTTTTAACCGCGGAGAATTGTCTTCTTTGTCGATGAAGACGGAAGATCGTTCGCGAAGATGCCGATGGTACGAATGGAGATGTTACCTTTCTTGTTCACCCGATCTCACACGATGCACAGAACGTCGCTCTCGGATCTATGAGTGCCTCCGAAGAATGACCCTTCTCCTTCTTCAGAACTCCACGCGAGGAAGACGAAGTAGCAAGCGGAAAACGGAGAGAGATTAGGGAGAGAACTAGAGAGATGAGAGAGGAGGGGGTTCGGTTTTTCTGGCACCTGGGGCCGGCGCCCATAGGTCCTTTTATAGGGCCGGCCAACCCCCTTGGATAAGGATCCAAGGGGATAATGACCCCCCCTCATTATCTCTCTATTATCTCCTTTTTATCTCTCGTTGAATTTATCCGTTTTCCCACTTTTTAGGGCTCGATCTTAACCGTTTTATCGCCCTATCCCTATCCATATGGCCGGCCCTATAGATGAGGGATTCTTATCCCTACATCATAGGGCCGGGCCTAGCAAGGTGCCTCACTACTAGGGTCGGCCAACAGTGAGGTCCGGCAGAGTGAGGTTTTTACCAAAACGCCCCGACGCCTCATTTTGACCATTTCTAGCGTGCGATACCTAGCGGCCACTTCTCAAGTGATCTTTACTAGTGACCTACTATTAACTGAGGCCACGGGAGGGTGCCTCTAGCAAAGTCAACTAGCCAACTCGCAACATACCCCGGTGCATCGCACCTATGCAGCGAAGTTCACTTATGGCTAGGGATTACTACATGCGACTCTGCACTAGTCTCGGGCTCAACCCTTAGTACTCGTATGTAGTTACACATCTACCGTGCTCTAGTGCCAAGCACACACGGAGCGTATACTTCTTTCTTCCTTATGCTTATGGTGTTCTGAGGAGACGGTTCAAGAACCGTACATAATGTTGATAAGGTGGAACCATCAGGGACCGGGGTTCATGGCTTCCAACTCAAGCTCGATCGACACACTACCCGAGTGTACCATCGATCCTCTGAGCTCGAGTTAACCTGCTTAGCCACCCAGAGTGCGACGCAGGCTGCACTCCAATTCACCCAGACTTACTATGTTCTCCATCATACCCCTGCTCTCCGCTTAGTAGTGGTAAACCCGCTGTCCCTCCACTTGATGCCATGATTCACTTCGAGCGGTGAAGACTACCGTCAGACTCGAATGATCATATGACTTGGTTCCTTCCAGGTTGACCTATACATCGTACCTCTGATTACCCCGTCGAGTAATCGAACCCGGTCAACAGTCAAACTGATGACCACCAGGCCTGGGTTTGGTACAGTGTAAGTCACACCAAGGAACGCACCTCCCATCAGGGGTGTGGATGGCCTGCAGGAGTGACACGCTAATGCAACGCCATCCGGGTAACCCAGTACACCGTGGTTTTGGATCACTGCATATGGATCCTCACACATTGGTGCGCCAAAGCACCACGCAACTGGTTAGTCCATCAGACGTGGTTCCTCAGGGTTTAGGACTGTTTTACCCTAAACAGAAACACGGCTTAGTGTACCAGTGTCTGCTCACTGATCTGTACACTGTGTTAGTTCCGTTCAGCCACAGACACTGTGCCTGGTGATGACCATGGTGAAGACATCCCATGAACTGTCATCGCCAATAGCTTATCATGATGAGGCGACCAACCTGATCATAGCTGCGAACTTATTTAGATTATATGGAACCAATCCACTCAGTCTTCAACTCAGTGAACTACCATATAACCATGGCTCTCTGTTCTTAAAAGAACACGTAACTATGTTACGCACCTATATGCATCTCATATAATAATAACTATCAATCTTTATTAGACCAAAACATAAAGTTTTACAAGCTTAGAACACATCAATCCCAACAAGTACGACGCAGGCTGCACTCCAATTCACCCAGACTTACTATGTTCTCCATCATACCCCTGTTCTCCGCTTAGTAGTGGTAAACACGTTGTCCCTCCACTTGATGCCATGATTCACTTCGAGCGGTGGAGACTACCGTCAGACTCAAATGATCATATGACTTGGTTCCTTCTAGGTTGACCTATACATCGTACCTCTGATTACCCCGTCGAGTAATCGAATCCGGTCAACAGTCAAACTGGTGACCACCAGGCCTGGGTTTGGTACAGTATAAGTCACACCAAGGAACGCACCTCCCTTCAGGGGTGTGGATGGCCTGCAGGAGTGACACGCTAATGCAACGCCAGCCGGGTAACCCAGTACACCGTGGTTTTGGACCACTACATACGGATCCTCATACATTAGTGCGCCAAAGCACCACGCAACTGGTTAGTCCATCAGACGTGGTTCTTTAGGGTTTATGACCGTTTTATCCTAAGCAGAAATACGGCTTAGTGTACCAGTGTCTGCTCACTGATCTGTACACCATGTTAGTTCCGTTCAGCCACAGACACTGTGCCTGGTGATGACCATGGTGAAGACTTCCCATGAACTGTCATTCCCAACAGCTTATCATAATGAGGTGACCAATCTGATCATAGCTGCGAACTGATTTAGATAATATGGGACCAATCCACTCAGTCTTCATCTTAGTGGACTACCATATAACCATGGCTCTCTGTTCTTAAAAGAACATGTAACTATGTTACGCACCTATATGCATCTCATATAATAATAACTATCAATCTTTATTAGACTAAAACTTAAAGTTTTACAAGCTTAGAACACATCAATCCTAACAATCTCCCACTTGGTCTAGCGTAGCAAAACGGTTTTGACTCCCATCGCATCCACATGTCGCTTGAATGCCTTGATAGGTACATTGCCTTGGTAAAAGGATCAGCAACATTATCTGTAGATGCAATCTGTGTCACCGCTACTCGCCCTTGCTTTTGGAACTGCCGAATCAAGTAGAATTTGCGCTCGATGTGCTTCCCCTTTTGGTGATGTCTTGGCTCCTTAGCTTGTGCTACCGCCCTACTATTATCGCAGTAAAGCACAATATGTAACTGGGCCTCTGGTATGCACCCTAAATCCATAAGGAATTTCTTGAGCTATACCACCTCTTTAGCTGCCTCGCACGCTGCAACATACTCAGCCTCTGTGGTAGAGTCTGCGATGCATTTCTGCTTCACACTCTACCAACTAATCGTTGCTCCTCCTAACATAAACACAAAACCTGATGTCGATTTTCTGGATTCCAAATCTGACATAAAGTCAGAATCTGTGTATCCAATCGGCGTCAGTTCTTGTGCAGCGTAAACCAACTCATAGTCCCTTATTCTACGAAGGTACTTGAGTATACACTTCACAGTTATCCAGTGATCTGGACCCGGATTCGACTGAAACCGACCCATCATGACTACTGCGAAATAGATATCTGGCCTTGTACAATGCATAGCATACATTAGACTACCTAATGCCGAAGCATAAGGTATCTTCTGTATTTCTGCTCTCTCCTCAGGTGTCTTAGGACATTGATCCTTAGACAGTTTTACACCATGTTTAAATGACACAAAACCCTTCTTGGAGTTTTGCATGTCAAACCTAGCCATAACCTTATCTATATACGCGGCCTGTGACAACGAGAGAATCCTGTTCTGGCGATCACGTGTTACCTTGATCCCCAAAACATAACTCGCTTCACCTAGGTCTTTCATATCGAACTGTGTTGACAACCAGACCTTTACCGTTGACAATGTTCCAACATCATTCCTAATGAGTAGAATATCGTCTACGTAAAGTATCAAATATACCACTGTAGTCTTATCACTCCTCTTGTATACACATGGTTCATCCTCGTTTTGAGTAAATCCATATGACTGGATTGCCTGATCAAAATGAATGTTCCAACTTTTAGATGCTTGTTTTAGTCCGTAAATGGATTTCTGCAACTTTTGCATCATATAAATGTCTTCTTCCAAATTTCCATTGAGGAATGCTGTCTTGACATCCATTTGCCAAATCTCCCAGTTATAATGGGCTGCAATGGATAGGAGGATCCGAATAGACTTTATCATAACTACCGGCGAGAAGGTTTCGTCAAAGTCGATTCCTTCTCTCTGGGTATAACCCTTGGCAACTAATCTAGCTTTATAAGTCTCAATTGTACCATCGGATCCTCTCTTCTTTTTATACACCCACTTACACCCAATAGGTTTAATATTGGATGATGGTATAACAAGAGTCCAGACTGCGTTATGGGACATTGATACAATTTCTGCCTCCATGGCCTTTTGCCAGTCAGAGCCGTCAGAAGCTCCCACTGCCTCATCGTAGCTCAGTGGGTCATCCTCCTTACCTTCTGGATCAACCAATAAGGTTTCTCCATAGTATCTGTCAGGAGCTCTGATGCTTCTCCTACTGCGACAAGGTGGTGGTTGTGTTACAGGATTAATAGATCCTATAGTATCTGGTATATTAGTGTCTGTGATGTCAGCCCCCACTATGCTTTCTGATGCGCTCTCTGATCTAGTACCTAGTAGCTCATCCAGAACTACCTTACTAGCAGGCTTATCGTCAATCATATAATCATGTTATAGGAAAATGGCATTCATTGAAACGATTACCTTTTTTTCCTCAGGATCATAAAATAGTCCACCTTTAGTCTCTCTGGGATACCCTACAAACAAACATGCTTTGGACTTTGGCTCCATCTTTTCCCTCTTGTCTATTCGCATATGTGCAGGACATCCCTATATTCTGAAATGCTGTAGTGTTGGCTTTTGCCTTGACCACAGTTCTCTAGGGGTCTGAGGCACTGATTTAGACGGAACGTGGTTCAGAACATATGCTGCTGTCTGAAGGGCATATCCACAAAAGGTCATTGATAAATTGGCATAACTCATCATGCTGCGAACCATATCCAACAAGGTTCGATTCCTTCTCTCAGAAACTCCATTATGTTGTGGGGTACCTGGAGCAGTTAACTGGGATGTTATCCCATACTCCACCAAATACCCTAGGAACTTGTCAGATAGGTATTCATCTCCTCGATCAGATTGAAGGGTTTTTATACATTTACCTGTTTGCTTTTCTACTTCAGCCCTGAACTCTTTGAACATGTCAAAGGATTCCGACTTCCGATGCATTAGCTAAATGTAACCATATCTTGAGTAATCATCAGTAAAAGTGATGAAGTACTCATGGCCTCCTATCGTCTTGACGCTCATGGGTCCACATACATCTGAATGGATTAACTCCAATACTTCAGTGGCTCTTACTTCTTTGACTTTAAAGGTCCTCTTGGTCATCTTGCCTTCTATGCAGGATTCACAGGTGGGAAGGATCTCCCTAGGATCTGTTTCCAGAAGCCCGACCTTCACCAACCTATGGATCCTGTTAAAGCCAATATGCCCAAGTAGTAAGTGCCACAATTGAGTTAAATTTTCCAAAGGTTTCTTACGCTTAGATGAATTAACATTAAATGCTGAAGTTATTATGTTATCTTTTTCAAATTTAGGACTGACTACATAGAGATGATTCTGAACCATTCCTCTTATTATAAAAGTTCCATTCAGCTTAAACGACACACCAGAAGCATCAAAATAAACTGAATAACCTTTATTAACTAAACAAGAAACATAAATCAAGTTACGTCTCAAGGACGGTACATAAAAAACATCTCTAAGAGTCAAAGTTTTATTATTCGAAAAACTAAGATTAACGTCTCCAATAGCTTCAGCAGCAGCCACGGCCTCAGTTCCTATGCTCAAGGTTACCTCTCCATTAAGCTACCTTCTACTTTCCCGAAACCCCTGAAGAGAGTTACAGGCATGGTTAGTGGATCCTGAATCCACAATCCAACTAGCAAAAGAACTATTACTTGAAAGAAATGATTCAATAACTAAGAGTTGTAGATTACCTTCACCAGCATTCTGAGGCTTCTTGCAGTCCTTCTTCCAATGGTCCTTCTTCCAATGACCCTTCTGGCCATACCGGAAACACTTCGTGCCTGGTTTCTTTGATTCTCCAGACCCAGAGGCCCCAGCAGAGTCCTGCACAGGCGCTGACTTAGGTTTCTTCTTATGTTTCTTGCCCTGAGGTTTACCGGACTTCTTGAAGGATCTGCGTTGCACGTGAAGTACTTCGCCCTTCTGCTTGAAGCCATCCTCAGCTGCCTGGAGAGCTCCCAGAAGCTCTGCATTTATCATAGCCAACTTGTTCAAATTAAAGTTGGTGACAAAGCCTTCAAAGGCTCCAGACAGTGACGAGAGGAAGATGTCTGTCATCACCTCGCCTTCTAGCACAATGTCCATGGTCGCTAGTTCGTTCTGGAACCCAAAAATTTTCATCATGTGTTCCCGAACCAGCGTCCCATTAGACATCTTAGTGCCAACAAGTTTCTTGATGGTAAGGTATCGCGTAACGCGATTGTGACCTTCAAACATCTCCTTCAGATACAACATCATGTCAGAAGCGTCAGACATCTCCTCGACTTGCTTCTGTAGAGTTATTTGCAAGGATGCTATAATATCGTATTTACATATTTTATTAGATTCATTCCAGTCAGTGAAAGCCTTTAACTGTGCCTCTGTGGCATCGGTTCCTGGCAAGTCCGGCTCAGGGTCATTCAGGGCTGTCATGTGTTTACCAATCCTTAGGACCAAGTACAGTTTGCGCTTCCAGTCCTCATAGTTGGGACCGGTAAGTTTGTGGTCATTTAGGATAGCGGACAGGGGGTCTAACTTGGTCATCTGTAAATAAAAGATTGAATAATGAGAAAGCATGAAAAAACTTATTTTATGGATTTTTAAAACAAGCTAATTATATCCATATGTCAGCGCTACCCTCAAGCGAAGCCATCTCTATGGATTAATTAACCATGTATGAAAGATCTCGGAATAGACTACACCTGTTCGAGGGGACAGTGTGCAGGTATTCCGCTCACACGGGTCTTTCCCTTGACCCTATCCAAATCTGCCAACTAAGGGCTTTGATGGACCATAGTTATCTTTTGGCCAGTATCACGTGATCACCGTTGTCTATGCAGCGAATACCTCACGTGTACTTAGGATGCTTACCCGCGAGCCTAGGCAATTACGGCACGGGAGTTTTAACGGCCCCCACGAGGGTGAGTAAAGCCGGAACACTTGGCACCGTAACCGCCATATCCCGAAGGAGATCACTAAGTAGCTTGGCATAGAAAAAACACAGCTCTCACCCGAGGGGGTTGTTGAGTTATGCCCTTCCACCCAAGCACGAAGTGATTAGCTGTGGAGGCCAGAGGATCTCTAAAAGTCCTCTCTTACATCCCTTATATATATGAGGGTTATTTTGCGAGTATGAATTTATGCAAATGCAAAGGTAGCGACCTCCTATATACTAGACCCTGGTCACACCGTGCTCCCACTAGCGTTCAAGCCCTTCGCCTAGCATTAATCATTCTCGGAATACCATAGTCCCTGCCTCAAGTGGATTTCTCCATTCAAGGGTCACATTACATATTCCGAGAATATCGATGCTCTGCAAAATTGGTTATCACGCTAATGCTCTAGAGCTTAGCCTAGAGTCAGACTCACTGGAAAGGACTCCCACTAGTCATGGCGCCTCGCTTATAAATTTAACCATTTATGTTCAATGGATCTCCATCTCATCTTTGATTTCGATGCTGGCCAAATAGGCACACCCGACTAGTCGGGTGCTGACCTAATGGTGGCATAACCATATGTGATGGGATCCCATTAACATCAAAAGTCAACTAAATAATAGGCATCATCTAGCGGGATCCTATCCTCAAACAGTCGCTTGGACCGGAGGGGAAAGACATCCCTCTGAAGACTGATAATCACATTATCTCATCGGGGTTCGATATGAAACATAAAGAACTAATAAAGAAAGCAACCATAAAGACTGAAATTAAGTTCAGGATCCGACCCCTGAACCTAATTTGCACAGCGCAGGCCTCTAGCTTTCTTCGCAAGGTTCCTCGGTCCGGCTCCTCCTTTGTGCTTGCGAACACTTTACCGGATCGTCTTCATCCTCCAGGGTTCCACTCATGCTTCCGATGGTGGATTTTTTTGGCACATCTTTCTTCTCGATCTGTAACCGAAAAAGTCTAGTACGCTTCGAGCAAGTACTCGCTCGTACACAATTTTCTAGAAAGAGAAGAAAACACACATAGAAAAAAAGGCCATAGGAACCGATGATGGTCAACCCCCATCACTCGCCCAATCTACGACTCTATTACATATCCACACACAGAGAGCAAATCCATACAATGGCTAACTCGGGGTCCGACCCCCGGTAGACAGCACAAACACAGATCTAGGTTTTATAGCGGCGCCCTGCAAGAACGATTCATAGAACAAGCACAATATATATATATATATATATATATATATATATATATATATATATATATATATGCATGAT